>CM059839.1:23314536-24551703 GCA_030444775.1 Atalantia buxifolia | reverse complement strand
TTGTCCAGGAGCGTATCCAATGTTCAGTCCTGTGAAAACAGAAAAAACTCAAGAACTTGACGCTAATGGAGTATGAAGCAATTGCAGATTGCTTAGCCGTTTTGAGTGATTCTGAGGAATTAAGAATTCGGTTCAGGAGCTGGAGCACTTGGGTCAATGTTGAAACATGGGTCAGTGCTGCACTTACCAATGAAGACACCTGTCTTGATGGTTATCAAACAAGGACATGGATGGTAAAGTGAAGGATTCCATTAGAGCTAAGGTTGTTACTGTTGCTAAGATCACCAGCAATGCACTGGCATTGGTTGAAAAGTTTGCTAAAACACATTGAGAAATTGCACTGGTTTGTGAGAGTGTCTTCCGTCTGATTAATAAATAAGCAAATTGCATGTGACTAAGAATAAACACCTCCACATTTTTTCCCTTAATCATCGCGTTTTAGTTATTGACCCTCTGATTTTATGATTCCCTCTAATCAGTGGCTAAGGAGTCTTTAAACGAGATGCTTGCTCCTTATTTTCAGGAAGAAAATCTACCTACAACATGAATGTATAAATCAATTTACAAATAAATTAACAACCCCTTAATTTGATTAAACAAGCACAGCCTGGAGATAAAGAAATCTTACATTGAAGGACTAACCTCAAGTTGATTAATCTTGAATTAGTAGTTGGTTAGTTTTGTAATTTACAAGTCCTTGCCTTTGTTTTGTAATTTACAAGTCCTTGCCTCTTTAATTCTCGTTGTGCAGTGAAAACAGAGATAATATAACTCCTTGCACATATTTCGAAATTCCAACATAATTATTCAATCATAATATGGAGCATGGCAAGAATAGGAGCTGTTTGATACAAGTATCAAACTGTTCGATGAATTGTCTCAATGAAGAAATACTCGGTGGGATAAGTTGGTATTGGAATTCTGGAACACAAGAGACACCAGCAAGGCCTGAGAATGACGGTTCGTGAAGTTTCTAGAATCAGAGAGAAGATCAATGGACAGGACTGAGAAACAAGCGCTGCGGCTTTATTCTTTCTCTGCATTATATTCTTGCTTCTTGGTTCGGCTTTTAGTTCTCAGCAGATGTACGCTTGCCTTGAATCTTGATGGGTTCTCTCTCTCATAATCGGGCGTGACTATTGTTGGGTCATAATGGGCCTGTTGACTTTGATTGGGCTTTTTTAAGTCTTTGTTGACTTTATTAAATTTTTGTTTCAATTTTACTCCATAATTACGAGAGACTCAAACTTTCATATGAATAAAGGAAAAATGTCAATCAAATTAACTATGATTATCACTTCTTGGTAGAACTTGAAGTGTAACTTTATGATAATATCCAAAAAGTAATCAAATAATGACACCTTTTGTAAGATCTAGAGAGTATCATCAAAGTAAGAAACAAAGGAGAATATATATATATATATATATATATATTGTAAATTGTAAAATTTTTACAGGAAGCAAACATTCTAGTGACCAGTAGGACACAGTCGTACCTATTTTGTTTTCCGGCCAAAATTAGAGGGCCTGAGGGCTGTCAAAAATGGTTAGAACGTGCCTTTGATAAATACAATTAGTAATAATAATAGTAACAACGAACACGTCATGTGCTTTACGTTTTATTTAATCAACCTATAACCCCAATACACGTTACACTTTGTACCACTTGAGAATTTCTAAATAATCATTGTTTGAATAAAAAGTGTGGGGATGCAGTAATTGAAAAGAAATCCCATTGTATTTGCATTGACATTCTTTCGTACTGGTAGCCTGCCAGAATGGGCGGGTCAATTACCTAAACTTTTCCAGAATCTCAAAAATCATGTGCTATTAAAATTATAAAATATGAATGAGCTCACAAAACCCTCTATAAAATCAAAGCCTGTTTAGTCAATCCAATTCAGTTTTTCGGTTAATAACAAATAGTTAGTTACTTTTCAAGCTCTCTGCTATCTAACTTCTGTAAGGATGGCAAAAATAGCTAGTTTCTTATTGCTACTCCGTGTTTTGTACGTTACTACTAGCACGGCCACAGTAGCAAGTGTGGACAGAAGCTACGTTACGACCTCTTGCAAATCCACCACTTATCCTGCTCTCTGCATGCGGTCTCTCTCCGGTTACGAAAGAGTAATCCGCCGCAGCCGGCGGCAGATGTCACTTGTGGCCTTGTCCGTGAGCCTGTCCAGGACGAAGTCCGCATATTCATTCCTGACAAAATTGAACAGATTCAAGAACTTGAAGCCCAAGGAGTATAGAGCAATTGCGGACTGCTTGGAATTAATGGATGACTCCGTGGACCGGCTCAGCAAATCCGTTCAGGAGATGAAGAACTTGGGCCGAGTCAAGAGTCGGGACTTTTTGTTCCACATGAGCAACGTTCAAACCTGGGCTAGTGCTGCTTTGACCAATGGTAACACTTGTCTTGATGGGTTTGCCGACAAGTCCATGAATGGTAAGGTGAAGGATTCGGTTACGGCTCAGGTTGCGAATGTTGTTCAGGTCACCAGCAATGCATTGGGACTCGTTAACCAGTTTGCTAATAATAATAAACACTGAGACATGCCTTTCTGTTTCACATAGAGGACCAGTCAAAAGTGTGCATAAGTTTTTTTTTATTCCTGTATTTTTTTTCCAATTTGTATACTCGTCATTTTCTGAATTCATGGGAGTGTTTTGAACATTTTTGCAATGTGATACTTTGGTTTAGGCACTCACCATAAATGGTCCTATTTTGGGCATGTAAGTTATAGAATGTAAGTTGCAATGCCCCACACGTGAATGAAATCAATATATACAACTGCATAATTATATTTACCCCACTTTGTTAATATTCATACTTTGTTCAGGCTTTATTTGGGACTGGCACTTGATGGAGTTGATGGCATGTCACGAAATGTTCTCATATTTCTTTGAATTTGGTAGATTTTGGAACTTTGTTAATGATCCAACTATATGCCTGATCTCTTTTTTAGCATTGGGAACTGTTAACGATTGTTAAAGGGATTGATTTGTTTGGGGAGTACACAAGTTTCAAGATTAAAAAATGTACTGATTGCCAGAACAGCTTCTATAGCTCGGTAGCCATTTATGATTTGTAGGCAAATTTTGACAAAAATTTAATTGTTATGACCCAAATTTTGACAAAAACTCGTTGGAAGAACTAAAGCCAATCCGTGGAAATAATTGTTCAATGTGAAGATAATTATTCACTTGTTTGACATTTTTAATTTTCAACATGAGTTATCTCATAATAGTGAGCAATCTTCTATGCATTGGAGGTAATAACCCTTGATAAATGACAATGGTAATTTTTAAAGTGACCAACAGATTGTTGTGCACTTGATATAGAACCTAACTAGTTACGATACGTAAATGATTCTCATGACTATAATGCAGAAACCATAAACTTATTTATACTACTATAATATAAAATAGACAAACAATGAGAATCATAATGGAGAAGCATAAATTTAAAAGGGCCACACGTAAAATATGTATATATATTGGTAAAATTTTATTTAAACTTAAATACTTTTTTTGCGTGGGCCATACTTTTATTAAATTGTTGTTGTATAGATGATGCGGTGTAAAAAAATTTCTCGAGTGAAAGAATTAAATTAGTATGTTTTCAATCATACAATAAAGAAATAATATCTTGTGTAAATGCATACACATGAAGATCATCAAGTTACATGATTAATTCATGTGAAGGTGTAATTTTTTTTTCTAAAATAAATAATAATACAGAAATCAAAGCATCCACATGTAACATGTTAATTATAATTTTATTAACTAGAAAAATAAAAACGACCAACAAAACGTTATCCCCAGTTCGGTTGATACGACAAAGTACTGATGGATACATGGATTCGTGCTGACTTATTTTGACAAATGAGTAGTTTTTTAACCGAAGTATACATTTCATTTAAAGGAGATGTTCGCTTGCCAAACTAGAAGCAAAAGCAGAGTCAATTTTTTCCTTACACTATCTTTTTTTTTTAATAACTAATGAGAAGGTTTAGGCGCTACCCATTCACATTAATTTTTTTCTCTTTTGATAATCTTTTCTAAGGTTTCCCATTTCTTTTTGACCTACTTTTATTCTTTGATGTCTTTTTCATGGTCATGTAACCATTTCCTTAATTTTTCCTTCCTACTGCGTTTTGTTTATTAATTTAACTACGTAAATTATTAGCTATCTTGCGCTACTTAGTTTTGTACACACACACACTCTCTTGTATTAAAATTATACTATATTTTATATGTGTGTGTGTGTACACACACAATGAATAACATTGCTATCTTGCCTAACTTAGTTAGTGAACAGTACCAATTGGGCCAAAAATTTTGACCACGGCAGCTTTTTGCTCCAATGAAATTCTACAGCTTTTTCTTTTCTTTTTTTTTTTAATATATAAAATCGAGGTCGCTCTGCTCAAGTGTAACTAAACTTGATGGATTCATTTTAACTAAACGTCAACTGTGTGGTAATCTATGTACGAATCCGTTGTGTTCTTTAATTATATATGTTAGCTTGTAAGTTCATTTATTTTCCTCCCCTGTGCAGCCAATTTTGAATACCAATGGAAAATCAGTCTCACACAAAGTCCATTAAGTACAAAGCAGGGCAATTATTCTCACTAATTAATCTCATAGCCCGCAATCACGTTAACACTTATATGGCATGATTGGATTAATTAAAATTGCCAATTTGTCCCCACTAAATGAAAGCACTAGATCTCAATAGTACCCAAGATTATTTTTCACTCATCTTTCCTTCCCATCGCCGGAATTTAAGTTGTTAAAAATGTGGGTGGTGGGTCCAAAAGTGGCTGGCCTCATGTCGGTAGCAAAAGGCCATCAAATATCAATTATACCGAACATTGAAGTTAATAGAAGAAATAAACCCCCTTTCGTTGAAACTTGAAATGGATCAGTGAGTCATGTGCTTAAAATATCATACATTCTCTGACATAGATAATAGATACCACCGCCCTCGGTCCGCGTCCCTCGTCCCTGTGCTTATCCTATTGCTCCAAGCTCCATCACTCTTGCACGATATTTAAGACCAAAATTGCCCCTAAGAGTGCTCACAAGCCCTCTATAAATCCTGAACCACATCAGTTTCTTCTCTCAGAATCCCACCAAGCAAGCAAAAAGCTTTTAATTAGTTTCTGAAAACATGGCAAAAACAGGCTGTCTTTTGCTATTGCTCTCTCTCCTCTACATTATAAGCCTGGTCACAGCTGCCGGGATTGCTGACACAAGATTTATCAGAAGTTCTTGCAAATCCACAACTTATCCAGCGCTATGCGTGCAGTCTCTCTCAGCTTATGCCCCAACAATTCAACAAAGCCCCCGGCAACTGGCTGTCACGGCCTTGTCCGTGAGCCTCTCCAGGGCCCAATCCGCAAAGTCATTCGTGACCAAGCTGAGGAAGTTCAGGAACCTGAAGCACAGAGAGTATGAGGCGATTGCCGACTGCTTGGATGAGATGGGTGACACTGTGGACCGGCTCAGCAAGTCGGTTCAGGAGCTGAACCACATGGGTCAGGCCAAGGGTCAGGACTTTCTATGGCACTTGAGCAACGTTGACACATGGGTTAGTGCTGCTTTGACTGATGAGAACACTTGTGTTGATGGGTTCGGTGGCAAGGCCTTGGAGGGTAAGGTTAAGTCCTCTGTTAGGGCTCAGGTTGTTAATGTTGCTCAGGTCACTAGCAATGCCCTTTCACTGATCAATAAGTTTGCTGGAAAACACTGAGCCTTAGTTAACTATATGGCTGTGTGAATGTTTTGCGAGAGTTTGTGTCTTTTTGATCTATGGTTTAGTTTGAATGTACAAATTAATCATCAGTTATAAGTGAGTGTTAATTTTGAGCATATCTATAAAAATGAGCTTATGTGAATGAGCAAAGATTCTTGTCTGTTATGGAAAAAGTTTTATTTGAAGATTGAAAGTGAAATCTGGGTTTGCGGTTGATTGATGATGATGCTTTCAAACCAAATCCCTTGATTGAAGGTTTTGTTTAATGTAAGCCGAGAAAAAGTAAATGATTATAATGGAAATAATAGATGCGCTTGGGGTCCCATATGTCTCCCAGTGAAGTAATGTCATCGATTTCAAAATTTTATCATAAAACTTTATTTAAAATGATATATCATTTATTATTTAAATAACGAGGTAAGTAAAAATTATCAAAAATTATTTATCACTTAGTCAATCATATATGATATATCTTATCATTGGAGATAAATTTTAAGACTTCTATCATTATTCCTTTTTTTTTCCAGAATAAACAATATAAACCTTAAAATATATTAATGAACATTCTTGATAAATGAAATAACTATCACTCCTATGCCAAATGAAATTCAACCCTAAGCAATATCTATATCCGTGATTTCCGGAACAAAGAATAAATGGGCAGATCTATAAAGAAAATTGAGTTACTTAAAAATTTGTGTTAGATAAGTCATTAGAGAATTTTATTTTAGACACTATAATTTTTAAAAGGATCACGCTCTCATGATTCCCACCCCTCCATTTTTTTTTTTATAGATTTTATGCGTAGGTACACTTATTTCTGCATGAGTAATAAAATTGGTATCCCAAGTGTTATAAATTATGTCTCATATAATGTGATATAAGGTATATCATAATTTTGTAAAGTAAATTAATAATTTCACAAATTTTATGATGAATATTATTTTGTTAGAGATGAAATTTTAAAATGTCTAATGTTATTCATAGTTTTTTTCTTTTTTTTTGATAAGTAATGTTATTCATAGTGGACCACTCAAAACTCTTGATTTATTTCAAAAGCAACCATTGACATTCACAATATTTATCGTCTACTAGATATTTTACTAAATGCTTATTTGAAATGCTTTATTTAATGCTAATTTAATCACATAAACTCTTTTAAAAAATTTTGTTATTATTTGATTTTTTCTTTGAATAAAGCTTTTAAATATTAAATAAGTTATTTTTCCTCTATTAACTTAGGCTTTTGGGAGTAGAGAATAATTTTTTTTAAAATGTCAATATGTCTAAAATATATTTTACGTATTTTATAATTTTATTTTATTTCTTTCATAACATAATTTTAAATAATTCATCTATTAAAATAATTATATAATTTTTAATTATAACTCTCATTGACAGTTAAATAACTAATTTTTTTATGAAAATTTTATTTATAAAGATACTAACAATAAAATATCTACTTAAATAAATTTTATAAAACGAAGCAGATTTGAAATTCGATTTTCGTTAAAATTTTAATGAAAAAAACAATAATAAATAATTATCCTATATATCGAATATCTCAAATTATGAAAAAGAAAGAAATATTTTATGGACAGTTTTGATTGGGAGTGTGAAAGATATAGGAGGATAATAAGAGCAGAGCTGACAAAGAGGACTTTTTCGTGGGGTCTTTCAGTGACTAAGACCACGTGCCAACCCTTCTATAAATGGCCGAAAGCAATTGATTATTATAGGGAAATTTTTATTTAATTCTTCAAAGCAAACAAGGGATCGCATGCATTGATTGTGCAAACCGACACTGCGACTGAGCTGGAGCTCAACAAGTCACGTTACGTTGCTTTGAATATTTTGGCAAGTGGCATAACTGTAAACGCAACCGTTTGGTCCCCGCATTAATGGTCCTGTCTAATTGGTGCCGTGCTTGTTTTGTTTTGAATACTGTTCTTTTAGCAAACATAAATTAAATACATATATAATATAATAAGAGTAATTTTATAATAAAGAAATTATTATTTTATTTTATAGTATATTTAAATTTCATACTTTTTTATCTTTAATTTATGTGAAATTATTTTATATAATATAATATTTTTTAAAAGAAAATGCGTACATAAATTAGTTAAACTTTGACAAAATGGACAGTGACATTTTGTGTTTTGATAAAATCGTCATTAATAACCCTTTTGTTTTATAAAATAACCACCCAGACTGAAACACTAACCTTGTTTTTGTTATTACAAAAATGTCAAGATTTTTTTTTTTAACCATAAAACGGATTTTGATGGACTTTGAAACATAAAGGAGAAATGACTAATTTTGATTAAAAAAAATAGCATGGCAAAATGAGTCTCCTGGTTTTTATTTTTACAATCACGACACTTTGAAAGCCATTGACTCCAGTCCGTGTGGTCCTAGCGCAGCCAGTTAGCACATGGCTACCCATTAGTAAACTCAAAACTCACAAGAGTCTCTCTCTTTTTCTTTTTCTTTTTTTTTTAACTTCACAGTTCACATGAGCCGGGTGACTCACCATATCCCATGTCAATTTTTTTGTTTTAAAAAAATTATGCTAAATCATAATCGTAATTGAAGAGAAATGACATTCCTCTGACAAGCCAAATTAAATGGTTAAATGAGATTGTTAATTTTGTTAATCACAAATCTAAAAGATTACATGGGAATGCATTTTGTGTTATGTATCTTTCAACTCAAAAACAGAAGTCAAAAGTTAAAATGAAATTATGATTTATTCGATTTTCAAAGTGACTTTTTATTTTTATTTTTTTGAAACAAGAAAGTGTTATTAAAGGATCATGAAGTCTCAAAGATTAGAACCTAAATGGATAGATAATGGAGATAAAACAATCTCAGTAGTCAGGGGTAGATCTAAAAATTAAATTCATTAGGATAAAATAATAATAAAAATTAATAATTATAAAATTGATCATAATATCAAAATTTCTTTGAAAATTTGTCCCCACTTAAAATAAAATTTTCTAAAAACTTAATAAGAAAATAAGGAGAATTTTTTGTTGAGTGAGGTCAATTGTCCACATGGACTCTACGTAGATTTGCCCCTATAATTAGCGAGTCGTAAGTCAAAATAGAAGGCCTAAGCCTTGCCAAAATCAATCAAATCCACATAACTGCATTAAATCAAATTAAAATTAATTAAAAAAATAGCATGAAAAAATGATCCTCTTGGTCTTTGTTCTACGGTTAGAACACTTGAAAGCCATTGTCCCTAGTCCGTATGGTCCTGGTCGTGCCAGTAGCATATGGCTACCCTTCTGTAAACTCACAGCTCACAGGTGGCCCCTTTTTTTACAGTACATGAGCCGAGTGACTCAACATATCCCATGGCAGTCCTTTGTCAAGCCAAATAAAATGGCTAAATGAGATTGATAACCCCAAATCTAAAAGACTATTTAGGAATGCACTTGTGTATGAATCATTCAAATCAAAACAGAAGTCAAAAATTAAAAAAGAAATTAGGGTTTAATAGATTTTGAAAGCGACTTTTTTTTTTTGAAATAAAAAAGTATTATTATCGGATCATGAAGTCTCAAAGATTGGAAGCTAAGTGGACGGATAATGGAGATAAACCAATTTCATTGGCCCGAGAAAGATCCAAAAATTTCATTTATGGAGGGCAAAATAATAATAAAAATTAATAATTATAAAATTGATCATAATATCAAAAATTCTTTAAAAATTTTTTCCCACTTAAATAAAATTTCTAAAAAATTAATAGGAAAATAAGGGAAATTTTTGTTGAGTGGGGAATTTTTGCCATTATCGAGTCATAAGCCAAAACAGAAAGTTTAAAGGCTCAACAAAATCAACATCGTCTACATAACTGTATTAAATTAAATTAAATATCTTTTCAAGCATGTATACGTTGTTACATTTGCTTTTCATCTTAATTTTTTTCAGTAATTAACAGCTTTATTCGGGTCACAGTCGTGTACATATATTAGGATTAATTGATTTTGTTCTCACCATATTAAATTTGGGTGGGTGCAATATACACACACACACATATATAATTTTATTTTATTTTTCATTTCTACAATAGTCTAGGATATTCTTAATAAAGCTGTTCATGTTCCTTCAAGATTTATATAAAAAGATAAAAACTTTTTTAAGTAAGTCTTAGGACTTCCCTTGTAATTTCTTCACCCGTTGAATCATTGACACGTGCATTTTTCAATTGATCACGTTAGAGTAAATGTAGTAGTTTAATTTAAAAATTTAATGAATAAGGGAGCACATATTAATTTTTTTTATTAATGCAATGTACGTAATTAAGAATAATTTTTTTCAAAAATTTACCATATCTTTAGCGTAACTTCTTAGTTGGCTTTCAGAACTGCAAATTACTTGAGTTTTTGAATGGATCGAATCATGCCCATTTAATTCTTAATAATGAGGTTTATGATTTAAAATCATCTGTATTTAATGTCTGAATATATAGTTTGTCTGTTTAGCTTGCATATCGCGTTGCATGTTTTGAACTTGACTGACTCTCGTGAACTCTCTCATTTTTTTTCCTTTTTTTTTTGGATAAGTAACTATTTTAAATGAATTTAACTTTGTCTAATATGATTAGAGGCATATAGACAAAGTTATTAATATTAGACAATTATGCTAAGTTAAACCCTATCTGAGCATTAAAATAAATTGGCGCTTGTTTTTTTTGTCTGAAATGTAAATATACTTGAATTACTCTGAATTATGAACAAAACTGAATGGTTGAATCTGAATAGTTTTTTTTTTCTTAATCGCTAAAAATAAATATGAATTTGTTTGTTTCTTTGACTTAAAAAAAATCTAAAACTAGTATTTTTTTTTTACATTTATGCCCTTAGAAATTATAAATGTTAAACAAATAATACAAATCTAAAAGAACAAAATTAAAATACTCTATATTATCATAACATAAATCATGTTCAATTAAATGCACCACTTTAATATTCTAAATTAGTATATATCAATCAATCTTATTGTAGTTCATGATGCTTTTATACCAAAAATATTCGTAAAAAATAATGAAGATAAATAATGTTAATTTGAAGAAAAAAAAATTAATAGTCTACCACTATATTATTACAAGTTATAAAGATAGATAATAATGTTAATTATTAAATTTCATTTATGTAACATTATTAAATTTTATTTATGCAAGGATGAAAATTAATTAATTAGATGAGGGATAATTTAGAGAATATTTTGTAATGATATCACTTATGCATTTTAGATTAAGCAAAAAGCTAAAAGAATTAGTTTAATAACTTAATAACCAAAAATTTTTATTAAGTTGAAAAAAAAAGACCTAATAACTCAAGTGACTGAATTAAAAAAAAAATGAAGTTGTTAATTACCTGGCGTTAATTGTTGTATATATGGTCGTAATATAGTATTCGGCGTAAATTAATACGATGGTTGCGTGTAATTGAAAGCTATGCCGACTGTGTTAACTAAAAATATTTATTACCTTATAGAATCAAAGCAGCTAGAGTACCATATGTTACTGACAAATCCAAAATGATAAGAGATTAATCACTTAAAATCACTCTTAATTAATTACAACAAACCATACTTAACATATCAAACAAAAGATAAAGTGTCTTGCCAAGAGCTAAAAATAGCAATGCGCACAAATTAAGAACTAAGATATAGGATTAATTCAATTACTTACTCTGTTGATGAGTGCCAAACTATTGCTTGTTACTTTACCAAGATCCACAATACTCTTCTTGATTTTGCTCTTCACAGATTCCCTTACATTGTTCTCCTCAAATTCATCCATGCACGTATCTTCATCCGTCATTGCGGCACTAACCCATGTTTTGATGTCCGCCATTTGATCTTCCTTATTCAAAGCATCTCTTAAATTATCCAGTACATTGGAAGCTTTCCTGAGCTCATCGACGCAGTCATCTATTTCTTCATTGCAATCTTCAATGACGGCTTTTTCCGCAGGTCTTAATCCTCCCTTTTTGGCCATGCTTGTTACGAGGGCAGAGGTTTTGTTCGCGGCTTTTAGGTTTATGGTCAAGGCTGTGCTGCAAAGCTTTACGGAGTCAGTTTTGATGGTGGAGGCGTACGATGAGAGATACTTGTAGCAAAGGGCTGGATATAATGTTGAATTGCAAGACGTTTTGATAAAGTTTTTGTAGATTTTGAGGGAATTAGATTTGGCTGCTATGGACGTTCCAGCTAATGTTGGGTTGATATTTGAAATCAGAAGAAAAAAGGTGAGAGGAAAGAATGAAAGTGAGCATGATGGCATTGTAAAACTTTTAGCTTCCATCTTCCAATCGTTTAATTTCAATTAATCTCTTAATTGCATTGAAAAGAGTGTGGAGAAGATCCCATTTAATAGGCAGCCTCTCATGCTCTCTCAGATGACATTTGTAGAATGCAGAATATTTTGGAACTCTTTTTAAGTCTTGTACAGCAATATAATAATAATTGACAAGCAACCTAACAGTCTAAGGCATTGAAAAAGATGATATGCAAGCATGGGAGATCAGATGGCGCATGTATGTAGAATAGATCTTCCAGACGAAAATGAAAACCCCTTATTATTTCGGTAAATTTAATTATTTTTCCTTTTATGTTTCACACTCATCAAAACTCTCATAGCACTAAAACGGACGGTTAAATTTCAATTTTTTTTTGTCTTTTATTATTTTACCCTCGTGATTAAACTTGTGATTAATTTTATTGTCAAAATGGTTGATGAACCAAAAAATATATATATAAAATAAATTATTAAATTAACTGAATCTTTTCAGTGGCAGGAAAATTTTGATGAGTTTTGAAAAGTTAGAGAAAAAGGTAGATTAATTTCAATAAACATCAGGTGGAATTTGATCATTTTCTCCCATGTTGCACGTGCATAAGAGAATAAGCCTCGTGAGGAGATTATGTCAAATAACAATGAGGAAGCGATTTGCATGATTCTTTTGTGTACTGTTAATGTGTCAGCCTGTAATTGTTTATACCTATTTTGCTGCATTTGCAAGCTGGTCGTGCAAGAGCATAGCCCCTCACATGTGGTTCATCCAATACCAAATTGCATGTTTAAACATGCATAAAGGGGTAACTAGCTATGTAAAAATCCATTTATAATACCAATGATTTCTTTAATTACGTATCTAACAAAAATATTTTCATGCCTTCTGAAAATTCAAGCGTTTATTGTTAGCTAGCAATTGAACTTATGGTTCAAAAGACGCCGCTCAATTATGCTGAAGGAATGGATTATTTTGTCCGAATTTTATAGATGGAGATATCTTTTTGTATATTCATAATTTTCGAACTAATACTCGGTATACTTTTGCTATTGTGCTATAAAGAGTGAGTGTATGATGATTTCCGGGCGCGCGCATCCTTATTTTTAAAATGCAAATTTAGGGTTTTACATGATATTAAACACTTTACAATGTCGTGAGCTATAGAAAATTAATTCATAATATTGAAAAGTTTTTTTTTTTTCAGCAATAACGTTGCAAAAACTTTTTTATAAGTTGTGAAATAAAAACTTAAAAAATAAACAAAAAAATGAAGTATTTAATTAGAAGTCTAGGTTCATTCGAGAAAGAGAAAATGGAGGTCTGGATGAATTAGTCAAATTAAAGAATAATATATTTTATTGCTTGGAAATTCTGGCACGTGATATTGGCGGCTCGGTTAGCCAACGGTTGAAGAGATAAACACAACAGGCAAGGGCTAAGGCCTAAGCGGGGCCTATTGAGGCCCATGTGTCCCACCCCATAAGGACGGAACACGTGTCACATTAATATGGGACCGGCACTTGATAGTGAAAGTCAAGGTTTCTTCGATCATCGAGAAGACATTGCACATGTCGTCTAAACATTGCGTGAAACGCTGCTAAACGGCAGCCGCAGTTTGTGGAGATTTTCTTTTGGATTGGCATAAATCTTTAACAATTTTTTATGTCGTATTTACAATTTACGTGTTAATGTAACAAGTGCTATGCAATATTTGAAGAGAGTAACGAGGAAGTTACTTATATTTGCAATGTCGGCGGCCCATAATTCTAATGGATTTTGGAATAATTAAATGATGAATTATGTTAATGCGTTTGAGGCTGGTGTTCAACGGTTTAAATTTATTGAATTTTGTCAAATTTAAGTTCAATGTATCGGATATGGGGTTTTATATTTTGGATCCAATTCTATGCAATCATTGATTGGAATTAGGGATAGGGATGGCAATGAGGAGGAGAAGGGAGGGGAGCAATTTCCCCGTACCTATCCCCGATATTTTACGTATGTCCTCGTCCCCTCTCCATCCCTATTAGAATTACATGAGAGAATCTTCATCTCCTTCCCGAATAATAACAGGGGATCCGAGGCCCCCGATCCTGAATAATAACGAGGGGATCAGGCCCCCGATAGAATAACTAATACATTTTTTTTATTTTTGATTTTCAGTTAATCATATTAAAATAAAAAATTTAAATAAAAGTGAAGTTTGAAATATATATTACATTAATATATATTACATTAATATCCATTACAAAAGTCACATACATTAAATTAGTAAGTAACGCAGTATGCAAGAGATACAAACTTCTTTTACAAACTATCATTAAAAAATTAATAGTCTAATACAAAATTGTTACAAATAAAATCGAATTTAGATTAAAAATTAACTTTTTCAATGGTGGCGTGGACACTTTATAAATGTGGACTATTCTCTTTACAGCATAATAGTTAAGTCGGAGTAAATCAAGAGCAAATATTAAATTAGATTAGATTAGATATTAAAATTTTGATTCGTTGTAGGCAATTATAACATCTAAAAATAAATAAAAAATAGATTTAAGTTTAAAATATTTAATGAATATTAAAATTAAAATAAAATTTTGAAATTTAATAGAATCTATCCGGTCTTTTTAATGTCCTAAATAAAAATTTAGGACTTTAATTATTTAATTAGGCCTAAAGTTTAATAATATAAATATTTTGATATTTGTTATTTTTACCAATATTTATCATTTTATAATTCAAATTTTATAATTTATTTACTAGTAATTTTAAAAAAATAAAATTAAAAATAAAAAATAAAATGGAAAAATGGGTAGGGGATGGAGATTCCACCTCATCCCCGTCCCCTTCCCGAATAAGAAATTGGGTAAAAAAATTTCTCCGTCCCTTCCCCGAATAAGAAATTGGGTATGAAATTATCACCATACCCTCCCCGAATGGGGAAAATCCCCGAGGGTACCCGTCCCCGTGGAGATTTTTGCCATCCCTAATGGAGAGGGGAGGGGAGGGGATCAATGTCCTCGTACCCATCCCCTATATTTTACGTATGTCCCCGTCCCCATCATAATTACTTGAGAGAATCATCATCCCCTCTCCGAATAAAAACAGGGGATCTCCGAGGGTCCTCGATCCCCGAATAACTAATACATTTTTTTTTATTTTGAGTTAATTATATTAAAATAAAAAATTCAAATAAAAGTAAAATTCAAAATATATCTTACATTAATATCCATTACAAAAGTCACATCCATTAAATTAGTCAGTAACGTAGCATGCAAGAAATACAAACTTCTTTTACAAACTATTATGAACAAATTAATAGTTTAATACAAAATTATTACAAAAAAAATTGAATTTAGATTCAAAATTAACTTTTTCAATGGTGGCGTGGACACTTTATAAATGTAGATTATTCCATTTGCAGCATAATAGTTAAGTCGGAGCAAATCAAGAGCAAATATTAAATTAGATATTAAAATTGTGATTCGCCGTGGGTAATTATAACATCTAAAAATAAATAAAAAATAGATTTAAGTTTAAAATATTTAATGAATATTAAAATTAAAACAAAATTTTTGGACTAATAGAATATACCCGGTCTTTTTAATGTCCTAAATAAAAATTTAGGACTTTAATTAGTTAATTAGGCCTAAAAGTTTAATAATATAAATATTTTGATATTTGTTATTTTTACCAACATCTATAATATTATAATTCAAATTTTATTATTTATTTATTAGTAATTTTAAAAAATAAAAATACAATTAAAAATTAAAATGGGGAAATGGGTAGGGGATGAGGATTCCACCTTATTCCCGTCCCCTCCCCGAATAAGAAATTGGATAAAAAAATTTCTCCGTCCCTTCCCCGAATAAGAAATTGGAAATGAAATTATCCCCATACCCTACCCGAATAGAGAAAATCCTCGAAGGTACCCGTCTCCATGACGATTTTTGCTATCCCTAATTGGAATTCAGTATAATTCAAACTTATAAGAAGTGGAATCCACTTTTAATTCGATCCGATGAATGTGATCAATCCAATTAAAATAAAAATTTGCAAACAAAAGTAATCAATTGACACTCTAGAGTTCTAAAAACTAACAATTGAAAAAAAAAAGTCAGCTACTTTAATATTTCATGATTCATGTATTTTATTATCGTATGGTTAATGAAATTGAAATTTGAATATTGAAAGAAGCCATTGGTTGCGGCTTGCAATTTGTACTTTGTAGTATTATTGAATATTCATAGTCATACGAAATTACATTTTATTTTTTTAACAAGTTAAATATAAAAGTGACATGTAGTTTTTTTAAAAAAGTAAATAAATAAAATACAAATTAATTGGTTGGCTTGTATTGGTTTATATTGAATTTGAACAAATAGATCCATAAACTCCATTAACATTGGATTTTTAATTTTGTAATCCAACCCAATCCAATCAAAAGGTTAGTCTGACAAAAATTCAATTGGTTTGTATTGGGTGGATTGGTTTAATTGGATATTGAACACCCTGTGTTTTAAGAATACATGTTAGTAGATATGCATTTGATATTAGAAATATCGTACAAAGAAGATATGATTAGTTTTGAATCTAATGTATCTGATGGCGTATTTTTTAAGCAAATTTTATAATGTAATTGGCAGTCACAGGCCAAAAAAAAAAAAATAATACATATATTCTTCTACTTTCAATCAAGGTGAGTTAATGATATGATTAGTTTAAATTTTAGTAGAAATTCAGACATTAAAAGAAAGGATCAATCCTTCAAAACATGAAAGGTTGAATCAGTGAAAAGAATTTTTTTAAGATTATACATATATAAAAGAGGACCCTTGAATTCAAAGGTTCTCATGATCAAGACTTGTACATAATTAATGTCCTAACGAACAATCAGGTCGCTTGCTTCCTAATTCATGGAACTATACCTGCACTATTCATGTGGTGATGATTTGTGTTCAGATAATTTAAGATGTAGATAATAGGTTCTTGACGATTTTATCTTATCAATAAAGTATTGTATTGTACTTCACGTTGGACACCTATATTAAAAAAATTACATAATACATATTAATGAATTGGAGAAAATGAAGAAACAGATTTACTAAAAGTCCAAGTGGGCTCACAAGTACGGAAAATGAACACTACATTGATTAAATGAACTTTACAAATAATTACAAGGTTTCAAGTACTCATTAAAAGATACAAAGTACATGCAATTACTGATTGAGTTGGTTGATGAGAGCCAATGCGTTGCTGATTAGTTGAGAAGCCCTTACAACACGTCCTCTAATAGTGTCCTTAACTTTCCCATTCATGCCATTCCCTTCGAAATTGTCCATGCAAGTATCTTCATTTGTCAAAGCAGCACTCACCCAAGTTTGTAGGTCATTAATTTTGAACTCAAATTCTGGTCCTTTCAGATCTTTCATTGCTTGCAACGATTGCTGCAATTCATCGGCCGAGTCTCTCGTGTTGTCCACACAGTCCTTCACGGCACCGGCTTCTCTCGGTCGCAATTCCAGCCCCTTTGATAGCTTCAACACCAATGCTGAAGTAGATTTTGCTTCATTTAGGCTCACTGAGAGAGCTGCATTGGCCAATTCCCTAGGGTTTGTTTGTATGGTGCTAGCATAAGACGAAAGCGTCTTGTAACATAAATCAGGATACAATGTTACCCCACATGAAGTTTTAATAAACTCTGTACTACTGGAATTGGATTTCACTGGTGATTGTTGCACTAATAATCTAGTTGGCAAGCATGTTGTTGTAGTGCAAAAGTATAGAAGAGTGGTAATAATGGCAAGGCTATAGCAAGAAGGCAACTTTGAGGATGTGAAAGATTCCATTATAATAATAGAAGTTGAGGTGGGGTGAGAAAAAGGGCAAGGGCCCTTCTTTATATAGGGTAATGTGCCCTAAATTTAAGGGTAATTGTGGGGCATATAATTTCTTCAATTATTGCAGAAGAATAAGAGATAGGGTAGGGTTGATCTACAAACATTGAAAATGGATGATTAGAAATGATCGTAAAATCATAAAATTTCTGTAAATATGGAAATCTTTATATTAAGGAGAAAAAAAAAGGAAACAAAATTGTTAGCATCTTTTGCATGTGGTCCTCGATCATCTTTTCATACACACAGGACGGTATAGACAAAATTTTTTATAGAGCCACATCGAAGCTTATTTCAAATTATGTAGAAGACTGAGAAAAAATATCCCATAACTTGTTCAGAGTGTGAGATTATTTGAATTATTGGATGATAAAATTTGTAATAAAAGCTAGGGAAAAAAGCAAAAAAAAAAAAGTACGGTAAATGCAATGTTTGTACAAAGACATGAATTTTTTTTAATTTTAAATCACCTAGTATTCGAAGACCACATTGGATCCCGATTAATTCGGATTCAACCCGGGGGGCGAGGATGAGTCTCCCAACAGGGGCGACTTCCCTGCGACTCGAACTGGGGAGTAAAGTCAGTCAAACCATTTAAGGGAGATTATTTGTCATTTGATTCAACCACTTGTTGGTTAAGTACATGAATTTTTTTATAGCATCATTATTGTAAGAACTTTGGTACGTGGGAACTAATATGACATCCAGCTGTGAAAAATTTATTTCTTTTTGTTGAGACCATACGATATATATAGATATATATAAGAGCAATACTAGCATTTATATATGCTCTAACAATTAATATGAGTGCACCATCTTGCATAGTTGCATTTTTTGAACTTATGGAGACATAAAGGTTAAACAGGTTTTGCATCATATTTTGCGTTTATATCAAATAAATATTAGGTAGATATTTATAGATAAAGAATGAACGAAGCTAAGAAAAAAAAAATATTACTGGAAGATTTGGATTCAAGACTAAATTGAACTATCACTTTCTTAACAACAAAAAGATTACGAAAAATTGAACACAAATTAACTCAACACTTAATCCAGATCCATTATTAGAGAACATCAATTCATAAATTCTAGCATCAAATCCTTTTTTTGAAAATATTGTTTCCATTATATGCGGATTTTTTCGGAAATATTTCTAGAACACTTTATTACTAGCTAGCTAAGCCATAACTCATAATTCTTTAGTCAGAGATATTTAATTATGTTGGGCTACAAAAATGATGTGCAATCATTCTAAATATATAATCGAAAAAAAAAAAATTGCTATTTTGATCATTTGGCAGGTTCCTTGAATCACATCCTTCAATATATGATAAACCAGAATCGATTTCCAGTAGTTTTTCAACCAATAGTTCGTTTTGTTTTTATTTACCAAATACTTCATGTTAATCTGATTGTGAGGATTCTTCCCCCACCCCGCAACAAAAAAATAATAATAATAATTGTGACGGCATGGGGAGGGGATCCACGTTTCCTTACCCGTTACTAAAATTTTGCTGTATCCCCGTATCTTCTCCATTCATTATGTAATTATTTAAGAGGCGGCATGAAGATCGTTGAATGTAGAGGGGATCCTTATGGGTAGCGATCACACTACCTGATTAGGGAAATGATCAATTTATCACTGATTTATAATGAAGGTTCAATTTAATATTAAAGAATTTTGACAAATACTCTATAGCACCCAAGTTTTTTGTGATGGTGATTTCATACACAATGAAAACAGCTGTAGGGTCTGTTCCATGCTTCGAAGTCATGAATTTTCGATATAAATGAAACAAAAATAATAAGCTATTCAGGGTCGGGTACCCAAGAATCCAAGATCTCCTAATGCTTCGCCTTCAAATTTATGTGGCCTGAAGAACCGACTTGGGATCAGTCACAAATTAATAACAAATGAATGAAGCTTACTTTCTTGGTTGAATACACGAATTGCTAGAATTTTCAAGACCAGTGGCAGCAATTTGAAAAGAGTTGTTAAAACACATATTATACATTTATAATTGCAATCAAAGACAACAAAATTGACGGCAGTGGGATTAGGCGGCTAATAATCAACTTCATCAACTAGTAAATTAACGTCGGTCCCAGGATCATTCAGTATGAACTGGGCGTATATCATGAAGTTGGTATTTGTGGCTCCGATATTAAAGCAGCTCAGTTATAAATCGGAATCCGCCGTTTCCTCGGCTTAATTACTTGCATTTTGCTTTTATAAGCATGTGCTACTTGAACCACGACTTGAGATTTAAGGATAGGGTGGACTATCGTTTCACGTTCACACAATTTCTTAGCATCTTCAAACTTATCAGTGTGTGCAATCAGCAGTCCAATGTCACATTCCGATATGGCTAGTCGTTTTCTGTTCAAATGGCTTTAATTTCATATGTAATACAACTTTTTGGTGATGAATAATAATAACAATAATAAGGTCTTTTGTCGGCGCAAAACCATTGAGGTTTTTTTCACATTTAACAGATTTAGTTATCTAGGAAAAAAAATTAACAACTCAATCAACTCGCTGTACTGGTTATATTTATCAAAATCATTGAAACCGAGCAAAAATGTACTTTAGCGGAGGAAATTTCGCTGCAACCTATTAATTCAATCATTCATCAAATCAGTCGGTTTTGGAATCAATTGAATTGTTTTAAACATCCTAAAGAGAGTTGCATTATATTTATTTGTACATATATAACTAAATAAATTGATTTAAAGAAACACTTAATTTGATTCACAAAATATCTTGTGCAGATAATAATTCAAGTGAACATCATCGTCTTGGCTTTTATGCATCTGTATGGGATCCGTGACATATTGAACTGTAGCTAAATTTTGTTTCTACTCACCCACTTGCCTATATTAAAATCAATGTAGCAAGCACTAGCACACTTTCCTTGGCCGCTGGGCCACAGGTTTCAATTTATTAGGGTCCCATTGATGCATTCATCGTCGCACTTTGTTGCCCTATAAAACGGAGACCTTTCTCCCTATTTTCGTCACATGATCATCAATACATAGCCCATATATTCAGAATTCAGAAAAAGAGCAAGAGAGAAAATGGAATCTTCATCATCAAAATATTTCCTCATTTTACTGGCCATTTTTTACCGCATAAACTCAAGCTCAGCATCCAGAAATGTTCCCTCTAAAATTACAGCTAGCACTGAGTTCATCAAAACATCTTGCAGTTCAACAACTTATCCAACACTTTGCTATAACTCCCTTGCTAGCCATGCAAGCTTAATCCAAACAAGCCCTAAGCTCCTCGCCCATGCATCCCTCAACGTTACCCTTGCAATGGCTAAATCAACCTCAGCCGTCATGTTAAAGATGTCGAAACGCCCTGGAATGAAGCGTAGAGAGGTGGATGCCATGCAAGATTGTCTGGAGGAGCTGAGTGATTCAGTTGATGAACTCAGAAAGTCTATTGGCGAAATGGGTCTGATCAAAGCTTCTAATTTTGAACTCAGAATGAGTGATATGCAGACTTGGGTTAGTGCTGCTTTGACTGATGAGACTACTTGCAGCGATGGATTTGAGAAAAATACGGTGAATGGGAAAGTTGTGAGGGGCCAGATTGTGAAGATTGCCCATATGACTAGCAATGCCTTGGCTTTGATCAATAGTTATGCTTCTCTTCATGCTTAATTAGAAACTGTGATGATGATGAGCTTCAGCATTAATGTTAACTCACATATGTGTATATTGTTAATCTTTTGTCAGGAAATAAAATTCTATTTAATATTGGTCATGTGTCTTTAATATATTCCTACTGTAAGACAAAATGAGAACGGTAAAGAGATGTTGAAATGAGTGAAGGTATATATAAGAAGTGTTAGTTTGGTACTGAGGTTGATCTGTTGTAATTTATTAAATTATTTGGTAAATATTAGTTATTGCAGTTTAGAAGCTGATTTGATTTCATATTTTTATAATGAAAAAATTATAAAATCTTTAATTTTTTTTTCAAAATTATTATTTTAAAATTATACTTACAATGCATTATCAACTTTTATTTTACACTTATTATTTTTTTATTTTATACTTATTATTTTTTTCACAATAATTATCGCTTCTTAAAAACTCAAATACTTTAGTGCCAAACAACACCTAAGTAAAGTTGTGAGGATGCGAACATACTATGATAATTAGCTATCAGGTAAATCCAAGAGAATATCACGTGGGCACAGAGGAAAATTTGGAAAAACAAGAAGCTAGGAACCGAGCGAAAATTGCTCCACCAAATTAGTGACAGACGATGATATGAAGGCCCTAAAAAAATGTCACATCAATCTAAAATTTTATACATTACATTGAATTCATGACGAATTTCCTCAAGAACTTATGAGTTTCTCTTTTATTCTTGAAATTGATTGGGCCGAAAGAAAGATGTGACCTGATCTGAGGCTGAATCATTTCACGGTGGAACACTAACAAAGTGAGATTTATATATTTAGTGGGTATATGTCATCCAACAAAACTAAGGATGTTTGCTTTATTCCGTTATTTTGTTAAGCGAGGCTATTTTGAATGCTGAACAATCAAGCAGGCTGCCAGAAACGAATCAATAGTTGCAAACTCTTATTTTAGAAGAAGATTATTTGCAAACTGCTTAAGCAATGAAATTATGGGCATTGTTGTGGTCCCCTTGTCGGAGCCTCTTTTATTCCTTCGGTCTCACTGTTTAAATCAAGTCACTAATCACTATTATGTTGATAAGTCATTTTAGAATATTTATCTTTTGCGACCGGGTTCGTGTTTTAAGTCTACACATGAATAGGTTGTCATTAAATTCTTGCTCATATAGGCAGAGGGCAGATTTAGTTTTCAGCCAACTTGCTGAAACTGGCTTTTCTGCTTCTGTGTTTCCGACTAGCAGTGAAAGCCTCATTTTTCTTATCCCTTTTATTTCTTGGCGCAGATTAACTGATTCAGACACATTTTCATGGCTTTGGGTTTGATCGTTAATCATTTAAGTTCATGTTATAGATGACAATAAGCCTAACTTATACTTACTAGTTGAGACTTGAGAGTTGTTTGCTTACATTCTTAACCCAACAACTAATCTTAGATGAGGTGGGTATTTCTCCAGACTATCATCGCCGCTGCATGTAAATCGGTATTTTCCATAGCCATTATCATGCAAAAAGCCATTTGTGATGTACGCTCATTTGTGCATTGAATTTATTGGATGTCAAAATTTATCATTGGGTTATTAAAAATTATTAAATTTTATCAAAAAACATTAGATTATATATGTCATAAAACTAAATATCTAAATTATTGCCGCATAATATATAGCACATGTTTTTGTGAGAATTTAGTAAATTTATATTATTGGAGTAAAATAATCAAATTAAACTTATGTTAATGAGATCTAAGTCAAAACAAAAAAAAAATCCAAAAAACTTTCATTATTTCAATTATTTAAAAATAATGTAAATTTTTCTATAGTTATTTTTTTAATCTAAAATACGAAAATTGTGGGAGTGTTCCCCACCCCATTCCTATCCTTAAGATAGTGCTCTTTGGTCCCAAGCCCAGCATAATGCAATCTTTTATCATGCAAATTGAAACTAGTGGGCTCCGAGATGTGGCTAAGGAAGACCCTACGCAGCTGTATTTGCAACGAATAATGAACAAATACATAAAAGCTAGCAGCTAAATTTTGAAATCCAAATGCACTGCATTTCTTCAGCTTTCCATTCCTTTCTTAGGAGCAAACGTGAGGCCAATTTCCTCAACTTGTTTTGCAATTTGAGAGTTTAAGGATAGAATCGAATTATATTATTTCCGGTAGGTGCACTCACACAACTTGTTAAGAGATTTTTTCTTAGCATATATCTCCAAACTTAATTAAGTTTCCTTGGTCAGTGGTCAGTAGCAGTTGCCCGCAGGCCAAAATTGAAACCTTTCCCTCAACTTGGTCATTTTGTGGGCTCCCAGATTCAAGCATGCAGTTCAGTTTTGGATACCAATATGTTGTTCCTATCTTTCAAAAAGCATTGGATTTAATTTCTCCTTAACTTCATCTGCACGATTGGAGAGTTAAGGACGGGATCAATTATTGATTGTGCTCAGATATTTTTGGAATTGGCTTCCCGCCTTCATTTTGGGCCCGCTGTCGACATTCTAAAAGCAAAATGAGTAGTAATAACCCAACAGTTGCACATAAAATCTAGAATCTGCGGAGCGTTACACGTTCCAATAATAATGAAAGAAAGTGTGAGCACGGAAGTGCACTAGATCGGTTAAATCAAATTTTGATACATAAATCTATTTAATTAATCACAATAATCGATCAAAACAGATCAAATCAGATACAAATATCTCCTGCCAAAAACAAATTTATTATCACATGGTTCTTTAATTTTTTTAATTCAGAGATTGATATTTCTCCTTTTAACCGCTTACTCTTTACAATTTTCAGAATAGTCGATTGACCATTCACTGCCGAAATTTTGTAGCTGGAATGGGTTTATTTGCAAAAGTTTTAGCATAAGAGAGCAAAGGACTGTCATGAATTTAACCAGTCAACCACCTGTTTCTGTAATGGAGAAACCGAGATTATGAGAGGAGCTTACACCGTTAATTTCAAGATGAATTTTGTTCAAATTCACCACTCGCGTCGATTAGAATCTGAAATAGCTTTGAAGGATTAGTACTGTTGTAAAATTAACCCTTATGAAATCGGATTAATCTTGCCCCGAGATCTAATTCAGACCCCAAGTTTAAAGAATGAAATCAAAGCTAACTAAAACAAGCACTAGATCAAATCAACACACCACAAAGAGTCAAGAGCACACACAAAGTTAAAGTGGTTCAGCACCTTATCAAGATGCCTACATCCACTGGAGAAAACAAATCAGAGAGAGTTTTATTGAGCTATCCAGTTTACAGAGATGATAAGAAACAATACAGAGAACACTCAGACGAGCTTCATTCCCTCTATGACTTTTTAATCTCTCTCGCTCAGATCCTTTTTGATGACTGAGAACCAAAGATATATAAGCTGCGATTCTTGGTGTTGCGGATCCAGAAGATTCCCCCCAAAAATAACACCCTTAACAGACTGAACACATGCTTCTTCACGTGCAACTTATAATCTCCTTTAAACGACAGTGAGCCATGCCGTTTGAGCCTGAATGATCACGAGTTTAACACGTGAAAGTTTAATGCTTTTGGATGACATCACCAAGCTGTCGGCTTCAAGATCCATAACTGATAGAAATGACACGTCACTCGCTCTTCCAACTTTAATCCGACAAGTTGTATTGATGAGTTTGTGTTCATTTCAACAATCTCCACCTTGAACTCAACACTCATAGCTCCCTCTTCCCAACTAGTTTTCTCCATATCTGCAGCTTCTTAATTCCTGCAGATTCCTACTAAGTTCATGAAAAGACTGAACTTGGCAGTGGGCACAACCTTAGTTAACATGTCAGCTGGATTTTCTTCAGTGTGAATTTTTAGCAACTTGACAGCTCCCCTTGATACTTTAAGTCTCACAAAATGCAACTTAACATCTATATGTTTTGTCTTCTCATGATGAGATTGATTTTTGCTGAGATGTATGGCACTCTGGCTGTCACTGTATACTGTCACAGTCTCTTGCTCAGCTCCTAACTCAGTTATCATGCCTTTTAACCATAATGCCTCTTTGAAAGCTTCAGCTGATGCAGTATACTCTGATTTGTAGTGGACAAGGCCACTATGTTCTGTAATGTTGCTTTCCAACTAACTGTGCAGCCCCCTAGAGTAAACAAATACCCTGTCTGTGACCTTCTTTTATTCAGATCACCAGCAAAGTCTGCATCTACATAACCAATCATTCCTTCTCCACCATAAACCAAACCAATATCCATAGTCCCCTTCAGGTACCTCATAATCCACTGAACAGCTTTCCAGTGTTCTTGGCCTGGATTTGCCATAAATCTACTCACCAAACTCACAGCATGTAAGATATCAGGTCTGGTGAGTACCATGGCGTACATGAGGCTACAAACTGCATTTGCATAGGGTATACAGGACATTTTCTGCAATTCTGCATCAGTTTGAGGACACTGAGCAGAAGATAGCCTGAAATGATTTGCCAAAGGTGTCTGAACTGACTTTGCTTCATTCATTCCAAACCTCACCAGAACCCTTTAATGTAGCTCTGTTGAGATAAGAAACCTTCTTCCTTCTCCCCCTGATAATATCCATCCCCAAAATCCTCTTAGCTTCCCCAAGTTCCTTCATCTCAAATTCCTTGCTCAAGAGTTTCTTCAATTTATTAATTTCTTCACTGTCATGACATGCAATCAGCATGTCATCTACATATAGTAGAAGATATATCATTCCACCTCTACTTATCTCTTTGAAGTACGCACAGTAATCATAGCTGCACCTGTTAAAGGCATGTGTTATCATGAAGTTATCAAACTTCAGATACCATTGCCTAGGTGATTGCTTTAAACCATATAGAGACTTTTTCAGTAAGCAAACAAAATCTTCCTTACCAGATGCTACATACCCTTCAGGTTGCTGCATTACAATTTCTTCTTGTAATTCACCATACAGGAAGGCTGTTTTTACATCCATCTGCTCAAGGTGCATATCTTGAACAGCCACAAGTGCAAGAATTATTCTTATGGAGGCATGTCTCACTACAGGGGAAAATACTTCATTGAAGTCAATTCCCTCCTTTTGTGTGAAGCCCCCAGCCACCAATCTAGCCTTAAATCTTCTAGGCTCAGCACCAGGTATCCCATCTTTTATCTTGAAGATCCATTTGCAGCTTACTGTCTTCCTCTTAGCTGGTCTCTCAATCAATTTTCAAGTTTTGTTTTTCATTAAAAATGCCATTTCTTCATCCATTGCCCTCTTCCATTCCAACTTGTTTTTGCCTGTGATAGCTTCCTGATAGGTCCTAGGTTCATCATCATTCAGCTCTTGAGCAGCAGTCAAAGCATATGCAATTAGATCAGCCACTGCATATCTTTTAGGTGGTCTGATGGTTCTTCTCTTTCTATCTCTTGCCAATCGATAGGTGTCCTCTTCACTTTCTGCTGATTCTTGTTTATCACCAGCTTCAGATTCATTTCCAGCACCTTCAATTTTTGGCTCAGATTCTTTCAAGTTTTGAGGCTCCACCTGAAACTCCACTTTATCAGACTCAATTCTTGATTCAGAGTTGTTAACAGGATTCATTGATTGATTTAATATTTCATCTTCATGGAAAGTTACATCTCTGCTGATAATGCATTGAGGTGGTTTTGAGTCAATACACCATAATTTATAACCTTTGACACCTTCTGGATACCCCAGAAACCTGAATTTTAATGCTCTTGGCTCCAGTTTACCCTGCTTCACATGTGCATTTGTTATGCAGCCAAAAATTCTGAGTTTTGAGTAGTCAGCCATTCTCCCTGACCATAATTCCAGTGGTGTCTTACAACCTATAGCAGTTAATGGACTTCTGTTGACTAGATAGCAGGCTGTGTTTAAAGCTTCTGCCCAGAGGGTTTTAGGAAGCTCAGAGTAGATTAGCATGCACCTCACTTTCTCCACCAAAGTTCTATTCATTCTCTCAGCAAGGCCATTTTGCTGAGGAGTATAGGTGACAGTCTTGTGCCTCTGAATCCCATTTTCTCCACAGAAATCTTCAAACAGCTTATTACAGTACTCCAGGCCATTATCTGTTCTCAGAGTTTTCACTTTCAAATCAGTCTGATTTTCAACAAGAATCTTCCACCTTTTGAATCTCTTAAGAACCTCATCCTTACTTTTGAGTGCAAATACCCAAACCATCCTTGAAAAATCATCTATAAAAGTCAGAAAGTATCTACACCCACCTAATGAAGTAACTTGTGCAGGCCCCCACAAATCAGAGTGTATGTACCCTAGTTTCTCTTTGGTGGTATGAGCTGCAGTCTCAAACCTTAACCTGGAAGACTTGTCTAGAATACAATCTTCACAGAATCCCAAAGCTCCTATATTATCTTTCCCAAACACTCCCTGTTTTTGTAGCTCTCTCAAACCTCTTTCACTCATATGCCTCATCCTTAAATGCTACAACATTGATTTGTTCCCTCCACTGTCAGTTACATTTGCCTCTCCAACAACAATATGCCCATCCAACACATACAGACCGTTTTCTCTTATACCTTTCATAATCACCATTGAGCCTTTAACTATCCTCAAGACCCCTTTTTCAGCCTTAATTATACAACCTGTTTGATCTAGCATGCCAATTGAGATCAAGTTCCTTTTCAATTCAGGAACCAACCTAACCTGTGTTAATTTCCTCACCACACCATCAAACATCCTAAGGCTAACAGTCCCAATACCAACTACTTTACACATAGAGTTATTACCCATTAAAACCATACCCCCATCACATGGCTGATATGTTGTAAAATAGCTTCTATTTGGACACATATGGAAGGTACAACCAGAGTCAAGAACCCACTGACCTTGAGGTTTCAAATATGAGGCTATGAGCACTCCAGCTGTTTCAAAGCTTGCTTCTTCTGTGGCTATGGCTGCATTTCCTGTCTTTTCCTAGGATTCTTTGTTCTTGTTCTTTCATTCAGGGCAATCTCTTTTGAAATGCCCTTCTTTATGACAATGGAAACACTTCAAATGCTTCTGTTTGGACTTTGATCTGCCTTGTTTCTTTCCCTTGTATTCTCTCTTCTCAGGTCTGCCTCTTGCCATCAGTCCCTCACTTGAATCACTTTCTGGATTGTCTTGCTTATCTTTCAGCTTTTTGGTACCAAGAGCAAATTTAACCTCTTCTAATGAGAGTGTTTGCCTCCCATACAGCAATGCATCCACAAAGTGCTCGTATGACTTTGGCAAAGAACTGATTAGCAGCAAAGCTTTGCTCTCATCACTCAGTCCTTCATCAATAGTCTCCAGTTCATCACAAACCTTATTGAACTCATCTACATGATCATTTAATGATGCCCCTTCAATCATCTTCAGTGAAAACATCTTCTTTTTAATATAAAGTCTATTTGCCAAAGACTTTGTCATATACAGATTCTCCAACTTGGCCCATAAACCAGCAACAGTCTTCTCTTTAGCCACTTCTCGGATTACAGAGTCACCAAGACTCAGAATGATTGTGCTCCTGGCTTTCTTGTCTATCTCTGCTACTTGTTCTGGGGTCTTGGATGATGAAGATTCATTCCCTTCAAGTTTAGAGGCTGGATCTATGGCATCTCCCAGGCCTTGAGTGATCAACAAAGCCTCCATCTTGATCTTCCATATATTAAAGTCATTCTGCCCTGTAAACTTCTCAAGATCTACCTTTGAAGCCATTTTCTTGAACCTTGAAATCAGAATTAAAGCTCTAATACCAATTGTTGTAAAATTAACCCTTATGAAATTGGATTAATCTTGCCCCAAGATCTAATTCAGATCCCAAGTTTAAAGAATAAAATCAAAGCTAACTAAAACAAGCACTAGATCAAATCAACACACCACAAAGAGTCAAGAACACACACAAAGTTAAAGTGGTTCAACACCTTATCAAGATGCCTACATCCACTGGAGAAAACAAATCAGAGAGAGTTTTATTGAGCTATCCAGTTTACAGAGATGATAAGAAACAATACAGAGAACACTCAGACGAGCTTCATTCCCTCTATGACTTCCTAATCTCTCTCGCTCAGATCCTTTTTTATGACACCAGAACCAGCATATATAACTGCAGTTACTGGTGTTGCGGATCCAGAAGATTCCCTCTAAAAATAACAACCTTAACAGACTGAACACATGCTTTTTCACGTGCAACTTATAATCTCCTTTAAACGACAGTGAGTCATGCCGTTTGAGCCTGAATGATCACGAGTTTAACACGTGAAAGTTTAATGCTTTTGGACGACATCACCAAGCTGTCGGCTTAAAGATCCATAACTAATAGAAATGACACGTCACTCGCTCTTCCAACTTTAATCCGACAAGTTGTATTGATGAGTTTGTGTTCATTTCAACAAGTACATTTTTCTTGAACGTTGGCTGGCAGTTGTCAACTTTGGGTCCCATTGATATTCTTGACTGTAGCATTTTTTGCCCTATAAAATGGACACCCTTTCCTTTCCGTTTTCATCGCATAACTCAATCCTCACTTCATTTGATCATAATTTCAAAGGTCAGAGAGAGAGACATGGAAGGTTCATCCTCAAATCATATGCTTAAATACTTTCTCATTTTACTAGCCATTTTTTCCTACTTAAATTCAAGCTCAGCCTCTAGACATGGCCCCTCTAAAATTGCTGCTGAAACAAGGTTCATCAAAACATCTTGCAGTTTAACAACTTATCCAACACTCTGCTTCAAATCCCTTGCTAGCCATGCAAGCTTAATCCAAAGAAGCCCTAAGCTCCTCGCCCATGCATCCCTTAACGTGACCCTTGCAATGGCTAAATCAACCTCAGCCGTCATGTTAAAGATGTCGAAAAGCCCTGGAATGAAGCCTAGAGAGGCGGATGCCATGCAAGATTGCTTGGAGGAGCTGAGTGATTCAGTTGATGAGCTCAAAAAGTCCATTGGCGAAATGGGTCTGATCAAAGCTTCTAATTTTGAACTTACAATGAGTGATATACAGACTTGGGTTAGTGCTGCTTTGACTGATGAGACTACTTGCAGCGATGGATTTAAGAAGAATACGGTGAATGGGAAAGTTGTGAGGGCCCAGATTGTGAAGATTGCTCATATGATTAGCAATGCCTTGGCTTTGATCAATAGTTATGCTTCTCTTCGTGGTTAGCTATTCTCATGATTAGCTCCATTATTGTAAGTGATTTATGCAGTATTAATCCTGCCTGTGGAGATCAGATTTATGGAAATGTAATCTTTACTGCAAGCAAATAGCAGATCCAGAAAAAAAAAAGTTCGATTTATCTATTTTCCTTTTCTGTTTGGGATGTCGAAGAAGCGTTGGCAAGTGGCTTTGTAAACGTAAATTTGTACCATATAGTAATTAAATATAAATTTGTACTTGTTAGCTAGTTGCATGGTCTGTTTGATTAGATGTTGTTATGATCACATGTGCACAGAGAAAAATTGGACAAACAAAAAAATATCAACCAAACCACAACTGCTCTTGCCTTGTAGTTAGTTGGGCTGTCCAATCAAATACTCGGAAATTTTTCATGATCGCCGAGAATATTTATCATTTTGTAGGCAGTGTAACAAATCTAAGGAACATTTGGCTTTATTCTATCATTTTGGTTAGTGTGTAAATTTCAATCTACATTTCAATTTGCTCACAAGCAAATGGTGCCAGTTGCAAAGCACTGATACAACTATTATTTACTTTAAAAACATTATTGCTTACTCCTTAAGCAAAGAAATTATGGGCATTGCCGCATTGGTATGGCCCCATGGTCCCAAACTCTCTTTGTTTCCTTCTCATTCTCAATAAAGCACCAGAGAGCACACTCTAGGCCAGCCCAACCACTCTCCTTGTTCACGAATTACAGATTATAAGGCAATGAGGCTGACCAAATAAGAGCAGTAAATGTTTTCACCATACAATTTTCTAAAGTGGTTTGTGTTTCGAATTTGCAAATGAGTGGAGCAAGATTTTTATGAACGCTGAAATGCTCATGAGCGTACTTAGATTGATTAAAACAAATGTGGGTCAGAGAAAATGATTCTGCATCATGCTTATAAAGGAAAAAGAGAAGAAAAAGAAGTCTCATCATAATGAAAACTACAGTGCAGGCACAAAAATATATTCCCATCGAGAAGCTCCTTGAGACAGAAAAGATGTAAAGCAAACCACTGGAAAGACAAAAAAGTAAATTCCTCTTTTAACCATTGACATATTAAGTGATTTTGAAGTTACAATCTAGCCAAAACAGAGCTCAGTTCGATGATACAATCCCGCCCAAAAAATATATTTAAGTTATAGGAAACTACTAAGAAGATTTCTTGGGAGGAGACATGTTACGAACGAGGGAAATTGTAGTGCTGACGAGAAATATCTGTACTGATAATCCTGTATAAGGATACATAGAAAACAGTGTTTAGGTTATATAGATATTATCACAAATGCATGACAACAGATATACTAATTAACATAAAGACAGTGAACTTACCGAGTAGAACACGTGCAGTTTCAAGAAGTTCAAACTTCTTTGTTTCCCAGATGCTCGGGTTGTTTATAACCTAAACAATATATTCATATTACAGTCAGAGAGCTTGAGAGAACTGCTACTTAACCTCTGCAACATAACTTTTCAGATGAAATGAAAATCATTGTTCTTTAAGCATGCATGCATGCATTTGTAGTCTTGATAATCCAATTTTCTAATTCCAAACTCAGTAACCATTCTGAACATCTGAGTTGAAGGGGAGCATACTCACCATTGATAAATATATAAAGTAGATCTATACCCTATTCCCTTCTTTCACAATGATTTTTGGAAATTATAATAGTTACAACATTATTAATCTGTGGTGGAAGGAGATATAACATCCAGATTCTTGGTAGAATTCTATAGGACCTGAAAGACTTATGTACTCTGTTTATTAGAAAATAACTCAATTAGCATTAAATGAGTACTGAATTTTCCATTTTAGGAATTCCAGCATGACAGGATAAGTATTGTATGTTGATGGATAAACCAATCAGGAAGCTTGTCTGTGCAAAATCCATCACTTTGAAATGCCATCATAAATTAGGCATAAATAAACAAATGTGATACCAACTTGCAATGATGTCCCAGGGTTAAGGTATTCATTTTTTTCCCACGGGCCCCTCATGTCCTCTTGCCATTTTACTAAAAAGGTTAAGAAAAATAAGCACCACCGAATTCAAATTCGTTGAATTAAGTCAATGCTAGACAGTCAAAATCCTCACTTACCTAAAATTACTTCCCCATGAACTTTATCAACAATAAGATCCATTTCCATATTTCCACAAGCCACTTTGTAGAAAACAAAAATGGAACTGTTTTAATCTTTAACATTGTCAGCTTCTATAATGGAACAACAAGAACTTGAGAAAAAGGGTCTCTAACACACATATATTCCCAATAAGACTCAACAGAAAAATCCACACTTCTGCAAAAACTCCTTGATCACTCCATAATGCAAGCAGATCATCAGAGCACTGTATTCCATATAAATCTTACTCTCCATTGCACACCCAACATATCCAACTTCAAAAAAAGACACAAATTTCTCACATTTTTAAAAATACAGAAGTAGGGCTCTTCAACCAACTCAACTGTACCTATTCTAGGGCCACAACTACTATTAAGCAATAACACACTCTACTTGATTGACATTGCGAATACTTCCCAAATACCAATAGGATAACACAAGCTAGTGGGCATTTTTACTAACTTCTGGTCCAGAATTGGAAAAAGAAAAAGGACTTCAATACTTCAACGAACACCATATATCATAGTCAATTAAGAATCATTGGTTTGCAGAAATAGATTCTAAATATTATCAGGAAGAATGAGAATTGCTCGTTAGAAGTCAAAATCAGCTAATTTTGCATGGCACTAGTCTTCTTCATCTAAATCCCACAACATGTTAGAAACATGTCTGTCACCCAGTCATTTCATATTCTAACTCACTGCCCCTTATTTTGGCTAGACTACTAAGTGCAGTCATCCATCAAGAACAATAATGTTAAGTTTTCTATCAAGATGGGAGTTCCATTTGAAACTAGTGCAATTGAAAAGACAAATAGCAATGTACCGAAAAAGATAAATTAACACTTGCAAACAATGAAACTTCCCTCACAATTTTTTAAAAAATGAAAAGTAAAAAAATAATAACAATAACTGACCTCTAAAATTGAATTAGTCCTGACGACACTAAATACAGAGAGGAGCACAGCAATAGAAGATGCAACCATGCAAACTCTCAAGAGACTGACTCGGCTGCGCTTTCGACCTACAGTACATGAAGATGATCAACATTACGTGAACCAACAAGTCACATACAAAAATTAAGCTTAAGGAAAATGATGAAGTTAAACAACAACCTAATTCTCCAATTATAAGAGAAACCAATCCAAGAGAAGCAGAGGAAAGAGAAAGTGGATTGGGACCCTCTTCCTTCGAATTTAATACAAATGTGAACAACAATCCTATCAATTGAATGGCAGCCTGCAATCACAAACATATACAAATCCAAAAGCAAAATTGAATTAAACCCAATTGATCAAATCAAATAAGAAGTTCAAAGAACCTACAAAAGCTCAGTGACCCAGTTCAAAGTCAACAAACCCACAAAGTGTTACAAGTAAAATTACCAAAAAATTAGGTACCTGAGCGAAAATGAGTTTAGAGAGACGAGACTTCCCTTTAGCCACCTTTGTGTATCCTGTTGATAAATTTTACCAACTAATCAAATGCATGTACTGAATTTATGATCCTGTTATCATAAAAATGTAAACTTACGGGAATCGACGACCATCCGATACGAAAAATCAGATCCGTCGGTGCCAGATGGCCGGCCCGACGCAGATGATTTTCTCTGCTGCATCTTGTTTCCCTGTTCTGGTCCTGGGTTTTGGGCTTATTTGTGGAATTTTATTAAGATCTTCATGTTTACAGAGCAGTCCCTAAAGTTCTCTTTTATAATGTTCCAACACTATCATGTTTGTCGTTTTAAGATCTGAATATAAACGACATGTCATATATATCATTTAATTACAATCGACAAGTTATGTGATTTTTACTCCGGAATAAAAATTTCGAGACATTTCATCTCCATGTTGAAACTACAAACAATATGTCGTTAAGGATGGCAATGGAGAGGGGAGGAGAGGGGACTAATCTCCCCGTACCCATCCCCGATATTTTGCATATGTTCCCGTCCCCGTCAGAATTACTTGAAAGAATTCCCATCCCCTCCCCGAGTAATAACAGGGGATCCCCGATCCCCGAATAACTAATATTTTTTTTCGATTTTGAGTTAATCATATTAAAATAAAAAAAATTAGTAAGTAACATAGCATGTAAGGGATACAAACTTCTTTTACAAACTATTGTGAATAAATTAATAGTTTAATACACAACTGTTGCAAATAAAATCGAATTTAGATTCAAAATTAACTTTTTCAATGGTGGTGTGGACACTTTATAAATGTGAACTTTCCCTTTACAGCACAATAGTTAAGTTGGAGCAAATCAAGAGCAAATATTAAATTAGATTAGATATTACAATTGTGATTCGCTGCGGGCAATTATCACATCTAAAAATAAATAAAAATAGATTTAAGTTTAAAATATTTAATGAATATTAAAATTAAAACAAAATTTTTGGGCTAATAGAATTTACCCGGCCTTTTTAATGTCCTAAATAAAAATTTAGGACTATAATTAGTTAATTAGGCCTCAAAGTTTAATAATACAAATATTTTGATATTTGTTATTTTAACCAATATTTATAATTTTATAATTCAAAATTTATTATTTATTTACTAGTAATTTTAAAAAATAAAAATTAAATTAAAATTAAAATGGGGAAATGGGTAGGGGATGGGGATTCCACCTCATCCCCGTCCCCTCCCCGAATAAGAAATTGGGTAAAAAATTTTCCCCATTCCTTCCCCGAATAAGAAATTGGGTATGAAATTATCCCCATACCCTCCCCAAATGGGGAAAATCCAGAGAAGTGCGTCAAAGTGGGGATTTTTGCCATCCCTATATGTCATACATATTTATAAGCTTAAGACATGTCATCTATGTGACGAAATGAAAAACGACAAGCGTAAAAAGTACAACTTTCATTTCGAAGTGAAAGCTTTACGATATGGCACTCACCCTTTGAAATTATAAAAATGACATTTCATACAACAATATTCGAATATTTATTTTTTTCTCTCGTACTTTTCATTTTCTCTATTTCTGCTTAATAAAAATCAGTAAACCACTCATTATCTGAGTAATGATCACCTCATCACTTCATTTTTAAGGATGCTCTAATAATTTCACTGACTCGCAACAAAATCTCATTTTCTTAAAGCTCTTTTCTTTTTTATTTGTTGAGCTGCAACAGTTTTCGCTTCTTTGTCAAAATTACTTAAAATAAAAATCATTTTTTTTTTTAATGATGAATAAGAATAGTTTTTTCTTTAGTATAAAATTGATCAACCAATCGTAAACAGTGTAATTAAAGCGGCTTTAATCTTAGAGATGGGGGACTTTGCTTGAACCGTAACTTAGCAAATAATTCAACTATTTGGGGGAAAAAAAAAAGAACTCATGATTTCTGCTAGGTAGTTTAATTTAACAAACCTTCTTCTGATTGATTTTTCCATCACCTTGTTTCAAGTTTCATCGTCCTTAGACCTTCTCAGATTTAAGGATAGAATCCAGCTTGTAGTTATGGTTCAGGTTATGTAAAGGGATGCATCGTCATTAGTCCCAAATACTAGCTTTGAAGTTTAATTCCACTGATAAAATTAATGAATAAGATTTCATTATTTTCCAGCAAATTATGCTGTTTCATTACACTATAATTGGGATACATAGAGAACAATAATTCGAATGTAAATATCTTCTAAGGATAAGGATATGCTTTGAAGTAAGATAATACTCCAACAAAAGGTGCATTTATGTATGTGGTAGGCTCTGATTGCGACCAATTAAACCTGGTATCATTGTACTGATCATTGATATCAGGTCCTCCAACAATTGCTCCTGTAAGCAAGTTAAAATTGGGATATTTGCTTTTGAAAAAAATGCTGCCGTCTAGACATTTTACATGCTTCGGATGTGTATCAATGGAAGGTAAGGAAGAGCCGCGATGATGTATCCTTCTGGGAAACTTTCTGCCGTATCCCACCATGTATGACATACTCAAAGGATTGCCTCCTAGTAAATAATCAGCCTGCATTCAATTGAAGACCAATTTCATGTAATGAATATAGAATCATTCTCCAGTGCTGACTTTTGGCGTGTTACTTGAATTTCAAGTAATCAACAATAGATTATAGAGTCATTTTCTAATGTAGACCTCTGTGCGTCTTGAATTTAACACGGATTTTAGGCTGGATGAGAAATGTAGGAGCATACCTGGGTTTTTGCTACTTGTATGAGCCTGGATGGAGTGACAGCTACATTGCCACACTCAATGCTTCTTTTGAAACTTGTCAAATCGCGGGAGTAAACAAGAAGAAGAAAGGACAGAGCTGTAACATGTTGCGAGTTACTTCCTCCAGGTTTGAACAGTAAACCACCTGATAAATTATATTACTCATTAACTTTCAATTTAAAAAAAAATTATCTAAAATCCTTACGAGTCTATCTCAGTTTGAGCTACAGAATGCTACCTGGAGAGTATGTGACAAGTTTGGTTGGTGATTCGGGCAATACAGAACAAATAAAATTGTCAGCGTACCGAACAAAAGGATCAGATTTAGATGTATTCATCACCAACTGTGAAGACATCATATAATAAAAATATTATATTTTGGATTGATGTGTTCTAATTGATTATAAGGGGAGAAAAAATGGTGTATGTTTACTCTGGAAATGAGCACGTTGATGCCAGCATGCTTGGCATCCCATCCGAATTCTGCAAAGCTACCACCTACGAATAGGGCTTCTTTGGATTCTCTCATGGTCGAATTTTCCAGGGAGTGAATGTTATCAACAACATATTTCATATAACTTTGTCTGTTGGTGGCTTTGAATAACCAGGCTGCTGCCCATATTAATTCATCCTGGAAAGCAGAATCCAAAAAATTCCATTCTTGTGAATTAAGTTTTGAGAAATAATCTTGCGAATGAATAAATTTTAATTCTCTACTCTTTTGTCGATACCATGTAGCCATCAAAATCGCAATAATAAGGGCAGACCCCACTCCCGACGCTGGTATTATAAGAGCCCTGATACTGATCCGCAAATTGAAAAACCTATTCCAGGATTAAAAAAATAAAAATAATAACGATAATGATTACTCGTCAATTGAAAACATATGTTAGATGACTGGTTTGGTGCTCAAGTACCTGAGATGCTCTCTGGAGAAGAATTTTAGAGTATTGGGAATTAACGGACTTGAAAACAATGGAAGAAGCTGCTAATGCAGCTGCAATTTCAGCAGAAACCTCTGAACCGGGATTTGTTGTATTAACAACATAGGAGGTCCGAGGAGTGTCCATGTCTTCAGGTCTCTCCCAGCAATTGTGGTCAGCATTGGGCTCACCAACTTGAGCAATAACTTTTCCTGGAACGCTGGTGGCTTTCAGGAAATAGTCTGTTCCCCACTTCAGAGCTTCTTGTGCATTTTTCTGCTCTGGGCCCATATGACTGCCGAATTCTAATATGCTCCAAGCCAGCATCGTTGTTGTAAAAGCCATTGGAAAACTGAATTTTATGTTGTCGCCAGCATCATAATAACCGCCCACCAAGTCTACCTGAAATTGTTCACCAAAATATTGTAAAAATGTTGTATTATCGAGAATTGAATGTTGATCTAAACAGAGAGAGGCTTACACCAACATCAGCGCCATCACGAAGAGCAGAATCCTTCCTCCAAGTCATCCTTTGAGTAGATGGTAGCTTCCCTGACCTCTGGCCTTCAAAGAACAAAATACACTTGGACAATGCGTCGCCATAATCGCGTGAAGCCACTCCCACTACCATCATCATCCCCACCAATCCTAAAAACATTTGGATGCTTCTATATTTTCTATTCATTTTTTATCTTTCAAGTTCTAACTCCTGTCAGCCCACCACCTTTCACAATTGAAACTTAATTAAGCTTCTAAGTTCTAAGAAATGATGTGAAGTCTATGCAAGAAATTTATCAGAAATTTATCACCTGTACCATTTCAAAATAGGTAGGAACATAAAGCTCTTGCATAAAATTTCAATGGCAAATACTATACTATAAAAAGAGGCACCAATTAATTGTTTAATCATGAGTAAATTCCTATATATGGAAGGTCCACACTGTAAGAGTCATAATTATTTGGCTTGATTATATTAAGAGGCATGATGGAGGCAAATAGTGCCTGATTTACTTTGCTATAGTTGGTACTTTCTTCTTTCCTTGGGAATTCAACTTTGCAATGCTCATAAAGCACAATAGAAAGGCTTGAAATTTTCTCCCTACGACTAGGGCAAACATATAGGTTGTCTTTGCACAGGGTAAAGAAAGGGCAAAAAAATGATGTTCTTGTAGAAAATTAAGACAACTGTAAAATGGATATCAAGAAAAATAGAAAGAAAATAGAAGGCAAGTCAAAGAAGATAATCAAGAATTGATGGAAGAAAAATCAATAGATTCAAGATTTCCAACTAAATTCATCCTTCTTTTCCATTTTTTCTTTTATTTATTTCCATGATTTCTCCCCAGTTGGTTTAATATTCCTATATACATCCCGCTAACTTTATGTTGTATAATACTATCCAAAATCAGGAGAGAATCAAACTTATGGTAACCCCAATTTTCTTCTCTTTTTTGGTCTAAGTATCTCAACTAGCTAGTTCAGTCAATAAAGTTTCTTCTGTTTGAATTGACGCTGACCTTGGTCCAAGTTCCATTATCTTTTACCATTTTAAAGAATGCTGCAATTGCCAGGGAAAAGCAAAAAAGATTCGTAAAATTGACAGTTTTTCACTTTTACTGAAGTTTCAGCTAGAAGATTTTCATTTCTGCTAGCTGTTAAGGATACTTAAAGAAAAGTTTCTAAGGATTAGGATTTCCTTTGAAGTAAGCCAATACTCCGACAAACGGTGCATTTATATTTGTCTCAGATTGTGAACAATTAAGCCGATTTTCTTGTAGTTATCATTGATATCAGGTCCTCCAACAATTGCTCCTGTAAGCACATTCAAATTAGGATCCTGTCTTTTGAAGAATTTGTCGCCATCGTGACACTTTATATGCTTTGGATATTTAGTAATGGAAGGTAGTGTAGAGTCTCGATGATGCATTCTTTGTGGGAACTTTTTGCCATATCCCGCCATGTATGACATGCTCAATGGATTGCTTCCTAGTAAATAATCAACCTGCATCCATTTTAACACTTTATTTTCAGGTAACCAATAGCTGATTAAATCAGCAGACAATACTCTTGCTGTTAAGAATCTTTTATAAGATATGAATTCCAACTGCATCTGATGTGTAAGCAATCAATTTTAGGGTGTGTTTGTAATTGCTGTTTTCTGTTTAGCTATGAAAGTACAGTAGCTATAAGGTATTTGATAAACACCAACATTTATAGGACAAAGAATATTTACTTCTCACCCTGTCGTTCATTGTTAGACAGAAAAGGTGTTTGATGAAATGAACTAGTTGTTCGACGTATTGTCTCAGTGAACAATTCTTCACCAGGCCTCATCAGCGATATCATTTATATGATCAGTTGGTGACTAAGAAAATTTTGTTGACGTGTTAGGTGAGTCAGCAATTCTTTAAGAGTATTTTAGATCCATTGCAGATAAGCTTAAGGTTGAAGCAAAGAGAAACGCAATTGTCCTTTTTAAAGGACAATGCATAGCAGCTGTTAGGTCAAAAGAGTTTATCTGAGAAGAGGATCATTACCCCATTTATAAGTGGTTGCCACCAATTCCATTTTTCATGGATGCGATTAGAAGCCAAAACAGCTGAGCTCAATGCCAAACATTGTCTTACTAGGTTCCTGTCTTAATTTTTATCACTTTTGACAAAGAAAGTCTCCCGCAATATGTGCTGTTATTATAACATAAATCAGCTGCACAGCCCACGACTGTAAATTAATAGTTGGGATCAAGAAGGCATACCTGTGTTTTCGCCACTTGTACAAGCCTAGATGGACTGACAGCAATGTTGTCACACTGAAAACTTCTATTGAACCTTGTCAACTACTAAGAATAAACAAGAAGAATAAAGGGCAAAGCTGTAAAATGTTGCGAGTTGCAGCTTCCGGGTTTGAACAGTAGACCACCTGATATGTGGATACTCTTTTTTTTTGGCAAAATGCATATATATTTTCAAATCAACTAGCTTATTATTTTGTTTCTCAGGCAAGTTTGAGTTACAGAAAATACTACCACGAGAGTATGTGACCCATTTGGTAGCTGATTCATGCAATACAGAACAGATAAATTGATCGGCATGGCGTACAAACGGATAAGATTTGGAGGTGTTCATAACCCATTGTCAAGACAGGAAGGGGGAAAAAAAAAGATGGTGCAATGATGTGTTGTATAAAACTGAGAACATGCAATGATGAGTTATAATTAGAAAACAGAGATGTCAATAATAGGATTATCCGGAAACAAGTATGCTTATGCCAGCATGCTCCCACTCCCATCCGAATTCTTAAAACATATCGCCAATATCTCTGTGTGTTGGTGGGCTTTGAATAACCAGGCAGCAGCCCATATCAAGTCATCCTGGAACTCAAAATCTATAACATTTTTAACCTGTAAATTTAATTCTTGGATACTCATGCCGAGCAGACTGCTCAACATTTTGTAGTCCGTACCGTGTAGCCACTAAAATCGCAATAGAAAGGGCAGGCCTACCTCCAACGCTTGAATTATAAGAGCCCTGATACTGATCTGCGAATTGAAAGACCTATTCCAGGGAAAAAAAAAAAAAGAATTCTAAAGATCTTATAAATTCAAAACTTATTTTAGATGAAAAAGAAACAATCTCAAGTACCTAAGATGCTCTCCGGAGAAGAAGATTAGAGTACTTAGAATCAGCAGACTTGAAGACCACGAATGAAGCTGCGAATGCCGCTGCGATCTCAGCTGAAACTTCTGAACCAGGTTTTGTTGTATTAACGACATACGAGGTCCGAGGAGTGTCCATGTCTTCAGGCCTCTCCCAACAGTTGTGAATTGTGATCACGTTTGGGGTTACCAACTGAAGCAACAACTTGTCCAGGGACACTCCTGGCCTTCAGGAAATAGCCTGTACCCCATTAATGCATGTTCGTGTTCTGAGATCATAAGATGACCAAATTCTAATATGCTCCACGCCAGCACTGTTGTTGAGAAAGCCATCGGAAACTGAATTTTACGTTGTCACGAGCGTCGTAATAACCTCCAGCTAGATCTACCTGAAAAAATTGTTATGTAATTAATGAGTATTGAATAAATAATAAAAATGTAATAAACAATTCATCAAATTATACCTTTAGTATCTATAGACTTGAACATAACTCTCCCACTAAAATTATTCTATTCAACTAACTAGAAAGTTGAGTGAAGACCAATTTTACAATTCAATTTTTTGTTCAAAGGCACCCATAATTAACCATTTCCTAGTTTGAGATTATACTTATTTTCTTAAGTTTTTTATTTATTCCATGATGTGATTATTTACTTGTTTGTAATTTATTTTCAATAGTGAAAAATTTTGACATAACTATTAAAAAAAAAAGACTAATTAAAAGGTTTTGGTCTTAGGCCTGAAATTTGCTGGAGTCATCCCTGTCCTCGAAAACGAAAAGAAGTTGAAAGAAAGATAGATAGATGGATTGACTTACACCAACATCGGAGCCATCCCAAAGAGCAGAATCCTTCCTCCAAATCATTCTTTGAGTAGAAGGCAATTGCTGGGACCTCTGGCTTTCAAAGAACAAAATACACTTTGGCCAAAGCATGCCCATAATCACGTGAAGCTGTCGCTCTTACCACTACCATCATCCCCACCAACCCTAACAATATTTTCCACTTATCATTTTTCTGTACTCTCCACGCACTACCTTAAGGGTTCTACTAGAAACTTAATCTTCAGTCATGTGAAGTCTATGCTATGCAAATTTTCATACATTAACTACCATTTCAAAACGGCGCTAGGAAAATTGTATATTCTACTTGAAATCTAAAAATACAAATATTATACTATAAAAACAGAAGCTATTAAATTTTATTAATTATGGGTCACGCCTATGTTAGGAACCATAAAAGGCATGATCGTTTGCCTCTGTTAAAGAAATTCTTCATCTAGTGTTGGTGTGAAGGGAATTATTTGATCTTTGACCACTTGCACCCACCAATAGATCTAGACCAAAACAACTCAGCTATTCGTTTTGGGATGCATTTCAATAATTTAGTTATAAGAAAATTAAAAATATTAATTGACATGTCAAAACACAACTCTCCAGGATTGCATTCAAAAGAGAATTGGGCAAGCGTATCCGAATTCTAACTATTGGGATACACTTTGAAGTAAGCCAGGACTCCAACAAAAGGTGCATTTATGTAGGTGGTTGGCTCTGATTGTTTCCAATTACTACGATCGTCCTTGAACCTATCATTGATATCAGGTCCTCCGACAATTGCTCCTGTCAGCACGTTCAGATTTGGATCTTTTGTTTTGAAGAATTCATCGCCATCATGACATTTTAAGCGCTTTGGATATTTATCAATGGAAGGCAATGTAGAGCCCCGATGATGTATTCTTTGAGGGAACTTTTGGCCAAATCCCACCATGTAAGACATTCCCATTGGATTGCTTCCTAGTAAATAATCAACCTGCATCCATTTTACTAATTAACATAATCCATGAATTAGAGAACACTCTTGTTGTCAAGAATTTAAGCATGACTCAATTTTAACTCCCAAAAATTGACCTTGTGTCAAGAATCACACTGGCGCAAAAGAAATCAACCACAAGAGATCGTGATCAGAGAAACAAAGAACAATGAAACCAGCACGGACCGGTCAATGTGACCTACATCCGTGGTTGCAAAAGGAACCATTGTTCTTTCACTAGTCTGTCATTGTGTTGCAAAGATTGTAAAGAGTAGATCAATACAAGATGCAAGCAAATCGATGCTCTGTACTCAAAGATTTTGGTCCTTTATGTAGCTCTGTTCATCAGCCTTGAACGGAGCTTAAAAATTTTAGTCCTCACTATTAAAAACAACTGCAAGTGGGGCCCAGGTGGTAGGCCACGTCAGCTCCTTCCAATAGCTTTAGTAATGGACTTTTAAAAACACACAAAAAGACTGGTTGCCCTTGAGCTCTATAATCTTGGAATTGCTCGCTACAAAGTGATAGGAATTTAAATTTTATTATCATATGTACAAGTCTCTCGCTGAATTTTTTATATCATTATTTCTAATTACAATACACTTCATCTCATTGAATTTTAAATTGCATTTTCCTGTCGGTCAGAGAGTTTAGACCCTAACATCTTACTTTTATTATAAGAGGTCAAACTAACTGATCTGTCTATATTTTTAAAGACAAAGTTAAAAGTATTTTTAAAGTTTGATCCATTAGCAAATATTATGAAATCAATAGAGGATTAAAAAATCTACCTGTATTTTTGCCAGTTGCACGATCCTAGATGGAGTGACAGCAACGTCGCCACATTGAAAGTTTCTATTGAACATTGTCAAATACTGAGAATAAACCAGAAGAAGAAAGGACGTAGCTGTAACATGTTGCGAGTTCACGATGCTTTTTGCTCCATATTTGAACATTAGACCACCTAATACATATGTAGATACCCATTTCTTAAACTATACAGTAGTTTCTCAAATCAACTTGCTTGCACTTCTTTAATTCTTAGACAAGTTTTAACAAAAGAAATTGCTACCTGGAGAGTATGTAACCCATCTTGTAGGTGATTCAGGCAATACAGTACAAAAAAATTTGTCGGCATAGCTTACAAACGGATCGGACTTAGAGGTGTTCATCACCCACTGTGAAAGCAAGAAAAAAATTAGATTTTGCAATGATGTTCTGTAGTGAGGACAAAAGACAAATGATGTAACTAATTACTATTCTGCCGCTTAGGCCATATCGTAGTGGTATGCTGATGTCTTCTAGTTCGAGTCCTCTCATGCAGGACTCAAAACAAATCTACGAACCATAACTGTAAGTGGGGTTGATATATCTTCCTAAATGTTAATTGGAGCAGATATATTACCTCCTTAGGTTAAGAGGTTGATCATATCTAGTTTGTGCAGAGTTACGATTGGTAGATCTCTGGATTATATTATAAAAGTGTATGAACGTAAACTCTTAGCAAACACAAGATAGTAATTATATGTATATTGCAACTAATTCAAGAAAAAAAATTATGATTACCCTGGAAACAAGTACGTTGATGCCAGCATTCTTTCCATCCCATCCGAAATCTGCAAAGCAACCACCAACATACACAGCTTTATTGGACTCTGTTTTGACAGAGTTTTCCAGGTAGTGAATGTTTTCAACAACATAGTTCCAATATTTTTGCTCGTTGGTGGCTTTGAACAACCAGGCTGCCCCCCATATCAACTCATCCTGGAACGAATCAGTGAATTTAATTTTTGAATTTTCACGCCGAGCAACAGTCTTGAAAAGAAACAAGTTTATAGCTCGATCTGCATTCCCAAGTTCTTACCATATAGCCATCATTATCGCAGTAATAAGGGCAGACCCCTTCCCCCACACTGTAATTATAAGAGCCCTGATACTGATCTGCAAATTGAAAGACCTATTCCAAGAAACACAAATAATAAGTACCTTAAAGATTCAGAACGTTATTTAGCTGAAAAAAGTTCAGTCTCAAGTACCTGAAATGCTCTTTGGAGAAGAAGATTGGAGTATTGAGAATCAACAGACTTGAAAACCATGGAAGAAGCTGCTAACACAGCCGCAATCTCTGCAGAAACTTCCGAACCAGGCTTTGTTGTATTGACAAGATACGAGGTCCGAGGAATGTCCATGTCTTCGGGCCTCTCCCAGCAGTTGTGATCACCTTTGGGGTTACCAACTGCAGCAACAACTTTCCCAGGGACGCTGGTGGCTTTCAGGAAATAGTCTGTGCTCCATTTCAGAGACTCTAGTGCATTTTCATGCTCTGAGCCCATAAGATGACCAAATTCTAATATGCTCCATGCCAGCATTGTTGTTGAGAAAGCCATCGGAAAACTGAATTTTATGTTGTCACCAGCGTCGTAGTAACCTCCTACTAGATCCACCTGAAAATTGTTATGTAATTGATTGAGTAAATTATTTTTCCTATTCAACTCAAGAACATATCTTTTTTTTTTTTTGAATTACATGAGACTAATGCTCCGATTACAACTCATATTATATGAGATTTACAATCAAAGAATTACTGGGACTAGTTTACATTAATTCTCATATAGCACTGCCCAGATTTTTACCCTCTCAAATATTCGAGGAACGTCAAACTCCTATTTTAGGAGAAAGACTGCCTTCACTCGAGCTCTGAGACTCCAAGGAAAGAAATTTAAATTAAACCCCCGCAATGCTTTTGCGGGGGCTCGAACCACTTCCCTCACACTTGTGAGGGAAGGGTTCTAGCCACTTGGGCTTAGCCCAAGTGGTTAACTCAAGAACATATCAGAGTCCACCATGAGAGAACTTTCACTAATATTATACCATAATTAAATGAAGTGTCATTAAGATTATTGTTATTATTATTATTATTTAGAATTTCTTGTAAAGAAAGAAAAAAGAATCAAAGTTTGAGACATACACTAACATCAGAGCCATCAGAAAGAGCAGAGTCCTTCCTCCAAATCATCCTTTGAGTAGAGGGTAATTTCCCTGACCTCTGGCCTTCAAAGAACAAAATACACTTAGACAATGCATCCCCGTAATCATGTGAAGCCACCCTTGCCACAATCAATATCCCCACCAGTAACCCTAACAATATTTGGATAATCATACATTTTCCGCTCATCATTTTTCTATATTCTCAGTCCACCACCTTAATTTTTCTACTACAAACTTAATCTTCTTAGCAAGTATGCGAATCTTGCATTGTTTCGAAGGAAGGAAACTAGTTTGAATACTTTACCTTAATATCTCAAATTATACTATAAAAAGGGGAGAGGTATTAATTTGATTAATTATTTACCATTCCTATAAAAGGCAACCAGACAAGTATCATAGTCGTTTGCCTCGATAAAAGGGAATACACTAATTATAGCTTCACTAATAAAATGAATTTATTTTGGGAACAAAAGTTGCTTTATATTTCTGTTTAAATTTAATTTTACTATTGTGATTATTATTTTGTGTAAGAGGCGGACAAAATTTAAATCAATTCTTTTTAGTCATCAGTCTACCGCAGCCTCAACTCTGACATGGGTGGTTAGTCAAAGAAAGTGTTGGGAAACCACTTCAACATATACTAGGAACAAAACTGTGTCATAATAATGGAATCCATTCGGGATACGCTTCATCTCATCACTATTTTATCTTTTAGGCTCACTAATGAACAATTTCTATGATCTTCACCTCATTCCTATCATTAAGCTCATACTGGCAGAGAATCCTAATTTACAAACAATGTCCGAGGCCGTCATGCTCATCATAGTCATAGAGATAAGAGCTTCCAAAATTTCTAAAATGAGCTGAAAAGGCAGCAAAGATGACTTATACTATCAAAAGAGGAATCGCGGACATTAAATATGTTATTGTAACTCTTACATTCTTATTGTATTTAGTAACATTTCCATCGTAGTATATCCTCTAGATGTAAGCTGGTGGTGGTCTATTGAAATAAGCCAAAAGGCCAACAAAAGGAGCATTCATGTAAGTTGTGGGCTCTGATTGTTCAACTGTATTTCGATCATCAACATAAGAGTCATTATCAAAAGGTCCTCCAACAATTGCTCCAGTTAACTCGTTGAGATCAGAGTGGTGAAAAAAGTGATTGTTTGCACAAGGGATCTTCGCTGGATGTTCATCCATGGAAGGAAGAGATGCACCGCGATGATGTATTTTATGAGGAAATTTCTTGCCATATCCAACCATGTATGACATATTCATTGGGTTGTTTCCCAGCATGTAATCCACCTTCATATCAATTTCCAAATACAAGCTGTTAAACAATCGAACAAATTCACTGGCAAAAATTAAAAGAGGAAAAATGATTAATCATTTCACGTACCCCTCATGTTTTAAAAAACCCATTTCATTGCTGTTGAAAAAAAAATGGCAAACTTCCCCTTTTTTGTGTCTTTTACTATTTTACTCTTAACGTGGTAAAATCCTCCATTAATCAATACAAATTTATAGCAGTAAAATAGAGAAAGACACCAAAAAAAAAATGTTGAAGGTTTTTTTTTTTTTTTTTAATAACGGCAGTACCGCAGCAGGGTTGATGAGTTTTAAAGTATGAAGGGAGAAATGATATGTTTCGACAAACAGTAAGGGATTTTCATCATTTTCTCTAAAAAAAAATGTTCCCACAAGAAACATTTACAACTTACATAGCCTTTGGCAATCTCTATCAGCCTGTCCCTTTTCACAACAACATGGCCGCAATGTATTTCTTTGTTAGCTTCTTTTAAAAAGCGAGAGTAAACAACCATGAGAAAGGTTAAAGAAGCATGCTTAAAATTTACGCCGTCTAATTTGAGAAGCCCACCTGATAACGTTTTGATCCAAAATCAAATCATAAAATAATTCTAATATTCTGTTCCAATGGATCAATCAACAAAATGATCACAAGTTAAAATACCTGGTGTGTAGTAGACTACCTTTGTAGGTGATTCAGGCATCAGTGCGCATACAAATTTATCCGCATTCTGAATGAAAGGATAGGTATCTGATTTGTTGGTACCACCATCCTTATTAACAATCTGCTGACACACAAGAACAAAAATTTAGATTGGGTAAAATGGGTTCTGTCGCGATAATATGAAAGCTATAAAATACTCACAGTGGAGACAAGTACATTAATGCCAGCATTCTTGCTTTCCCATCCAAATTCATGCAGATTATGGTTCAGAATTTTACTTGAGTTTACAGCAGAATTCCAGTAATAATGGTCATAATTGGTTGCCTTGAATAGCCACATCGCTCCCCATGCCAAGTCATCCTATGTACACTATACATATGAGACAATATCACTTGAAATTTTTGCGACCTTAAATACAACATCCTTTCTGGCACTCATGTTAAAGGCATAATGAAAGCAATTGTACTAAACTTTCCAGAGCTTACCTCTGCAATTCCACCGCTACAGTAAAAAGGACACACTGCCCCTGGGGGTTTCGCATAATTTTCACTGTATCTTCCCCGATGCTTATGGGCAAATTCAAACACCTATTTCAAGCAAAAATTATAGTGACAATATATGTAGTAATTAATTATAAGAAGGGAGAAGGACACTTCATCTCTTATAAAATTTCTTAATTTTGAGCACTTAGATCCCCGATAACTTTGTACTATTCGGTTACATAATAGTTTTTTTGTTCGGGATTTTAAAGTGCGGAAAGTTTGGAAAAACTTTAAAACTGCACGGTTTTAAAGTGTTAATGGTTTTAAAAGTATTATGAAATTAATACTTTAAAACTGCACAGTTTTAAAGCTTTCTCGAACTTTCCCGCACTTTAAAATCCTGAATTAGAAAATTTCTATCCGATTACATTCCTGGCGTTAAAACAAAAGTAGATGGTAAAAATAATTTTTATGGGAGAACATGTCATTTTCCCTTATAAAAATTGTAATTCTTCCATATTATGTAAATTATTATGTTGAGAAGATTTTCGCCAACACCTCAAATATTTTGATACATTTCAATATACCCCTCGTTTGATACCTTCAATACACGTACACCTCCCAGATATTTGGGTATAAAATTGATTTCATGTACCTTTTTTGCCCTGCTGAGAAGTGTGGCAGAATATGCTTGATCAGAATATTTAAACACAATAGAAGTGGCTGCAAGAGCAGCCGCTATCTCAGCAGAAACATCAGAACTTGGTTTTTCTATAGTAGCAGCAAAAGCAGTTCTGGGTGTGTCCATGTCTTCAGGCCTCTGCCAGCAATTGTGGTCTTCTTGACCATGGCCAACTTGAAAATAAACAGTGTCAGGTTTATTAGTGGCTTTCATTAAGAAATCGGTTGCCCATCGAATAGCCTTTAACGCATGATGCTGGTCTGGGCCCATTGAATCCCCAAACTCTAGCACGCTCCAAGCAAGCACGGTTGCTGTGAATGCCATGGGAAAAGTAAATTTAACGTTGTCGCCGGCGTCGTAATATCCTCCGGTCAAATCAACCTAAGGGAGAGGAAAAATATTAATTTAAATACGGGCGTTATTTTGGGGGCCTTAGTCACATTTTTTGAATGATACAAGATGATAAAAATTATCAACGACTCTTCGATTTAATGATACTCTCTGATTCTTGATCTTACCAATCTTCGCATATTTAGTACTACCATTTTAAAACTAAGGGAATAATTCGGGCGTGAGTTTTAGACGTTTTCAGAAAAACCTTTACAAATAACAAATCAGAGTTTTTTTTAGAAAAAAAAATTATAATTTGTATTTTCTTTTCTGTTCATTGATCATCATTTACTAAGGGATGTAATGAACCTCACCTTTAAAACATGTACAAAACTAAAATTTATAATAAAAGACCTCGAAAAAATTGTTAAAAATACATGCACATAATACAAAACAAAAAATAAAAGCATCACAATCTAGCTTCTTGGAGCAATTCCATAAAGTTAAATCACACAACAACACTTGTGTCTGGCATTATACTGAAAAGTTAATTCATGAGTCGACCAAACTTATATAATTTAATCAAAGAATTATTTTCAATCAATGTGTTGATTATTTCTATCATATATATCATAGATAAACAAGCAATATACAGTACCATATGTTCACATCACTGTTAGTACTAAAAGCATCAAAAAGTATTATTGTATTGGCCCTAGGATTATATCTTTGGACTTCTAGCAAAGCTCTAAGAACTTATGTAATTTAGCTAACGTTTGTAACCAAGGAATTAAAATAAGATATAATATTAGAAGGAAAATGAAATATGGAACAAAAAGGCTAGCCAGTAAATGAAGCAACAATCAATAGAAAGGAGAGAGGAAGACTCACACCAATGTCAGCGCCATCATTTAGAGCAGAATCCTTCCTCCATGTCATCCTTTGGTCTTGGGGCAATTTTCCAGACCTCTGGCCTTCAAAGAACAAGATGCTCTTAGTCAATGCATCTGCATAATTATGTGATGCCACTGTCCCCAACATTGTCATCAACCCCAGTATTACGAACAGAAAACTCTGTATTGAACGCATCTTAATTCTCTGTTATTTCCCCCTTTCCCTTTGCCAAAGAACTACGCTCTTTTCTCCTTTTGCTTTCCTCAGTTGAAGCTACTCAGTGTAACTAAGATATATATAGTATTCATCGTTCCAAAATGAAGGTACATGTTAAGAATTCGAAGACTAAAAGATTTTCTTTTTTGCGATAGTGGTTGATACCTCTCACCTTTTTCTTGAGATTGATGGTTAGGTTCTCCTACATATATTATAAGAGTAGAATTTATTATTTTATTTTGTTCTCTTTTCTTAAAGAAAGACAAGTATTAGAAGTCTAGAATAATTATATTATTTTGTTTCAGTTTTTTTTTATATTTATTTTAGTAGTATTTATCTTAATTTATTTTTAATGTTTGAGCTATAGTGCATTTTAGTATGTTAATCCAACTGGAATAAAAGGTTATTTGCTTTATTTTGAGTAGTATTTCAATTAGTTTACTGTGTGTAATCTCCTTCATTTTCATAATTTTGAATAATAAAATCTTCTTTTTTACTTCTCCTATAGGGTTGTTTATCTTAGAAGCTTTTTTTTTTAAATCTTGTGTTTAAGCCAATAATTATTTGGTTTGGTTGGTCAGCACCTCTTTTCTTTAACTCTAAAGCAGAGCGTTTGAGTCCCCTCAGTGGTTGTGGGGATTTATTGTTATGTTTGGCTTCAGTAGACTCCGGTTGTATTGAACTTTATGTTGGGTGGATTGTATATTTAAGTGAACTTCAATTATATTTGATTTTAATTGAATTGCATGTAGTGTTGAATTGTTGGTATCCTTTGTTACCCTTTCGGTATTACAGTTACATTTAGAGACATGCAAAAAGAATTAACCCAGTTTTCTTTTTTCTCCCTCTCACAAGTATGATTTTTCATTTTTTTTTTCAATTTCAAATCCAATTTGTTCTTGCCCAAGCAGCTCAGATCTCTTTTTTTCTTTTTTTCCTTTTGAAACAACAGAAGAAATGGGAAATGAACATGAAGCTTTTGGTAAGAGAAGGAATAAGACTCACACATTGTGCATGAAATACATCACAGGAGCTTCAAGGAAACAGAATACTATGGCCACAACCTATTAAGTGTTACTTATTATCATTTACAAGTTCTGAATATTATATAGTTATTATTTTTACTAAATTCATTTTTGTTGGAAGCTAATTAAAAAAAAAATCCTTTCTTTTTTGTTTCTTTATTCATATTGATAATTTATATTTTTGAGTTTTTAAAGAGAGAAAATTTGAAAGATTTACAAATGAAAAAGAATATTTATTGAGAAATAAGGGTATTTTTGTCATTAAATAGAATATTATTAAAAAGGAAGTTTTAATTATGAAAATTTTGAAGGAGTGCCAATAGTCCCACTATTTGATATTAAAAAATTCTTGAGATTTAAGAGTTGTCTGGATTAGCAGTTAAGATCCAAGATCCTAAGGTGATTTCATCACCTATTAATTAATTTGGGCCAAATTTTATAATTTAATTTTATAATTAGGAAAATTATAACAAAATTTAATAAAGAAAAAAATCCTCTTTTCGTATTTTTTTTCTTAAGTGATTTTATATTTTTTATTTTTCTAAAAATATTTAAAATTAATTAAAATACAAAAAAAATGTATCATTGTTTTATTATGATTTTATTCATTTATCTTTAGCTCTTATAAGTATATTAATACTCAATATGGAATAAAAAGAAGGAGAATTCAAGATTTTAACAATTGGAGCGATCCAACAATCATTTTTTATTCTTTTCTTTTCCAGCAAAACATTATTGGATTTTTATGTCCACCAAGTGGAGGGAAAATGGCAAATATTGTAACATAGAAACAAAGTAGCATAGATGATTAATCAATTCATTTTTTAATTTAAAAGAAGGTGTATAACCTTTTTTTTTTCAAATAAAAAAAGGTATATTAGGCATTAGGCGTGAGCTCGAAAAGCTTCTAGCACGATGCAATATAATAGCTGTATAGTGTCATATACGTACGTAAATTTAACTTCAATGCCACCATCACTCGGTCTCTAATTTGCCCAACTCTTCACGTTCTTAGGAAACTAAAGAGACAAAAATTATACGTAACCTTCTACAAGTCACATGCTTTAATTTATTGCCCACATTTTATTTAACAAGCAAAGTCTGCCTTCTTGACACCACATTTAACCAATATTAGTTTGTTTTGCAGGAGTTATATGACTCTAGTCTTATTTGATATTGAGATATTATATCTTAAAAGCTATAGTTATTGTGAAAAAAAGTTGTAATTATAAAATAAAAATTAATAGTATATAGTAAATATAATTTTTAAACAATAATTTTGACAAAATTAATAAAGATATAATAAATTTTTCATTATACAAATATAAAATTAAATCAACTCAGCTTTTCAACTATAGCACTTAGTATTTACCAAACGCTTTAGTACTATAACTTTTAATCTACAGTTGTTTAACCTTAATTCCATACAAAACTGCTTTCACTTTACTTCGGTTTTTTTGGAAATTATCGTTTAGGTGGAATCAACAAGTCACATGCTTTGAATTTGTTACATCTGTTTACATTTTACCTAATATTATTATTAAGCACATTAAACTTTCACTTTATTCTGATGGCTGAGGCAATTTTAGGTGAAATATTTAGCTCAATATCTTGTCCATTTCTCTTGTTTCATAAAACCTTGTCACATATCTCTCTATATTCATCTTAATATTATTTTATTTGCCTAAGCTTGATAGAATGGGGTAATTTATCAAAATAAAAATAGAAAATTATCTTTGAACCACTAATCTATCTCTCACACAATATGATATTGTCAGACTTTGGACTTGAGCCCCTGTTATTTTTATTTTAGATCCACTTAAAAGACATCATACTATATAGTAAATGACTTATTATATATACCTAATCATTTCCAACTAGGCAATATGAAATTTTTACATTCCTTTACACTTAGGTACATGTTACAAATTCTCAATTCACAATTTAGCAAAAATAGATGTACTAGCCAAAAATTTCTGATAATTACTCTACCCACATAACCTTCCAAATTATTTTACTTTATACTAATCTATCTATCCACACACACACACACACACACACCCATGATGCTCAATGTTCCGAAGATAGAATTACGGTACATATACGGTACCAAACAGCCCCAAATTTTCTTTTAATATAGAGAGAGATGCATCAACACAAAAGCCAAATAAGCAATGCCGGGGCTGTTGGTGAAAGTAGTTTCACCTTATTTCAAATTTTTCCTTTTTTTTTCTACGTAACGCTTAAAAAACAATGTAGACCAAAAAAAAAAATAGAAAGAAAATGCAAAACCATAACATGCCGTGGTATACACTAATTCTGGGCTGGGCTTAGTGGGCTTAAGAGATAGCATAACAAATGCCACTGGAGTTGTTTCTGAACCCTGCTGAATATCTTTGTAGACCCATGGGTGGTGAAGGTGGAGTTAATTGCAAAGATGAAAGATTTGGCCACACACTGTGAGATCAACTGAAAAGAATGAAAAGATTTCTTATTTCTAGCTGAACAATGGCTGAGATCATCAAATTTGATTGTCACTAACGAATTTCTTTTGCTTCTACACTCTAATTGTAACTTTACAATTTTTGTGTTACTAAAATCAATCATATACGATTAGTCTCTAAGACTAAAAAGATCTTGAAATTGATTTGAAGTAAGCCAAAAGGCCAACAAGAGGAGCATTGATGTAAGTGGTGGGCTCAGAATGTACAAAATCAGATCGAGAATCAGCATACGAGTCATTGACGTCAGGTCCTCCAACAACAGCCCCTGTTAGCTCGTTGGGATTTGAATTCTTGCTGTCATAATACGGGGTTCCGTCTTGACAACCTATCTTCCCTGGATGTTGTGCAATGGAAGGCAAAGACGAACCCCGATGATGTATTCTTTGAGGAAATTTTTTGCCATATCCAACCATGTATGACTTGTTCAATGGGTTGCTTCCAAGTATATAATCCACCTGCATATCAATTTCCAAATGCAAATTTAAGCCTCTGTACAAATCATTACATTACTTGTTGTTCAAGTAACAATGTATACCTGGCCTCTGGCAACTTGTATGAGCCTAGTCCGATTGACAACAACATTGCCACAGTGTATATCTCTGTTGGCCTGTTTTAAATAGCGACTGTAAACAACGAGGAGAAAGGATAAAGTTGTTGCATGCTGTAAATTACTTCCTCCCGGTTTGAACAGAAGCCCACCTAATGTGAATTTCCGAAAACAAGACAAGAAAAATCAACGGGGGAAACTCATATCCTATAAGAACAATGGATTGATGCTATCAAAATTTGGAAAATTACCGGGCGAGTATGAGACTGATTTTGTAGGTGATTCAGGCAACAGAGAGCACATAAATGTGTCTGCGTTCGGAATGAAGGGATTGGAGGAGTTTGAGTATATTGTATTAATAATCTGCCAACATAACAAGAAACAAATATTGAGACTGAGCACAAAGTGCGCTGTTTTGATGAGTTTAGAAGTTAAAGCACTTACCCTGGAGACAAGTACATTAATGCCAGCATTCTTGTTGTCCCATCCAAATTCCGTGACACTACCAACACTAGATGAGACACCATTTGTATCTTTTCTTCCAGATCCTAGTTTGTGTATGTTCTCCACAACATAATTCCAGTAATTAGGTGCCTTAGTTGCCCTGTATAGCCATGCCGCTCCCCATACCAATTCATCCTTTGATACAATAATGTCAATCTTTATATATTGTTATCGTGGATGAAGAGAAGTTTTTTCTAATTATGCTTTACACAGACTTACCTCATAGCCACTAAAATCACAGTAAAAAGGACACACCCATTTTCCCAGATAATCATTGTAGGATCCCCGGTACCTGTCTGCAAAGTCAAAAACCTATAAAATAATAAGGAGAATACTAAGTCTAGTTGGTTATATTACCTCAGATGTACAAAATAATTTCTCTTAAGAGAGGAAATTAATTAATTCTACCGTTTTGGTTCTGTTGAGAAGGTTAGCAGCATATGTAGGATCAGTTGATCTAAACACAATGGAAGAAGCAGCAAGAGCAGCAGCTATCTCAGCTGAAACTTCAGAACCTGGAAACTGTTTGCTGACAGCGTAAGGGGTTCTAGCTGTGTCCATGTCTTCAGGTCTCTCCCAGCAATCATGGTCACCATAAGGCTCACCAACTTGAACATAAACAATGCCAGGAATACTAGTGGCTTTCAAAAAGTAATCAGTTGCCCATCGAATGGCATCTAGTGCATGTTGCAGGTCTGACTCCATGGATTTTCCAAATTCTAACACGCTCCATGCCAGCATAGTTGTTGAAAATGCCATCGGAAAGTTAAATTTAACATTGTCACCGGCATCATAGTATCCACCGGTCAAGTCAACCTAAGGACAATTATTAAACTAATTTAGTATCTTGCACCATCTTGGACTTGGAGCCTTTTTCTGTCTAGCTAATTGTTTATTATAATCAGAATTAGTATTCAACTTTAATGCCAATTGTACTCTACCTCTAACTACGTAACATTTGAAACACGGGGCACAGTATTAGAAAATCCAATTAAAACCTGCCACCTAATTTTTCCTCTTACAATTGGTAACACACTCATTTCCCTTACAGATTTCTGATGTAAATATACAGTAGTATATAATATTAAAAATTATATGGGATACTAGGAGGGCCACCAAGTATAGATAGGAATTAAAATCAGTAACAAAACAGACAGGAGACAGGGAGACTTACACCAATCTGAAAGCCATCTTCAAGAGCAGAATCTTTCCTCCAAGTCATCCTCTGGTTAGGAGGCAATTTCCCCGACCTTTGGCCTTCAAAGAACAAAATGCTCTTCGCTAATGCATCTCCATAATCATGTGACGCCACCGCCGCCGCCATTGCCATCATTCCCACTACTACTAACAAACTCATCGTCTTCATGTCTCCATCAAAGTACAATTAATTCACTTGTCTCTTTTTCTTTCTCCTGTTGAAACTACCGATGAATTGAGGATCTATATGTATGTACACAAAATGAAGTTGCACGTATGAGTAAAGAAATCAAATCCTAGAAGAACCCTTTTTGTTTCACAATTGAGAGGGAGTTCCATTTACACAAATGGTGGCTTGCACTTGAGGAGCCGCCGGTGAATGGTAGTTTCACTGTATTTGGATGAAGAGCAATACTCGTGTAAGTTATCTTATTAATTTTAAAAAGAAAAAAAGAAAAAAGGCATTAAAATCCTTGTTTCTGAAGTGGAAGGAACTAAGGAATGCTTGTTCAGGCATTGATGTGTACGTACGTAACCTCACAACTTTTCCACTTTAAACGTTTTAATAGTGATAATTAAGTTGTTGTGTAAAGAGACGAAAGAAAAAAAAAATTCTAAAGAGATATGATATGAGAGCCCAAAATAAAAGTGGGGGAACGTGGCAACTGAAAAAAGTTGGTTACCTTTACGTGGGTCAGCTGACTCCGAGGATTGTTTGGAGATAGTGAAGATGGCGATTGCGGAATGCAACTGAATTAACTTTGTTGTTAAAGCTTTCCGGGATATCCCTTTGCACTCGTGCTCAAGCAACAGTACCTTTCTAAATTTTAAGCAAAATTTAGTTTTTCGCCTAACTTGGGGTTTGTTCGCAATTTGTGAGTGGTAATTAAAATTGGCCAATGGCATTTGATATATTAAAATTTTAGTCCAATCTCACATATCATATGCAAATATCACAAGTGGGATAGTCCAGATATTTTATTATTATTATTATTATTATTCATGTTCACTCCATTGTTGAAAATTTTGAATAAAAAAGCAAGCATAGCATTGGAAAGAAGGAACATCCGCATTCTAACAAATATAAAACATGTAGCAAGAAAGTATGAAATATAAAAAAACATGGATATAAAGTCAAAAATGGATTACGGAAAAGAAAACCAAACCTTAATTAAGCAGGAAGACTGGAAGAGGCATGCAAATCAAATGGTATTGTCCTAAAGCCGCGGAGTCCATCTCCGCACAAGTGGCTGTGCATATTGGCAGTTTTCTTCTATTCTATTTTACTATTTGTAACTCAAAAATATACTTAACCTAAATGATTAAAAATATTGATTGTGCATTAAAAAAACACTTGTAACCACCAATATGATAATAGCAATAAATTTATTATGGTAAATTTGTAACTGAAGAAAACAATTAAGGGTTTCTAAACCTTTTATTCTAACAGCTAATATGAAGTTAATGAATGTTTTTATCCTCATATTATTACAAATAAATAGGTTTTAATAAGATAATTTATTAAATATATGTCAAATTGTAATAAAGTTAAAATTTTAAAAATTTTATTTTTTTAACTAAACAATTCATTTGAAAATTGAAATTGCTTAGACTTGTATGAATTATTAATCTCTGGACCTTAACGTCATGGTAACATCAAGTGCTTCAAAACTTGTGAAATTTAAAAGAAAATGAATTGGGTCATTTTTTTAAAAAATAAAAATAAAAAGAATTTGGGTCGGGCACTCGGGCTGAAATTTTAGAACCCATTCAGTATGGCGGAAGAATGTGGAATTAATTCTATATTCAATCATCACAAGGGCCTCGGGGTATTTCTTTAAAATAAAGGGAAAGTGGTTTTTCCCCATGTGTAGTGATTATTATTGTAAATTGTTAATATAGTTCCGATACTCCATGTTTATATTGGTTTAAACAATTTCTTCATGTTATTAATTGCTTTTCTATTGCACCTCGCCCTTTCTCACTCTCAACTTAAATCTATCTCGTTGAACTTAAACAGTTAGACCCGTAACCCCTTGTTTTTACCGCAAATTGAAGTCAATTAGATTGTCCTTTTAATTTTAAAAATATAATCAATTAACTAAAATTTCCAGCAGCTGCCAATTAGTAATTTGGTCATGATAAGTTTTTAAGTTTTAGTAGGTCCAGTTAAGTAATTAAACATTTATGATTGATTTAATTTTGTCCTTAGACAATTATAATTGATCTAATTAAATATAACTATGATTATCAGTATTTTTTTTCCATATTATGCCCTTTCTTTTTTTTTTATTACATAATTGCCCTAGCTAGCATATAATTAAAAATTCGAAAAACAAATTAAGTTGGCATCGTAATCGATATTAATTATTGTGCAACTAATTTCTGCCATAAATTTTGAGCGTAATGAATAGAATAGATGTTATAAGGAAAAAAAAAATTGATAAAAATCCTCATTTTTTTATAGGGGTATGTGTTAGGCCTAAACGGTTTATATGGACTTTGATTTTCATGATAACAAACAATGTGTCAAGGGCATATGTGGGGGGAGGGGGAGATGTACTATATATATGTATACGTATATGTTCCAAATCTCACTAGTTTTTGAAGGACAAAAAATTGTACAAGTGAGATCAAGTTCAAGATACTCAATGGACAAAGATAAAAAGCAAATCAAGTCAAGAACAAGCATCAAAGATACTAGCTTAGATGATTTCTCTTGTTACATTTCTTATAAAGCTAGTATGATTAAACGTATGTACGATACTCATTTAAAAACTCAAATTATTTTTCATGACATTTGAAATAAACCATTATTTTCATAATATAAAGGTCTATATTTAAAGGAAAAATGATTTTATTAAATTGATTGTTTTTAATTTTATGGACTAAATTGAAAATTTTTTGAGAACTTTGAATTAAACAAGTATTATTTGAAATTATGAAATGGACCTATTTGCAAAGTTCTACAACATTTTGGGCCGTAATATAATTCTATAATGCTTAAGGCCAAACTATAATTTTAGAAAATTAGCAGCTACCCGATAATATTCTAGGAGCTTTCTGGAACCAAACAGCAAACCGTTTACTCATAAGCGGCAAGCCAACTTTAAGTAGAGGAGTCTCTGGAATTAACTAGTAAACCAATAACTTTGAGGAGGCGATTCGATTATGCAAAATTTTCAAACTGTTTCATAACGGTAATTTATCACATAAGCCAAAAGGTGATATGTTTCAAAATTAGCGGCGATCTAGTAACTCCCAGAAAGTGAATAACTGCTTTTTTTTTTTATTAAAACTAAACAAATCCAAGTCAAACTTTTTCAAGCGAGTTTTTTAAATCTCTATCAAGCTTAGGATGTTTTTGGGATTGAGGTTGGGCAGTTATAACTTTTAAGTTACAACACTAAAGTGTTTGGTAAACACTAACTGCTGCAATTTAAAAGCTATGTTGATATGACTTTTCACTTGTATAATGGAAAATATATTACATCTTTAATAATTTTATCAAAATTATTATTTAAAATTTATATTTACTATATGTGACTAACTTTTATTTTATAGTTACAGCTTTTTTCCATAGCAACTGTAGCTTAAAAGCTACAGCACCTTAATCCAAAACGTATCTTAAACTTGTTCATACAAATCATCTTGAGCTTTTTATTTGCTTATTCATATACATTGATTTATTATTGAGCTATTATTTGCTAATATACTCTTGTGAGGAGTGAGATCTTTGTAATTTTTATTTCAACATTAAAAATTGAGTGATTAGTAGTGTAGCAAACACTTGAGAAAAAAGGTGTGCGATCATCTCGAATTGTAAAGGTTTATTAACGCCTTAGAAGTCAATTGTAAATTTCTTGATTGGGTTGTAAGGCTTGGTTAGTGAAATCTTCATACTTGGTTTGCTTGGAGATATGGACATAGGCGGGTTGCCGAACCACGTAAAACTGTTGTGTTTGTTTTTGCTATCCTTAACCTTTTAAATTTACTTGTTGTTGAAATTATTATTATGATTAGTTGTGGTAATTGTGGATATTGAATTGTAGTATTGTTGTTGTCATGACCTAACCCAAATCTGTCAAGATATTGTCCGCTTTGGGCTTTAATAAAGCCTGTACGATTTTGTTTCTGGGATGCTCATACACCCCAAAACGCGTCTTGCCAATTAAGGTATGAATCATTCCTTATAAACCCAGCATCTTTTCCGTGCTTTGCCGACGTAAGATTCGTCTAAGGTGTTACATACACCCCCCTTAGGGACTCAGCGTCCTTGCTGAGATTTGCCCCTCCATCGTTTAAGAGGACACACAAAGCTGCTCTGATACCATCTGTCATTACCCAACCCAGACCTGGAAAGATATTGTTTACTTTGAGCCTTAACAAAGCCCTCACGGTTTTGTTTCTAGGCCGTCCATACACTCCAAAATGCGTCTTACTAATTAAGGTATGGATCATCTCTTATAAATCCAACATCTCTCCCGTGCTTTGCCGATGAGAGATTTGCCTAAGGTGTTACGTAACACCCCAAATTTAACACGTGCGATGCATGTGATGAAGGAGGTTACTTACCAATCATAATCCTTACATATAAATTTCAAACTGAAATACCTCAAATATTTATTCAAATGAAAATCCACAAATCCATATGTCTAACACTAAATAATCTCTCTCAAAGATAAAAATATAACGAAAGTCTCAAAACTCTCAAATTACAAGTTGATATAATAAATAAACTAAAAAGAAACATGAGTCTATCCTTCTCTTATTCAATTAGTAAAAGGAAACGAAATCTTTAACTCCAATGATAAGCACACCTCTCAATAAGGAACTTAATTTGCAAAAAGTAATGACGAGGGGTGAGCCTTCAACTCGGTAAGCAAAATCATTCCTAACACACTAGCCCTATCGATACAAAAAATACTGCAAGCCTTTTTTTATTAAAACATATATTATAATTCATAAATTTCATAAAACAACATATCACGATAAGATGACAGAAATTTATAGTAATTCAAATTATCAAAAGCATAGTAACTTATGAAAGCAAATCGTATAACACATACACAGAAAACAAAAGGTTAGCTCATGTCACATAATGTCATCTATAGTCCTGGTGACCTGGCCAGAAACAAAATCAAAATCAAAATCAGAATATCGTGTGCACACTCAGAATAAAAACTCAGTACTAGTCCAGAACATATATACCGTATAATACGATCAAAATCAAAATAACTATTGACAATGAGCCAAACATTCAAATCAATTTTTCATATGTAATGATTTATACATGGTATTTTGCACTCTATGTGGCCCTTTGTGGCGCTCTGGCCCTTTGTGGCGCTCTGGCCCTTTGTGACGCTCTGGCTCTCAAGAGGTGGCCTCCGTACAATCATAAATAATTTAAATCGTACATGGGAACAAAACAATCGTATCAGATTTATAAATGTCCATAACAATAATTTTGGCTTGCAAAATATTTTATAGACAAAATCATAAAAGGTTGTCATGTAACAAAATAATTTACATATTTAAAAGCATTTATAAAATATTTTGTTAAAAAAATAAAAATAACATAATTTTTCAGATTTGAAAACATTTACATAAACTAATTTTGTTATGAAAATCAATTAATAGTTTAAGTAGTATAAAAACACTAAAAATAATATCAAAATAATTATACATGTCCGGTATAGTAGGAATGAAGGTACTTACCTCGATAAAAGAATTTGAACTAACACACCTTTAAGCTTTTAAGAGCCTCAAACACTTCAAACACCAACCGTTATGATTCTCTCCTAAACAAAGATTTGAATCCTAGGGTATGATTAAGAGCATAATGAGCAGCAGAGAAAAAGAAGAAAAACGTTGTGTACTTAGGGTTAGGGAAGAGGGAAAACTATGAATTTATAAGGAGTCTTAAGATACCCTATTAAATTTGGAAAAAAAAAGCCTTTTTCAAAAGATTATCTCATGAATAACCCTATTTATAAGGGCAATAATGCCATTTATAAATTCCATTAAAACAAAATAAAATAATGGAAATTTGGGCATCACAGTTGTTGAAGAATTTTTTTCTAAAACTCAATTCACCCCCTCTTGGATTGCCTAGCTAGAATTTTAGTAGATAAAGTCTAAACTGACTTTTTAGTCCTTCTAAAATTTAAATACAGATGGCTAGTAAAGAAATTTACCTAAAAACCAGCTAGTTAAATTTCTGTGGGCAACGTATATATACTGAAAAAAATATCACTACATAACTTTTAAAACGCTTGAAGTTTATCGTTGTAGAGTTATTTAATTTACAGCGCTCTATAAGTCCGATTGTTGGAAAACAAAAGGTTTGGTATGTTAAGATGTTACATTTATCCTTAAGCAGTAAAATTCAAACATTAATAATGTAATAAGTAATTTGAAAAAGAAACCTAAAGGGTAAAAATATTTTGAGACAAGTCAACTGGCAAATATTAAGAAATCTTTTCTCCCAAGTTTTGCAGTTGAAAATTGCTTAGCTGAAGCTGTAATCTGAAAAGAACCAAAGTATTCACACTTAGATTGAGAGATCACCATTCAGCTGCTTTCTCACTTTATTTATTTATTTATATACTTAGTGTGGGGGTGAAATTTCATTATTGAACAATAAGAGAAATTGCAAGCGTGTATTACAAACTAAAATGCACATGGATTCCTGTGACTTTAGGTGTTGTTTGGAAATAGTATTTTAAAAGAACATGGCTTCTTCCTTTCAAGGGATACTTACTTTCTGCTCAAGTGAGCACCAATATACTCAACAAATGCAAAAAACAATTATTTCGTCCACGGTTTCATGTGTGTAGAACATGATATTATATTGGTCTGTATTATAAAGTCTACTCAACCATTTGCTTAGCTTGATAATAACAATCGCAAGCAACACTAGCAATTTTACCAAAGTCCAAGTCATATATAAAACCTTAAGCAACTTGTCAAATTCTATTCGAGTACATAATTAGGAAAAGGGCCAAAAATCCCCTTCTTGTTTGGCGAATTTACCCAATTTTCCTTTATGGTTAAAATCTGCCAGAATCATTTTTCAACTATTAAATTTATCTATTACAAAAAGACTAAATTACCTTCCAAAAAGAATATCGAGCTATTTAATATCGTAATGTCAGGCACAGGCAGATTTCAGTGGATTTTAAAACAATGATTAATCAAATCAATGCATTAACTAAACCTAGTATATAATTCAACGTGGAGAAAAAGGCTCGCGATGATATACTATACATTCATTAGACAATTAAATTCTCGATTGAAAATGGCGTGACATATTTAAATTCCTGAAAAAAAAATTTATAAACTTGCTGAGTTACCAATCAATCCATTGACAAAGTTATAATTTGATTAATGCTTTGGTGAATTAATTATGCATAGTATTGTGATACTTTTCTTCAAAATAATAATATTTCTTAGTTCTTTTCTCTCGTTTCCTTTGAAAGATCTCATGTCTCATGGAATTTTTTTACGTAAAGAAGGAAACATATCATCACACAATTGGAAGCAAAGCTAACATGGAATATCTTAGCATCATGGAAATTTTTGCCCTTGAGTTGGCATTTATGTATCAAGTCGTTGTCCGTTTTCCAAACAATCTCGTCAATATATTCTCCTTCATAAACAAATCTCTTAGTAATATGACCCTTAAAAATCCTGAACCCAAATTCACAGAAGCAAAAGAAATACACAAAAATGGCCAAAGAGAACATCAGGCTGCTGATTATCTTCGTATCCTTCTCTTCAATTGTCTATCCTGCTCTATCAAGGAGGCCCTCGGCAACAAACATAACGTGGTGGTGCAGCAAAACCCCACATCCTGAACCCTGCAAGTACTTCTTGAGCCACAGCCACCACCGTTACACATTCAAACATCGGTCCTATTTTCGGAAAATTATAGTCCAAGTAACCGTAGAGCAAGCCCATAAAGCGCACGAGCAAGTCATGGAATTCGGAACAAATTGTGAAAACAAGCATCAGAAAGCTGCATGGTCCGACTGTGTAAAGCTATATGCTAACACCGTTCTTCAACTAAACCGCACCTTACAAGGCTTGAAATACGACAGGAGTTGTACTGATTTTGATGCACAAACATGGATGAGCACTGCCCTAACAAATATCCAAACATGCCAATCAGGGTACATGGAATTAAACGTTTCCGATTTCATCACACCTGTAATGTCTAATAATTTATCTCAATTAATCAGCAATAGTTTGGCTGTTAATGGGGTTTTGTTGAAGGGTGAAAATGTCACCAACACAAATGGGTTTCCAAGTTGGCTTTCGGGGCCTGAAAGGAACTTATTGGAATCCTCATCTTTAGAAGCAAGGGCAAATCTTGTGGTGGCAACCGATGGTTCGGGGAACTATAGGACCATTCAAGCTGCTATCAATGCTGCTGCAAGAAGGAGAGGAAGTGGGAGATTTATAATACATGTGAAGCGAGGGGTTTATAGGGAGAATATTGAGGTTGGTCTTAATAATAATAATATTATGCTGGTTGGTGAAGGCATGAGAAATACAATAATCACAAGCGGCCGAAGTGTTGGAAGTGGTTCCACAACTTACAGCTCTGCAACTGCTGGTAAGAATATATACAGAGTTTCATTATACAATAAAATTCTTAGAAAACAATTTTGCTTCGATTTTAACTTATTAATAAAAATAAATTTTTAAGAAAATTTTCTGATTATGCAATAATTACATGTGGATGTGGCACTAGATTGGGAGGATAGAAATTTTATACAACCAGCATAAACACAACTTAACTAGTAAAATCATGACATATATATATGTAAAGTGTGTACATTGTAATTACACCCGATGTTCAAAGTTTTAATAAGATGTGAAAAGATCTTTTAGAGGCATTCGTTTTACGTACAACCAACCATAGAAGCATTAAATGTGTACATTTTTCTAAATATGTCATGATTCTATTCCATTATTGTACAGACTTTGATGTACCTAATTCTTGTTACGAGTACGCTAATATACATTACTATCCTAAGTCATTAGTTAAATGTACCCTCGGCTAATATATGTATTATAATTAATTAACCAATTTCTTGTAGGCATTGATGGACTTCACTTCATGGCTCGGGACATCACATTCCAAAACACAGCAGGTCCTTTAAAGGGACAAGCAGTAGCTCTACGATCAGCCTCAGATCTCTCAGTCTTCTATCGCTGCGCCTTCCAAGGATACCAAGACACCCTCATGGTCCACTCGCAACGACAATTCTACAAAAAATGTTATATTTACGGCACAATAGACTTCATATTTGGCAATGCAGCTGTGGTCTTCCAAAATTGCATCATCTTTGTAAGAAAGCCCTTGAAGGGACAAGCCAACGTGATCACAGCACAAGGCCGCAATGACCCTTTTCAAAACACAGCAATTTCAATCCACAACTCCCGTGTCCTGCCTGCCAATGACCTTAAGCCAGTGGTTCGTAATTTTAAGACCTACTTGGGGCGGCCGTGGCAGCAATATTCAAGAACCGTGATTCTCAAAACTTATATCGATGGCTTTGTTAGTCCGCTTGGCTGGTCAACTTGGTCACCAGGCAACAATTTTGCACTTGACACTTTGTTTTATGGGGAGTATAAGAATTACGGTCCTGGTTCTTCCACTAGAAATAGGGTTAAGTGGCGAGGCTTTCATGTTATAACAAGCCCAAAGGTGGCCTCGCAGTTCACCGTTGGTAGCCTTATTGCCGGCCGCTCATGGCTGCCGGCTACTGGCGTGCCATTCATCTTAGGCCCGTAAATTAATCATTATTCATTGTCTTTATCAGTTAATAGCGGCTTGTTTTGTGTGATTTAAACTTAAATTTAAACGTTTTATACTAGAATATGCATAGTCGTATTATAGGATTTAAATATGGATGATTAATAAACCCAGAAAAGAACTGAAGAATCCAACGTGGATTCATTCTTTTCTTTTGACTCTGCTACTAACATCCTTTATTTAGGATAGGAATTTTCGGTGACTATTCAAGTGAATTCAAACAAAGTGAACTGACTAATTTTTGAAGGAATTTGTACAGTTAAATTGTTTCTTGAAAGATTTACTTTTTGCTTGAGAGATGAACACTCTTTCGGAGCACCGATGTTTTTGTACTTGTAGTTGATTTATTCCTTAATTATCTATACAAAAAAGGTTTTTTTATCTTGATATTTGTTTACAAAGTCAATTGGATTAATATTTTCAAGAAAAGGAAGTGTACATGCAACGATTGTATTTGCAGTCTCTGAATAAAAAATGCCGTATAAAAAAGTTTAATTCAATAAAAAAAATACATCAAAAGATCTAGTAATATCTAATAAAAACCCATAAACTTTAAAACAGAAGCATGATAGAAAAACATGCATGACAAAAATTTTAATAAAACTGAAATATATTTAAATTTAAAATACAGTTACTGTAAAATATTATTTTTAATTTTAATTTTATTTTCAGAAAATATAAATTTAAAAATAATACCGAACAAGTTCTAAATTAATCGAATTATGACGGAGAGATTTTCAAGATCATCAACATTATGGGTTGTGAGCTCAAAGAAAGCCCAAGCATTAGCCTGACTTGTGAGCCCAAAAGTAAAGTTTGCATTACGGGTGACGATATTTTGAACCCACAAGTTTTATAAATTCACCCTACCTATAATAAATAATTACAATAAATACATTATTTTTAAATAATTTTTTTAAAGAAAAATTTTAGAGATTTAATCAGATAAAATTAAATACTTAAGATACAAGAGCTCATGTTTCTTAAGGTAATTTGGTCTTTTTACGTTATAAAGATAAACTAGTTAAATAAAACCATTCTTAAAATAAAGTGTAATGGTCAAATATACTTATTTTTAAAAAAAAATTATACGAAAGATTTAATTAATTAATTATCTAAACTTTTTTTCAATTTTTTTATTTAAAAAATAATGTGAATTTGTTATAATTATTTTCTTAAAGTGAGGTGAATTTATAAAAATAATGAGGTGGAAATATTGCCACCCTTATGTGATTATTTATGTAAGAGCAGGCATTGGGCTAAACCTATAACCTCTTTTTAAATTACACACACACTGAGTTAGGCAATAATATGGAGCACGGAGCACCAGCAACTATTAATTGAGATATTTGGCAAATCCTCACCTTATTTATAAGACGAATGATTTGAGTTTTTACAATTATGGGAGTAAAATATACAGTAATAACAATAATTGTCAGGCAGTTCTTATAAGTGAAAATACTAAAGATAATGCTAATAAAATTTCAAGCACGAAGAATGCACAATCTTAGCCAACAGCCCAACGCCGAATATAAAAGATGGTCTAGGAACGTTGAAAGTTAGAGCATCATTGAAGATAATATTTCTTTACCTGCTGGCGAGCAAAATTGAGCCCAGCTGTTGCATGTCTTCCAGCTAATGTGAGAGCTGTATGTTGTTTCAAACTCGTGTAATATATTATTTAGATCGCATAAGACCTGGAGACGTGACCTCTTGCCCACTGCTTATCATTCAAAGCTCACAGAATGACAAAACTGTAACTTAATTTTATAAATTAATTCATTTAATTATATATTAATTCTTTTGCAGCCTGATTATATCACTAATGATTTGATTATCAAGCTCTTAATTAATGAATGGTTCAAAGAGAAAAAGAATTCCAAGTCCGGCAGCAAATTTAAGGAATATTTTATGTTATATTGACATTCCACCAATCATAAGTAATCACCATTATTTTTATGCAAAGGATATTTTTTGTTTAGGATTAAGCTTGTGTATATATGTCGTAGTTTGATTTCTATATAACAAATCCCAAATGCTTTCACATTTTAGCTCACAATAATCTATTAATAAGAAATTAATTTTTTGAGGTTGATGCAATAAAGTTTATGTTGGGAAAATGTACTCTTTAAAAGCATATGTGTTTATTTAACTGTAATAAACAGTTTTTCTGATTAATAAAATAAATGAGGTATTTTATTCTAGTATCTTAATTGCATTAATATTTTGAGTAAAGTCCATTTAATCATATTATATGTGTTTATGTGATCACCATATGGATTCAGAGAAGACATAAATATAAGTTATCTTATGATTAAATAAATTATGTTTGCAGTTCATAAATAAAGTTGGGCACTTTATTTAGGTATAGACTGTAATAAATTCATTGAATGGTTTGTCTTAATCATGTATGAATTTATTGATGTAGTATGACTACATTGAACAGGATCACATATGAGATTTAATTAACCTCGAAATAACTGTCAGACTTATTAGGCATTGATTTTACTGTAATCTTAATCTTGAGTTAGTTATGATTTCATGATTGTAATTGTTATTCCATTTCAGTTATCAATGGGCACGACACACATTTGTGGTCAAGATTACCTAGTATCTTGGTAGAGGCAATTATGAGTATTGGAGTTATAGATTAACAATATAGAATTTGTACGACATATCTCTTTATGGGTTTTCGGTACTTGATCATAGAATTCTCTGACCAGAGTGTGTCAACATATTTAGTATGTTGAAAATGATCATTAAAGAAAACCAGTAAGTATCAAGGAACAAGATGTAATTAAATCGATTGGACAGTTGAGATATCGATTTAATTAATGATGTGGTATAAAGGATCATGCAGTAATGAAATTAATGTGGCATGGGTCGAATTATTATTCGAGAACACTATCCTAGATAGTATACAATTATGAAGGTCAGTTCCAATCTTTTAGTGGAGTAGATTTGGAATTAAATAATTGGGCTAGTTTAATTACATGCCTAATTATTGTAGCCACTATTGTATGTACCCAATTGATCCCCGGGTTAGCTCATTTAATTGACTGCACCACTACTGGATTAATAAGTAAGATAACTAGCAATTTGGGTCAAAAGCCTAAATATATTATTTAGTGGGAGGTTCCATCAATATGCTTATGTGTAAGGGGCCTTATGTTATTTTACAAGGTGGTCCACTATAGGAAAAAGCAAGTAACGTGTCTTTTATTTTTGGGAGCCTAGGGTTTCACTAAAGGAAGATATAAAAAGGCTTATTTTCTCTATAGAAAAGGAGATAGCCACTTTATACAAATCGGAGAAAAAGATTTTTTCTCTCTAATCTTGAGAGAAAAATTTTCTCCTACTAGTTACTATTGGTAGTGATAAAGGTGCCTACACGTCAAGTGCAGATCAAACCTGAGTCATAACCTGGAAGATCATTGGTGATGGATCGTGATCTAACAAGCGTGGTGGTGACAGATCGTGATCTGGGAGTCTAATTCACTTCAGCGGAAAAAGCGAAGATTGTTTATCTTCTCAGATTTTCAAGGTACGATTTCTAGAATATGAATTTTTATATATTATATGAGATCAATCCTAAAAAGTTTTATAAAATTTAAAAACTAATTTTCCCCAACAGTTTATACATTACTTTTTTATATACCTTTATCACATCAAAATAATTGATTTTGTTTTTCATATCATAGTTAATAAATTAGATTTACTCTTCACCCATTTGAGCATAGTTCAATCTCGAAACATATTGTATCAATCCAAGAGATTTTGAGGGGGAAACAAAGGGTGCAAGCAATTGACCAGTTATCAAATTTTGAAATTTATAAGCAAACAACTTCTTTTTTTTTTTGAAAAGTAAGCAAACTACTTTATATTGAAGTGATGAGCACTTTGGTACATTATTATTGAGGTTGAAAGACTATGAAATATTCTAATTCCTTGAGAGTTGATTTTGGGTTTCAATTATTCGTCGACGCAAATTACCATAATTTTTTTTATGTATCTGCCAATCAATTTGTAATAAATTCTATGTAATATAATGTTAAAATTTTAAAAAAAAGGCTCGTAATATAGAGGAAAAGGAAATGAAATTGAGTAAAGAATTTTTTAAAAAAAAATTATTTCTCTATTTAGTCCTTGAATAGTGCCATAATCATCCTTAAGGGGAAAACTTTGCCATAATAAGCCTAAAATGCTGAAGCTGCAGGACGAAGCACTGATTCCGGCAGTTGGGATTTTTTTTTTAATTACTCAAAAATTAAAAAAAATTAATCTGCTTCGATTTTTTTAAAATTTGGAATTATTAAAAATTGATCTGAACAAAAGGAAGAGTTGATAATTATGCTCACTTGCTCAGGCTTCATAGTCCCTTATCAAACTTATCAAGTTCCTTGGCGTCGGCGACATTCTCTCGATTGTGCCGTGTCGCTTTTCGCTACCATTTCGGATGACATGTTGCGTTTCAGGATTGATATTAAGAAAGTCACAATCAACAGCTACCTTTAAGAATAAAAAATCAAATTACATCTTTTTAAAGTTATTTAATTAATTAATATTGCATTCTTCTTGACTTTCTTATTCGCTACTAGGACACCGCTGGGCCTGGCTGCACGTTGGTTTTGGATATACGGCCATGCCCTACAACAAAAGCATGCAAGTTACGTGCTACCAGGTTAATGCCATGATTGGAATTAATATGAATAGAATCCATTATTCAATTGTGATGGCAAAGTTTAGTCTTTCAAATTTGGTGGGTGGCTCATGGCTGCCACCTCGTCCTCAGAAGAGAATGTAGACGTGCGTAAAAGTACTGCGTATTCAACACTGATTCCGTATTATTGGGGTCACGGTCACCCAATTCAAAAATCAGTGTTCTAGTAATAAATATGATTATTTGCGATTTTGTCAACAGCCAATTATTACTCAATGTTTGTTTACCAAGTGTATCGTGTATGATTTGTCTTAGTGATCATTAAATACATTTTGCCCCATTCAAAATTTCTGAAACCAAAGTAGGAAAATGAAAATTGAGTAATCCTATTCACTATGCATGAAGTTTCCTGGAGGACCGGATGTACATTGAAAAAGGATACCAGCTGCTCTGTGCTGTGTGCAACTCTAATGGCTGAAAAAAATCCAATCAAAATACGCGCTGCCAATATGATTTGACTTTATTCGACGTACGTGTTTCTCCTAAGTCTATTAGTGGGTTTTATTTCATTCTACCCTTCATTTGTTGGCAAAAGTAAATGCACCCCAAAAGCTATTGCAACTCTGCTGTCCACCCCATGTCGTTACCGTCTACTCTACGCTCCAATATTCAAATGTTCCTTTGAACATGTAAAAATAAAAAATTTACATTTTTAGAAACAAAAAATTATTTCTCAATCCCCCCCCGCGCTTCCCTCAATTTTCTATTTACTCCATAAATCAGCAATCCCAAATCAATCCAAAATCAAACCTACGTAAAGCTAATCAAATTCAAAATCATCCAAATTAAATGTATTTAAGTGATTATCAATATCTTTGCATGGTCGTAATACCTCCTAGCCACATACGGCCTCTCATATTATGTGTGGTTAGCCATTTGGGCAAGACATTTGCAATTGTTAAAGAAAGATAGAAGAGAAAAATAAGGAAGATCATTGAAAAAGGGTTTCAAAAAAAATATTGTTTATGATTTTGAGGAAAAAAAAATATTACTTTGAGCTATTCTTAAATGATAATCTTATTTGTGTATTTTTTGAGTAAAATAACAGGTTATGAGTTTAAATCTAAGAGGATAGTATAATTTAATTTGAGGGTAGAAAACGGAGGGGATGGAATGTCACTTAAAAAAAAAAGGGGGGGGGAAAAAGAACAATTTCACCAAGAACCTCTTGTATTTTAACTATGAAGTGTAAAGAGATGGGATGGAATGTAGAACTACAATAAATTTGGGGCGGTAATGAAGTTTCTTAGGAAATATTAGGGGCCAAACGAAACTAACCCACTTCAATATGCGCAAACACCATATCCTCGCGTATGGACCAAAAGGGGTATCGTAACTTGTACATAATGAATAAACAACAACAATAAGACAACGATATACATAATGTATAAACAACAACAATAAGACAACGTTAGAGGGCTTTCTAAAGAAAGAAAAATAGACAACGATAGAGAATCTCTGTATTGTTATCTTTGTTAGAATTCATTATATAAAATCACAGTCATTGTCTCTCTGTTCAAACGTTGCCAGTCTGTCACACTACCACCAACCTATTGGCGACCTCCTATCTATATATATATAGATTCATTGCCAAACATTTTCATAACCACAACAAGCATTAATTCAATTCTTTGAGCTTCCACATTAATGGCAATGAAGCCAAGCGTATTCCTATTATTCATATCCTTAATTTCACTCTTTGCTCCTGCTCTTTCAGGCGTGGCCTCCTATGGCGTCGACTATTGGTGCAGCAAAACTCCACACCCAGAACCATGCAAGTACTTCATGCAACAAAACTCCAAACACTTCGCCGTCCCTAAGCAAAAATCCGAGTTTCGTAGAATGGCAATGAGCCTTGCATTGGACCGGGCACTCACTGCTCAGTCTCACAACAAGTGGCTTGGTTCCAAATGCAGGAACCACAAAGAAAAGGTTGCATGGGCTGATTGCTTGAGGCTCTATCAAGATACCATCAATCAACTCAACCATACCCTTGACTCCAACACAAAATGCACCGATTTTGATGCCCAAACTTGGCTTAGCACTGCCTTAACGAACCTTGAAACTTGTCGAGCAGGGTTCGTTGAGCTAGGCGTGCCGGATTACGTACTCCCCCTCATGTCTAACAATGTCACAAAGCTCATAAGCAACACATTGGCTCTGAGAAACGCTTCATCTGTTCCCGAAACTTACAAAGGCGGGTTCCCCAGCTGGGTCAAACCCGGTGACAGGAAGCTATTACGAACATCTTCAGTGAGACCAAATCTTGTAGTGGCTCAAGATGGATCAGGGAATTACAGGACTCTCAAGGCAGCGCTTGATGCTGCGGCGAAGAGAACAGGCAGTGGGAGATTCGTGATACATGTTAAGAGAGGAGTTTACAAGGAGAATCTTGAGATTGGTAACAAAATGAAAAACATTATGCTGGTTGGTGATGGATTGAGATACACTATCATTACCAGTAGCAGAAGTGTTGGCGGTGGCTTTACGACTTTCAACTCTGCAACTGTTGGTATATAAGCACGTTCATAATTTATCTATTTTACAAATTTTTTCTATTTTAAGTAACGAAGGTTAATATTCTTTTGCTTTTCCTATTTTAAGTAACGATGTTTACTGTTCTTTTGCTTGATTCAGCTGTGACCGGAGATGGGTTCATTGCTCGTGGCATCACATTCCGCAACACAGCTGGCCCACAGAACCACCAAGCAGTCGCCCTCAGATCAGGCTCCGATCTCTCTGTATTCTACCAGTGTGGCTTTGAAGGTTGCCAAGATACTCTCTACGTCCATTCACAAAGACAGTTCTACAAAGAATGCTACATCTATGGCACAGTTGACTTCATTTTTGGAAATGCCGCCGTTGTTCTGCAAAACTGTATGATTTACGCAAGAAGGCCGATGGATGAGCAGAAGAACGTGGTCACCGCTCAAGGCAGAACGGATCCTAATCAAAATACAGGGATTTCGATACATAATTCTCGAGTTATGGCAGCACCGGATCTCGTGCCAGTGCTCAGCAAATTCAAAACGTTCTTAGGACGACCATGGAAAGAATACTCACGTACAGTTTACATGCAAACGTACCTTGATTCTTTAGTTGATCCTGCTGGTTGGCTTGAATGGAGTGGCAATTTTGCTCTCAACACACTGTTTTACGGGGAGTATAAGAACATTGGGCCGGCTGCATCAACTAGTGGGAGAGTGAAGTGGCGCGGCTACCGGGTTATAACCAGCGGAACCGAAGCGTCAAAGTTCACAGTTGGAAGCTTCATTGCCGGAAACTCGTGGCTGCCAGCAACTGGTGTGCCGTTCAGGTCTGGCCTTTGATCGTGTTCAACATCAGTAGCAATCCTTTTGTTTGATTATTATTACAACTATTATTATTTTGTTCTTTAATTATTTCACGATTCAATTGCGTGTGAAATTAATACTCAGTGATTGTTCAAATTGTTTCCTTGTAAATTCCAAATGTAATGGAACAGAAATAAAATTCTTCTTCACGTATCCAAGAGGGTAAAAAATTTACTTTCAATAAAGAACAGAATGGCATCAACTATCAAACGAACCACGTAGGCTGGTTAAAGAATTCGAGAACTACGCATTTCCAAATTCAAAGCTACTGCCGGCTCCATAAATTCACGCAGCTTATGACGGCATCAGGATCAACTGCACATGGCATTAATTGCTGAAGCTTGTTAGAATACACGAACTCTTCTCCTTTATTTGTAATTTAATCTAAATATAACAAGTCTCAACAAGTGAAAATAAAAAAATTGCACATCCAGTTTAAATACAGTCATCTAATATGAGTTAAAGCTGATATCACTATATTCGAGAATAATATCAAACCATTTCCTAAAGTTGGTAGCAGTTCTAGTTCTAATAATTGTCGACTTCTAGGAAAAAATAAACAGTTAAAAAGTAAATCACAAGAAAAAACACAGAGAGCAAAAATATCTATTAACAAAGAAGAGAAACAGTTAAAGGTACCATCATTGCTGATGTGGGTCAGGAAAAAAGTGCATGAGAAATGTCAGGTCTCAGCTATTATAATGAAGGAAATTTCCTCCATAAGATCCAGTTGCTTTGTTTGAAGAGGTCTTAGAGAACAGTTTCAGCAGCTTCTTTTTAAGCCTGCATGTAGGATTCATCAAAGTGCCTGAAAAAATAAGTTCAGTCAAACAAGTGTAAAACAATGATAGAACTGGAAGTACATCAGATGGAAACTACCTGAAAAAATTATTCTGTGTTCTGACGCTGTAACAACAATCTTTGACATAATTTATTGTTGGACGCAGCTTCAAAGATTCACTTCGGTCAACTGAAGAAATATGAAACATTACTATGGTTGATAATACCTAAGAGTTTAAGCTTTTGAGTCAAGAGGAAACTTGATATGGTATTGCATCCGAATTTCGGTCAAGTGGTCAAATGTTTGAATCACTTGATGAATTGAAGTGATTAGACTAAGATAAGTTATGTTCGTTTTTGTTGGTTGTGAAGTCTGTGGATGTGGTTGAGTTTTAGTTCATGTATCTTGCATGTGGAGAAGGTGTGTGACTGTCTAAAAGCTATTATTCAGGCAAGTGCTAGTACATATGACCGAAGCTTTTGGGTAAAACCATAATTTAACAATCATCATTTACAACTCAATCTAAACAACCATAATTCCAATAGCTAATATCACAGAAAATAAACAGCTTGATTTATCACTAACCAGCTAAGCATAAGATTCAACAACAGTGGACTCCAGGTCATTCTAATCCAATTTCTAGCCAAGGGGAGAAGCAACATCAGTAGATGTCCAAAAAAACATCTAGGTTGAAAATCTCTCCTATCCAGAGAGGACATGGTTTGAGTTCTTTAGCAATGTCCTATTTCTATGATGAGACAATGATTTAAGTAATATTTTTGTTCGGTTTCCCCAACGAGAGAAACTCTTAGACCTTTTCTGGGGCCATTCCAAGTTTAATCCAGGGTATCCACAAGCGGCTTCAGCAGATGTACCGAAAAAGCATATGAACTGAACATCTCTAGTAACCAGAGTGAATTTGGGCTTTTCTTTTTTCATTTTTTTTTCTTTTTTGGGTCTATTCGTATGAGGAGTCCTTTAGCCAATGTCCTATTGATTCAGCTAAATCAAGCACCTCTAAAATAAACACGAACAAGGAACTTATTCAACATGGAAATCAACTTTTTTTTTTTTAATTTGACGCACTTTAATCAAGTTAATAATCCAATAGAAAAAATAATTACAACCTCGTTGATAATAAAACATCGACATACACCATGGGCACAAAGAAAATAAACAGTAAATCAACAAGATCTGTCTCGTCCATTTTGTTTGCTTCTAAGACAAGAAGTGAGATAAATAAATTGAATCTCAAATCAACTTTGAGTAAGAGTTGAATCTTGTCAGTTTTAAAGGCCCTTGTCCGCTTGTCTGGACCCAAGAATTGACAAAAAACCAAAAAAAAAAAAATTATGACCTTTCTAAAGCTTGAATTGTTCTCTCATATATGGTTAAACAGCCTTCGTGGACTGATATCAATTTCTAGTTCTTTAGCCTTTACTCCTAACCTAGCAAAACTAGCCATATATTAGCAACTCTAACTTGTATTAATGAGTGGTTAAATATAATAACGATATATTGATTCTTAACAACTCATTAAACTTACTGTACCCCCGTCCAAACATCACAAGAGGGGACAAAAAAAAAAAAACCTCCGTGCAAGTCATAAAATGATTTCACTGAGACCTTACCACTTTGAAGAAAGTGCCGGTTTCATTCGAAGGAAAGGATCAACTCTCTAATTCAGAATGGATGTGTGCAAGTCAGCTTGATATGCGCTGGATAATGTAACGAACTCTCTGTTTCCTTTCTGAATTTATGGAACCGCCTTACTTCAAGAATGATTTTTTCTACTCTTTCGTGGGCAGAAAGAAGAAAAGATCAGCCATATGGCTGGGGCAATGAAAGAGGAATAACATAAATGGGTACCTATCAGCAAACAACAATGAAATACCAGCAGCATAGCAGGTTAAATCATTTGTTCAACACCAAAAATGAAAAGAGAGCAAATCATAAAAGTTAATTACATAAAATCATAATTGGTGATAAAAAAAGGAAAAAAATTACTGCAGTTCAATTTTAGCTGAAAGGGAAGTATGACTCTGTCCAGATTCGTACCATGACAGCTCCGAAAGGATTTGGACTCAGTTTCCCATCCAAAGCAGCTTCCAGCATTGATCAAAAATAGTCGCTGGTCCAAAAACTCAAGTCACAAAAGGGAAAAAAAATTAGTAGGGGAAAACAAGCCTCTCCATTCATAAAAAAATTCAAATTTGAAACAAACAACAGAGCTTGCAAAATTTAAAAGCGACAGAGATTACAATGTACTCACTGCTGGAGAAACAAAAAACACCAATCAGGATATAATTCCTGAAGATTTATTTCAATACATTGAACCATGATCCCAAAAAGACAAATTAAAAAAAGAAAACCATGCCATGAAAACAATCATTTCAAATGACATGTTTGGACCTTAATCAACTGTGGCACTTAAATACCCATTCAGTAATTCAGTACAGACACAACATGAAAACCCAAATACTGCAGAATAATAGGAAAACAAAGAACCCATATCACAAAATCAAATATGAAGAGAAATAAAGAACCTTATATGGCTTAAAGAAGTAAAAATGAAGAAAAGCAATTTAGTTTATTTGCATTTTCCCATACAGCAAAGAGCTCAAAGGCTCAAGGAGCGAAAAACTGAAAAGAAATAAAAGCCATTAGATTAAATAAGGCTCAGTTAGTGAGAGAAAGAACTTTGGGACTCCATTATTGGATGCCCAACAGGCAAAGGAAAGTCAAAGGCTCAATTTGAATATTTCCGAGTTGCAGCAAATATGTAAAGCAAGCTTCAAATTAATTAGTGAGAGCACATGGATCATCTTCCTCTTCTATCCCATCCAAGACAATATTATTGAACTGCCAAGACATTGAGACCAAGAACCCTTAACGAAAGGAGATTAACATGCCCAAATATATAAAACAAAGTAAAAGGCCCATCTTTTGTCAAAAAGCTAATCCTCTCTTAAAATGGCATCCTTCATGTATTGCTATCGTTCATGAATATATAAAAGCATTTGATTATTACTGTATGCATAATATAAATTTCAGAACTGTGAGTTCAGTATAGAAATTAGTTCAATGGAAGTTCTTTTTTCATAACAATAATAATGATAATCTACCTGATGGTTAGCAGAAAAACGCCATAGAATTTTCTCCATGAGCCCCGTCAAACCCAACTTGAACTTTCTGTTCATTGGCTGTGGAGGCCTCATTATGACTGCATTTGGAACATGAGAATATTTTTTAAGAACAGAAATGAGAGAACAAGATGAGGCAATTATAAAAAGATGCACCAAGGTAATTCCTTACCAACCAGAAGAAATAAGGATATCATCTCTGGTCTAAAAATTGAATTTCTCTTTGCCTATTAAATGTTTCCTCCAAAATCCTCTGGTGGATTTGCAAGGAAGCCTCCCTCTTTTATGCATCACATCAAGCACTATCTGAGCCTCATGAAAATGTTTTTCTTGGCATAAGATGTTGAGCAACCAGTTACAATTACTTAGACAAGGTGCATAATCATGCACAATCATCTCTTTAAACATGTTGAAAGCAGGAATGCTCAAACGATTAGCACAAAAACATTCCAGTAAATATTCATAAGAAGCCTTCTTAGGGACAAATCCCCGCTTAAGCATTGAATATAAGACTGAAAACACATGAGACAATCTACCAGCCTGACAAAGACCTTTTAGTAGAGTGTTGTAAACAGTTTTATCTGGAACACAACCATCTGCATTCATTTGATTGAACAACCTGATGGCTTGATCAATTTCACCAGCTGCAATATGGCCATTAATGAGAATAGAATATGTCACTTGATTGGGACGTAATCCTTCTCTTTGCATCATTTGGAAATGATCATAAGCATCATCCATCCTCCCTACCCCACAAAGTAACAAAAATATATCATTATAGAGGTACAAGTTTGGCATAAACTCAATATCTTTAATTTTCAGCACGATCTTCTGTACAGTCCCTTTTTTCCCATTAGAAGAAACAGCAGAAAATGCTGTAATCTTTGTACGTGGCACAAGAGTTCCTTGCTGAAGCTTGTGGAACAACATTTCTTTTCCAGTCTCAGAACATCTATTTACATCAAGCCATTTCTTCCTACCAGTTATTTGTCTACAAACACCACTGACCAAAGCAATATAAGCAATCAAATCAAATTCTACCTGGTTTGTGACCATCAAGTTCTCTAGTCTAGAGGCAAATTCAAACTCGCCCGCCCTTAGGAAATGATTGATAAGAGCAGTACACAGCACAACATTTGGCACAAAACCATCTGCTAACATCCTATCAAGGTACATGCATCCCAAATCCACCATTCCTTTCTTCACTAACCCACTGATCAGAGCAGTATAAGGATAGGATCCCGGCTGAACAGAATTCTCTTTCATTTTCTCAAACAGCTGACAAGCTTCAATAGGTTTTCTATTCTGGAGATAGCCATTGATCATTGTTGTAAAGAAGACCTCATCAGGATCTATTCCTGCCTTCAACATCCTCTTGAACATATCCTCTGCTTCAAGTATTCTTCTCTCCTTGCACAGATAGCCAATAATTGCATCGTAAATCGCAACACTAGGTTTTGGTCCTCTCACCTCCATTTGATCCAAAATGTCCAAGGCTGAATCTAGATTACCCCATTTACAGTTTCCCTCTACCATTATCAGATAAGTCTCAACATCCGCAACCATACCAGTATCTTGCATAAGTTCAACTATGGCATTAGCCCCCTCAAGAAAACCCGCTTGATAGAAGCACTTTATCAAAGTGTTACAAGTAAAAACCAAAGGTCTGTATCCAAAATTAACCAATTGAAACAAACAAACATAAGCTTTTTCATATTTTCCTCCCTTGCACAAGGCGCTGATATAAATAGTAAATGCCACGTTAGCTAGCTTTGGGTCACTTTTCACAATTTTCCTAAGCAGAAGCTCAATCTCTTGACACAAATCCCCAGAGGGATTCAGAGTAGCAGAAATTGAGCAAGCCAGGGGATCAATACCACATCCAATCTTGGCAAATTCACACAACAACATCAGAGCATGCTGAAGCTCCATCCCCTCCGGGCAGTTCTTTAAAAGGATAAAAGATAGTAGATGGTCAGGAGCAACCCTGTTGGCCAGCATCTTGTTGTACAGTTCATCTACCTCCATTAGCCTATTGTGCTTGTAAAGAGCATCGATCAAAACTGTGTAACAGTGCACACTAGGAGCTAAATTGCTACTTACCTTGCTATTCAAAAGCATCAAAGCAGCGTCTACTTCCCCTTGCCTGCAATAATTACTGATCATAATGAGATCAGTCACCATGTTTGGCTGAAATCCCCAGTCACTCATTTGGTTGTACAGAACCCACCCTTTATCAAACAAACCCATCTTAAAAAACCCATGAATCATTGTGTTACAAGTATAACTATCAGGCTCACAACCTGTCTTGAGCATTCTGAAAAAAAGTTGCATTGCCATTTTCATATTCCTATCACTGCAATACCCATTAATCAAAGAAGTATACATCAGCTTATCCACATAGAAACCCTGTGACTCCATTTCTCTGGCCAGCGACTCAGCCTCCACAGTCCGTCTCCTCTTACAAAGAGCATAAAACAAAGACTTGTACTGATGAAGTGCAGGCACTAACCCTTTTTTCTTACGCATTATATTAACAACTTCCAAAACTTCATCTAAAAACCCTTTATAGCACAACCCATCAATCAAAACATTATAAGACCAACAATTCAAATCCACACCAGCATCGCAAATTTTAATAAAATATTCAAAAGCCTCCAGAAACTTTTCTTCTGCAAATAACCCTCGGAGGATAGAAACACATGCAAGTTTAATAGGAACAATATTTTTTGAAATAAGCCTATCAAAATGCCGTAATGCATCCTCTATATTCCCTAGGTTACAGTAACCAATAACAACAGAATTCAAAATGGCAGGGTCAGGATCAATACCTAAAGCAACAAAATCATTCTGATAAAGCAAAAGAGCTGACTGGGATTGACCAAACTTAATCAGTTTCTTCATAAGAGCACTATAGCTACCCGAGTCAAACCTCATGCCACGAACAGCCGCAAAATCAGCTGCTGAAAGTGCATCAGAAAGTGAGGCAGAATTAGCTATAAGGCGCTGAATTACTTGCTGGGCAGATGAAATTAGGCCACGATTAATAAGTTGGTCGGCTAAGGAGAAGCAAAATATTTTGTGGTCACTGAAGGTCGATTGTGACGCTGAGGCCACGTTTGCCAGTGGCTCTCGCTCAACTTCAAGTGTACAACTTGTTATTGCTCTTCTTCTTGTATTAGACAAGAAGTGGCTTGAACCAGGCTTTCTTGTTACCATTCTTTTGAAAATTGTACCACAGTGAGGGCTTTCATTTAGCAAACACAAAATCCATTTTTGACACTGTCCGAGATGAAAAGATCGAATTTTTCTGTTTTTTTTTTTTCCCAAGAAGAAGGAGGTGATTGTGAGCAAATAAATTTGCCTGTTTTGTGGTGTTGAATCAGTGGCGGGCCGATAAAACCCTGGGGAGGGAACCGGGGTGTGTCACTGACAGTCTGAGGGTTTAGCGGCTTGAACCGGATTTATTTAGAAAATAATTAGTTATTTATTAATAAAATGTTAAAACATTTTATATTTTGGTACTTGCAGGTCAAGCCGCGTAATAATAGGCGAATAATTATAAATTTTTAATTCCAAATATAATTATGAAGTAGTAAAGACAGGCAATTAAGAATTTTATTCTATTAATCATTTTCTTTTTATTTCTTTTATTTGTTAACCATGGCAGAAACTTTTATTATTTTTCTTGGGAACGAAGGAAGTATTGGGATTTAGTAAATTAGACTTGTCTTATTGAGCCTGAAATTAAGCCCATAAGCCATCACAGGAACAGAAAAAAGAACATCCTTATCCTGGTTTATCGAACCTCAAATAAACAAAGAAAATGGGTCTTACTAATTAACCCCACATTTTATCTTCTCCAGGCCCGACTCACAATTTTTACTAAAATGACAATGAAAATGCCAATAAAGTGATAAACGATAAGCTATAGTCTTTAGTCTCCAACTTATAAATTTGCTCGACAAACAGAGACCAAAATAACTACCGAACAAGAAAGGTTTGTACATATCTTATTCAATGGAATTATAATTGTGTATATTTAATTTTGTTTTTGTGAGTATGGTTATTGATTTTATTGATTATTTGATTTACCGTTTTTGTCTTTACAGTTTGTCCTGTCTTATCATGCATTGTGGAGAAATTTTTTTTTTATTTTAAATGAGGTATTTACTTACAATACTTGCAATGGCTAAAAAAGCAAAAGTGTCAAGAGCAGGCCAGACTTCGTGCATGATCATTAGATCTCCTTAGTGTGTGAAGTCGTTTTTTTTCTTTCTGATTAAAAGAACAAAATTAGTGCTATGATATTAAGCGTTGTCCTTATTCTGCAGTCCAGTTAACTTGCATCTTAAGCTTTCTCGCGTAAAACCCTACTATTGTTCTCCATTATTCACTCGGTGCACTCCACTCTCACACCACCATCTAGAAATAGGTCCATTGTCTTATTTAAACCAGCCAGCAATCTCATCTCACAACAAGTCAACAACCACTACGCCATCCAAAATCACAACACGAGAATTAATGAAACTTGTGGTCTTGACTCTCAAATTAACGATGCGTTGAACTATTGGCACCCTTCTATAATCCTTATAAAACTCCTCTGTTATTGTAATTACATTAAAGGACGAAATAAATTTAGTATATCATTATATTTCTCTTTTCAATTCTTTACTCTCACACAACTATACCAAAATCTTTTACAATTTTTATTTTCTCACAAACAACTTTTCTTGAGAAATCTACAAAACTTATTTTTAATTTTAAAAAATAATTACAAAAATAAATAATAGCTGATTGAGTCTACTTTAATTTACAAAACTTCCCAAACTTTCTAATAATAAGTTTTGTAAACTTATTTTTAATTTACAAAACTTTCTAAACTTATTTTTAATTTAAAAAATAAATAATAGCTATTTGAGTCCACTTTAATTCTACTTAATTCATACATGTATTTGATTTTTTTGAGTAAAATAAGTATGATTTAATAATTCAAAATTTTAATAAAATAATATTTGTAATTAGAGTTGTTTGGAAGAAACTGAATTATTTTTTTTTTGAATTAAAAAAACTGAAAAAATTGAAAAAGATATTTTGGAAATTAAAATAGGCTTTGATAGAAAAGAGGTTTGAAAAGAAAGTTAGAGGGTTACTAATAGTCTCACTCATTAATGACTCGACGGACTAGCAGATCATCTCAAACAGGCCCAGACTATATGTTCTTATGGCCCAATCTGTTCAATAGCTCGAGAGCGTGTCCAATCATTCAGGGCAAGACATATGAAATGGTTGAAATCCTGCCCGCCACACGTCAGCATCTAAATTATCTGAATTAACATCCTTGGCCAGAAACACGATCACAGATTCACAATCATTGTAGCTTCCACTGTTTAATCTTTATTTGTTGCGATTTCTTGTTCATATAATTATAGTTATAATTGGTATTACTATCTTGATGTTGACATATAAACCAAAATGCAATGATAAAACTCTCTCGTCTTGTTAATAATTTGCTTTTAGGTAAGATTTACCATTTCAAAGAAAAAGTGAGAACAACACAATGAATTAATAGACACTATAAACACAATTATTCTTGAAATCAAGTGTATTATTATCAATAAAGTCATTCTTAGTGGACCGATTTGATTTAACGTGTGTGTGTGTGTGTGTGTGTGTGCGTGCACTCGAAAAAGAAAAATGATTCATGGGCCTTCACAAAATCTTCAGCTGAACTTCTAATCTCTTTTTGTTTTTTTTTTTCTGTGCCCCCTTCTTTTACGATGGTGAGATAATTCAAAATTGTATGGTCCATTCGAATCTTTAAGTGAACTTACGAATCCTAACTTTTTCTTTAAAGTTCTGAAGATAGGTAATTTCCTGCAAAGTCATGTAGTTATATGGACGAGCATGGTTCAGTTTGGTTTTTTTGTTGAATCGAGCTGAATCGAATTAACTTATTAAAAATAATAAACCCAATCAAATTGAAATTGGGTTCAGATCTAGTTTAGTTGGGTTTAGTTTTTTTTCAATTTTTTTAGTTTAAATAATTTGTATTTATCAGTTTTTTCTAGTTTTCAAATTTTTTCTACTTTAAACCAATCGATTTTTTTCACAATTTATAAATATTAGATTTGGTTCGGTTAATTCAGTGGCTCAAACTTTTGCCCAGCCCTGCCTAGTTAGTTAATTATATTTATGTAATAAATTATTGTATTTTTGCATAGTTTTTATCAATTTTTGTTTGGATTCTAAAGATTTAAAAGAAATATTTAATCATTTAAAAAAATAATATTATGCTTATTTAATTGGGATACTTAGTTTGTATCCCAACTAATGTGGTAAATGACGTGTCATTATTTGATTGACTCAAGTGATAGTTAATTAGTAAGCTTCATCATCTCTAATCCAAATGGTGAAATTTTATTTGAGAACTGATCAATTAAGACACAAACTCAATATCCAAACTAAGCAAGCATAGCATCACTCCAAATAAATGTTTTAAATAATTAAACTGTAACATAATTGTTACTTTTTCTGCTTACTTTCAACTATTTCTCAAATGTAATAAAATTGGGTAAATTCTCATTTAGTCCTTAGAGCTTGAGCTAATTACTAGTTAATTTCTGTATTTTTTAAAATTACCTAAAACATCCGTGTTGTTACTTCTATTTCTATTTAAATTAAATTTTTTAGTAAATTTTTTTCCTAATGTAGTTTAAAATTCTAACAAAAACATACATACATTAATAAATAGTTGAAAAAAAAAAATAATGAGGTAGATTTTTAACATAAACACAATACCATTTGGATAATTTTGAAAGTGCATATGGATTAGCGAGGCAATTGACTCAAATCCGAAGGTCCGAAGGAGACTAAAAATTTATTTTTTAATTAAAAGTAGTTAACATATCCGTCGTTACTTGTAAAATAGTCAAATAGTGGTTTTTAATACTCAAAAATTAATATACAACACCAACAAAAGTAATGGTTGGATGTTTCAAAGTATTTTTTAAATTACAAGGATCAATTGAGAATTCATACCTAGTCCTAGTGACTGACAAAAATTTACCTATATCCAAGTTATGACTTATGAACGGCGAAAGGAAGGAAAAAAAATGGTCCAAGTTGTGAACCAAATTATAACCTATTGCAGTAACCTAATCGATGGTGAAAATTATAGGGTTCATTATCGAACGGCGCACGCATGAATTGACTTATTGCAGGCATGCGAAGTTGAGAACAGAATTATATACAGGAAATGGTAAAATTATATACCTTATATCATATGAAAAAAATACTAAAACAATACAAGTGTCCTATAAGAGTCATCAATTATATATCTTATGGAAGCAAAATCATCTGATGATCACTTCAGGGACTTGGTTAGGTTTAGCTAGTTTTATTTAACTAGTCGCTCGGAGTTCAAATTTTAAGAAAATAGGAGGTTAAGTAAATAAATAACATATGAAGATCAATATTAATAACCAACAAAATATCTAAAAACGTTGCGACGATAAATAGTTAAACAAATAAAACTTAAGGTTCGTGATTAAAAATTACCAACAAAATATATCTAAGAAGAAAGTTATACAATCGAGACATTGCAGGCCAGGATTGGGGACCAATAATTTCATGTTCATTCTAGCTAGCTATAATGGGATCGAATTCATGAGATAACTTGAATGCTACAATTGCAAGATCCTAAAATTGGATGGCCAGTAGTTCCCACGAAGAGTTTGATTTTTCGGTTCGGCTCTTTTTTCTTTTTTATATTATAAATTGGTAAGTCGAAAGCTGCAGCTGGTAGCTCGACTGTCTGTTCTTTCAAAATTTTATATACGAAATGCTGATGTATAAAATATCTCTCCATCGCATTCGCATATGGCCTACCCCGTATTCATACTCTGAGATTGAGTATTCCATACTTCTGGCAGGTGATCTATAATACCTTTTAGATATTTATTAAGTTTCAATTCCTATATTGCCCCATTTTCTCTAAGAATGAAACCCTAGCTAATGGCTTTGAAACAAATAATTAATTGCTAAGAAAATAATCTAGATATGCTACATGGTTAATCATATATTAGTGCATCTTAGTTGAACTTGAATTGATTATTGTAGCAATTAAACGTATAAGTCGTGGTTTTTGCTATTGGTTTCTATTATAATTTAGGTAAAATAAAAGTTACATATATATTCCAATCGAAGATGCAGTGACGGATAACTTAAAAGATAAAAAAATACAAACTGCAATACAATGTATTTATGTTCTATAATGTATTGAAATGTGTGTGTGTGTGTGTGTGTTTTTTTTTTTTGTCTTTTAATTTATTTCTAACTTTAATATGATCAGAAATTTCCAATTAGATTATATATATATATAAAAATAATTCCACTCTTCTCAAGAGTAGAGAATCTCAATAGTCTTTAATTTGTTCTCCTGACTTCTTAGAATAATGATTTGTTTCGCAAATTCAAATTACGATGTCACACGTAATAATATCGTAAAGTGTTATATTACATGTGGACAAAGAAATTAAGTACATGGTGTAGTAGTGACTGCCTTTGATATATGTAATGATCGATGGGGTTAGGAGTTGGTTCGATAGGGTTAAAATCAAGTTTATTTAAATAAAAAAAAAAATTTGTATTTACATAAAGTTTTTATGTTGAAGATGCATATCAAATTAGTTTTATGTTGGGATGAAGATTCATACATTGACTAGACAAAGGTAAAAGACAACAAAAAGTTAAATTGAACCTTTTTATTCTTTGTTTACAAAGACGACTAATTTAATTTATTTGAAGAGAATATTTTGTATAGAAATTTCTGTATATAATCATCTGAATTTCCTGTTATATTCCTTTTTTAAGAAAAATATGGGAGCTTAAAAAATCAATTTATGATTTTTCATCACTCTTCTAGAGATATATAAAATAATAAAAAGAAGGAAAAGTTAAGTATTAATTCCAAAAAAAAAATTAAAATTTGATTTGCTTCCAAATATTTAAAGTGGGTTCGATGTATTTTGAGTTTAGGCATTTCCGAATCGTGCCAACGTATGATTGATTTAGGAGATTATGATAAAAATACCAAACTAAAATATTAGTTATAGTGGGTCTAATGTAATAGTTATAATAAAAAGAAATCAGATACTTTACATGGAGTTAATCATGAAATTAACTAACAACTAATGTAGTTGTAATTATTTTCACTAATTACAAACATTTTAATCCCAACAGGGGCAAATCCGTCCACGTGGAACGTGCTGATTCCAATAAAAAAATTCAAAGAAAACCTTCCGTGTGTCTGTAGGCAATAGGGTGAACCTGCAGGAATAGCGAAGCCATGATGAAATCAAAATTGACATCTAAGTGGGTCCCAAGGAGTATTAGAGAAGCCGCATCCCTATTGGTTGCGGTGAAGTTCAACCATCCAAACAGCGACACGTCGGATCAAACGGAGTTCCTCTCCCCTCTCCTGAAACGTCCGAAGGGAACGCATGATAGCCTCGGAGCCGTCATGATTAAAATTAGTAGGGACCCATTTGATTCAAGTTCAGCCCCACGCCCACAAAGCGCACCTTTGTAATCGATACAAGGAGAAGAGAAGAGAGCAACAGGGACTCCGTGGTCCTATTGTGTCCAATTGATTTAAACCATGTGCGTTTAAATTTAACACGTAAAGGTGATGCAAATTTTCGAATTGATAGTAGTGAAATTAAAAATCGAAACGTGTCAAACTTTTGCTTTACTTCTTAATTTAACAAGCTATTTTGGTACCAGTTGGGGAAAAGTAATCATAAATATAGTTAGATACAATGATTTAGAAAGTATCAGTTAAAAAAATATCACTACTTTAAAAATCACCCATTAATCATATAATTTTATTACGAATTCATATATTTAAAAATTGATATGTTTAGAATCCAAAAATTTGAATTATGTCATAACTCATAACATAAGTATTAAGATAAAGTCACAAGCACACACATACATATCTTAATAAATTCAAGTAAAAAGATAGTTACGAAAATTAATTAAAATTATTTTATAATAATTTATTAATAACAACTATTTTGAAATTATTTTAAAATAGAATATAAATCATAATCACACATATAAAATAATAAATAATAAAAAATATATTAAAATTTTAATTATATAATTATAAAAACACAATCTACCTTGTAATAAATTCAACATAACCGGACCTAATTTACTAGTGCTTCCCCCGTTCCCCGTGCTGTAAACTGGTGACAAAAAAAAAAAACGGCTGGGAAACGTGTTTGATGTGGGCGGTAGGGAGGACCACGCGAAGGGACAATGGAGACTATGGAGTGCGACCCACTATCTGTGTATGGTGGGATCCACGGCGGGACCTACAAGTACAACTCAGCCAAAAGCCCCAAAATTGATCGCATCAAGTTGCGAGCCTAATGATAGTGGCTAGTCCACGCCGGACCGCAAGCCGCCACGTACAGAGACCCAGGGCCATCATCACTGATTTCCGGGTATGGGACCCGCATTCCACCACACCCTCCGTGTCCGTGCCTTGCCTTCTCTAGCTCGGCTCAGCTGATTAAGCCGGCTCAGTACAATATTTGGAGGACTGTCTCTTTCTCTGATATCATCATACGAGTCGGTTGGTGGGGCTCACTTTAAGGCGGCCCCACTCGTGAAAACTTAGTAACAGAAACCGCAGAGATCACGAACCAACCAGACGAAGACACGTTTGCGGCCGTAGGCGTTATTTGTTGCTGCATTTCCGAAAGTGCCCATAAAAACAGGGACGGACCGGGGTTAATCTGTGGGCTGTTGGAACGGGGCTTGGGCTCCGTAATAATGTACTTGAGCTGGAAAAGTTGTATATGAAAAATGTGTCATTATGGCTGTTATGAGTGGAGCCGAATGCGTATTAGTCACGAGCAAAACCGATACGTCGAACGATTCAGGTCATAGGCTAATAGGAATATAGCTTCATGAATGAGGGTAATTTTGAGAGTAAAGTTACGTGGTTGTTAATAAATTCTTGTTTATTTTTTGAAGTTTACATGAAAATAAAAGATTTTACTCAATAAATAAAATTCTTTATTTTTTATTATTACTTAAATTTGAGTGACTGCGAGGGTAAAGTGCATTCACGAGCTATCGATCTATACTCACAAGTTAGAACAAACTAATTTCATTAGGAGTAGTATGAAGTTCTTGGTACAAGGCCAATGTTTTGATCGTGATTTTCACACATATCTTTTTGCAATTATGTGATTGTCAATACTATATACATGATACATTTGCATATGAACTGAAGTATATATCATTATTGTTTGATAAAATGCTCACTTACATAAATTGATGTCGTAGCTGAGTGATGATAATAACATGCTTCCCATCTTCAATGACTACATAGTCTAGGAATATTGGTTCAGAGGATTGCATGCTTGGAAAGACATCATATGAGACAAAGATGAAGATAATTATGAGATTGTTGAATTTGATGCATCCATCTAACTCAAATCTCATAGAAATGACAATTAACGAAATGTTAATTACTTAAACCAAACAAATCAAAAAGACATGACATCTAAAAGAGAATAAAGCCAATTCTCAAATTCTATGGCTACATCTAAACAAGATTACTGCTACACCAAACGCGTCCTCACTCCAACATCATCATATATATTGATTTTGATTATCACAGCAGCAGTTAAAAGACTCTTGAATGGTAGGGACTAGGAATGGAGTTAGGGCTCACAGCAGCAGGGCCACCATGATCCCCCACTTTCAGTGAGATAACTTTTTGGCTGGTGGCTGTTCAGTTACGTCACCTCCAATATCTCCCCATTTTTTTATTAACCCTTTTTGGGTTCTTCTGGAGACTGAAATTTCATTGGTCTGTGCCGTTAGTTCCTCTGACTGACTTCACCGTTCGCTTTTTTATTTTATTCTTAAAATTCTTTCTCATTTTCCATTTATATATTCAAACAAACTCAAACACAAACATTCAGTTGTGTCTCTTTCAGTTGCGGGTAGAGTTGGCAGCAAGAAGAGGCACGTTAGCAGTTAGCTTATTGCCCTAATATTGCCCTATCTTGCGCCACCTTTTTTCCCGCCCAAAGCTTATACACCAATTTAGCTCAAACCGACAGAGAGTGAGAGACAATGAGAGCTTATGATATTGATAGAAATGTTAAGCAAGTAATAAGTTTGATAATAATTATTTCATATCATTAGGGTTTCTCTCTCTCTCTCTCTATCTCTTCACTGCTTTTTTTATGCTTTTGCTCCTTCTTATTTAACCCTATCAACTCTCACATTCTTCCACTCCTCGCACCCTTTCTCTTTTCGTGTAATTCCCCTCTCTCGGGATCTGCTAAATAATCCGACAACTCGACAACAGTCTTTCTGCCGTGGTTCAATTCCCGAGGATACTTTTTTTCTTTTTTCTTTTTGTTGTCTAGTTTCCTTTGTAGTGAAGTGGGTATCTTATTAAGAAACCCTCGATTCTTTTGCTTTTAGAAACTAGACGACTGATTTGATTCTTGGAAGAAGATTCAATCAATTCAGATCTGTGGTATTACAACTTACAAGAGCTAGCTAGAGATCTTGATTTCCTGTTCGTGAGCCCTCTCTCTCTCTCTCTTCTCTGATCTTCTTTTTTATCTTTTTGATGCAACATTTTATGTTGATTATTATGTTTTGATATGTCGGATCTCTGTGTTTGAAATTTGATATATATCTTATTTTATGCAATCCAGATTCATTGTAAAGTCATGATGATAATGAACAACAATTTGAGCATGAATTTAATTCTTATCAAGTAATTATTATTTGTTGATATTCCACTATAAGAATTAATAATCAACATATATATCACAAAGCATTTAATTATCTTTAATATCTGAATTATGAAAGTAAATTTGCTATAAGCCATACATTAATCATCTTCCACCTAGAAATTATCTTTCTAACTGTAACAGGAACAAGGACGAGAAGCTATTGGATGATGATTCATCCGAGAGGACCTTAGGAGAGCTATTTATTTATATATTTATTTTTTAAATGAAATTATTCATATAGTTTAATATTTCATGATGGCCTTCCACTTTTTCATTGTCACGTTCACAACTAATATCTTCATCTTCCACTTATAGGTCTTCTGGTGAACAAGGGGATATTAATCATGTGCTCAATTGATATTTTTTTTCTTTTCTTACAATCTTAGTCATCAATTCAAAAAAATTTTTATTTCTTCATTGTTTGTTCATCAAATGGGCACTAAAATTCAAAAGAATCATTATTCATTGGGTTCCTCTCTTGACCCCTCTAATAAAAGAAAATAATGATCATTACATTTTGTCAAGGAAACATAAAAATACATACAAAATTACGAATAAAGTAATATCATTTTTTTTTGGTTAGTTATCTATATAATATTTTGACTTTACAGATATGGAATCACAACAGCGGTGATATTGGTCATACAATATTAGTTCAATTCCATTTTACTGTTTGCATAGGTACACATATTTGAAAAGTTAGCCTTGCTTATAATTGAGCTCATGAAGTACTTCCTTTTTCTTCTTTGGTCAAGTCAAATACAGCTTCCATACATGTTTGATGTTATATCTTATCAAGCACGAAAAATAAGGGTACTTATTTGGTCTAGGTTCCTAGACTTTGTTAAAGTCCAGGAGTGATTATATAATTTCTTCGAAAATATGAGTTTGCATTCATCATAAATGTCTGGCTATGTGTTATGCATATGTTCTCTCCTGGTTTAAAAATATTTGGTTATCCGAGAAAAATAGAAATCAATTTGTTATCTTTTCACAAACTTTGGTGCAAGTATAAGTTATGTAAGGCATCCCTTTTAACAAATATGACAGAAGCATATAAATAAAATGGAGTCAATAGATGCACAACATACTGTTTAAATAGAAATTCTGCAAATATATTTGTTTTAACATGTTTTCTAAGGACACATGTTTAAATAATTATTTGCTAGAACATAGAATGCCTGTATTTAATTTATTCATTTTTGTGGTCTTAATGAAAAAATTAAATTCATTTGTATCACATGGCTGGCTTTAGTCATACACAGACATGCACATGAACACACAATGACAGAGTAATCTCATAATTCCAGATATCACACTGTATGAGAAGGATTTTGGAGGGAAGTTCTCACTTATAGATGGAGATAATTAAAGAAGAATGTTATTGTTGACATATAATATATCATGATAGAAGACTTTTTATTTTACAGCAAACTTCAAAATTTTTGTCCTATTTCTTTCTTTTATATTTAGAACCTTCACTAATGGATTATATTGATAATTAGCTACATATAGATCAACTCAATCAGTTCACTTTTGGCATGAACAACAAGTAGAGATAGATGTATTAATGTTCTCTAATTAATTCCTCATTTCTAGATTACTCGTAAAATATTCATTTTAATTAGATATTCCGATTAATTTAAAATAGAGAACAATGCGTTCCCATAAAATTATTTATATGGTCTAGCTCTCCTTACCTATATCATTTTGTCAATCTTAATGCTGAAATTGGAAATTAACAACATATTAGTAATATGCTTCTCCTCATATGGGCTTCTGTATAAGTTTGTCACAAAATTCTTTCCTTTCATTATGTAATGAATTTAATAACGCGAGAATTATTTACTCAATGTCCTTGGATTAAAATTACTTATGCTATTATTATTTACTTAACATATATACTTGCTGTTAGAATAAAGCTATAATACTGATATGGAGTTTGTTGAAATGCAGATTAATTGCAGGACTCAAGAACTGGAAGAGGAGAAAATGAATGCTTTTTCCCATGTTCCCCCTGGCTTTCGATTCCATCCGACTGACGAAGAACTTGTTGATTATTACCTCAGAAAGAAAATCACTTCAAGAAGGATTGATCTCGACGTCATTAAAGATGTAGACCTTTACAAAATTGAGCCTTGGGATCTTCAAGGTATAGTGCAAGTGACAAAATTCTTACATCATAATTAATATATAAAATCAACTTCAATTGAAGGAATTAATTTAAAGGATGATATAACTCACAATTGTTGCATATGTTCGAAAATTTTGTGAAAATAGAGCTATGCAGGATAGGGACAGAAGAGCAAAACGAATGGTACTTCTTCAGCCATAAAGATAAGAAGTATCCAACTGGAACTCGCACAAATAGAGCAACTGCTGCAGGATTTTGGAAAGCAACTGGTAGAGACAAGGCTATTTATTCTAAGCATGACTTGATTGGTATGAGGAAGACATTAGTTTTCTATAAAGGCCGTGCTCCAAATGGGCAAAAATCAGACTGGATTATGCATGAATACCGGCTTGAAACTGATGAAAACGGAACTCCACAGGTAAGTAACTAAGGTCACGCAATACAACTTCATATTTATGAATTGGATGAATGATTCTTAGGTCCCTAAAAATTTTTAATACTTTGTTGTTAAAACAGTAACAATGAAAATATTGTTGAAGGATAAATGTGGCATTTTCACTAAAAAACTAACTAATTTTAATTCTAACAGATCTCAGATAATCAATTTACTAAATTGTCACATTTATCAATCAATAGTATAAGTGTTTTTCTTGTTGTTTACACATGAGGTCTTAAAAATATATCAAGGACCTAAATGGTAGAAAGAAATTCTAAGAGAGATGAAATTGTCATTTTGGCCATTTAACTGAAGAATTGAGAGATTCAATTAGTTTAATGCTATTCCAAGAAGAAGATTTTTCTGACATGATCATATTTGCAGTAAATTTATTGATAATATTTTTGTGTGAATTGAATCAGGAAGAAGGTTGGGTTGTGTGTAGAGTGTTCAAGAAGAGAATAACAACCATGAGGAAAGTGAGTGAGCATGAATCTCCATGCTGGTATGATGATCAAGTCTCATTCATGCAAGATTTAGACTCACCAAAGCCAAATTCACAGCATAGCAATTTGGCTTACCATATCCCCTACGGCTGCAAGAAAGAGCTAGATCATCATTTGCAATACCAAGTTCCCCATGAACACTTCCTTCAGCTCCCACTTCTAGAGAGCCCGAAACTTATGCAAACAGCTGCCAATGTAAACTGCAATCCCATGACTGCATATGGTCTAGACATGAATCATGCAAGCACTTTGCAGCAGTCTTCATCACTTACACAAGAAGAACATATGCAACAAAACTTGCAATTTTTCGGCAGGGATCAAAACTATGAGCAGGCAGTGGATCAAGTGACTGACTGGCGAGTTCTCGACAAGTTTGTTGCTTCTCAGCTCAGCCAGGAGGATTCAATTGCTGCCAATAACAACGTCTTTCGGGGAAATGAGCAGACAACTAATGTACTGGTGAGACAGCTGATGAACAAGCAAGAAATGGCGCCGGAAAATGCCTCAACCTCAACGTCCAGTTGTCAAATTGATCTATGGAAGTGACACATATTATTCATAATAACTATCAAACAGTATATACTGATTATAGGACATTCAGTTTACAGGTAATTAATTAAAGGGAAGTACTCATTACGATCTAAATTCCTGTAAATACTAAAATAAAACAATATTATAACTCTAGGCTCTCTTGGAGAGCTTCTAGGTCTTTGTCCGAGTATTAAGTTAATATTTCAAATTAATCTAGTATTAACTTCTAAGTGTTATTAGGTTGAATGTGGAGCTGAGTGAGTTGCTGTAAGATGTGGAGTTGCAGCAAATATATTTGTCTGGTTATATATGTAAAGACCTTTTATCTAGCCTGCACATTTAAGAGCCACATGTGCTGTTTATGGAATCGACAGGGAGATCGATTGCTTATAAGTTTGTATGTTCAACTCGATAATATATATTTAGCTTACAATTTACTTTATTTTTTTCTTTTTACTACATATTGAATTTCTGCTTCGATGGGGTTCCAAATGTTCATGTTCTATTTTACAGAGTCTAAAAGACAAAGCGTCTTAATGCTCGATATATACGAGGACTAATGGTTAAGGGTGAATCAGACCAAATTTGAAGTAAACGTTATCCAACAATTTAATTAATTATTGGACATTCAAAACCGTTACATGCAATAGAGTTTTGCAAAGTGTTCTGTACACAGTTCAATGATAATGTACTGAATGCTTTGCTGTGAAGTATGGCAAAGACACATATGCACTCTAGTATTCTTTTCAAAGCTTAGAAGACAAACAAACATTATTGATTCAATCAGCCAGATATCGAATATGCAATTGCCACCCGAAGACGATAGATTTTATGATTTGGATTCTTGGGCATCATTAAGTTTTTTATATTTATTTAGAAGTTACGTAAGACTTTCCTTTCATAGATTTTTTTGGTCAATAAGCATAAGCGCGATAGTCAAAAGCTAGCTCATTAGTTGATGGTTATCTAAATTTTTTTTTTTAAAAAAGAGAACAGATAGAAAGTGGTAATATCCAAATCAATTATTTTGCTCTCCTACTTTTCTCAAAATTTAAATTTGGGTAGTCAGGTAAAGAAAATCATTCAACCATACTCTTGAACTTATATTATTAGCGTGAACTAATAGAAAGTCTTGGGTGTTCTTATTATATACACAATTTCCTGTTGGATTCTTGTCACATGTACCCCTTTAAACTTATCATGTAAGAGCAGATACATGTGTGATAATAATCCAATGGATTGGGGAATATACACCATAAATAAATCAGATATATCTATTTGAGTTAAAAAAAAAAGGAGCGTGCGGTGCATAGACGCATGCATGGCAAGTAATCAAGTGTATCTTGTGTGGCCAAAACAGTAGCACCATCACCACATATTATTCATGCAGCAAGATTTAAACATGAGCTGAAAGAATAACAAAGTTTCAATATTTCATCCAAAAGAGGACCAGCAAATGGGTGTCGAAAAGAGGAAAGGGTTATTTTCCGAGAAAAATGGATCCGTGCTTTAATATAATCTGCTGGAAGATTATGAAATAAGTGGCTGAAGAAGCAAAATGGTCATTCTTTTATTAATAATAACTTGATTCATTAAGCTTGTTGAAACTTTAAAAAGAGAGATAATGTGTATGGAAGATATCAAGAACTTGATAACCCAAGATTACTTTCGCATATGGATAAAATACAAGTATATTAAATTCATTACCTGCTAGACAGTCTTAGCTAGTCTCTGTCGTTGCATGCAAGAACGCAGGCAAGGCGAAACTAGTAGATTTGCATAGGCCAAAGAAGAATGAGAAGCATGCATGTTGCGCATGAATGAAGGTAGAATTAAGAAACTCTCTAGAATTAAAAGAAAGAGCTGGCAAGGAGTGATACCAGGAATCTGCCGCTCTATAGTTTCAAACTTTTACAGCATGTTATATATTTATATGAACAATTGTTTACTTGTTGTGAAGTCAAGGCTGATTGTAACTTTTAAGCAAAATGGGATTTTTTAAAATTTTCAAACGACATAATCATAGTGAGTGGTGTACTCGTGGACCAATGTCTTACATTGTAATGAGACAGTTAATAAACAAAAAGAATCCTAGGACCACAAAAATAGCCAACTAGTATTGGAGTCAGTGCTTATCTCTGACTCAATTTGACGTGGGGCATGCATTTTCTTCTCCTTCTGATCAGGAACTGAAAGAAAGAGTGCACTGTGTAGTCAAAGATAGAAGTGCGCATGAAATGAACAACGCAGTGATCGTGGGTGACTGAATAATTAGGGTTTTATTAATTAAAATGTTGTTTGTTTGAGAAGATAACATCATATTTTTGCACATTCTGTAACAAGTCCATGTGACTGCTATTATGTCTTTCCACCCACAAACATGATCCAATACTTGCAGTAGAATCTTAATGTTGTTATATATTAACCCTTCTTATTATTGTTTACTTACAAAAAATGAATTGCTCTGCTTAGAGCCAACAATTTGTTAATCTACTGATTGATCATGTTTCTAGGACCCAAGAAGACAGCTTATTGTCCCCTCAAAGCATGCATTTAATAGTTTTTTACACATTTTTTAACCAATTAAACCATTACACGTAGCGAGGTTCAATCAATAGTCACATGGGATTTGCTTACTAATTATTCAAGTTAGTCATGAGAGTTTTATAATGATCAGGCATGCTTTACTTGAGACGCAGGATAAGTCTCTTCTTTTTAATAATTTTCCTTGGACTCTTCCCCCACATCACAGGAATACCATCTTTGATTTTCCCAATTCTTTCTTAAGGGAGGAGAAAAATTTTGGTCCCAATTTTAGTAATATGGAGCTGCGTAATCATCCCAATTCATGTACAATCAATTTAGTTTAGCTATTTGTATATACACTCTCGTATCAAAGTTTAAACATTGAGTCATTGAACTTGTAGTCCAACATGTAATTGGCGCTCTCAAAGTCTGATGGCACCAACTGAAACTTTAATGAGAACTAACTCTTTCTTCTCTCCACAAAAAATGTAGGATATGAATAGATTTCTTCATAGTGGATTTCCGAGTTAGTTTTGGCAAAAATCTGAGTTGTATATTAATCTTTATATATCCAGAGTCTCCGTCATACTGTTCTTCAAAACTATGTATTTAGTATCTCTCTAGACCTCATATTATAATATATCTTTAAATTTTGTAACGATTAAAATAAATTTCTAACATTGAACTGAATCTTAGTATTTTTGTTGCATTGATGCATTTTATACTATTAAGATCATTTTATTTTGTAAATCTTATTTATAAATCACCACTCAGGCATAGCCTAAAAATCCCTTTGTATTGGTCCCAACAAGAACGTCACGTTTTTTTATCCCATCCCTATTGTTCCCTGGAATTTGAAAGCAAGCACCTCCATGGTAAATGATGCATTATTGATATCATTGCCAAAATGATGACAAAATATTACAATTATCATATGTTATAATTTCATTTGTGTGGGGTAGCGATGAGCACAAAATATCTAAAATCAATTATCAAATCAAGACAAAGTTGAAGCGCTATCGTTCTGTAAATTCAGAGTATGAAAAAGTCAAAATGGCACTGAGAATGGGTTAATCATCAGTATGCATCTTCCAACAACATAAAGAATGACGGATCCCCAATGACCTAACAATATTTAAAAAACAGGGCAAGATTACAAAATAAATGTCAGAAACAATCAAAATTTTTACAAACAAGACTAAATTTGCAGATCTATTCTAATTTCTAAACCCTTTAAATTCACTCATATCACTGACTACAATTAAATGAGAATCAGTATTTTTTTTTTTTTTCTTCAGTTCATTACCTATCAGCAGAACAAAATTCCAGCAGAGACTGCCATCACCAAAGTAAGAACGAGATTCCAGATTCCAGTTACAAGTGATGTTGCAGAAGAGTGATGACGTTTTTGTGGCCTGAAAATCACAATAAAACAAATTAATCAGCATTAGGCATGCTTGTTGAAAAGTGAATAAAGAGAGATTATATAATAAAGTTTCAGATAGATACTTCTGCTTGCTTTGGAGGGCACCACAATATAAAACATTATCAGGAGGTCCCATCTCGGTATCGCCATTTTCCTCTGGATTGACAATTTTCATATATGTTTCTTGGCCTAGATACCATCTGTCAAGGTTCTCTACTCGAAGATTCCATACTCCAACATTATCGAGAGAAACAAGAATTGCAGTCCATGCCCCAGGATAAACCTACATAGAAGAAAGATTAGATGAATTACCTGGAAAAAGTAAGAACACATATTTTTTTGAGTACCATCAAAATCAATAGCCATTCCCATATTTGCTTTTACATGCAAACTAGATATGGTGTTAAATCGACTGAATACTCAGCAGAAATCTATAAAATCCTTTAAAAACATATTAAGCAATTGATGTATAAAATATAGCTTGTAGGATAAGTATTACAAACCTCAGTTGTACACTTAGAAATCGCGTCCCACTTATTATAACTATTTCTGTTGCTTTCTGTCCACATACCGAAGTCCATCCTGCATTCAAGTGCAACTATTGTGATGCTTTGAACTAATACACCACATAAGTGGATTCCAAAGAAAAGGGGGGAAAAAAATTCTTACCCAACAACAAAAAATGAATAACCATCCATGTGAAAGCTCTGCATCTTGGTGTCATTGTTCTGCAATATGATTTCTATAAATCCCTTGTATGTAGCATTAATAAGAGATCTGTCCATCCTGGGAGGTCTAGTCAATGGCTTATTTGGAAAATCTAGCTTATAAGCTCCCTTCACATTGTATTTATCAGCAAGCCTGATTGGTGTTTCGGGTTTCACAAAGGAAATCCCATTCAGCGTAGCACGAACTTTCCCATCTATTGTCACAGGTGGCAGACTTCTCAACACATATGTATCAGTAATATTGATTGAACCATAATGAAAAGAACCCTGTGGATTTGGACGAGCTCCACTTGCAGATGTATTTTGCCTAATCAACAGAAAAATTGTGAATTTAACAAAGGTAGATAAATTGGTAATAACCAAAAAAAAAAAACATTTACATCAAAATAATGCTAAATCAGTATCCTTAATAGTCAAAGTAGATGAGAAGTTGGGTAAAGGCAATTTCACAAGCAGTAAATAAACCACTATGTCTGAGAGAATGTCTCTGACATAAAATTTAAAGACTGTGCCAAGAGAGAAAAATTTCTGTCTTAGAAACTTTCTGTGTTCAGGAACATACCTGATGGACTTTGGCTGCGTCATTGCTGCCCATTGGTTGTAAATGTCACTTGGTGCCTCAGGCAAAGGACCAGTTGCTGCTCCTTTAGAATTGGAGTAGTGCAAGATGGCAACACCAGTAACTCTTTGCCAAACTGATTCATTCACAAACCTAGCACTGGCCACAATGTAATAATCAGAACTTGCATTCTGATCCATTGAGACTAAAAACGAATAAGACTGGCCCACATGAATCTCAAAACTGGTATAATTTTGCTGGGATGTATAATGTCCCTCTGTTTCAACTAGAAGCAGGTTATGATTCTGAATTCTGAAGTTCAAACTAGTTGAAGTCCCAACATTGTGCACTCGAACTCGATATGTTTTGCCTGCACAATATTATGCCACAGCCAGTTAGTATTTCAAACAATTCTCCGCAGATGCTACTGCTGGTATATGATCAACAATTATCCTCTCGCTATTGACATTTGTAAAAGAAATTTCAGGCTGCAATAACTAAATTTTTTCCATTAATTCAAGAATATGAAATTATGAAAAGTCAATCAGGTGAAAGTAGGTAAAAAAGCTTATCAACCAAACAAACTGTTAACAGCAGAGACACCTGATTTTGTCTAAATTTAAAAGAAGAAACAGTATACTAAGCAGCACAAAGCAAACTTATTAGAAATGCAAGATAGAAAAAAAGTATGGAAAAATACATTTCTCTATAACAACAGAACAATTACCTGGATTGACATAAATAGTTTCATACTCAATACCATCAGGAACAAGAGTTGTGTTGTATCGATATGGTCCTTTCCCATTAATGAGAACTCCATCTGGCATATCAAGGTCCTTCCCAGAGTCAAGTGCTGTCCTCAATGCCTTACATCAAGAAAGAAGCCAGCATTAGAGTCCAAACTACAGTTTATTCTTTCTGTGTTCAGAAAAAGAATCAATCCAAAAAAAGTACTAACCGTATGGCTGCGGGTATACCAGTCAGCAATCAGAAAAATAATATCCCCCTCTGGCTGATCAAAAGGAATTGGAATAACTTTCCTGTTATTAATAATAACAGGACCAAAACCACCAGACACTCTTTGAAGATTGAGAGATGAGAAGTAGAAAAAGCTTCCAATTTGATCCTTGACTTGAAATTGATATGTCCAATTCCAATTCGAAGGGATTGGACAATTTGTTCCTTGGACACCATCCTGCCATGAGTTACGCCTCATTTGAATCCCAGGCCTGCAAATGCATCAATTCTGATTTTCTCAAAATCAATTACCCACAAAAAGGCAGGAAATGGATACAACTGCATCTAAAATTGGTTTTAATGAAAATAACATAGATTAGAAATTTTGGCTAAAAAAATACCAAGTCATTAGGAGACTTTCATCCAGATCATTCTGTACATTAATAACAATATTGTTATTAGTAGTAGCATTAAGAACAGGACCAGGAAAGTTTCCATTAATCGCGATAACCTGCAGCCACAAGTAATTTAACAAAAGTACAATTAGTCCAATTGACCATCATCAAAATCATAGTTTCTCACACAATAAGATTTGAAATATAAACCATAGATTACTGAAAACACTAAAAAGCAAACATACTACTCAATTAAAAAACTTTTTCACACACTCAATAAAGACCATTGATATTTAAGAAGACAACCTTTTTTTTTTTTTGGGGGTGGGGGTGGGGGTGTGCGGGTTTGATGTACAAATGAAAAAGAGCAAATAAAACTCTTTCAAATTTGCGTAGGTGGCACATTAGCAACACACAACCAACCATTAAAACACCACTACCGTATCATCATTAAGAACCTATCCACTTCACTGACTGTGAAACCACACTATCCAATGTGCCTAAATACATAGCCTTTGCCACAAAATAAAGAGAGATAAAATCAAAAGCACAAACCCCATATTCAAGATTGGACTATAATTACATTTGGACTACTTCAACAATCCTCAAACCGCACTATCAAATCCAACCACATTAAAAAATAAACCCAAAAAATGAAAAAAATATATATATATGTATCATGAACATATTCACTAGCACTTCATTCCCCGTGCACAAGAATGACATAAAGAACAAATTCTCAAAATACTGCAAAAGGAGAGAAAAAAAATTCAAAACCCAGATCACAATATCATCATAAAAACAGCTAGCACAACATAAAGCATAAAACTTTAAACATTAACCAAAAAAATTGAGTGTGAAAAACAAAAAGAACAGTGTCTTTACTCTTTAGTGGCACCCCAGTAGACCCAAAACCAAAACCAAACAGAAAACGAGTTCAGCAGAACGAAAAACTACCATTTTTACAACTTTTTAAACCAAAAAATAACAGCCCAGAAAAGAAGAGGTGAACCTGTTGAGGGACCCCTAGAGGAGAAGCAGTGATGTAAGACACTTTGAAATCGTAGAAGATAGTATCGTCTTCGGCAAAACAGAGGCTTGAAAACAAAGCAATGTGAATTGGAAGAACGAGAAACAGGGACAAGAACCTTAACGAAGCCATATAACTTTTTTGTTTGTACTTGGATTTTTTGGAAAATTTTTAGTGACTTTAAGATTGTTTTTTTATTATTATTTTTTTCACATTATCAGACAGAGAAATAGTGAGAAAGAGAGAGAGCGGCTTCTTTATAGGAGTTGTTGTATTTGAAGTTTTATGAGTGTGCAAGAGAACAAACAGAATCCGCGTGTGGGTAACCGGCTTCACCAGTTGTGTCTCAGTGTCTGAATATATACGTGTACATATTAATCCTATTTTAGAGCCTTTTAATTTGGGTGATTAAAACAAATTTGGAGAAAATTTGTTTAGAGTTGTTTACTCAACAATCAAAAGTTAATTTCATTACTGATGTGCTTTCTTAAAAATTTAATACAATCATCATCATTTATAATTTTTAACCTTGTCAGAAGAAAAACAATTATTATCCATTTTAAGTGAATGTCATTAAAATGGTCTTCTTAAATTTGACATTGACTTTGTCCGATAATGATTTTGAATTTTGATTTATTACACAATGAAATTTCGTAGCAATGAATGATTTGAGTGATACACTTTTTTCTCTTTCAAAATGCCATTAATTTCACTAGGGTTGGTCTTGAAATTCGTTTTATTGATATTTATCCACTCAAATATCAAAAAACCATAATTAACCTATATTTATACTTCTTAAGACAATAGAATTATGAGTTTACATTATTTAACCTTTTGTTATAGTGATCCATTTATTGGATAAAATAAAATATCATTTTACTTATAGTTGTGTGATATGAGCTTTTTTTCAAAAAAGAAAAAGAAAATCAATGAGTGGCTAAGGCCTAAATATATTTTTTGACCCCTAACTCTTAGAGTTGAACTCAAATGACTTGTTGAATAAAGAGACTAAAGTCACTTGATTATGCCCATAAAGACAATGTAATTTAAGACTCATGATAGTTTATTTTACATCTTACAACATAACTAATAAAGCATTAATAAAAACAATTTGAATATTTTAGATTATGCTTGACATGTAACATTCTTAATATTCATAAAATGTAATATATCATATGCAATTTTTAATTGTCAAAAGTATATTAATTAATGTCAATTGGTCATTAATTTAGCAATGGACATTTCCTCACCTAATTATTGAGGCAAAGGTCTTCTCTCAATGTGCATTGTGGAGTAAATTTCTTCTTATTTAAAAGTAAACATTTTATGTTAAATTGTATCATTAAGATTAGTACATATCACATTTTCAAGAAACCCTATATGCTCACAAAATAAAGAATTGTCAATAAGAGGGTTCTAGTGCGTTGCAGAAACATGTAAATTGCAAGAAACATGTAAAGTGTATAACTAACTAAACAATAAAAGTCTTATAATGGGCAACTATAAGATCAAAAAAGTCTTCTTTCTAAAGAGATTCAATTTGAAGCTATAGTAAAACATCTATAAATTAATAATACCGGAACCACACAAAATCTATTAATTTAAAGAGGTATTAATTGATTGATAATTATTAATTTATTAAGTCATGGAGTGTATATGTAATTTAATGAACATGCATTTAATTAACTAAAAATTCATCATATTTTACCCATCTAATCAATTAAAAATAAATTAACCCACTAACTGTAGAATAAATTAACAACAACAAAAAAAATTCTTGCAATTTGAGAATTCAACCTCATAACTTCTACAAGCAATAAGCAAATTAAATTAGAGAACGTGCTCATCCAACTATATTTAAATTTTAAGAAAAATAAGTAACAATTACCCATATTTTATTTAATAAAATATCATAACAATTATATTTGTAATTTAAGTAAATTATTAAGTTATAATATAAATGGAACCATAAAGTTATATGAAGGTATTAAAAAAAAGTATTATCTTATTAATTTATCAAAGTTATTAGTTTAGCTTATTAACCAAAGTCAAGATTGTAAAAATTTATTATGTAATAGAAGTTATTAATTTATCGGATATTAATTCATGGAGATTATATTGTATTATATGTCTGAAGTCTAATGTATTTTCAAGAATAAATATTTTGGCCTATGGAAGTAAATTTTCTGGTTTTTATGTTTTTATGTGTAGAAGTTTCTAGAATTTCAACTATAGTATATGTAAACAGTTGTTAAAAACGATTACACTATTTTATTCAATAATTTCAAAAACTATACACCATAACCTTCTTATAACCGGCTGCAGCCGGTGAGAGTGGACAATGGGAAGTGACAGGGATGTGGGGAGAGTGACCGCCAAGTCCAGTAGTCAAAGCCAACAAGAGGGTGCACAAGTTTCGGCGTCTCCTCGCTTTATTAAATATTTTTAATGACCAAATCGGCTGGATTTTCTTTTCTTTTTCTTTTTCTTTTTTCCATTTTCCATTTTCCATTCCAACGTTCAAATTTTCCCGAGAAAGCGTTTTCCCTCACATGCACAGCTCCAACCAGCGATGTGACACCCCACAAAAAATATTCTGAAGATTCTAACGTTTTTTTTTTCGCCCTTTCCATTTCTGGGCCCCACCTCCAACCAATTACCAAACCCTAACCATGAATTGAGCGAGGTCGGCCCCTTGGGTTTTTCTTGTGTGTTGCTCTCCGGCTTTTCAACTTGGAAACAAATCTTTGCTGAGTTGGCTAATTCTGTTTCGAACCATAAAGAGAAAAGAAACAAATTCTGTTCTTGTGCTTAAATTGGAGAAAATCTTTACATATTTTGGAATATTTTTAATGGGAATTTTACCTAATTCCTTTCAAGGATATTAGATTTGAAAATTTTCCATGTTAGAAGCGGAAAAGAGAGATTATAAAGTTTTATAGATTTTACAGATCGATTGTATTATTACTTCTAGCCTTATCATAATAGCTTACCTTATTAATACCAATAATTTTAAGAATCTCAATGTTTAGATCTTAATTCATATCTCTCAACTATATGTGTACATTTATTTATTAAATGATAACAAGCACAAATTACTATTATTCGAATTTGGATCTAGTATTGAGTAGTAATATGCTCCCATATTACTATTATTCGAATTTGGATATAGTATTAAGTTGATATATGCTCAACTCTTTATAATCTTTTGCTACACGTGGATGTACAATTATGTATGATTAAGATTTAATTACTTTTATATTCTTATCTAATAACTATCAATTTTTTATTTTTAAAAGATTAACAAAAAAGTCAACTCAGTATTGAATTCAAATAAATAGATGAATGTCACATTAGTTAAAATGTAGCTGGAGATTCAGATTAAATGTTGTTGTTCTTGTATTATTTTTATTAATTAGATCATTATTCATAATAATATATGATAATCATCAACATAAATACAATATTTTTAAATAAAACTAAAGGATCAATTAAAAGAAAAAAGTCGCCCAATGAAACCCAAATCCAAAAGAAGATGACAAATGGAGAACACAAAAATGTCAATAAACACTAGTGAATTGTAGTCATGATAACTCATTCTATCATAAATGAAGCAGACTCTTTAATGTTTAATCTAAACCAGAGACTGGGCCACTACTCACCGATAGAAACTTACAAAATAAAATTCAATTTAGCTCGGATTAATGTGAAAAAATTTGAAAAAAAGTTTGTGACATATATATTTAACGACATAAAAGGCCTGCCCCTAGATGATGTTTATTTCGAAATATTATTGACTCGCAAGAAAATATGTCATGTTATTACACGATAAATATGATAAAACAACAAATAATTATATATACACGCACACACACACACAAATTGATCTGATATAAATAGAATTATTTAGATAGTTATTTTTATTAAATGCATTATTGACTTTTCTCAACTTTCAAGCATGCCAAGTTGTCTTACCCCGATTTCGAATTACATTTGTCCCCATTTGCTTGAAAATTTATTATTTGGAATAACAAATTGATGGAATTTCTCATGATCTTGTAACAAGTTTCAAGTTTCTCAGAGTTGACATTTGTTAGTTTAAAAAAAGAAAAGAAAAAAAAAAGGGAACAGCGGCTACAAGCTTACAATAATTTTGGTTAATATTACATTGTAAGTTTATCAATAATACAATTATAAATGTGATACAATCTTACTTGACAGTTGACACAGTGCTCTGAATTTCAGTATAAAATTCTGCTCAAAGGAATGAGAGATATACTCCAAATTTAAGAAATATTATACTCCACAATACACATTAAAAAGACTTAAGTTTTTAATCTAAAAAATGAGCTGAAAAAGCGTACACTATTAAATTTTTTTTTATTACATTTCTTAATCACTGGCTACATGTGTCTCGAATTTTCATTAAATTTCAACCGAATTTTCATTCTTCAAAAACAAGTATAACTCAAAACTTGAGGCATTTCAATTTAATAAGTTAAACACATTCTCATTATAAAATAAACAAAAAGAGGGAGATAAAATTGCACACGACAAGGGTAGAGCAAGCAGAGACAAAGTTGTCAGGTCAGTAACGTCCATTCTTCTCATTCTCCTTTTTATATGAGCTGGGGAGTTCATAAATGTCCCTTTCGATTTTCATCATTTTGTATCCGTATCTAATTAATGGGTCCATATTAATTCCTTGTTCATAGGTTCACAATTAAATGCCCAATTACTTCTTCATTCGTGCGTCCCTACGCAATCAATAATCCCTTACTTTTTTGAAATACATATTCATTGGATTTTGCACGCATGATATGTTGGGACTTGGTCTTGTAGAATTTCCTTTTGTTTTTCATAATACTTTTTTAAAATTCTTTGTTATTATTTTGCCCACTTACATACATTGCCCAAATGCAATGACCATAAATTCAGGAAGATAGTATTTTCAATTTTCTGATAATCACTTCGACAATATGAAAAAAAAAAAACCCCCACTCATACTGCCAGGAGCAGTAGAGAATGATATATAATTTTACATCTTTAACATCGTATTTGGCCAGTATTTTTCACGTTGAATATCGACTTAAAAAATATTTCGAAGAAGAGAATAGTGGATTAATTTAGTGGCCACTAAAATTTGGTCGGTTCCGGAAATTGGCATGTTGATTAAAAAATTGCATATTTAGTTTCGGGTTATAACTCTAGCTAGATCCCTGAGCTTTGGCATTCTAGAAAATAATGATATTGTTTGTTTATTTGTATCAAATAAGTCTTCAACATCTACTAATATAAAAAATTAAAATATAACTCTAAGTCTGTCCAAATTTATTTTAATGTAGCTCATATGAAGCTGCAAGGGATCTACATCTACTTCAAATTAAAAAAACATTCTACTCCTATAATGTTTGGAGACTTGAACCTTCGACCTGCCCCAACTAAATAAAGAGGTGACAATTATTAGGACAACTGCGGGTCAAGGCAATAAATTGATAAAAATGGAAGACAAGTTCCTATTTCTAGAGATGATAAAAACCCGGGACCCACGTTACCATCCCCATAAAAATTGTGTTGGATTTAACATTAAACACTCATTTATTTCGATAATTCGATTTTATTTTTTTTCTTTTTATCAATTTGTAGTATATCACGGCATCAATACCTTAACTAATAAAATATTTAAGAGTCGTCTGGCAAATGGAAATTTCAGTCCATGAATGCAAAGATCACTTGTTGGTTCAATTTAGTAGTCATCCTCAGAGTGCGAAATGGGGGATCTTGGATCCTTAAAACCATATTTTTCGAGGTCTTCAATTCTTAAAACCGCACGACCAAATCATATCTTTTAATTATAATAATCTTTTTTTGTTTGTGCGAACAGAAAGTTTCTTGTATCCCAGAAGGCAATCGATTTGTTTGAGATAAAAAAAAAAGGGGTAATTATAACAAAATTATTTGTTTGAGATAAGAAAAAAGGTTAAATATAATAAAAATTGGGAACCATATCAGATGATCAACTTATATTAAAATATAAGATACAATATTTAATTTTTGTGGGTGAATTTTGGGTTTACCGATTTTATATAATTTTCTTTACCAGTTATTTGTATTCAAATTTTGAAGAAGATAAAAGCAAGCCACCCACTTCATAATAGGGATGGCGATGGGGAGATGAGGGGAGGGGGGGATCGACATCCCCACACCCATCCCCAATATTTTTCACATATTTTCATCCCCTTCTTGTTCCCATCAGAATTGTTTGAGGGGATCTCCGTCTCCTCCCCAAATAAAAAGAGGGGATCCCCGAGAGCCCCCGATCCCCGAATAACGGATACATTTTTAATTTTTGAACTTAATTGAATCATATTAAAATAAAATTTTAAACAAAAGTAAGGTTTAATAATATATTTTATACTAACATTAATCCATTACAAAAATCACACTGTAAAATACAAATCATTAAAATAATTATCTTCGTCAATCTTTATAATCCTATAATAAAAAAATTATTTTTATATCAATAATGAAATAAATGAAATTGGTATAAATACTAAAATTAATATTTTAATAAAAACATTTACTCTTACACCTCATGCTCCTCCTGTTCTTCCTCAAGAAATGTGACAAATTGAAAGATAGTATCAAGTTTCAAATCTAAAACAATAAAAATAATATAAGCAATATGACTCATAATCTAAAATAGTTTTGGGCCAAAGACTTTAGAATAAGGTATGGTTGAATAGTAATTCAGGACTACTATTATTTAAGTAGGTTCAAAATTTTTATAACAGATTTGTATAAATATTTTGATATTTATTATTTATACTAATATTTATTATTTTATAATTTAAATTTCATTATTCATTTATTAATAATTCTAAAAAATAAAATCAAAATTTAAAATTAATACAAAGAAATGGAGAAATGGTAGGGGATGAGGACTCCACCTCATCCCCATCCATTCCCCGAATAATAAATTGGGTAAAAAATTGTCCCCGCCTCTTTCTCAAATAAGAAATTTGGTATAACATCGTCATCATACCCTCCCCGAATGGGGAAAATCCCCAAGGGTCCCATCCCCGTGGGGATTTTTGTCATTCCTACTCCATATCACTTTTTAAAAAATATTTATCAAGAAAATAATTATTAAAATGAAATCCTTTTTTTTTTTAACTATATATTTGTCCATTGCTTTTCCTTTTTTTATTTATATTGTTGAGGTTTCTTTTTTTATTTGTATTGTTAGAGGGATGACAAAATTTAGGTAGCGTTTGTTTTTTTGTCTGAAATCTAAATGGGTCTGAATTTTTCTAAAGTCTGAATGGGTCTGAATACGAAAATCTGAGTGACATGTTTGTTTTTCCTTTTTAAATATCTGAATTTAAGTGGCATTTTGTTTGTTTTTACAATAAAAAACATCTTAAATTTGGTTATTTGACATTTATGTCCTTATAAATTAAAACAAAAAAGGAGGATTAGATTTTATAGTTTAGGAAATAAATTATTTTACAGAGATATTTTTGGAATATAATATTTAGTTGTCATTCAGACCTTTTTTTCATTCAGATAAAAGTCACAAAAGTTTACTTTTTCTATTCAGACGTAAATGTCTGAAAATCAGAAATAAATTCCAAAAAACAAACAAACATATTTTAAAAAATGACTGAAATTAACAAAATTTCAGACTTCAGATATTTAACAAACAACCTCTTAGATTCAAATTTGAATTGTTCTTTTAGAATCCGTAAAATAAATAAACAAATATAAATTTGAATGCAGATAATAGTCGTATAAATTTAGAAGGATATTCTAAAATATGTATATCCAGAATTTAAAATATTTATTCACGAAATTTAGTTGTTAAAGAAATTTTAAAAAAAAATCAAATACTAAACAAATCTAAATTAATTGTTACCAACGATCAAGTCTAACAACACCATAAATGGCAAATCCACAGCAATTGGGAGTAAGCAAACTTGGTGGAGCAGTGACGGCGCCAAGGGATTGAGCAGCAACAACGGGAGGGGACTGAGCAGCGACGGTGTTTCTTCAGGACTGAGGAACGACGGCTTGACCTTGTGAAGACCAAAGTGATGACTGAACGGCATAGGCCAGCAACAGCGTGACGACGTGATGACTGATCAGCGACGGCGTGGGCTCGCACTGGCGTTGGAGGAACCGACGATTTGCTGCCGTCTGCCGACGAGGGATTTGGTGTGAGGATTTGCCGATTTAGGTGTGCAGCTGAAGTGGGTGATGATTGTTGGGTAATGGATACTCAGCGACTCAGGTGTGTTATGCTGTTATATGTAATGTGTTTTTATCCCAAAGTCTGCGTTATCTCTCTCTCTCTCTCTCTCTCTATATATATATATATATTAAATTTAATTCAAAAATGTCAATTCTAATATTCAATTACATTTAGATCCGCGTGTATTTTTATCATGCAGATCTAAATCTTTTCAAAACCAAATTTTTTCATGTTTTCACAAATATGAGCTAAATTCGAATTTTCGTGCCATCCCCACTATTGCTTCAACCCTCAAGCATCACTTAGCTAAATATATGAAACGATAGTTGCTATTTGTACTTATTTGGAGTTTTGTACTTAGAAATAACGGTGGGTAAAATATCCGACTCGATCCGATCTGAACTGAAAAATTTCGGGTTTAAATCAAATTAAATTGTTAATTAAATCCGATCAGATCTAAAAACCCGATCAGATTGAAAAAAAAAAAAAAAAACAAAAATACAGAATAAAAAATCATAACCCCAAACCTTATCCTAATTTCTAAACACTCACCGTCTAACACACTACTCAACACTCACGATCCACACACACAAACCATTACAAACAAAAGCTTAACCACAGCATATGGCACAACTGCACAACCACTCAAGCAGCAGTGAGCAGCCCACTACCGACCGATGCGTCATCCACCCACAGGCGACGGCCTCCCTCGCGTGCAACTTGGAACCCACCACTAATAGCCACACAACCTGTCACCTGCAACCTGGAAACCACCACCGACAGCCACACAGCCCGTCGCCTGTAACATCATCCTTCAAACAAACAAAACACACACATGCACACACACACACACACAATGTTAACACCTTAACGGAGCAAGCTGCAGTCGGCCACCGCGCAGCAACCGCCGAGGCTCCGCGAGGATCGTGATCCGATTCTGATCGAGCAAAGTACCTGATCTGCGGCGCCACCTCCAAGCCACCATCACCGAATCCGATTCAAGCTCCATTAACCCAGCAACCAGCAACCCGAATTTTGGCTGTTGAGTCGAGTTTTGGAAGCTTTGAGTTTGAGCTTCGAGAAAAGGACAAAATTGGGTCATAAACAATTCAAAAGAAAGGTTGCTTCATTACAGAACCGAACAAAAGTACATGCATTACATATAATTGATAAATTAAATTTTGAACGATCATTGGACCATAAAATAAGCATCGATTGGCTGCGTTAATTCTGCCAAAGCGGTAACGGACAAGCAATAAAAACAAATCAAAATAAAGTCACGTCCGTTTAAGATTGGAATATTGACAAGTTAAAATTCCAACGGTAAAATGACAGACTGCCGTGCCGCTTCCATGACACAATTATCAGCTTCCAGGTCATTGTAAGTGCAGGCCTCGGAAGGGAAGAATATGGCAATCAAGCTCTGATACCTAGTTTTAATAAAGTGGAATTTTTCTCTTTTTATTTTTTTATTTTTTATGATTGATAGAAGCCGTATTTATTTTAAACTTAAGCGCTAGGTTATATTCTATACATTGTATTTAAACCGGATGTTATTGTTGGCTATTATTAATCTTTGAATGAAATTCATTTCTTAAAAAAAGGCTGTTTTTCCCCTAAAAAAAAAAAAGGCTTTCGTACATTACATTGAAAACAATAATAATACTACACAGAAATATAATTTATACAAAGTAAGTTTTCATATTACCAACTTTTTAATAAACCTCAATGATAAAGGGGCAGAAGCTTTATTTATTTATTTATTTTTTAAAAAAGAAAATTTAAATCCAAAAAGTGAAGTAATGATATTTAATATCGTTAATTTATCACATTAGGCCATGTTTCTTAAATGACTTCACCAAAAAAATTTTAACCAATTTTTTTCCCTCTCAATAAATTAATCTCATCTAATCCTCATTTTAACTTTATTATAATTTTATCTTTTTCAATAAAATGAAGCTAGTTTTCTGTCACATACTCTTTTTGTTAGTGATATGCCCCAAAGGCCGATTGAGTGGCGCTTGTTTTTAGGGAATTATTGTATTTGATTAGTATTTTAATATTTATAAAATGGCAAAATTATCAATATTCATAAATTATATTAATGAATATATTCCAATAAGTAAAAATAGTTAAGGAACACATTCTCAAGATTGATGAAACTTGTATCCTTTGTACTATACTTCTAAAATAGTTCTTAGTGGTGATTTATGACTAGACGTCAAAAAATTCCTATAACCACTAGTAATGGTATGCGATACTAAAATAAATTGCGAGTTTCATATTATTGGCATGAGATGCCAAGCCAAACTCATACATATTTGTTGCAAGAACAAGTTTACTGAACTTGACCAAATAATAATAAACTATATGGTCTTAAGTATTAATGGCTTATTGTACATTATTATCGACATTATATTTAGTAATGATCTTTAGACCTGAGGTATCACTGATGTCTTGTACATAAACATATATGTTATGTGAAAGCATAAGAATTGATTCCTATTCAAGAAAGAGATCCAGCTGTAGCTGTCACGTTTGACTGTGTATGGAGACAAGTGTATGGCTAATATGTCTAATATGAAATAACTTTTCTTGTGCTATATGTGTTATTACATTCCTATTGACTCTTTTGTAAACACATGGTTCATCCTTGTTCTTGATGAAACCAAACAATTTGATTGCATTATCCACTTGAATGTTCCAGCTCATAGTGGCTTGTTTTAGCCCATAAATGGATTTTCTTAGCTTACATACTTTATAAGGATCTGTCTTAGATTCAAAACCATGAGTTATATCATATAGATATCTTCCTCAATGTACCGATTAAAAAAATACAATTTTGACATCCATTTACTAAATCTCATAGTCATAATGTGCTATTATAGCCAATAAGATTCTAATGGACTTCAGCATGGCTACTGGTGAAAAAGTTTCCTCATAGTCTATACTTTATATTTGACAATAACCTTTAGTTACCAACCTTGCTTTATAGGTCTCTACCTTTCTATCTAAGTCTATTTTCCTCTTTAAGATTCACTTGCACCCGTCAGGTATAATACGCTTGGGTGGATCCATTAGAGTCCAGACTTAGTTAGCTTTCATAGAGTCCAGACTTCGTTAGCTTTCATAGAGTCCATCTCTGAATCTATGGCTTTAAAGCATTTCTTAGAGTCAATATATGATATTGCCTCTTAGTAACTAGTAGGATTATCTATATGATCTATATCACCCAATAAAAATATGTCATTCATCTGATAACGTAAACTATATTTTTCTGGTAGGTGAATTACCTTACTAAATCTACAGAGCTGTTGTGTCCTTTGTGTTTGTACTTTAATAGGCTCTTCGTTGTATTTATCCTTATTAGAATTCTCTATAAATTCTAATTTTCTTCTTTATTCATCTTTTTGAATAAACTCTTTTTCAAGAAATTTGGCATTTCTACTAACCACTACCCTCTGGTCAGATTGAATGTAGAAATAATTACCCAAAATTTTCTTTACTATCTGTTTTAGCTTCATACTTCTCATTCTTGAGTCTTTTGATAAAAGCAGGACATCATCAACTCTTGAGATGATTTAGGTTTAGTTTTTTTCTGTCATATCTTATATGTTATTTTAGATACAACCTTAGAAGACACTCTGTTTAGTACATATGTTTTAGTAAGGAAAGTAAATCTCCAAAGAGAAATCCGTAAGCCAATATAACTCACCATTAATTACACCATGTCTAATAGTTGTGATTTCTCTTTTCGAATACTCCATTAACCTCTAATGCACCAGTAGGTGTTCATTGTGAAACAATAGCATGTTCTTTAAGGAAAGACTGGAATTCTCCATTGAGATATTTACCACCTCAATCTGATTGTAGGGTTTTAGTAACCTTTCCAGTTTGTTTCTCTACTTCATTTCGATATTCTTTGAACTTTTCAAAGGCTTCAGATTTATGCTTCATTAAGTACACACAACCATATCTTGAGTGATCATCGATAGAAGTTATAAAGTAGTAATATCCACCCCTTGCGATTTTATTAAATGGCCTGCATACATCAGTATGTATGAGTTCAAATAAATCAGTGGCTCTTGTACTTCGTCCAAAAAGGGTGTCCTAGTCATTTTTCCTTAAAGACATTAACTAATCTTGTGACTCTATCTTCTCCAATATGACCTAGTCTTAAATGCCACTTATACTTGAGGCTTATTTATGCTCTTTCACGTTTATGCGTTATGACATTTACATTCACAACATACTCATTATTTTCTTTTATATTTAGTATATATAGATCATTATCCAAAGTACCATGTGCAATATATTTATTCTCATGATAAATTTTATAAAATTTATTTCTGAAATAAAATTTGTAGTTTTCTTTGCATAAACATGAAATTAAAACTATGTTCCTTGCAACAAAAGAAACAAATAAGCAATCATTCAAACTTATTACATGCACATATGGCATTTTTAAGAAAAATGTCCCTACAGTTGGGGCAACAACCATTGTTTCATTTCTTCCTTTAAGAGACACTTCTCTTTGCTTAAGTCTTTTATTTCTCTTCAGATCTTGCATTGACATACAAATATGTGTAGGACCTGTGGAATCTAAAATCCAAGAAGTAGAATGAGTAATTGAAGTATTTGTTTCAATAACGAGCAAACCTTCAGAAGGATTCTGTTTAGGCTTGATTTTCAAGCTGCTAAGGTGAGCTTTGCAATTCCTCTTCCAATGCCCATCCTTACTGCAATGGAAATATTTTCCCTTGTCATTGGGCTTATTGGCCTTCCCCTTCTTGATCTCACCTTCAGCCTTGGGTTAAATCTTTTTCTTTTTGCCTTTTTTAACTGAGGGCCCTTCCATAACCATAACATCTTTTAGCTTCTTTATGCAAGTTTCAACAGTATTAAACATCTTTAGTAGTCCAGCAAGACTGCACTCTATTTTATTCATATCAAAATTCATGATAAATTGAGAGAATGGATTTGGCAAGGACTGTAGGATAAGGTTAATAGATAATTCTCCATCCATTGAGAAATTAAAAGCCTTCAGCTGGTTTATATAGTCAATCATTTTGGGTATATGCTCATTAACTGACTCCTTAGTCATCCTCATTATGAGCAATTACTTAGGTATCACATATCTAACTGTCTTGCTTTGTTCACCATACAACTCTTGCAAATGAGATATCATAGAACTTGTTTTAGGGATATTTTCATGTTGCCATTGCAGTTCATTGGACATCGATGCCAATATATAGCTCTTAACCCAAAGGTCATCATCTTGCCACTTTTAATAAGCGACAAGTTCTTCCTCACTTGCTCTCTCAGCAATTATATTTGGCTTAGATGCATCAAGAACATAATTAATTTTCTCATAATTAAGAACAATTTTTAAATTCCTTAAGCAATCAATGTAATTAGGTCCCGTCAAATGGTAGTTATCCAAAATTTGTGCCAACGAATTATTCATTATTAAATATGACTGCAAAAAATTAAATTATTAACATTTTACTTTTATTATAATTTATTTGATTTTGGTCTTTAAACCAAATAACACCTCCCACTATTTTATTATTCATTACAATCCTATATGCAAGAAACGAAAACTCTTATTGGTAAAAGTTTCTGGTAGAAATCAAATTCTCATTAGCTTAAGTTTATCTTACTTAATAGTTTCTGGCTTACTAAGTAACTCTTACCAAATGCATCTCTTGCACATACTGATTACCCTTCGGCCTCTAAATCATAAATACATCACCCAATAGTTCTTAGAATAAATGATTTAGTTAAGTTTACCCTAATGCCCTTGCATATTTTAAAACATCTTACCAACCTCACATAATAATTCTTAGTAGCTTAATGTGCGAATTATGCATCATCATATGATATATGGTTTGCTTTTCAACATTTAATGAATGAGTAGCTTATGTATCCATGAAAACTAGCCCAAACATAAAATATTTTAAACATTCCATTGGTATTAGTAGGCCATGATAGATATTCTTAATATCCTTCATTACAACTGAACAATAATTATATTAATTTTAGTTAGGAGTATCTGCTCTTTTATAATAGTCTCACTTTTTTAGATGTTATTCCATTTTCAATAATCAAATATGTCTATGCTAATATACATCTCATGCATATTATAGACAAACTAAACAAAGGGTGATCATTAAATTTTCTAATAAAACCAATTTAAGCCAAAATTGGTTTTAAGGTCCACCCAGATCAAACAAGCAATAATGATTTTGAGACATCTTATGCCTCAAATTGAAACAATTATCAGTTTCTCTTTGAGGGGCCAAAATATCATTGGAAGTGCAGCAACGATCCATAGAGTCTTCTTGCCCAAAGGCATCGTAGACACGTCGTCCTTTTATATACAATCATACTATAGAAATTACATATTTAGAAGAATCGGAGTACAAATTTAGGGGTAAGGGATATAATCAGATTCTAATAGAGGGAGGGATCATGAAGTCCCTATTTTAAAATGGTACAACCATTTAAGCCTTTAAAAATCGGCCAAAATCAACAAGTAAACCAATAGCTCATACAACATGCATATATTCAATCATCACATAATAAAAATAGATCATAAATTATTTGTGTCTTTCCATGATCATCCTTCATAAATTATCTGTGTCTTTCCATGATCATCCTTCATGCTATTATAAATGCAAATAACATAAATCATACTTTAAAAATTCAAAATTGAATGAAGATGGCTTTGATACCACTCGAAGGACAACAATTGTCCATGAGGTTCTTGAAAATATAACTTTTGAGCAGTAAAATTGATACAAATGGAAGAAACTCTAGAAACCTTGGATTGGCTTCATTTAAAAAAATAATCAAGGGGAAAAATTGAAGTTTAATTACCTCACTTGTAATTTCAAAAACAACTTCGTGAGGTACAAGACAAAGACTAAAAACAGAGAGCTATGAACATTGTCCAGGAAATAGGCCACTGTACAAATAACTTCTATTTTTGTGTGATTTGAGATTCTTCAAGCAACCCTATTTTGATGCCTCTAATCAGTCCACTTAAAAATCTTATAAGAGTTCATAGGATTTAGAATCACCCAAATTCCGCTTTGAAATGAGAGAGATAAAAATGAATAAGACATGAACTCTGATTCATGATTATTTTATTTCACCAAGTAAGGCCACCACTATCTTTTCAATAATGGCGCCAAATATTATAATGAGTTAGACCCACCCACTAAGTCATTCTTTATTGGATGTTATTTTATCACTCCAATAACTTATTTAATCAAATTAATTTTGAATAAATAGATAGCCTAATCACTTAATTTTGTCTTTGAAAAATTAGGTCCATTTTGATCAAATTAAATTGTTAATTGTGAGCTTATTTTTTGACATATTTTTATACTTTTACCTAATCCATATTAGGTCCAATAAAAGCCCAAAAATCATTACCCAAAATTAGTCTAGAAGTCCATAATCATTTATGAACCAAAACATGTCCAATATGATCATTTTACATGCTTGATCTTAAAACTAATGTTTAATTACTAATTTATGAAATTTATTTTATTCCTTAAACTATTTATGAAATATCAAAATTTCTATCTTAAATCATATTTAAGATACATATTCATTTTTTTAATAAATTATAACATATATACTGATCTTCCTAAAATTCAGAAATTTAATTTCTGAATTTCTAGACTTCTAGTGACTCTTTATTTTATTAGATAAGTGACCTTTTAGGTTCTTTATTATACGATAGTAGAACTATTTTAATGATAGTTCTTTAATCATCAATTAGAACTTTGCTAAAGACCTTAAGACGCACTGCTAATACCCTTTAGTAATAATGATGTTAAGGTTGTTACAAGTCATGAATGACGCCTAGAAGTATTTCATGACCATCCAAATAATAAAAATTGCTAGATCTGTAGAACCTATTCCATTATTTCTCTATGTCCTGATCTTCTTATCATCTATGTCCGAAGAAAAATATGGCTTATGATTTAGAGTGCTAAGCATTGATATTTTATCTCAAATAAAACTAAATGACCTCGACATGAAAAATTTTCAACTAATTTTTTCCCTCAATAAATTAATCTCATCTAATCCTCATTTTAACTTTATTATAATTTTATCTTTTTTGATATAAAGTGAAATTAGCTTTCGGTCATATTGAGGTGCCTACTTTTTTTATTATATTATTTTAACGAACTTTTTTTTTTCGGTCCCTATACCCTTTCTTTAAGTCAATTGTTTGAACAGTATTTTGTTTTTTTAGCTGTGACACAAAACGTGGATACGAATTGCTTCTTGAGTAGTTGGTTTTTCCTTCAAATTTGTTGAATTAAGAACATAAATTGTGAGCTGTTCGTCAGGTTAGCATGAATTTTCTTCTTTGGCTGCTCGGTGGCGGTTGAAGTTTCAATTTGTTGTTTGACTGGTAATATGCACGCATTCCATTTTGATTTATCTTCTAGCTCGGTGTTTTATTTGACGGGTAAAAGTTTCACTAACCCTCATTAATAAAGTTCTCTCGTACCGTTGAGATTCACAAATAAAAATCATAAATTATGATTTTGTGTATGGACAATTGTTTTAGAAAGCGTGATCTAATCCACCAATTTCATTACGTCCCCATAAAGTATCATCCATACGAACATAAACTTAGTCATTAAATGAAAAATTGTAGAAAGTATGAAATTCACGGCAGAGATTGATGTTCCTCAACAAAGAACATATGTGATGGTTTGTTAGAACCTAGTTAACCATGGCTATGTTTCTTAATGGGTGAGTTCATTTAGCTTAATTACTATGTTAAATTTTGTTTTATGTTGGATGAATTGGTTAGAGACGTAATTGTAGATAGTCTTCTCATTGTTTGTTCTCTTTACTGAATGAAGATAGTACCTTAATTATGAATTGTTAATTGAAATAGTACTTTCTTTTTGGCTCTTTTACTTGTTTTGTAAAAGGCTTATGAAAAATATGTATTGAATCACATATCTTAATGCGCGGCAATTTATTATTTTAATATATTACAAAACGTATACTGTTTGTTATTTTGTTTGAAATTTTATTTCTTTGGTTAAACAAGAAGAATAATAGATGTAGTCATGGAAGGCAAGAAATAAATTTCCTTTTGCAAATTTAGAATTTTGCTATTAAAAGGCTGTTCTTATCCATATCTTTGAATCTGATAAAAACTGATGTACACATTCGGTGGAGGATGGGGAAATTTAATGCTCGTCTTAGAGATTTACGAAAGTAAGCAAAAAAAAAAAAAGTCATGTTCAATATTCTAAAGCTCATAGATTGGCAAAATTTGGCTTGAAAAGATGCCGTCTAAAGTTAGATTGCAGTACTATTGTTTAATATTCTACAACATTTAATCCCAAACAGGCCATGAATAGGGATGGTAATTTTTCAGGATGGGATGAGATCTTGCAGGATCTCACTCATTTGGGACGGAATTGAAACATATTTTTATCTCACAAAAAAATATAGGGACGGGAGTGAAATTTTTTTTTATCTCACTTACATATATGGGATAGAGCTGAGATTGGCAAATCACGTCGCATCCCGTCTCATTGACGACTAAGGATGAGAATTTTTCCAATTGTGATGGGATCCTACAGGATCTCATCTTTTTTAGGACGGGATTAGGACACATTTTTGTCCCCAAAAAAAATATAGAGATAAGATTAGGACATTTTTTTTATCTCACTTGTATATACGGGACAATCTCATCAAATCCCGTCCCATTACCAACCCTAGCGATGAATCAAATTAATTTTACAAGTTCAGCAGCAAATATAAAAATATCATTAATCTGAAACGATTAAAACAAAGTAGATTTAGAAGTGCAATTATACCTAGCAAGTTGTTTGATAACAGATGAAATATGATCAATTATTAATTTGGAGCTAATGAAATTTGATCTCCAACTACATAATAATGATAAGATCAAGCAGCATAAAGCTTTGAACATGTCGAAAGCAGCGTTCAGCTATTTGATCTTCAAATACATAATTAATGACAAGATCAAGCAGTTGAAGCTTTGAACAGGTCCAAGCAAAATTCGTCTTCAAGTCCCCTGTTCCAAAATTTCTGGTAATATTCAGCATATGTGAAATTTTTATAGACAGCCGGGTGACGTTCATCGATCAAATCCTTAGCAGGAGCTATCACAGCATCAGGTGACGGACAATAGAACGTTGGAATGGATATGCGCTCCTTGTCGCAATTCACCAGAGCTCGATGGAGGACACTCTTGTATCGATCATTGCTAAGAACCTGCATCTGATCGCCGATGTTGACAACGAAGGTGTTGGGGATAGGACTGACAGGAAGCCATTTCCCATTTCTAAGTACCTGCAATCCAGGGACATCATCCTGAAGAAGAACAGTTATTAAATTTGGATCAGTGTGTCCTGGCAATCCATAAGTTAGATCGGGCTGAGGACAGGGTGGATAGTAGTTCAAAGCCATATGTTGCCCGTGTTTGCCTAATGCCTTGTCTATATAATCCCTTTGAAGCCCCAGGCTCTCAGATATGGCCTCAAGTAGCTTCAGCACTAACCCTCTCACACTCGTACAGTACTCAGCCACAACTTCCCTGTCAAGTGTTAACAGCAGTTAAAATAACTGGACATGTGAAAAAATAAAAAATAAGTAGATTACACAATTTTACTAATTATACCTGAAGGATGGAGGATTCGAAGGCCATTCATACATGTAACCCTGAAGAGGATAACAATGAAGTCTCAAGTAATCTCTCCAGTTGGACACCTTTTCCGTATTAACATTAAAACTAGTGGATAGCCTTGTAGACTTTGAAGGATCATCAGAGTAACTCTTCAGTCTCTCACTCTCTGGCAATTTGAAAAATGCTCTCGCAATGCTCAACATGTTATTAATTGTCGTTTCTGGAATCCCGTGGTTCTTCACCTGGAAGAAGCCGTCATGCTGGCATGCCTGTCCAATCTGTTTGATGATATCAAGGCGGCGAGGACCGTAAAGGACTTGGAGATCGATAAGAGGAATTGAACCGTCTGATATCTGAACCTCCGTGAGATTTGGACGGTCAGAGATGGGGCGGATATAGTTAGAGGGAACACTCTTGACAGTAGATGCAAGGTCTGATAGTAGAAGCTTAGTGGTGGCTGCCGCCATGTCCACCAAAAGCTTATAACGAAGAGCTTGATTATATTTGCTAATTAAAATTGTAATTTCCTGATGAAACTGAAGGTCCTGGTGACATCCTATTTATAGACAATACAGAGGCTATCTGGCCTTGACAGCGTTACGTCACCATTCACCACAACCGGTGACTATCTGGCCCCATGAACTGGTGCACCAGTTGCATGATTGCTTTGAGTTTCTATTTTCTAGCAACATGATAAGCCAAAAACGATGGCCTATAGATTTGGCAACTCACCATTTGTTACAAAATTTTAAAACAATTCTCTTTCTGGGTCGGCAATTTTCTTTCTTACTTATATCACTTTGATACGTCAGATTAGATGATAACATCAAAAATTTCTGAGGAAATGATAGTTCCCATATGAATTGAATATGCATAAACAAATGGTCGTTCTTATGATCTTTCTCCACAAAACTTATATTAATTATTAGGATTACACCTAATTCCTCGTCTAAATTTTTTTTTACCCAATTAATAGTTGTTTGATATGATTCAAGTGGGTATCCTGAACTGTAGACCCTCTGGCCCTGCATGAGACACAGATGGGACCTGACAGTGCTCAACTTAATTTCTTGCGATGACGTCACTGAGATGACATAGCACAGGCAAACGTCATCCGGATCCGTATATGATTACGCAAAGCCTTATGTAAAAACTTCATTTGTCTTTTCATTCATCAGCCACCAAGTTCGGCTGAAATGACGAGCACGGCTGAATATAAAAAAAGGATCAGCCTCTTGTAACTTACGGCTCTTTTGTCTTTGCTTAAGTTGCTATAGTAAAATTTCATTAAACCCTTGTACAACTCTGTTTTATTTATAATTTATTTATAAGTATTATGCAACTTTCTGCTTATTTAGACTATGAAAATTCAATTTATCTTCTTATATTTTTATTTATTTATTTTTTTTTTTGTAGTGTCAAAAGAATTTTTGTTTACAACCACGATACATTAGTTATCATAACACACTAATATTAATAAAAAGACAAAAATATACTTAAATTAGTACTGAAAAAAGCATTTTTCTCTCTTGAAAAAAGCATTTTTCTCTCTTGAAAAATTACGGCATCTCATCTTTCATCACTCATCATCAACAAAATTTTTAAGCATATTACCATTCATCTTCTTTATAATATCATCTCATAACAATTACTACTTTCATGATAAAAGGATTAACAAAATAAAAAATAAATTCCCTTTGAATCCATCCCTCTCCACTATTAATTTCTCTTCAGCAACTTTTATCGACAATTAAAGCCACCATCTCATTACATAAAGAGAGAGTGAGAGAGCGGGGAAGAAGAAATGAGAAAAAAAAATATATGAAATGTTTTCAATTTTATAGTGTATTCACTAAACCGGAATCGAAATTAACTGGAATCAGAATGAATTAGAATGAGAATAGCTAGAATCAAAATGAAGAATTGGAATCAGAATAATTTATTTATATGAACTGCAGAAATCGTAGTTCGAATGAATTGTATTGCCCTTGATGTGTTTACTTTGTCTTAAAATCAAAACTGTAATGAGTTAAAATGTAACAAATTACTACAAAATCCTTAATTAATTTTTATCATAATTATTATTTTGTATTTTAGTTATTGTGATTATTATTATTATTATTATTCAAAAATTAATTAAAAATAATTATTGTTAATACATTAATTAATCATAATACGTTTATTGTTGTTAATAATAATAATAATAATTTATTTAAAAATTATAATTATAATTTTGGATAATAGGGGAATTGTATAGGTGGAGCTAACGCTAAGAATTGTAAAGCAAAATTACTTTACAAAAAGAAAATACCCGTAAATCTTCCTTCAGAGAGCAGTGGCTCCTTCAAGAATCCATTCGTCTGGAAGATTGACATCTTTCCAGATAAAGATTCTCAGTGAAGCTTTACAATCACGTGAAGACTTACTATAGCATTTTACCTCCCTCCAACAAATACTATCTGAAAACACTATCTTCTTAAAATCTAGAACAAGTTATTTTGCAGAAATAAATGCATTATGTAGTTTCTGGAGCAAATCCTTTTGATGGTATGTCTGAATATAATATTTTAGAATTGTTGCAACAGATGACCATGGCAGCTAACGCCTATACAGTAGGAAAAGAATCTTAAGAAGATAGTGTTTTCAGATAAATTAATGGCGGGAAAATTCAGGGTTTTTAAACCTAGAATCTTAGAGCAGTGGGGTTACCAACTCCACATTTCTTACAAACGAGCAGTGGGGTCACCCCACTGCTTTGGGTTCAAGACTTAAAAAGTCAAGCTTATTATGATTATCTATTGCTTTATTAAAGTCTTCAATTACGAATTCTTCTGAATTCACGATGTTCTTTGAATCACTAGTCTTCCCGGAAGAAAAGATAGAGAAGGACGATGCTCCACATAGTAAATAATCCATGTTTTTAAACCTATGTTCTAGTTTTAGTCTTACGGGTATGGCTACAATCCAAGACTAAGAATTGGTTTTACTGCCCTTCAACCAAATCGGGACTTACGACCAGTAAGGTTTTGAAGAACACTTACCATTACAATATTTGGAGGTTGAGATTTTAAAAGGGTCATAATTAAACTGTTATAATTATAATATAATTATAATTATAATCTATTTAATAATTATTATATTTTTAATTAAATGGAGGATATTTTCGAAATTTAAAAATTATAGGGGCGAATTTAATACTTTAAGGATTTCAATGAAATAAAACAGAGTGTAAAGGCTTTAATGAAATTTTACAATAACAAAGTAAGAAAAGATAAAAGCCGTGAGTTACAAGAGTTGTAACTTAGGAGGATCCATAAAAAAATCTTTATTTGTAGATCCCCCTAAGCTGCAGCTCACGTAAGTTACGGCTGCCCTTGTAAAATTTTATTTAGTTTCCTATACTCTATATTATTTATAATTTATTGATAAGTATTATAAAATTTTTTGTATTGTAAAATTTTATTTAACTCTTTACATTATGTTTTATTTCATTAAAATCCTCAGAGTACCAATTCGCCCAATAATTTTAAATTTTCAAAAATCTCCTCTATTTAATTAAAAATATAATAATAATTATTAAATAAATAATTATTATAATAATTATCTTATTATAACTATAAATATAATTATAATTTTTAAATAGATTAGAATTATTATTATTAACAAGAATAAAAAATATTATAATTAATTAATCTATTAACAATAATTAATAATAATTTTTTCGTTAAATTGTTAATAATAATAATTAATGATAATTATTATTAATAATTAATTTTTGAATAATAATAATAATAACGATAATTAAAATACAAAATAATAATTTTGATAAAAATTAATTAAGAATTTTATAGTAATTTGTTACAATTTAACTCATTCTGATTTTGAATCTAAGATAAAATAAACACATAAATGATAATACATCTCATTCTAATTATGATAAATTATTTTGATTTCAATTCCTCATTTCGATTATAGGTATTCCAATTTTAACTCATTATGTTTCTAGCTATTTTTTATTCCTGTTTAGTGAACACACTATAAAATTATAAATCACTCTATATTCAATTAGACTGCTCTATATTATTTAAAATTTATTCATAAGTATTATAAATTTTATAGAGCATTCACCAAACAGGAATCGAAATTAGCTGGAAACATAATGAGTTAGAATTGGAATAGTTATAACCAAAATAAGGAATTAGAATTAGAATAATTTATTTACTTAAACTGCATGAATCATAATTAAAATGAGATGTATTACCATTTATGTGTTTACTTTGTCTTAAAATCAAAATCAGAATGAGCTAAATTATAAATTAATTTTTATTATAATTTTTATTTTATGTTTTAATTATTGTTATTATTATTATTATTCAAAAAATAATTAATAATAATAATTATCGTCAATTATTATTAATTATTGTTATAGATTAATTAATTATAATACTTTTTATTCTTGTTAATAATAATAATAATAATAATAATAATCCATTTAAAAATTATAATTATAGTTATAATAAAATAAAAATTATTATTATTATTATAATTCATTTAATAATTATTCTATTTTTTAATTAAACAAATGGCATTTTAGAAATTTAAAATTATAGGGGGTGAATTGATACTCTAAAGGTTTTAATGAAATAAAATAGATTGTAAGAGGCTAAACGTAATTTTATAATACAGAAAGTTTCATATACTTATGAATAAATTATAAATAACACATAGTATAGGGGGTTAAACAAAATTTTACAGGCCAGCTGTAACTTACCTCAGCTGTAAATTAGGCGGACCCTCATTTGTGTGGCTGATTATATGTCACTGTCATGCTTTCTGTCATTTATTAAAATTCTTATTGCCGATTTGGTTCAAGCGTCTAGAAAAGAAACTGGATGCGAAAAGATATTAGATACTTGATGCTCCATTAACAACTAATAATCTATGTATTTTCAACAGGTAGAATTTTTACAAGATTATACGCTAATCGTGTAAGAACAAGGACTGGATTCATGTCTACCATTAACAGCCGAAAAGGTTTAGAATATGTTCTTTCTTACTTAATCAAGATTAAAATGGAAGTAATTAGTATAGTATCATGTTTCACACAGCATCAATGATGAAGGACATGATATGGCTCTTTCCTCTTTATGCGATTTGATTGATGATAATATTTTTTTTTTGGGGTTAATTGTTTAATGTTGAATTATTTTTGCGTACAGCTAGCTCATTTTGTCTTTACAGAAACGTCTTGAGTTGCGAACCATGTGAGTCAATCTATAAATTGGTTAGTTGGTAGGACCCAAAACATAATGACAAAATCAAGTTCGGTACATATTTGGGTATATGTAGAAAATTTTTACTTGGGAGTGATATAGCACCTTCACATGTCATATGTTAGAACTAATCACATGTTTGATTAAATGAATTAAATGTTCGATGAAATGCCTCTGTGACCAGCCTCTGGCCTCAGTTAGAACCTCAACATGGCCCCATTATCCAGCCGGAGTTGACATGGCAACTGACTCAGCAGCATGTGATGACTTACACAGGTGATTCCGCATACTCATGAAAACTCTAGATAGCCAAATGGATATGCATAAGAAATTGTACAAGACAAATGTTTGAATCATGACTATTAGGTAAGTGGTATAGCTGTACATGTATTCATCAACTCTAATTATCAATTAAGACATTAATGTTAAAAGATGTTTCCTTACTCCCATACTCAATCGTTGGATGGAGAGGACACAACTTGTCCGTCATTGACTTGCATGCAGGATTCTCTGTAGTTAAAAGAAAATGCTGTGTTTGGTCGAAGAGAAAATTCTGAAGCTTAGAGAGAAAATTATTGAACTGAATTCATTCCATTAATAAAAATCAGAAACTGAAGGATTGCAAAGCTTTATATGCACATGTCTAGAAGATTCTCTAAGGAACGAAAGCATGAGCATGACCTTAGCACTTGTAACAAACTTTGAGAGGGAAAATTATAACAAACTCTTAAATAACTAATCTGCCTGCATAACTAACTGCTGACATGGCTAGTGACTCAGCAAATGGTTTAATATCTGCCACCAGTTCCTTTTCCTCGTATGCTCTGCTTCTGGTCAAACTGTGACCGCTTCTAAGTTTTAGTGCAAGTCCTCTGTTTCTTCAATTTCGCCTCTCAATTGCAATATCCTTCTTAGGATAAGAATCTTGCTTCTTAAGATATTCGAATCTTTCAATTGCCAGGTTATTGGCACCACCTGACCTGATGATTTATTGGATCTACCTTTACATTTCTTTCTGTATTGGCTGCTTTGGGACTGGTCTAATTATCATTGATCCCAATTGCTTTGTTCAAAATAAACAATAGGATATATTGCGAAAATCTCACTTTTATTCATGAAATGAAAGTAAATAGTAAGTACAAGACAACCAGTTTCTTTCATCCCCACTTGTTTGAAAGTAAAGGGTGTGCATCTATAGAAAAAGCAGAACTACTGTTTAAAATTGACATTCCTGTAGAAGATGAACCAGTTTCTAAAGAAGGTCCACTTATGTCACCATCCACAAAATCAATCTCTTCACAATTCTGTTGCAAAATTGAAGCTCCAATTGATGTTCTTATCCCCCCTAGTTCAAATGCCACTTCTTTCATCGTAGGTCTCATCTTCCCATTAAAGTTCAAGCATCTTTTTGCGAGAGTAGCAACAGTCATAATCTCTGCGTTCTTAGCTTCCTTAAGAACTCGAGCATCAAGGACTTCAAACAAACGGTTCTCGTTAATTGCTTGGAGAAAATATCCCACTAAACTTCTGTCTTCATTAGTGTTGATTGCGCGAATAGGTTTCTGTCCAGTTAAAATCTCAACAAGAACTACTCCAAAACTATAAACATCACTTTTTTCAGTAAATTGACTTGACTGAAAATACTCTGGATCTACGTATCCAAAAGTTCCTTGAACTTTTGTGGTCAAATGAGTCTGATCAACCATAACAGATCTTGAAGTTCCAAAATCCGAAACTTTGGCTCCATATTTATCGTCCAAAAGTATGTTTGCGGACTTGATGTCTCGATGATAAATAGGGATGGAAGCAGCTGAATGCAAATAGAAAAGAGCACCTGAAACTTCTACAGCAATGCGTAAAAGCAATTCCCATGTGATTGGAAACTCCTCAATTTGGTTATGTATGTATTGATACAGAGTTCCATTCGGAACAAATTCATAGACCAACAGAGGAACCTCTGTCTCCAAACAACATCCGAGTAACTTAACAATATTTCTGTGGTTGATTTGAGATAAAATTACCACTTCATTGATGAACTGGTCAACATTAGTCTCATCCACTAATTTGGATTTTTTGACTGCCACGATTCTACCATCTTTCAACATTCCTTTGTATACAGTCCCTTGGCCTCCTTGACCGAGGATCCGATTGGCATTGTAGTTGTCAGTGGCCTTTTCCAAATCTTTTGAAGTAAACAATTTTGTTTTCTCAATGTTGCTTTCGCTTGAAGACAGCTCTTGTTGCAGTAACAAACCACCGTTTCTTTTGAAGAACTTTTGTTTGAGCTTGATTTCCCTTCTTCTTTTTACGAACTTGTACAACCACCATATTCCAACGAGTAGAAACAGAAGTCCAAGCCCACCACTGCAACCTGATAAAATGTGCATACCATTTTATTATTTTTCGAGGACTAAACATATATTTCATGTGTTAGAAAACATTACTGTGGATACAGGATACAGGACAAAAACGTAAACGCATACCTATAATAATGTACTTGACCCGAGATTTTTTGCCGAAATATGTATAATACCCGCCGTAACAATAAGTATAGTTACTTGAGTATGAGGAATCACTGTAAGGACATTCGGAGCAATCATAGCCACTTACACAGACCAAGTTACCTACAAAACGTGAAAATAGAAAAAATCATAGTTAAATCACGGCCATTAGTTATTAGTTCCCTTTTTCTATTTTTTTTTTCATTTTGAAAATTTTCTATTAGATGGTTCGTTACAGAAACAGAGAATATACATACACATACAATGATTTTAGAATGTGAAAATTAAACAAAGACACATGGATTCCGCTGTGCCCACTGTGGCACTATGGGCAAAAAAATTTAAAAAGAAACAATGGCCTTGTTGCAGGATTCAGCAACATAATTAATTTACGGGATCCCACAACAAAAGTTTTTTTTTTTTTTTTAATACATAAAAATTCTTGGGGGTGGACATTTGCACAAAGACGCATAATTTTAGAGCACTGTAAATATGTGAAAAAACTCATTTACTGCATTGTAAAAGACACCAGAGAAGAATTATATGTGTGTGTGTATGTGTGTGTCAGTGTGTGTTTTCACTCATTTGTATGTAATCCTAAGAATTTTTAGGAAATAGACCCATGTGTACCTGAGCAGAATCCATCCGGTCTGTAAGCTGTTCTGCAACGACATATATAGCCAGAGCCAAATGTTTTTGAACATCCATCCGCCCCACAAATAGTAGAGTATGAGCTAAAATCTTCATCACAACTGCCTATAACTTCTCCCCAGTCCAACAGTGCGGGAATGTCAAGTGCTCGTTGTTTCAAGACACGAGGATTTTCCAGGTATTTTGAGCCTACCCAATTTTCTTCAACCACGGAAACAGACTGGCATTTCTGGCTAATATTTTGAGAATAAAAGTATGATAAATCTGCGTTGAAAACCTGAGTAATATTTGGAGAAAGGGCGCATAGGAAATCATAGCAGCCCCTCGTGGAAGCAGGATCACATGTAGAAATAGCCAGGCACCCACCAAAAACGGCTGAACTATTAATATCAATGGTAAAATAGTCGTCACAGCCTATGGCCGCGAATCTATTGGAAGTGTTTGAGAATGTGAAGGGGCTGCCTGATAGGTTGACGCCTCTAGCATTGCTTGGGTTCTTCAAAGAAATTATAGGAAAGTTGACTCTGATAGTACCCTCGTAGTAGTAGGAATCTATGTCCAATAGTTCCAGATTGTTGATGCCAGGAAGATAAGCTCTGGGATGGTTCCCAGAAGAGTTATTGCAGATTACTTCAAAACTCTCGTCAAAGTAGCACCCTTCTCCGATGCCAAAGGGGTACCTGATGCTGACGTTTCCACACGCCCTTCGACAACCACCTTGTGTTGACACTTCGATTGGCCAGAGCAGCAAAATTATCTGCAACAACACCAGAACTGCCATTCTCACGTTTCATATGCCTGCACTACCTTTACTCTTTGTCAATTTCTTTATTTAGTGTTGGAAACTGGAGATTTTAAACTCGATAAACAACCCGGTATACTTCTATTGATTTCCTTGCATCTTCCTTTTAATTTCCTTTTTCTCACACTCAGGAAAGTTCTTCAAGTCAAGACAGAATTTCCTGCAAGCCAATCTTGACTTTTTAATTTACATATATGGAGAAGTCTTCATGTTCTTCTCCTCCACAATTTTCAATATTTGGTCAAATAGTATGTCTATAGTTCTATAACTTTTAGGAAAAGACTGAATTGTCCTTCTTGTCTTCAAATTCGTAAAACTTTAAGCATCTGTTTGGCACTTGCAAAGGTATTAAAAAGACGGAAAACTGAGTAGAAACTATCTTTGCAATGTCCATGAGGGAGAATCCGCTATTTGTTTCTCTTTAGCTGACGTGTCCATGAGAGAGAATCCTCTTTTTAAATTATATGCTTGCCGTTTTCATAATGATATTTATGGAGGGAAATAATCCATTATCTAAACGCAGCTAGTTTGTACACAAAAATTTCGATTTTTATTGGGTATGAAGGAGCGGGAGGACAGGTAGTCAACGCAAACTTGAAAGGAACAAAACAATTTTGAGTACAAATGTTAGACAAATTCAACATTTTGTATTTTTCAATCCACTAAAAAAATCAGTCCACACTAATAAAAGATAATTTTAACATCGATTAAATTCAAATCAAATAATGATGGGTAAGTTCATTTTAACTCATATACAGTCAACTAGTATCGTGTCACGTGCACAAATCGACGGACACTCACCAAAAATGGATGGATCATTTTGTCCATTGATTAATTGTGTTATAGTTGTCACAACCTATAGCGGTTAATCGATTGGCAAGGGGTCTATCTGGCTGGGTCGGCATTGCTGTTCAAAGCTCAATGGATAAGCATCGGCAATTATATAAGACAAATGTATATTATCCTTTATGAAGGATGGAGAATCATGGCCATTAGATTAGTGCTATAGCTGTAAATGTATTCATCAACTTTAATAAAGAAATTAAAGATTTAAAGTTCAAAAGAATTCTCCTTACTCCCATATTCAATCGTGTTTATAAATTGAAGTTTTCCCCACCATCTTTCAAGTTTTTATCGTCAACACATTGAGAAGTAATTGACACTAACTGGATGTACAAAAAGTCTTAATTAGAAGAAAGAGAGAGGTTTCCTTACAAATACATACAATAAATATTGAAAGGGGAAGGACCATTGGAGTGGTACAATTATCAACGATTCCATATTTTCATTCCATCTCACCTTTAATCTAATTGACCTAATTTCAATTTTTATTTGTATGATGAGGAGGCAAAGGGACAGGCGTCAATTCTTGAAAGGAACAGAGCCATTCCCATTAATTACTTGACTAGCATCTCTCTCTCTCTCTCTCTCTCTCTATATATATATATATATATATATTAAGGATTTATAATGTTGTTGAGCTTCTGGGAATTACCTTGGTTTTTAACCACAAATTCCCTTGTTACCACTGGATTCTTCATAGAAATTCATACAAAAAATTTAAAATAATAACATGTTCTATTTCCAAACAACTTACAAATCTCTGTTCTATGTCTAAGGAGTTATGCTGGTCCTTTGTTTCTTCATTTTCACCCCCCTTAAATTAATTTACTCAACTATTCAGCCTACCCAAAAAATCTATTAAAATTATTTACTATATACTTTCAACAATAAAATCAAAGCTCATTTGTTAGTGCAGCTACCTAAATGGGGCCTAATTAAGCTATAAACAAATTCTTTGATACAATGTCATTGATTAGTTTTTATTTATTAAATTTATTCAAAAAAACATGTTCAATATTAAGCATATTAACTTTATTTGCCCTCAATGACATTATAAAAAAAATGGCTATCTTTAAAAAAACAATAACAACGACATTGTAATCTACTCTAAGTCAACAATAATTTATTAAACTGCCAAAATTAATATGTTAGGTCATTGTTTTTGTTTAATTCTCCATATTCCTCCATTATGTGAGGGGGGAAAAAAAAAGAGGCTGCGTCTGATTTCCAGTAACACCTACATAATACTGAAAATAAATTGGGTCATTGGGTGACGAATAAAAATTGAAAAAGAGTTTGGATTATTGGCAATCTTTCATTAACCTCATAAAACCCTCTTCTATACAATTACATTTAAGTACATACAAATAGAATTAACCAAATTTATTATTTTCTCTTTCTCACAGGTGTGATTTTTCTTTTTTTTTCTTTCCTTTTTTTTTCAATTTCAAATCTTATTTGCTCTTTCCCAAGCAGCTCAAAGTCTTTATTTATTTAATTTTTTTCTTTTGGAACTGAAGAAAGAAATGGGGAAAAGAATATGAAGCTTTTGGTAAGAGAAGGAATAAGATGCACACACTATGCGCGAGATGCAATCATATGAGCTGCAAGAAAGAAGAATTTGGTTGCAGCCTATATTGAGTGCTACTTGTCATCTCACAAGTTTTAAAGATTGGAGAGTTATTATTTTTAACTGAATTCACTTGATTTGGTAGTTTATTATTAAAAAAAAATTCATTCTTTTCGTTTCTTTATTCAGATTATTTATATTTTGGGAAACTAGTGTTTTTGAGCTGTTTATAAAGAGAAAGTTTGAAAGATACAAATAATGAGAGTGTTCATTTAGAAAGAAGGGTGTTTTTAGTATTAAATGAAATATAATTAAAACTGAAGTTTTAAGACGATTTTAGAGGAGCAGCTATAGTCCCACTTTTAATGAAAATAATTAAAAATTTTCATAAAAATAGTTAAAGTTTTGAAAACCTTTTACCCATTATCTTTCAACCGGACAAGTGTTCAATTCAGTGCCGAGCACTAGATTAGTGATTAGATAAAAAAAATAAAGCACAAAATAAATCTTAACCATTAATTTAATGCTCAATAAAACTAAGCTCAAGCCTGAATCCTAATCCTTTTTAACCTTTTTTTTTTTTTGTTTAACTCATATCAAGAATTCTCCAAGCTAATAAGCCAATCTTGACTTTGAAATAACGCTGACCCTCTTCAATCTTCAAGTTAATGGAAATTAATTGGATAAAGCTCAACAAGAACTACTACAAAACTATAGACATCACTTTTCTTAGTAAATTGACTTGATCGAAAATATTCTAGATCTAGATAACCAAAAGTTCCTTGTACACGAGTGGTCAGGTGTGTTTGATCAATCATAACTGATCAAGAGGCGTCAAAATCTGAAACTTTGGCTCGAAATTTCTCATCTAAAAGTATATTTGCAGACTTGATGTCTCGATGTTCCATGTCATAATCTGATGTGGTATCACCAACCAATAATAATTACACATATGGTTATTAATTTAAATATTAAAAATTCCCCACCCTTTTCATTCTCTTTCCTCCACTTCTAAAGATATTTATTTTTATTCTTCTCTTTCATCCCTCTTCAATTTCCGAATTTAACAAAATAGCAGACAAAACATTAATAATCATTAATGCATGGCCAAGTTCGTTTGGAAATTGCAATGAATGTAGAATTTCTCGCAATTCTGACCCTCATTGCAATTTCCAAACGGACCTGGCCATGCATTAATGATTATTAATGTTTTGTCTGCTATTTTGTTAAATTCGGTAGTTGAAGAGGGATGAAAGAGAAGAATAAAAATAAATATCTTTAAAAGTGGAGGAAAGAGAATGGAAAAGGCGGGAATTTTTAATATTTAAATTAATAATCACATGTTTAATTATTATTGATTAGTGATATTATATTAGATTATGACATAAAACATCAAATTATGACATGAAACATCTGATGCACCGTAAAATTTCTCCCGTCCGCCTCCAGCTAACTTTTAGGCATAGCTTTCAATGCAAATAAATTATTAAGTGGTGCAAGTCATTCTTGACTTTTAAATAACCTGTGCCCTGTCAAGTCTCCGCCTCCTATCATTTATTCCGATATTTTGGTCACAAGTCATGTCATTAATTATCTCACATGACCGATTCTTTAAGCCATTAATTATTTAGCTGTAATAAGATATCGTTCATTCGGATCAATTCTCGGTACCATCTCGTGTAAGTAGGCTTCGCAATGGGCTGGATCGGGCTCACGCCACGGTAAGTCCTAACCCGATCTTATGATTAAAATGAAAAACGCTAGCTCTTAAAAAATCCAACCATTATTGAGTTAGGGTCGTGCTCAGGCTTGATCCGAACCTAATTATAATTTTTTTTTTACTTTTTTTAGAATAAGATTCCTATTTTTCATTCTTTATTAATAATATTATATTATAATTTTTTAATTTTTAATTTTTATGTTGAATTTTTCTTTTTTAATCACAATAACTGAAATTGTTATTAAATTACTAGTCTGATTATACGGAGAGACTAATTAAAAGCACAGTAACATAGGCAAACTAACAAAGAAGAAATTAGCACTGAAGTAGCAACTCATATTGTTGAACCCAGGATTTCTTCAACCTGAGTAGTGAAGTTGTTGCTTCGTCTTTTCGTGCAGGTGCAGAATCTTTCCACCGAACCTCGTGCGTACCTTCAACCTCTGGCTGATTTTTATCACCCTCGGCATGTTGAGATTCTGCCTCATTTTTGGCATTAACTCTATCGTCGTCATCCCTGCTCTTTTAATCCATTCTCATAGGAGGAAACACGAGCAATTTCTAGATTCCCTTCCACACCAGCAATGTCCTTATTTTCCTCTTCAACAGGAGAGTAGAACATGCCTCCCAGACGCTCCTTCCTCCTGAATTTACTGTGCTTCCCAATAAAGGCATCGCAGGCATCTTCGCCTTCATCCGCCTCCTCCAGAAGCCATAGTCTCTTAACCCTTTGAATCTGCTTCTTGCTAAGCTTCTTACCTTGAAAGTGAAAGAGGTAATTAAGCCATGCAGGGCATCTATGCTGTAGTTGTCCCTCCATTCGATTCTCAGAAGTTTCCAGTTTCAACGATTCTCCGTCAAGCACCGTACTTTTTGTCTGTTTGCTACTCTGGGTGGCGGCAAAAGGGGCCGACCGCCACCAACTTGCTTAGACCCACCCTTCGTTTTGGGCGACTCTAATAATAAAAGCATCTTGAACCTTATCAAAATCTGAATCTTGCTCCTTTCCAGCCATTAGGATGTGCAGTGCTCAACAATACTTTGTGCTACGACTATAAATAAACAAGATCGATGAATCCTTGGAGGATATGGATTCCTTGCCTCGCTAGGAAACCTATTCCTGAAAACTGAAGCGAGGCGATGCCGGTGAATTGAGCAGAATCCGAACCAATGTCATCAGGTCGGGTAAAAGTCAACCATTTTTATGTTGAATTTGGTTGTTAGCAATTTAATAAATTATTTTTATTAAGACTTAACAACAAAACCACATATAATAATCTAGCCAAATTAACAGATTAATCAAACTAAGAACAGCTAAATAAATCAAATAAAAAAAATAAATGAATACAAAACAGAAATAAATATACTTAAATATACTTAAGGTGTAGTTGTGACCACACGTATTGTGTGTATTTTAATAACTTTTAAGTGTTATATTTTTATTTATTAAAAATTAATTTAAGGGCCTTAACTTTGACCTAGATATAACCGAGCCCTGATTCCTTGTGCTCTAATTCGACCATTGACCTTTTTAAATTCTAGCTAAAACTGTAAAAATTGAAATCTGGTCAATCATCCTTACATGCAAGGAAGAAGTCCGGTGAGTCATGATGAGAGTCCTAGCCAATGAAGCTAGAATAATAAAATAACGAAAATTTCAACTTACTCCTAATAAAATGACAATCTCCAATTCCTCTAAATATCAACTTAAGCTAACTAATAGGCGTTGACTAACTAAAGCACAAAACTTCCTGTGACTCTAATCATTCAGATTCAGTAAACACTGCTGTCTGTGATTTTCTTCCGCTGCAAACATTGTTTCCTTTTTTATCTGTAGGCATGCAAGCTAAACTGAATCTGATGGGTCTGCCAGGAGCATTAGTAGCAAATTTGCCATATCGTCTGCTCTGGTTTAATTCTTTTGTTCTGTGCACTCTGAAGGCATTTCCCAGGGATCATTTTTGGATCACTTATTCTCGAACAAGCTTATATTGAAACTTTTCCATCAAAACTATAGCACTACCCCTTTTAAAATGCCTCTGTTCATTCTTAAATTTCAGAATTTGCACCCCTGTTGTGCTTTCCTCGGAAGGTTTAATCGCTCTATTTCAGTGTGTTATTTCATCAAACATCTGGTGTATTAAACTACTCAAGTAGTATTTTTGCGAAATATTCTTACGAACCATGCCCAGTTGCCATAATCCCTCAGAAGAACACATTGGTAATTTCCTACCGGAGTTTGTGCATCACAGTTCACTCCTTGAGTAAAAATCCAATGTTCATTCTTTAGAATCTAATTATGAACTGAAATTTGGCTTTTGTTACTTGTGTGTGCATGATGAATCCTTTGAATTCACAGGCACAGGTTATGGTTTTCTGGTTTCTCTACTCATCTTGTTTACTGCTTTACCTTCAGTACTTGTGTATTACAGATTCCATGCTTGTCTTTGCAAAATCTAGTTTGTATTTACATGCTATAGATTCATTTTGTGATAATTCCAAGCATTACTTAGCAGTATGAGATCGGAAATAAGGGCTCTAGAAAGCGACTATATGCCATATATCTGGTCATGCCTTACTGGAATATATCTACCTTACCTTTATTTCTTTATTGACATTATCCCTTACAAATGAACATCAAACTCTGGATGTTTCATTCTAAAGTAAAAACTAGTAAAGAATACAAGAAGCATATTGTGAAATTCCATAATTTTATTCATTTATGAAATAAAAATACATACATTAGAAGAAAAACCTTCTCTTTTTCACCACTAGTTTGAAATTAAAGGGTCTGCATCCGTAGAATAAGCAACACTGCTTAAAATTGACCCAGTGGAAGAGTAATCAGTTTCGGAATGTCTAGCATTGTCACCAACCACGAAATCAATCTCTTCACAGTTATGCTGCAAACTGGAAGATCCAATTGATGCTCTAATACCCCCTAGTTCAAATGCTACTTCTTTCATTGAAGGTCTCTTTTTTCCCGATCATGTTTAAGCATCTTTTTGCAAGCATGGTAACACTGATAATCTTTTCTTCCCTAGCTTCCTTAAGAACTCGAGCTTCAAGAACTTCAAACAAACAGTCCTCGTTCATTACTTGGAGAAAAAATCCCACTAAACTTCTATCTTCTTCGGTGTCAGTTGAACGGATAGGTTTTTGTCCAGTTAAAAGCTCAACGAGAACTACTCCAAAACTATATACATCACTTTTTTCAGTAAATTGACTTGACCGAAAATACTCTGGATCTAGATATCCAAAAGTTCTTTATACTTGTGTGGTCAAGTGAGTTTGATCAACTTTAATAGTTCTAGAAGCCCCAAAATCTGAAACTTTGGCTCGGTATTTATCGTCTAAAAGTATGTTTGAAAACTTGTTGTCTCGATGATAAATGGGAATAAAGGTAGCTGAATGCAAATAAGACATAGCACCTGAGACTTCTACAGCAATGCATAAACGCATTTCCCATGTGATTGGGAACTCCTCTGTTTGATCATGCAAGTAATGATAAAGAGTTCCATTTGGAATAAATTCATAGACTAGAAGTGGAACTTTTGTCTCTAAACAACATCCCCACAACTTAACAACATTCATGTGATTAATTTGGGACAAAATCATCACCTCGTTGCTGAATTGCTTAACATTACTCTTATCCACTAGTTTAGATTTTCTAACGTCCACAATTCCTCCATCAGCCAACATTCCTGAGTATACGGTGCCTTGGCCTCCTTGACCAAGAATTCGATTGGCAATGTAATTGTCAGTGGCCTTTTCCAAATCCATTTTTGTAAACAATTTTGTTTTCTCAATACTACCTTCATTAGAAGACAATTGTTGCTGCAATATTAACGCACCATTTTTTTTAAAGAACAACTGCTTGAGCTTGATTTCTCTTCTTTTTTTTTATGAACCTTCGCAGCCCCCAGATTCAAATGAGTAGAATGAATAATCCTACCCCACTACCGCAACCTGCAGCGCTTGAGTACAATAATTAAAAAACACACAATCGAGATCATTTATAAGTAACTTTTTTTAGTTGTACACACGAATTCACTTTGTGGGGAGGTAGGAGCTAAAGAGTATTTAAGAGTACTGTTACCCATTATAAATTTTTTATCCTAAAAAATTATCCGAAATGATGTGGTATTCATCAAATATTTGGTGAGACGATATAATTAATTCATTTAGATCTTGTAAAAAATTAGCAACCATTCAATTAATGACACATTATTTAGGATCAAATTTAGGATAAAAAATTTATAATGTGTATCGTTACTCGAGTATAAAATAGAACTGATGTGCATACCTATAATAATAGCTTTAACCCGAGATTTGCGAGATTTGATGAAAACTTTTTTGCAAAGATCATGGGCAAAAGGATAGAAGAAAGGATCAGGTAAAGGATTTGAGGCATAACCGTCAGGACATTTGGAGCAGTTGTAGCCGCTTGAGGTATTACAAATCAACCAACATGCACAAAGCCAAAAGACAAAAAGAAAAAAAAAAAAAAGAGAACATCAAATTAAATCATGGTTTCAACTAAATCAAATTCCGCCATTTTTGTTCATAGTTAAGAGTAATTGCAAAACTTCACTCATTGACAAGTACCCCAACTAATGTTTTAAAAAATAAAAATTTTCCGTTTATCTATTGGACGATAAATTTCATAACTCACAGAATTACTTATTTAACTATTTCACCATCTATGAATGAATACTATATCAATTAACAAATCACTCTTAATGAAAAAGCCTTGATTGGTCCAATAGCATATCTTTTCTCCTTTTCCATACACTTATTGCTCATGTTTATACACATATGGAACATGCATGTGAATAAAAAAGAAACAATGCTTTTGGAATACCCCTGTTTTTACCAGTTTGTACCTGAGCAGCGTCCTTTCTCTAGGCTATAGTTGCCACCACTTGTGCAAAGACATACATGGCCTGAGCTTAATTGTGTTAAACAACGTGTTTTCTGCAAATTACAAGAAATAGAATGTGAGTTATATTCTTCATCACAGCTGCCTTTCTTTTCTCCCCAGTTCAACATTGCAGGAACTTGTGGCTGAACTTGTGGCAGTTCAAGCCCCCATAAAAGTTTTGTGGGGATTATATATTTAAAAAATCATTCTCCCTTGCGAAATGCGAGTGAAGTAGGGACATCCCTCCCCTGTGAATGATTATTTATTCTGAGCATGTATTTCATAAAATTTAATGTAATAATGTAAGTCCCAGGAATGTATATCTGATTGTAAAATGTGATAATGTAAGTCCTAGGAATGTATATCTGATTGTAAGTCCCAGGAATGTATATCTGATTATAATTATTAAGTCCCAGGAATGTATATCTGATTGTAATTATCAGTGTATGTAATGTCAATAATCTAATGTTTAATCAGTATTCAAAAAAAAAGTTAAAATTAGTTTCAAGTGATTTTTTTTTCAGAATATAACATATCATCATTATATAGTAAACCAGTATAAATAAATAGTGTCATGACCATATGAAACCTATTAATTTAAAGAGAAAAGCAATTCAACGAACATGCATTTTGATTAACTAAAAATTTATTGTATTTTACCAATCTAATCAATTAAAAATGAATAAGTCCACTAAGTATAAAATAAAATAAAATTCTTTCAATTTCATAATTCAACCCCTGGACTTGTTGAAGCAATAAGCAAAATTAAAAATGAGATCCAACTTTATTTCAATTTCAAGAAAAAAAAAGTAGTAATAGAGACATATTTTATTTAATAAAATATCGTAACAATCATATTTGTAATTTTAGCAAATTAGTAATTTATGATATGAATAGGACCATGAAGTTATATAAGAATTTTTAGAAAAATATTATCTTATTAAATTATCGAAACTATTAATTTATCCCTTTGACCCAAGTCGAGATCACAAAAAATTATTATATGGTAGAGGTTATTAATTTATCGAGTATTAAATAATAGACGTTTTAATAAATAATTTAATTAAAGTATGAAATGAAACCATAATTCAGTGGGAGTAAAGTAGAGATGGAGTAGTTCGTTTGGATGAAACAAAATTTTATAGCTTTAAAGTAATTTTTCCATTTAAGGTAAATGCTTCTCTGGAGCCAATTATTCCGTTAATCTTTGTACTTTTCAAAAGTTATCTAAAATGTCTGTGCTGCATATCCGTTTCCATTAAAATCTTTTAATTACGCCTAAATGACACTGTAAGTTAGAGGTAGCTGACGATGTTCGTGCAGTCATGTCAACAAATTTCTGAAACGTACGCTTATGTGCTCCACAGAGAATGAAAGGAGAGAAAAACCGTGCAAGAACAGGGGCTGAGAGAATCTCAATAATTGGGTTATTCCCAAAATGAAATGGGAAAGTGGCATACTTACAAATTTAAAACTGATCGCATTGCAGCACTACACTATCGGCTCAAATGGATTTACAAATATTTTTTTTAAATTTGATCCAATGGGAAAGGATGAATAAAGGCAGAATTCAGCTGCCATATTTTGAGAGTTGCCTTAACATTCACCCCAGTTGCATTATTGAACAAAAATAGCCTTGCAGTTCCATAAATTGCCTTTGTTGGATATATTCTTGACGTTATGACTGTCCTGCCTCCTTGGCCAAAGCTCTCCACAATTGAATGATCGACCTGAATCAACAATTTTTTTTGCAATTCATAAGATTCTAGTGCCCAAACTTCATCACTTCAGGCACTCTAAGCAGACCCTGGCGACATAATTTTGCAAATTTGACTTACCAATATCCTCATCGACAATTTTTCACCTTGAAGCGCAGGAACTTTGCTTCCATAAACTTGTTTGAAAACGTCAGGAGCCAACGATGACCTGCATTCATTTCAAACACTTACATATTTTGTTTGACACTTCAAAAGGGCAATCAAATAGTACAAGTTATGATTCAAAACGAACAAACCTAGTTTCATCTGCGCAGAAGTAAGTGTTCGTTCCATTTGTTGTATTAGAGGAACGGAAAAATATTGGTGTTAGCTCAGAAAGTGAGTCATCTGCATTGACTAACAGCCCAAACGGCCCCATTGCACTCCTGTCAACGGTGCCGCCGCTACGTTATTTAGGATCAAATTTAGGACAAAAGTATGTTTGTAGAGCACCTGGAAATCCTATAATCATATGTAAAAGCAATTCACATGTGATTAAGAACTCCTCAATTTGGTTATATCTGTATTGATAGAGAGTTTGTTGTGCAAATTTTAATGTACTCGCAAGCGCACAAGTCTATTGAAGTTCAAACTAGGAATAATAAGGTCGAACCCAGAGGGACTGTCAATTTTTAGGAGAGTTAAATCTAATCTAAGCTAATTAAAACTCCACCATAGTTAGAAAAGATTTAAACTAAAAATGCAATTAAAATTAAAACTAGTAAATTAACACAAGAATTCAAGAGATTGAAGTTATCAGGGTTTCAGGATCCATGTTCAAATTAACAATTATTTAATTACCAAGCAGTTCCCCATTTTTTATTACTGAGGTTCTGTGAATTGGCAACAAATTCCTCGTAGAAATTCATACAAAAAGTTTAATAATAAAATTTCCCCACTTTCAAACCGCCTTATAACATTCTTAACAATCTTTCTTTTCTAATCCTAATTTAAATTTAATAAACAAAAACGTTGAATAATAAAAGTCTCAAAATTCTCAGATTCTGGGATGTAAAACTGTGTCTGCTTCTAATTACTAATGCAGGGTCCTCTGTTTCTTTATTTTCACCTCCTCAACCTCATGCGCAACTGCACAGGATCCTTGGTGTGATTACATACAAGATCGCCTCAAAGATCTTTGAATCATTCAATTGCCGGAGACTTGTTAAATGTGTTTGCTACCTGATGCATGCTTTGTTGGAATATATGTACCTTAATTTTATTTCTCCATTGACTGCTTACAAAATGAACACAAAATCTATATGGTTTGTTTTGAAGTGAAAAATTTTAACGGCACAGAAAGCACATTGCAAAAGTCCACAATTTCTTTATTTATTTATGAAAGAAAATACTACATAATACATAGATGTAGAAGAAAACCCTACTCTTTTATCATCACTGGCTTGAAATTAAAGGATCTACATCTTGAGAAAAGGCAACACTATTTGAAATTGACCGAGTCGGAGATGAACTAGTTTCAGAATGTCTAGTATTGTTACCACCCACAAAATCAACCTCTTCACGGCTATGCTGCATAACGGAAGCTCCGATTGATGCTCTAATCCCCCCTAATTCCAATGCTACTTCTTTCATTGTAGGTCTCTTCTTCCCATTCAAGTTCAAGCATTTTTTCGCAAGCACAGCAACAGTAACAATTTCTTCTTCCTTAGCTTCCTTAAGAAAACGCGCATCAAATACTTCAAACAAACGGTTCTCTTTCATTGCTTGGAGAAAATATCCTGCTAAACTTTTATCTTCTTCACTGTCAGTAGAACGAATAGGCTTCTGTCCAGTTAAAAGCTCAACAAGAACTACTCCAAAACTGTAAACGTCACTTTTCTCTGTAAATTGACTTGACCGAAAATACTCTGGATCTAAATATCCGAAAGTTCCTTGTACTCGAGTGGTCAAGTGAGTTTGATCAACCGTAATAGATCTAGAAGCTCCAAAATCTGAAACTTTGGCTCGAAATTTATCATCCAAAAGGATGTTTGCAGACTTAATGTCTCGATGATAAATTGGGATAGAAGCAGTCGAATGCAAATAGGATAAAGCACCCGAAACTTCAACAGCAATGCGTAAACGCATTTCCCATGTAATTGGGAACTCCTCTATTTGATCATGTAAGTATTGATAGAGCGTTCCATTTGAAATAAATTCATAGACTAAAAGAGGAACTTCCGTTTCTAAGCAACATCCTAATAACTTAACAACATTTCTGTGGTTAAGTTGAGATAAAATTACCACCTCATTTATAAATTGTTCAACATTACTTTCATCCACTAATTTGGATTTTTTAACAGCCACAATTCTACCATTTGTCAACATTCCTTTGTACACAGTGCCTTGGCCTCCTTGGCCAAGGATTCGATTGGTATTATAGTTATCAGTGGCCTTTTCCAAATCATATGAAGTAAACAGTTTTGTTTTCTCAATACTTCCTTCACTTAAAGACAACTCTTGTTGCAATATTAAACCACCATTTCTTTTAAAGAACTTTTGCTTGAGCTTGATTTCCCTCTTCCTTTTTACAAACTTGTACAACCACCATATTCCAATGAGTAGGAACAATAGTACAAGCCCACCACTGCAACCTGCAGCACTTGGGGACAAGGATTAATACCATATCCTTGAGATTATTTAATTATCATATCAAACTACTACGAATATAGCCTAAAATTAATGTGTACATTTTTAAAATTTTGAACAAGATTATAAATTATGGTTAGAGTATACGTAAATGTACACATATCCATTAATTTTAAAATAGACACACAAACTCCGTTTTAGATTTTACAGATGCTTTAAGGATAATTATGTCCTTTGACTATAGTGATCCCAAACATATTCCATTTGTTCATAATTGTCCATAAAGGGATCTGTCGTTTATGTGACCATTTTTTAAATCATTGGGGTCTACCTGCACATTAAGAAAACCTTAGGGTCCTCGAGGCTTTTTCCAATTTTTTTTTTAAAACCATCACTGTTTTTCTCTTTTTGGGCGGGGATATTTCCATTCCATTGTTTGTGTAAATTTATCCCACTTTTAAAAAATATTTACAAGAAGTTCAAATTATTTTTCATAAATAAAAATCAACAAAAATATTTGTATAATTAATCCTTTTTATATTTTTTTTCTTACTTAGTTTTTTTACTATTAAGGTTACTTTAATATTTCTTTATGACATAAAATGACCAATTGCTTAAAGAAATATGTGTTTTTGTTTCTAATACTATATGTATTTATAAAATGACCAATTGCTTAAAGAAATATGTGTTTTTGTTTCTAATACTATATGTATTTAATTTTATGACTTATAATCTAACTTTTTAATGAAGTCTAATAATTTTCAATATTTTACATCTGAATGACATAAATTAACAACCTATTAATTTATATGAGTATTGTCCTATAAAGATATTATGTTAGTCAATTAAAGGTTAATTATCATACTAATAAAGTAGAATTGACCATTTAGAAACAATAAATTTGTATAAAATAAAATAAAAACATGTTGAAGTTAAAATAAATTTTTGGTATTTTTTTATCTTTTAAGGGTAAAATAGTCAATTTAAATTTAGGCTAAAGCGATCTTAGTAGTCAAAATATAATAAAAAAATCTAAGTTACAAAAAAATAAATTAAGATAGAGTTAATTAACTAGTTCTTAAAAATTTTTCTTTATTTAAAATTTTTTGAAAGAATGTTATAATTATTTCTATAAGTGAAGTGGATTTACAGAATTTGTTGGGGGTGGAAATATCACCATTGGGTCTGCCTGTACATACATTGAGAAAATCTTAGGTATCCTTGATGGCCTGATGACTTTTCTGAATTTAAAAAAAAAAAAAAAAAGCATCACAATTTTTTTTTGGGGGGGGGGGTTAATCCTTTTGTCGGTCCGTGTTAAACAAACTGTGTAGAAAAGGGCTCCGCAAAAAATTTTAATATTTTTATCCGAAATATAGGTAAAAATAGAAGCAATTTGCATACCTATAACAATAAATTTGACCCGAGATTTGTGGAAGAAAATCTCCAAAATTGGCTGGCAACTACCATAACGATTTAAGGAATGACCGTGGGGACATTCAGAGCAATTGTAGCCATTTGAGGTATTACAAATCAAGCGACCTGTAAAGCCAGAATATATAGCAAAAGGAAAATCACATGTTTGGGATTGCAGTAGATTGTTAAATAATAGTCGAAGCAGTACCTGGGCAATACCGTCCGTCTACTAATGAATCACAAAGACATACGTAGCCTGAACTTAGTTGCATTAAACATTCTTGATTCAAATTACAAGAAGTCGGATTTGAGCTGTATTCTTCAATACAAGTGCCTATTTGTTCTCCCCACTCCAATATCGCAGGAACTTGATCTCTATCTTTCAAAACTTGAGGATTTGACAGGTAACTTGAGTCGAGCCAATCCCCTTGAACCAAAGAAACAGACCGGCAGTTCTGGAGAATACTTTGAGAATAAAAGTAAGATAAATTTGCATTCAAAACCTTACTAATTGGAGGAATGGAGCATAAGAAATCGTAGCAACCAAATTTCTGAGTAGGATCACAAGTGCAAACAGACAAGCACCCACCAGAAACAGTTGAATCGTTCCCCAGGTCAATTGCATAATTGTCACAACCTATGGCTGTAAATTTATTGAGCCTCCAGGGAAAGGTAAAAGGGCTACCTGATAGATTGACTTCTCCAGCCGTGTGATTCCTCGTCACAATACTATTGTGTAAAAATATTACAGGAATGTTGACTCGAATAGTAGTATCGGAGTAAGAGTCCAATAGTTCCGTCTTGATACTAGGAAGAAAAGCTTTGGGAGAGCCAGAAGAATTATCACAGATTACTTCATAACCCTTGTCAAAGTAGCACCCTTTTCCGATTCCGAAGGGGTAGATGATGCTGACATTTCCACATTCAGCTGGACAGAGAAATTTTTCTGAGGCTTTGATCGGTCCGAGAAGCGAAATAATAATCTGCAACAACACCAGATAATATTGATGAACAGCCATTTGCTCGTATCACGACCTTTACTCGTTCTTTCTTCAGAGTTGCAAAATGGAGATTTAATTTAAACAAATCGTTCATTTCTATTAGTTATTTCTTTCCATCTTCCCTGTTAACTTCATTTTTTATTTTTTCATTCTATTTTTTTCCCCCTTCAGTGTCAAGAAAGTCTTGCACTTGCTAATAATTAAGCCAGAGATTCCAGCAAACCAATCTTGACTACTAAATTAACCCTGGCCGTCTCTCGCAAGTCTATAATAATAATATATCTTTTTTTTCGCTAGTGTTTGTAAGGAATATTGGTTGACTGACTGTTGACTTACTGATGATGTAGCCGCCAGCATGGCACTTGCAGTAACAAACTCACAGCTGTCAAAGCAGAATTTGTTAAGCATTCTATAGTTAACAAATCCATTATTAAGTTAATTAATTTATATATAGGTATCGTAATGATACTCTTAGCCCATGTTTGGGTGGAAGATATGAGAAGAGAGGAAAGAAATGGAAAAAATAGAAGAGGAGAGAAAATAAGAGACAAAAGGATCAATCTCAATTTTATCATTTAGTTTGACATAGAATTCATCTTTTTTCTTCATATTTCTTTTCCCCTCTTCTCTCCTTCCATTTCTTTAAACTAAACATGCCATTAGTTTTGAGGCAAGATCCAGCTTCAGAGTCCTAAGTTCGTGCATGCCTTATATATATATAAAGCGACTCTTGGTTTTGACTAATAAAATGAATGGGATTATGTGCGCTCTAAAAATTATTTTGAACACCTATTATTATGTATATTATTATATTATATTTCAAAAATTAAATTTTAATACATAAAATCTTTAAAATGTCAAAAAAATCCTTACTTAAACCATTTAAATTAATTTACTCAACTATTCAGCCTACCAAAATAACTATTAAAAGTTTTTAGTATATACTTACAACAATGAAATCAAAGCTTGTTTATCAACGCAACTGTCCTAAATGGGGCCTAATTAAGCTATAACAATTTCTTTTATACAATGTCAGTGATTAATTTTTATTTATTAAATTTATTAAAAAATATGTTCAATATTAAGCATATTGACTTATTTGTCCTCAACAAATCCATCTTAAAAAAAAACAACAACAACAGGAATTTCAAAAGATGCTTGATGCTCCTCTAGTTAATTTGGCTTCAGTTTCATCTTCCTCCTTTCTTCCGATTTTTTTTTTCAAAAATCAAAAAGCAAAAAATAATTAGAAATAATTCCTTTACGAGTTTAACTCAAACTTCTGAGTGAGTTAAAAAAAAAAATTGCCACCTATAAAAAAATTAATTTTGCTGCCAGGATTTGAACCTAGAATTTAATCTAGCAAATTTGATATTGATATTTAGAGTAGATTATAATTATATAGCAAATAAAAGTTTGACTTTTTGGCAGTTTGCAGTATGTTAAAATATTAATTTTCTCTAATCTGCTAATTTTCTCTAATCTGTTAATAAATATTATTAGGTCATTGGTTTTGTTTAATGCTCCATATTCCTCCATTAAATGAGGAAAAAAAAAAGGGCAGCATTTGATTTCCAGTAACACCTACACAATACTGAAAATAAATTGGGTCATTGGGTGACAAATAAAAAAAAATTATGAAAGAGTTTGGATTATTGGCACCCCTTCATTAATCTCATAAAATCCGTCTTCTATACAATCACATTTAAGGACGTACAAATATAATTAACCACATTTATATTTTCTCTTTCTCACAGATATGATTTTTCTTTTTTAGTTTTTCTTGTTTTAATTTCAAATCTGATTTTTTTCTTTTCCAACCAGCTCAAAGTCCTTTTTTTTTTTCTTTTGGAACTGAAGAATAAATGGGGAAAAGAACATGAAGCTTTTGGTAAGAGAAGGAATAAGATGCACACACTATGCGCGAGATGCAGTCATATGAGCTGCAAGGAAGAAGAATTTGGTTGCAACCTATTGAGTGTTACTTATCATTTTCACAAGTTTTAAATATTGGAGAGTTATTATTTTTAACTCAATTCATTTCGATTTGGTAGTTTATTATTAAAAAAATCCGTTCTTTTTCGTTTCTTTATTCATATTGATTATTTATATTTTGAGAAACTAGAGTGTTTGAGCCATTAAAAAAGAGAAAGTTTGAAAGATACAAATTATAAAGTGTTTATTTAGAAAAAAAAATATTTTTAACATTAACTGAAATTTAATAAAAAAAGGACTTTTAAGACAATTTTGGAGGGGTGCTAATAGTCCCACTTTTAATGAAAATAATTAAAAAAATTTCACTAAAATAATTAAAGTTTTAAAAACCTTTTACCCAACATTTTTCAACCAGACAAGTATTCAATGTCGAGCAGATTAGTAATTAGATAAAAAAAGTAAAACACAAAATAAATCATGACCATTAATTCAGTGTACAATAAAAACTAAGCTCAATTGAATCCTAATCCCTTTCAACCATTTTTTTTCTTTTAACTCATATCAAGAATCCAGCAAGCTAATAAGCCAATCTTGACTTTGAAATAACGCCGGCCCTCCTCAGTCTTCAAGTTAACGGACATTAATTGGATAAACAAAACTCTTAACTAGACATCAATTGGAAGAAAGATAGAGGAGGTTTCCTTGCAAAATACGTACAATAATGTTTTTTTTTTTGAAAGAACGTACAATAATGTTGAAAGGGAAAGAACCAATAGATTGGAAAATACGTGCAGTAATCAACGACTCCATAAATCCATTCCATCTCACCTTTAATCTAATTGGCCTAATTTCAAAACTTTAATAGTATGGTGAGGAGGCAAGGGACAGGACGTCAAGTCTTGCTTGAAAAATACGGACCCATTTCCCTTACTTGACCAGCTTGTTGAAATATCTTTGGTAGTTGTTTTGAGGATGTATAGTATTGTAGAGCATCTGTCAATTGCCCCGGGTTTTACTTTTTTAACAACATATTCTCTTGTTACCAGTGGATTCATCATAGAAATTCATACAAAAAATTTAATAATAAAATTTTCTATTTTCAAACAATCTTGTACAATTCTTTACAATCTTTCTATTCTTAATTAAATTCGATAAACATCGAATAATTAGAAGTCTCAAAATTCTCGGATTCTGAGTTGTAACTTGTAAAACTCACTCTTCTTCTAAGTACTAATGCAGGGTCCTCTGTTTCTTCATTTTCATCCCCTCAACTTCAAGCACGGCTGCACAGGATCCTTGGTACGATTACACGATTGGTTAAGAGATCTTGGAATCTTTCAATTGCTAGGGGCTTTAGTAAAAGTGTTTCCTACCTCATGCATGTTTTGTATTAAAATGAGGATATTCCCAATAGAAAATGACTCTCTATATCATCGCCTTTTCAAAGCATCCGTCATATAGTAATTTTTCAAAACTTCACATATGTAACACTAACTTTCACATTTTCATTCCAGAAAGAACTTTTTGGAATACCTTCGCTAAGTTCACTCAGTGATATATTATGGTTACCAAATTGACATCATATTAATTATTGTAATAAAAATACAAGAAGATCGCGATCACGGTTTCTTTTTTCTTTCTTAATACGTAATACAGTGAGGTCTTACTAAGTAAAATAACTAAGCTTATAATTATGAGTGAATAAATGGATAAGTTAATGATGACCAGTTAATAAGTAAATTAGCCCCGCCCCGCAAGACAACAACCAGAACCGTTTTCAATACTTGACATCCGATGGGAAAGAACCATTTAATACTCGCATAATAATAATCACTGATTCCATTCCGTCGTACCAACGGCTAAAAGAAAAAAACGTCACCACTTTTAATCTCCAGTTTCACACAAATGGTCGAAGAAAATCCAAAGTTTCCACTTGCACCCCCCAGGAAATGAATACTGAAGAAGCAATGAAGTATGCGCTGCGGGCGTAAGAGTCTCGGCTACGTTCTTGTCACCATCGTCGCCTCAGGCTTTCAGCTCTTTGCATCAATTTTCTTGCTCGACACTTCTCCCGATGTTAATCTATAGTTAGTCACTGTCAATAACGAAAGCAATCCTATGAAAATAAATTGAACTTTGAAAAACCTTTTCCCCAGCATCTTTTCTCGCTACCAATAATTCTGCAAGGTAATTAATAAGCTAGTCTTGACTTTGAATTAACGCTGGCCCTCTCAAGTCTTCAAGCTTTTATCCTCCATACATTAAAAAATAATTGACATTAACTGGATGTACAAAAGTCTTAATTGGAAGAAAGCTCGAGGTTTCCTTGCAAATACGTACAATAAATATTGAAAGGGAAAGATGCATGAGATTGGTACAATAATCAACGATTCCATATTTTCATTCCATTTTACCTTTAATCTAGTTGCCCTAATTCCAATTTTCATTTGTATGATGATTGATGAGGAGGCAAAGGGACAGGGCTGAATTCATACTTGAGAGGAGCAGAGCCATTTCCATTAATTACTTGATTAGCTTGTTTAATTAAAATATATATTTTGATAATTTATAATGCTGTTAAGCTTCTGTGAATTGCCCTGGTTTTTAACCACGAATTCTCCTGTTACCAATGGATTCTCCATAGAAGTTCATACAAAAAATTTAAAATAATAAAATTTTCTATTTTCAAACAAGCTTATAAACCTCTGTTCTATTTCTAAGTGGTAATGCAGGTCCTTTGTTTCTTCGTTTCCACCCTGCTCAACTTCAAGCGCAGCTGCACAGGATCCTTGGTGGGATTGCAGGATTGTTTAAGAGATCTTAGAATCTTTCAATTGCTAGGGACTTTACTAAAAATGTTTTCGACCTGAAGCTTTGTTGGAATATATCTACCTTATTTATTGATTATTTTATCCCTTACAAAATTAGCATCAATGTTTTGTTCCAGAGTGAAAAAATGTAACGAATGCATGATGCATATTCATATATGAAATGAAATGCATATATTAAGAAGAAAACCCTTCTTTCAAATAAGTAATTTTTCTCGTCACCACTTTTTTGAAATAAAAGGATCTGCATCTACAGAGAAAGCAACACTGTTTAGGATTGACCCAGCAGAAGAAGAACAGATTTCGGAATGTCCAGTATTGTGACCAGCCACAAAATCAATCTCGTCACAGTTATGCTGCATAATGGAAGCCCCAATTGATGCTCTAATCCCCGCTAATTCAAATGCTACTTCTTTCATTGTAGGTCTCTTTTTCCCAATCATGTTTAAGCATCTTTTTGCAAGCATAGCAACAGTAATAATCTCTTCTGCCTTAGCTTCCATAAGAACTCGAGCATCAAGGACATCAAACAAACGGTTCTCTTTCATTGCTTCGAGAAAATATCCCACTAAACTTTTATCTTCTTCACTGTCAGTTGAACGAATAGGTTTCTGCCCAGTTAAAAGCTCAACGAGAACTACTCCAAAACTATAAACATCACTTTTCTCAGTAAATTGACTTGATCGAAAATATTCGGGATCTAAATAACCAAAAGTTCCTTGTACTCGAGTGGTCAGGTGTGTTTGATCAATCATAACTGATCTAGAAGCCCCAAAATCTGAAACTTTAGCTCCATATTTATCATCTAAAAGTATATTTGCAGACTTGATATCTCGGTGATAGATAGGAATAGAAGCAGCTGAATGCAAATAATATAAAGCATCTGAAACTTCAATAGCAATGCGTAAACGCATTTCCCATGTGATTGGAAACTCTTCAGTTTGGTCATGAATATATTGATAGAGAGTTCCATTCGGAATAAATTCGTAAACCAAGAGAGGAACTTCTGTCTCCAAGCAACATCCCAATAAATTAACAACATTTCTGTGGTTAATTTGAGATAAAATTGCCACCTCATTTATGAATTGTTCAATATTACTCTCATCCACTAATTTGGATTTTTTAATAGCCACAATTCTTCCATTTGTTAACATACCTTTGTACACTGTGCCCTGGCCTCCTTGACCAAGAATTCGATTGGTATTGAAGTTGTCAGTGGCCATTTCCAATTCCATTGATGTAAACAATTGTCTTCTCAGAATTACCTTCGTTTGATGACGACTCTTGTTGTAATAATAAACCCCCATTTCTTTTAAAGAAATTTTGCTTCAACTTGATTACCCTTCTTCTTTCAACGATCTCATGCAACCTCCCTATCATGAATAGAAAAAACGGCAGTCCAGCCCCAACACTGCAACCTGCACCGGTCCAAGACAAAAATTAATACACGTTCGAGATGATTTCTGGCATGGAATTATTGTGAAGGAGATCGCAAAATGTTTACGCTGTTGCAAACTTTTAGGTGCTCTGTGTGTGTCTGTTTGGGATGAAGTTTGGGACTAATGGATGAAGGACATATGGACAACATCAAGGACAAAATGGTCACAAGATCTATTATTTGGGCAGAGCTATACATACTGTAAGCATTGAAAGCACGCCTCATGGAAGATATCACTACACTGGAAGGGTTTGAAAGATGAAGGTCAAGATTGGACACTTCATTTCGTCATCGAATGTATTTTACAAACGAGCTCTCTGGACACTTGAAATGAGGTCCACTGAACTTTTCAGACTAGCCCGCCTGAGCTGTACCCAGCTCCAGCACTGAGCTCTCCACATGAGCTCGCTCTCCAGATCAGCTCCCTTTGAGCTTCCCAAGCACTCTCAAACCTTGACCATTACTCTTTATTGACTCCTAATTCCAATCTATCAAAGGGGAAATACCACAACTGTACTGCTGAGCCGAAGAAATTCCTCATAATGTATAATTAATTCGTATTTTGGCTCACCAAAATTTAGGTAAAACTATATATATAAACTATCTATTCTCTTAACAAAATCTGCAAATTCCAGTACCCACATTTATGCAACTTTGGAGAGTTGTTGGTCCAAATTTTAAGAAAAAACACAACTGTTGGCAGGAGAGAGCTCTCTATATCATTCTATTTACTTTTAGTTCAAGAAATATTTATATGCCAAAAAGCTTAAGTGTGGTGGAATTAAAGGATTAAAAGGATGTGCATACCTATAATAATGAATAAGACGTTAGAGTTTTCGTGCACAACTTCATATGGACTTGGACTTATTGTATCTGCTTTAGCTGTTGTATTTTGGTAGCAACGACCCGTGTCACCTAATAAGTAACCGTTGGGACATCCGGAGCAATTGTAGGGACTTGAGGCAATACCACAGAGCAAGTTACCTGCAGATTAGAGATAAAACATGAAACAGAGAAATCAAATGAAATCTGCCAATTCAGCAATTTTTTCTCTAGCTGGTTGTTGGATATCTAGCTGGTTATTTGTAGTCGAAACTGTACCTACGCAATATGCATCCTTTAGGCCAATAAAGCTTCTGTGGCAAAGACAAGAATAGCCTGAGGTTAATTGTATTGAACATATATAGTCCTTATTACAAGTAGTTCTCGAATTATATTCTTCAACACAATTGCCTCTATCTTCAGCAAACTCCAGCACTACAGGAAACTGTTGATGATCTCTCAAGACATGAGGATTCGTCAGGAACTCTGACTGGAGCCAATTTTCTTCAACCATGAGTACGGACTGACATTTCCGAGAATGCTTTGAGAAAAATGGTAAGACATACTTGCATTGAAATCGGGAGTTAAATTAGGAGGAAGAGCGCATACGAAATCGTAGCAGCCACGGCTGCTGAGAGCACAAGTACTAATCGTTAGGCACCCACCAAAAACGGTTGAATCATTCACTCGTTTAACAATTGTATTATAGTTTCTGCAACCTATGGCGGCGAATCTATTGTTCCCCCGGGAAAAGGTAAAAGGGATACCTGGTATGTTGATGCCGTTTGGATGGCTTGTCCGGTTCAAAGAAATTACAGGAACGTTGACCCTAATCAAGTTTCGAACGTAACGGTCACTGTTCAAGAGTTCCAGGTTGTTGAGACCGGCAAGAAAAGCTTTGGGAGAGCCAGAGGAGTGATCGCAGATTGCTTCATATCTCTTATCAAAGTAGCAACCGTCTCCGATTCCAAAGGGGTAATCGATAGTGACATTCCCGCATGAATACTGACATAAATCTTGTGATGATGTTTTCATTGGCCAGAATAACAAAGCCATCATCTCCAAAAACACCAGATAATGATAATGTACAGCCATTCTGACCGAACATGCAGATTTTTTCTCTGAAATAGCCTTCCAGCTAACTTTTAGGCATAGCTTTCAATGCAAATAAATTATTAAATCGTGCAACCCATTCTTGACTTTTAAATAACCTGCCCTGTCAAGTCTTCGCCCCTATCATTTATTCCAATATTTTGGTCACAAGTCATGTCATTAATTATCTCACAAGTCATGTCATTAATTATCTCACAAGTCATGTCATATTTTGGTCACAAATTTCGGAGGGAGGTAGCTCAAGCTGAGGCAGCAGCTGTCAACTGGGAATGCAGGTTGCGTTTGAAGAAAACTTGAGTCCACTAATTGTAGAGACCGATTGCCAAGATGTTGTGGATTTAGTGCTACACAAAAAGAGCAGCAGAACTGAGATTTGCTGGACTATTGCTGAAATTCAACATAAGATGCAGAGGATCAATGGCGAGGTGGAAATTCAGCATATTTCAAGATCTTATAATTCTATTGCTCATACTCTAGCTAAAATTGCCTTAGCTAGCAGGGAAAATTGTATATGGAAGGGAGCTCTGCCCCCTCAAATTATGTCTGCAATTGCTTCGTTTCTTTAATGAAAGTTGAATCTTTCTTATAAAAAAAAAAAAAAAATTATCTCACATGACCGATTCTTTAACCCATTAATTATTTTGCCGTAATAACTAATAAGATACCGTTCATTCGGATCAATTCTCGGTACCAGCTCGTATAAGGAGGCTTCGCAATGGGCTGGATCGGGCTCAGGCCATGGTAAGTCCTAACCCGACCTTATGATTAAAATGAAATGTCCTAACTCTTAAAAAATCTAACCCTTATTGAGTTAGGGTGGGGCTTGGGTTTTATCCAAGCTTAACCATAATATTTTATTTTTCTACTCTTTTTAGAATAATACTCTTATTCTTCATTCTTTATTAATAATATTATATTATTATTGTTTCATTTTTATTTTGAATTTTTCTTTTTTAATCACTATAACTAAAAATATATTATTAAATTACTAGTTTGATTAAACAGAGGGACTCTAGGCAAACTAATATGGAAGAAATTAGCACTGCAGTAGCGACTCATATTGTTGAACCCAGGGTTTTTCAGCCTGAGTAGAGGAGCCCTCTGAAGTTGTTGCTTCGTCTTTTGGTGCAGGTGCAAAATCTTTCCACCCAACCTTGTGCGTACCTTCAACCTCTGGCTAATTTTTATCACTCTCGGCATGTTGAGATTCTACCGCATTTTTGGCATTAACTCTATCGTCGTCATCCCTGCTCTTTTTTCCATTCTCATCGGAGGAAACACGAGCAATTTCTAGATTACCTTCCGCACCAGGACTGTCCTTATTTTCCTCTTCAACAGGAGAGTAGAACATGCCTTCCAGACGCTCCTTCCTCCTGAATTTACTGTGTTTGCCAGTAAATGAATCGTAGGCATCTTCGTCTCCATCCGCCTCCTCTAGAAGCCATAGTCTCTTAACCCTTTGAATCTGCTTCTTGCTAAGCTTCTTGCCTCGAAAGTGAAAGAGGTAGTTAAGCCATGCAGGGCATCTATGCGGTAGTTGTCCCTCCATTCGATTCTCAGAAGTTTCCGGTTTCAACGATTCTCCGTCTTTTATACCCTTTTTGTATGTTTGCTACTCTAGGTGGCGACAAAGGGGGCCGACCGCCACCAACTTGCTTAGACCTACCCTTCGTTTTGGGCGACTCAATAATAAAAGCATTGCGAACCTTAACAATACTTTGTGCTACGACTATAAATAAACAAGATCAATGAATCCTTGGAATATATGGATTCCTTGCCTCGCTAGGAAAACTATTCTTGGGACTGAAGCGAGGCGATGCCGGCGAATTGAGAAGAATCCGAACTGCGCAGCATAAGTCTTAGGGATTGTGATGGAACCAATGTCATAGGTCGGGCAAGAGTCAACCATTTTTTATGTTGAATTTGGCATTAAGGAATTTAATAAATTATTTTTTATTAAGCATTAACAACAAAACAACGTATAACAATCTAGCCAAATTAATAGATTAACCAAACGAAGAACAGCTAAATAATTCAAATAAAAATAAATTAATTAATACAAAACAGAAATAAATATACTTGAGGTATGGTGTGACCACGTATGTGTTGTGTGTATTTTAATAACTTTTAAGTGCTATATTTTTATATATTAAAAAATTAATTTAAGGGCCTTAACTTTGACCTAGATATAATCGGGCCCTAATTCCTTGTGCTCTAACCCGGCTATTGACCTTTTTAAACTCTAGCTAAACTGAATCTGATAGGTCTGCTAGGAGCATTAGTAGCAAATTTGCCATATCGTCTGCTCTGGTTTAATTTCTTTATTCTGTACACTCTGAAGGCATTTCCCAGGGATAATTTTTGGATCACTTATTCTCGAGCAAGCTTATATTGAAACTTTGCCATCAAAACTATAGCACTACCCCTTTCAACATGCCTCTGTTTATTCTTAAATTTCAGAATTTGCACCCCTGTGGCGCTTTCCTCCGAAGGTTTTATCGCTCTATTTCAGTGTGTTATTTCATCAAACATCTGGTATATTAAACTACTCGCGTACTATTTTTGTGAAATATTCTTACAAACCAAGCCCAATTGCCATAATCCCTCAGAAGAACACATTGGGAATTTCCTACCGGAGCTTGTGCATCACAGTCCACTCCTTGGGTAAAAATCCAATGTTCATTCTTTAGAATCTAATTATGAACTGAAATTTGGCTTTTGTTACATGTTGTGCATGATGAATCCTTTGATTTCATGGGCACAGGTTATGGTTTTCTGGTTTCTCTACTCATCTTGTTTACTGCTTTACCTTTATTACTTGTGCATTTCAGATTCCATGCTTTCCTTTGCAAAATGTAGTTTGTATTTACATGCTATACATTCATTTTGTGATAATTCCAAGCATTACTTAGCAGTATGAGATCGGAAAGAAGGGCTCTAGAAAGCAACTATATGCCATATATCTGGTCATGCCTTACTGGAATGTATCTACCTTACCTTTATTTCTTTATTGACATTATCCCTTACAAATGAACATCAAACTCTGTAAGTTTTATTCTAAAGTAAAAACTAGTAAAGAATACGAGAAGCATATTGTGAAATTCCACAATTTTATTCATTTATGAAATAAAAATACATGCATTAGAAGAAAACCCTTTTCTTTTTTCACCACTAATTTGAAATTAAGGGGTCTGCATCTGTAGAATGAGCAACACTGTTTAAAATTGACCCAGTGGAAGAGTAATCAGTTCCGGAATGTCTAGTATTCTCACCACCCACGAAATCAATCTCTTCACAGTTATGCTGCAAACTGGAAGATCCAATTGATGCTCTAATACCCCCTAGTTCAAATGCTACTTCTTTCATTGAAGGTCTCTTTTTCCCGATCATGTTTAAGCATCTCTTTGCAAGCATGGCAACAGTGATAATCTCTTCTTCCTTAGCTTCCTTGAGAACTCGAGCTTCAAGAACTTCAAACAAACGGTCCTCGTTCATTGCTTGGAGAAAAAATCCCACTAAACTTTTATCTTCTTCGGCATCAGTTGAACGGATAGGTTTCTGTCCAGTTAAAAGCTCCACGAGAACTACTCCGAAACTATATACATCACTTTTCTCAGTAAATTGACTTGATCGAAAATACTCTGGATCTAGATATCCAAAAGTTCCTTGTACTCGTGTGGTCAAGTGAGTTTGATCAACCTTAATAGTTCTAGAAGCCCCAAAATCTGAAACTTTGGCTTGGTATTTATCGTCTAAAAGTATGTTTGAAGACTTGATGTCTCGATGATAAATGGGAATAGATGTAGCTGAATGCAAATAAGACATAGCACCTGAGACTTCTATAGCAATGCGTAAACGCATTTCCCATGTGATTGGGAACTCCTCTGTTTGATCATGTAAGTAATGATAAAGAGTTCCATTTGGAATAAATTCATAGACCAAAAGAGGAACTTCGGTCTCTAAACAACATCCCAACAACTTAACAACATTTCTGTGATTAATTTGAGACAAAATCACCACCTCATTGATGAATTGCTCAACATTACTCTCATCCACTAGTTTAGATTTTTTAACAGCCACAATTCCTCCATCAGCCAACATTCCTTTTGTTAACATTTATGTTAACATAATGTTGATTTTGATGATAACAAACAAAATTAAGAATGATTAAGTTTTTGAAAGCTTAAATTATTTTTCATACATTTTAGATAAATCATTATTTTCACATTATAAATGTTTTATATTTAATGGAAAAATGATTTTATGAAATTGGTTGTTTTTCAAGTTTATGGTTTAATTGAAAGAATTTTGAAAACTTTGAAATCAACAAGTATTGCTTAAAATTTTGGAGAAGGATTTATTTGAAATATTTTATAGCATTTTGGGTCATATAATAATTTCAGAATGTTTTGGGATTCACAGTGTATTATTTAGAAATTCTGAAATTGGACCTATTTGTAAAGTTTCATAATATTTTGGGCCATCGTACAGTTATATAAAGTTTTGGGGTCAAACTATCATTTTGTAAAATATTTCACTGCAGCAATCACTGTAGCAGTTACTGTAGATAACGGGGATCCGACATCTTGATAACGGCTCGCCGACATCTCCAGAATTGAAAATTAGCCTCTGGACACTAACGGCGATCCGACATCGCCCAGAATTGAAGATTAGCCTCTGGACACTAACGGCGATCCGACATCGTGAGAACGGCGATTCGACAATTTGAAAATCCAGCCCAACGGTCATATTGACCAGTCAAACGGTGATCCGACATCTAGTTAACGGCGATCCGACATCTAGTTAACGGCGATCCGACAGTGAGCAAAAAGTGCATAACGGCTAGTTTTTGAGTTCTAACTATATAAACTCAAATCCAAATCATTTTTGGTAATCTCAGCATGCACAAACAAAAGGCATACAACATACATTGAGCTTCAATTTCGAAAATCATCATTTATTGAATCATCTTTGTTCTTCATTTTGTAAATCTACTCTTTAAGAGAGTATTTGATTGTAATCTTCATTTCCTCATAAATTTGTGAGTGTTTAAGTGTGTGAGACACTTGAGTGAAGAGATTGAGAGATAATCTCTTTGTTGTAAAGGTTCATTGACACCTTGAAGTCAATTGTAAGCATTTGAAGCCTTGGAAAGGCTTGGATAGTGAAATCCTCAAGCTTGGGTTGCTTGGAGGCGTGGACGTAGGCGGGGATAGCCGAACCACGTAAAAATCCTTGAGTTTGCATTATCTTCCCTTACTCATTTATTATTGTGCTTTCATTGAATTTATTGTTTTCGAATTTATTAAGGCATTAGTTTTAATTGTTGTGCGATTTGCTTTTCTTAATTTTTAAAATCCCAATTCACCCCCCCTCTTGGGTTGCACACTTGCATTTCACCTTTGTCTACGGTGCCTTGGCCTCCTTGACCAAGAATTCGATTGGCATTGTAATTGTCAGTGGCCTTTTCCAAATCCATTTTTGTGAACAATTTTGTTTTCTCAATATTACCTTCATTAGAAGACAATTGTTGCTGCAATAATAAACCACCATTTTTTTTAAATAACATCTGCTTGTGCTTGATTTCTCTTCTTCTTTTTAAGAACTTGCGCAGCCCCTACATTCCAATGAGTAGAATGAATAATCCCAGCCCACTACCGCAACCTGCAGCGCTTGAGTACAATAATTAAAACACACACAATCGAGATCATTTATAAGTAGCTTTTTTTAGTTGTACACACGAATTCACTTTTTAGGGAGGTAGGAGCTAAAGGGTATATAAGAGCACTGTTACACACTCTAAATTTTTTATCCTAAAAACTTATCTGAAATGATGTGGCATTCATCAAATAATTGGTGAGTCGATATAATTAATTCATTTAGATCTTGTAAAAAATTCGCAACCATTCAATTAATGACACATTATTTAGGATCAAATTTAGGATAAAAAATTTGTAATGTGTATCGTTACTCGAGTATAAAATAGAACTGATGTGCATACCTATAATAATAGCTTTAACCCGAGATTTGCGAGATTTGATGAAAACTTTTTTGCAAAGATCATCGGCAAAAAGATCGAAGAAAGGATCAGGTAAAGGATTTGAGGCATAACCGTCAGGACATTTGGAGCAGTTGTAGCCACTTGAGGTATTACAAATCAACCAACCTGCGCAAAGCCAAAAGACAAAAAAAAAAAAAAAAAGAGAACATAAAATTAAATCATGGTTTCAACTAAATCAAATTCCGCCATTTTTGTTCATAGTTAAGAGTAATTGCAAAACTTCACTCATTGACAAGTACCCCAACTAATGTTTTAAAAAATAAAAAATTTTCGTTTATCTATTGGATGATAAATTTCATAACTTACAGAATTACTTATTCAACTATCTCACCATCTATGAATATCATATCAATTGAGAAATCACTCTTAATGAAAAAGCCTTGATTGGTCCAATAGCATATCTTTTCTCCTTTTCCATTCACTTATTGCTCATGTTTATAAACATATGGAACATGTGAATAAAAAAGAAACAATGCTTTTGGAATACCCCTGTTTTTACCAGTTTGTACCTGAGCAGCGTCCTTTCTCTAGGCTATAGTTGCCACCACTTGAGCAAAGACATACATGGCCTGAGCTTAATTGTGTGAAACAACCTGTTTTCTGCAAATTACAAGAAATAGAATATGAGTTATATTCTTCATTACTGCTGCCTTTCTCTTCTCCCCAGTTCAACATTGCAGGAACTTGTGGTTGATCTTTCAAATCATGAGGATTTGTCAGGTAATTGTTGTTGACCCAATCTCCTTCAGCTATGAAACCAGACTGGCATTTCTGAGGGATGTTTCCAGAATCGATGGATGTTTGTATATTAAAAACCTGAGGAGGAAGGGGGCATAGGGAATCATAGCAAGCAGGGTAGAGAGCAGGATCACAAGTGCAAATGGACAGGCATCCACCAAAATCGGATGAATCATTCTCCCGGTCACAGCCTATGGCTATGAATCTATTGCCAGACGAAAAAGTGAAAGGGGTACCTGATAAGTTGATGACGCCTTTACCAATATTATTGCTTGTCCTGTTCTTACTACCGCCGTTTAAAGAAATTGCAGGAACGTTGACTTCAACCGTGAACATGGAAAAATGAGAAAAACCCGATATTTCTAGCTTGTTGACGCTGGCAAGTAAAGCTTTGGGAGAGCCGGAAGAGTTATCACAGATTACTTCGTAACCCTTGTCGAAGTAGCACCCTTTTCCGATTCCGAAGGGATAGCTGATGCTGACGTTTCCACATTCAGTTGGACAGAGAAATTTTTCTGATGCTCTGATCGGCCTGAGCTGCAAAACAATAATCTGCTACAGCACCAGACAAAGATGCACAGCCATTCGCTGCTTAAAGTTATTTTATTTTAATTTTTTTTTCTGTTTTTAAGTTCAGAAAGTGCATATATTGCGCTTAATAAAACTCTCGATCCCTGGTCGTGCAAGTTAAAAGCCAGATATTAATTTCAGGAGGCCAATCTGGACTTTCAATTGGCCCCGGGCCCTCTCTCAAATATTCAAGCTCTTCTCCTAAGTAGGGATAGAAATGGGGCAGATATTGATTAGATCTACTCTACTCTAAATTCAGATCCATAATAAAAATTAAGATTCGTATCTACTCCAAATTCGTCATGAATTCATATTTTTCGCTCCATATCTAGATCTAAAAAAGAAATAAATATTTATATCTGCTCCAAATCTAAAAAAAAAAAATTAAGATCCGTCATGAATTCTAAAACTTAGCAATAAAAAAGTAATAATTTTTTAAAATAAAAATTGAAGGATAAAATGTATTGATAACAAATAAATTATACAATTTTTCTCAAAAATATAATAAATATTGTAGCTTATACTTTTACACCAAAACAACAAATAAGAAAGATAATAAAATATCCTTAAAAAATAATTGTATGAGTAAGATCAATCTAATATTTTATTGTCTCCTTCATCATTCTAATATCCATGATACACACACTTTCATTCCTACAACATTAGATAATGACATATGAATTAAATATGATTTTATATTCAGTGCTTTATTATTTTTATTATGACCATATTTGACTAAATATATGAATAACTATATTCCTTAAAAATTATTTGGCCAATACAATAAAATAAATTGCCAGGTTTTATTACTTGGCTTGCAATTTGAATATTGCATGTACATTTTTTGGGGTTGGCGAACCTTTAAATTTACAAAACTAACCTTTAAGTTTTAATAGTTTAAATGCATGGTAAATACCACTAATATAATAAATTTATTATCATTATAATTCTACAATTGTTAAGAAACTTTTAAAATAAGAGGAAATTAAAAGATGGGTGGATATGGATATGGATTTAGATATTAAGATGGATCCAGACCTGCTCCAAATCCGTCTTAGATCCGTACATCGATATCCAAATCCGATCCAATTTCATTTTAAACCGACCCAAATCTGATCCAATTAGATTTGGATCACGTAGATCTTGGGTCAAATCCAATCCATTGCCATCCCTACTCTTACGTGCATATATCCCAATGTTTGTTCACATCCATCAATATGATAAGGTTCCAGCTAGTACATCACTCGATAAATTGGGATTCATATACTACAATATCATATCACCATTCTTCAACTTTAAGTTAAAATTAATTTGCCACTTCGGCCTTGGTCGAAGTGGTGGGCTGCTGCCCTCACGCTTGTGAGGGCAGCAGTTCAAGCCCCCACAAAGTATTGTAGGGGTTATATATTTAAAAAATCCTTCTCCCTTACGAAATGCGAGTGGAGTAGGGACATCCCTCCCATGTGAGAGAAATGTGAGTGGAGTAGGGACATCCCTCCCCTGTGAGGGGTTATTTGTTCTGGGCATGTACTTCATAGAATTTAATGTAATAATGTAAGTCCTAGGAATGTATATCTGATTGTAAAATGTAATAATGTAATTCATAGGAATGTATATCTAAATGTAATTATTACTGATTGTAATTATAATCATTCCCAAGAATGTACATCTGATTGTAAAATGTAATAATGTAAGTCCTAGGAATGTATATCTGATTGTAAAATGTAATAATGTAAGTCGTAAGAATGTATATCTAAATGTAATTATTATTGATTGTAATTACAATCATTCCCATGAATGTATATCTGATTGTAAAATATAATAATGTAAGTCATAGGAATGTATATCTGATTGTAAGTCCCAGGAATGTATATCTGATTGTAATTATCAGTGTATGTAATGTCAATAATCTGATGTTTAATCAGTATTAAAAAAAAAAGTTAAAATTAATTTCAAGTGATTTTTTTTTCAGAATATAACATATCATCATTATATAGTAAACCTGTATAAATAAATAGTGTCATGATCATATGAAACCTATTAATTTAAAGAGAAATGCAATTCAACCAACATGCATTTTGATTAACTAAAAATTTATTGTATTTTACCAATCTAATCAATTAAAAATGAATAAGTCCACTAAGTATAAAATAAAATAAAATTCTTTCAATTTCAAAATTCAACCCCTGGACTTGTTGAAGCAATAAGCAAAATTAAAAATGAGATCCAACTTTATTTCAATTTCAAGAAAAAAAAAACTAGTAATAGAGACATATTTTATTTAATAAAATATCATAACAATCATATTTGTAATTTTAGCAAATTAGTAATTTATGATATGAATAGGACCATGAAGTTACATAAGAATTTTTAGAAAAATATTATCTTATTAAATTATCGAAACTATTAATTTATCCCTTTGACCCAAGTCGAGATCACAAAAAATTATTATATGGTAGAGGTTATTAATTTATCGAGTATTAAATAATAGAGGTTTTAATAAATAATTTAATTAAAGTATGAAATGAAACCATAATTCAGTGGGAGTAAAATAGAGATGGAGTAGTTCGTTTGGATGAAACAAAATTTCATAGCTTTAAAATAATTTTTCCATTTAAGGTAAATGCTTCTCTGGAGCCAATTATTCCGTTAATCTTTGTACTTTTCAAAAGTTATCTAAAACGTCTGTGCTGCATATCCGTTTCCATTAAAATCTTTTTAATTACGCCTAAATGACACAGTAATTTAGAGGTAGCTGACGATGTTGGTGCAGTCATGTCAACAAATTTAAACGTACGCTATGTGCTCCACAGAGAATGAAAGGAGAGAAAACCGCGCAAGAACAAAGTGAGAGAATCTCAATAATTGGATTATTCCCAAAATGAAATGGGAAGTGGCATACTTACAAATATAAAACTGATCGCATTTGCAAAGACTACACTATCGGCTCAAATGGATTTACAAATATTTTTTAAAAATTTGATCCAATGGGAAAGGATGAATAAAGGCAGAATTCAGCTGCCATATTTTGAGAGTTTCCTTAACATTCACCCCAGTTGCATTATTAAACAAAAATAGCCTTGCAGCTCCATAAATTGCCTTTGTTGGATATATTCTTGACGTTATGACTGTCCTGCCTCCTTGGCCAAAGCTCTCCACAATTGAATGATCGACCTGAATCAACAATTTTTTTTGTAATTCATAAGATTCTAGTGCTCAAACTTCATCACTTAAAGCACTCTAAGCAGGCCCTGGCGACATAATTTTGCAAATTTGACTTATCAATTGTAGGGAGAAAATCAAGTTTTTCAATTTTTCAATTAAAACCTTTTTGGACCGATCTCATACAACATATAAGAATTTAGTAATCTAGAAATTTGTACCTTTGATGATCTGAGAAGACGAACGATTGAGAGTTGTAGATCCGTCTCCAAACGATCTTCCAGGCTATGACTCAAGATCGATCAACACTGGATGTGTGGGCGTCTGTTTCACCACTCCCAATTGCAACTGGCGTCTCTTAGATGTCTTCTGTATCTTTCTCAAAAACTCTGGAATTCTCTTCTCTTACTTTTTGGGAGAAAAGTACCTCTTTTATAATATCTTATGAAAAACCCTAGTATGTTAGGATTAGGATTCCTATTTTAAATACTATCTCTCCACTTACGTAAAAGTGGAAAGAATATGTAACTAACTAGGGGACCACCTTGTAAAATATCACAAGCCCCCTTTTACACTTGAATATAACATACTAGGCTTTAACAAATATTATAATTATGATTTTCACCTAATACGCCAGTTTTCTTACTTTTGGGTCCAGTGATGGTGTTGTCAATTAAATGAGCTAACCCGGGGATCATTTGGGAACATACAATAATGGCTACAATAATTAAATTTGTAATTAAACAAATATAATTATTTAATTCCAATTCTACTCCACTATAAGATTGGAACTGACCTCCATAATTGTATGCTCGAATAATAATAATTCGCCCAAGCCAAATTGATTTCTTTACTGCACAATCCTTTATACCACATCATTAATTAAATCGATATCTCAACTGTCCAATCGATTTAATTACATCTTGTTCCTTGATACTTACTGGTTTTCTCTAATGATCATTTTCAACATATTAAATATGTTGACACACTCTGGCCAGAGAATTCTATGATCAACTGCCGAAAACCCATCAAGAGATGTGTCGTACAAATTATATATTGTTAATCTATAACTCCAATACTCATAATTGCCTCCACCAAGATACCGGGTAATCTTGATCACAAGTGTGTGTCGTGCCCATTGGTAACTCAAATGGAATAACAATTACAATCATGAAATCATAACTAACTCAAGATTAAGATTACAGTAAAATCAATGCCTATGAGATTTAATAAGTCTGACAGTCATTTCAAGGTTAATTAAATCTCATATGTGATCCTGTTCAATGTAGTCATACTACATTAATAAATTCATACATGATTAAGACAAACCATTCAATGAATTTATTACAGTCTATACCTAAATAAAGTGCCCAACTTTATTTATCAACTGCGAATATAATTTATTTAATCATAAGATAACTTGTATTTATGTCTTCTGTGAATCCACATGGTGATCACATAAATATATATAATATGATCAAATGGACTTTACTCAAAATATTAATGCAATTAAGATACTTGAATAAAATACCTCATTTATTTTATTAATCAGAAAAATTGTTTATTACAATTAAATAAACACATATGCTTTTAAAGAACACATATGCTTTTAAAGAACACATTTTCCCAACACCAATATCCTCATCGACAATTTTTCACCTTGAAGCGCATGAACTCTGCTTCCATAAACTTGTTTGAAAACGTCAGGAGCCAACGATGACCTGCATTCATTTCAAACACTTACATATTTTTTTTGACACTTCAAAAGGACAATCAAATAGTACAAGTTATGATTCAAAACTAACAAACCTAGTTTCATCTGTGCAGAAGTAAGTGTTCGTTCCATTTGTTGTATTAGAGGAACGGAAAAATTTTGGTGTTAGCTCAGAAAGTGAGTCATCTGCATTGACTAACAACCCAAACGGCCCCATTGCACTCCTATCAACGGTGCCGCCGCTACATTATTTAGGATCAAATTTAGGACAAAAGTATGTTTGTAGACTTTATGTCTCGATGATGGATAGAGATGGAAGTAGCTGAAGGGAGATGTAATAGAGCACCTGGAAATCCTATAATCATATGTAAAAGCAATTCACATGTGATTAAGAACTCCTCAATTTGGTTATATCTGTATTGATAGAGAGTTTGTTGTGCAAATTTTAATGTACTCGCAAGCGCACGAGTCTATTGAAGTACAAACTAGGAATAATAAGGTCGAACCCAGAGGGACTGTCAATTTTTAGGAGAGTTAAATCTAATCTAAGCTAATTAAAACTCCACCATAGTTAGAAAAGATTTAAACTAAAAATGCAATTAAAATTAAAACTAGTAAATTAACACAAGAATTCAAGAGATTGAAGTTATCAGGGTTCAGGGTCCATGTTCAAATTAACAATTATTTAATTACCAAGCAGTTCCCGATTTTTTATTTCGAGGTTCGTGAATTGGCAACAAATTCCTCGTAGAAATTCATACAAAAAGTTTAATAATAAAATTTCCCCACTTTCAAACAGTCTTATAACATTCTTAACAATCTTTCTTTTCTAATCCTAATTTAAATTTAATAAACAAAAACATCGAATAATAAAAGTCTCAAAATTCTCAGATTCCGGGATGTAAAACTCATCGCTTCTAATTACTAATACAGGGTCCTCTGTTTCTTTATTTTCCCCTCCTCAACCTCATGCGCAGCTGCACAGGATCCTTGGTGTGATTACATGCAAGATCGCCTCAAAGATCTTTGAATCATTCAATTACTGGAGACTTGTTAAATGTGTTTGCTACCTGATGCATGCTTTGTTGGAATATATGTACCTTAATTTTATTTCTCCATTGACTGCTTACAAAATGAACACCAAAATCTATATGGTTTGTTTTGAAGTGAAAAATTTTAACGGCACAGAAAGCATATTGCAAAAGTCCACAGTTTCTTTATTTATTTATGAAAGAAAATACTACATAATACAAAGATGTAGAAGAAAACCCTAATCTTTTATCATCACTGGCTTGAAATTAAAGGATCTACATCTATAGAAAAAGCAACACTATTTGAAATTGACCGAGTCGGAGATGAACTAGTTTCAGAATGTCTAGTATTGTTACCACCCACAAAATCAATCTCTTCACGGCTATGCTGCATAATGGAAGCTCCGATTGATGCTCTAATCCCCCCTAATTCCAATGCTACTTCTTTTATTGTAGATCTCTTCTTCCCATTCAAGTTCAAGCATTTTTTCGCAAGCACAGCAACAGTAACAATTTCTTCTTCCTTAGCTTCCTTAAGAAATCGCGCATCAAATACTTCGAACAAACGGTTCTCTTTCGTTGCTTGGAGAAAATATCCTGCTAAACTTTTATCTTCTTCACTGTCAATAGAACGAATAGTCTTCTGTCCAGTTAAAAGCTCAACAAGAACTACTCTAAAACTGTAAACGTCACTTTTCTCTGTAAATTGACTTGACCGAAAATACTCTGGATCTAAATATCCGAAAGTTCCTTGTACTCGAGTGGTCAAGTGAGTTTGATCAACCGTAATAGATCTAGAAGCTTCAAAATCTGAAACTTTGGCTCGAAATTTATCATCCAAAAGGATGTTTGCAGACTTAATATCTCGATGATAAATTGGGATAGAAGCAGTCGAATGCAAATAGGATAGAGCACCTGAAACTTCAACAGCAATGCGTAAACGCATTTCCCATGTGATTGGGAACTCCTCTATTTGATCATGTAAGTATTGATAGAGAGTTCCATTTGAAATAAATTCATACACCAAAAGAGGAACTTCTGTCTCTAAGCAACATCCTAATAACTTAACAACATTTCTGTGGTTAAGTTGAGATAAAATTACCACCTCATTTATAAATTGCTCAACATTACTTTCATCCACTAATTTGGATTTTTTAACAGCCACAATTCTACCATTTGTCAACATTCCTTTGTACACAGGAGGCCAAGGATTCGATTGGTATTATAGTTATCAGTGGCCCTTTCCAAATCATATGAAGTAAACAATTTTGTTTTCTCAATACTTCCTTCACTTAAAGACAACTCTTTTTGCAATATTAAACCGCCATTTCTTTTAAAAAACTTTTGCTTGAGCTTGATTTCCCTCTTCCTTTTTACAAACTTGCACAACCACCATATTCCAATGAGTAGGAACAATAGTACAAGCCCACCACTGCAACCTGCAGCACTTGGGGACAAGGATTAATACCATATCCTTGAGATTATTTAATTATCATATCAAACTACTACGAATATAGCCTAAAATTAATGTGTACATTTTAAAATTTTGAGCAAGATTATAAATTATGGTTAGAGTATACGTAAATGTACACATATCCATTAATTTTAAAATAGACACACAAACTCCGTTTTAGATTTTACAGATCCTTTAAGGATAATTATGTGCTTTGACTATAGTGATCCCAAACATATTCCATTTGTTCATAATTGTCCATAAAGGGATCTGTCGTTTATGTGACCATTTTTTAAATCATTGGGGTCTACCTGCACATGAAGAAAACCTTCGGGACCTGGAGGCTTTTTCCAATTTTTTTTTTAAAAGCATCACTGTTTTTCTCTTTTTGGGTGGGGATATTTCCATCCCATTGTTTGTGTAAATTCATCCCACTTTTAAAAAATATTTACAAGAACTTCAAATTATTTTTCATAAATAAAAATCAACAAAAATATTTGTATAATTAATCCTTTTTATATTTTTTTTCTTACTTAGTTTTTTTACTATTAAGGTTACTTTAATATTTCTTGATGACATAAAATGACCAATTGCTTAAAGAAATATGTGTTTTTGTTTCTAATACTATATGTATTTATAAAATGACCAATTGCTTAAAGAAATATGTGTTTTTGTTTCTAATACTATATGTATTTAATTTTATGACTTATAATCTAACTTTTTAATGAAGTCTAATAATTTTCAATATTTTACATCTGAATGACATAAATTAACAACCTATTAATTTATATGAGTATTGTCCTATAAAGATATTATGTTAGTCAATTAAAGGTTAATTATCATACTAATAAAGTAGAATTGACCATTTAGAAACAATAAATTTGTATAAAATAAAATAAAAACATGTTGAAGTTAAAATAAATTTTTGGTATTTTTTTATCTTTTAAGGGTAAAATAGTCAATTTAAATTTAGGCTAAAGCGATCTTAGTAGTCAAAATATAATAAAAAAATCTAAGTTACAAAAAAATAAATTAAGATAGAGTTAATTAACTAGTTCTTAAAAATTTTTCTTTATTTAAAATTTTTTGAAAGAATGTTATAATTATTTCTATAAGTGAAGTGGATTTATAGAATTTATTGGGGGTGGAAATATCACCATTGGGTCTGCCTGTACATACATTGAGAAAATCTTAGGTATCCTTGATGGCCTGATGACTTTTCTGAATTTTTTTTTTAAAAAAAAGCATCACAATTATTTTTTTTTTTTTGGGGGGTTAATCCTTTTGTTGGTCCGTGTTAAACAAACTGTGTAGAAAAGGGCTCCCCAAAAAATTTTAATATTTTTATCCGAAATATAGGTAAAAATAGAAGCAATTTGCATACCTATAACAATAAATTTGACCCGAGATTTGTGGAAGAAAATCTCCAAAATTGGCTGGCAACTACCATAACGATTTAAGGAATGACCGTGGGGACATCCAGAGCAATTGGAGCCATTTGAGGTATTACAAATCAAGCGACCTGTAAAGCCAGAATATATAGCAAAAGGAAAATCACATGTTTGGGATTGCAGTAGATTGTTAATTAATAGTCGAAAAGACTGGCAATACCGTCCGTCTACTAATGAATCACAAAGACATACGTAGCCTGAACTTAGTTGTATTAAACATTCTTGATTCAAATTACAAGAAGTCGGATTTGAGCTGTATTCTTCAATACAAGTGCCTATTTGTTCTCCCCACTCCAACATCGCAGGAACTTATTCTCTATCTTTCAAAACTTGAGGATTTGACAGGGAACTTGAGTCGAGCCAATCCGCTAGAACCAAAGAAACAGACCGGCAGTTCTGGAGAATACTTTGAGAATAGAAGTAAGATAAATTTGCATTCAAAACCTTACTAATTGGAGGAAAGGAGCATAAGAAATCGTAGCAACCAAATTTCTGAGTAGGATCACAAGTGCAAACAGACAAGCACCCACCAGAAAAAGTTGAATCGTTCCCCAGGTCAATTGCATAATTTGTTGGGAGAAAATCAGGTTTTTCAATTTTTCAATTAAAACCTTTTTAGACTGATCTCATACAACATATAAGAATTAAGTAATCTAGAAATTCGTACCTTTGATGATCTGAGAAGACGAACGATTGAGAGTTATAGATCCGTCTTCAAACGACCTTCCAGGCTATGACTCAAGATCGATCAACACTGGACGTGTGGGCGTCTGTTTCACCATTCCCAATTGCAACTGGCGTCTCTTAGATTTCTTCTATATTTTTCTCGAAAAACCCTGAAATTCTATCCTCTACCTTTTGGGAGAAAAGTACCCCTTTTATAATATCTTATGAAAAACCCTAGTATGTTAGGATTAGAATTCCTATTTTAAATTAAAATAGAATTCCTATTTTAATTTAAATATTTAAATATTTAAATTAAATACTTTCTCTCCACTTACGTAAAAGTGGAGAGAATGTGTAACTAACAGGAGGACCACCTTGTAAAATATTACAAACCCCCCTTTTACACTTGAATATAACATACTAGGCTTTAACAAATATTATAATTATGATTTTCACCTAATACGCCAGTTTTCTTGCTTTTGGGTCCAGTGATGGTGTTGTCAATTAAATGAGCTAACCCGGGAATCATTTGGGAACATACAATAGTGGCTACAATAATTAAATTTGTAATTAAACAAATATAATTATTTAATTCCAAATCTACTCCACTATAAGATTGGAACTGACCTCCATAATTGTATGCTCGAATAATAATTCGCCCAAGCCACATTGATTTCTTTACTGCATAATCCTTTATACCACATCATTAATTAAATCGATATCTCAACTGTCCAATCGATTAAATTACATCTTGTTCCTTGATACTTACTGGTTTTCTCTAATGATCATTTTCAACATACTAAATATGTTGACACACTCCGAGAGAATTCTATGATCAACTGCCGAAAACCCATCAAGAGATGTGTCGTACAAATTCTATATTGTTAATCTATAACTCCAATACTCATAATTGCCTCCACCAAGATACCGGATAATCTTGACCACAAGTGTGTGTCGTGCCCATTGGTAACTCAAATGGAATAACAATTACAATCATGAAATCATAACTAACTCAAGATTAAGATTATAGTAAAATCAATGCCTATGAGATTTAATAAGTCTGACAGTCATTTCAAGGTTAATTAAATCTCATATGTGATCCTGTTCAATGTAGTCGTACTACATCAATAAATTTATACATGATTAAGACAAATCATTCAATAAATTTATTACAGTCTATACCTAAATAAAGTGCCCAACTTTATTTATCAACTGCGAACATAATTTATTTAATCATAAGATAACTTGTATTTATGTCTTCTGTGAATCCACATGGTGATCACATAAATACATATAATATAATCAAATGGACTTTACTCAAAATATTAATGCAATTAAGATACTTGAATAAAATACCTCATTTATTTTATTAATCAGAAAAATTGTTTATTACAATAAATATATAAATATGCTTTAAAGAGCATATTTTTCCAACATAATTGTCACAACCTATGGCTGTAAATTTATTGAGCCTCCAGCGAAAGGTAAAAGGGCTACCTGATAGATTGACTTCTCTAGCCATGTGATTCCTCGTCACAATACTATTGTGTAAAAATATTACAGGAATGTTGACTCTAATAGTAGTTTCGGAGTAAGAGTCCAATAGTTCCGTCTTGATACTAGGAAGAAAAGCTTTGGGAGAGCCAGAAGAGTTATCACAGATTACTTCATAACCCTTGTCAAAGTAGCACCCTTTTCCGATTCCGAAGGGGTAGATGATGCTGACATTTCCACATTCAGCTGTACAGAGAAATTTTTCTGATGCTTTGATCTGTCCGAGAAGCAAAATAATAATCTGCAACAACACCAGATAATATTGATGAACAGCCATTCGCTCGTATTCACCACCTTTGCTCGTTCTTTCTTCAGAGTTGCAAAATGGGGATTTATTTTAAACAAATCGTTCATTTCTATTAGTTATTTCTTCCTGTTAACTTCTTTTTTTATTTGTTTCATTCTATTTTTTTTCCAGCATACCAATCTTGACTGCTAAATTAACCCTGGCCGTCTCTCGCAAGTCTATAATAATAATGTATCTTATTTTTCGCTAGTGCTTGTAAGGAGTATTGGTTGACTGACTGTTGACTTACTGATGATGTAGCTGCCAGCATGGCACTCGCAGCAACAAACTCACAGCTGTCAAAGCAGAATTTGTTCTATAGTTAACAAATCCATTATTAAGTTAATTAATTTATATATAGGTACCGTAGTGATACTCTTAGCCCATGTTTGGGTGGAAGATATGAGGAGAGGAGAGAAATGGAAAAAATAGAGGAGAGAAAGTAAAAGATAAAAAGATCAATCTCAATTTTATCATTTAGTTTGACATAGAATTCATCTCTTTTCCCTATATTTCTTTTCCCTCTCCTCTGATTCCATTTCTTCAAACTAAACATTCCACTAGTTTTGAGGTAAGATCCAGCTTTAGAGTCCTAAGTTCGTGCATTACCATACATATATATAAAGCAACTCTTATTAGTTTTGACTAATAAAATGAGTGGGATTATGTGCATTCTAAAAATTATTTTGAACACCTATTATTATGTATATTAATATATTAAATTTCAAAAATTAAATTTTAATATGTAAAATATTTAAAATGTCAAAAAAAATCCTTACTTAAACCATTTAAATTAATTTACTCAACTATTCAGCCTATCAAAATAACTATTAAAAATATTTAGTATATACTTACAACAATGAAATCAAAGCTCATTTGTCAGCACAGCTGTCCTAAATGGGGCCTAATTAAGCTATAACAAATTCTTTTATACAATGTCAGTGATGAATTTTTATTTATTAAATTTATTAAAAAATCTCAATAAAATTTGAAAAAAAAATGGCCATCTTTAAAAAAAAAAGAAGAAGAAGAAGAATTTCAAAAGATGCTCGATGCTCCTCTAGTTAATTTGGCCTCAGTTTCATCTTCCTCCATTCTTCCGATTTGTTTTTTCCGAAAATCAAAAAGCAAAAATTTAATCTAGCGAAAAAATTGCCACCTATAAAAAAAATTAATTTCGCTGCCAGTATTTGAACCTAGAATTTAATCTAGCGAATTTGATATTGATATTTAGAGTAGATTATAATTATATAGCAAATAAAAGTTTGACTTTTGGCAGTTTGCAGTAACTATTAAATTTCTCTAATCTGCTAATTTTCTCTAATCTGTTAACAAATATTATTAGCTCATTGGTTTTGTTTAATGCTCCATATTCCTCCATTAAATGGGGATGGGTGGGGGGGAGGCAGCATTTGATTTCTGGTAACACGTACACAATACTGAAAATAAATTGGGTCATTGGGTGACAATTAAAAATTTTTAAAAAATTATGAAAGAGTTTGGATTATTGGCACCCCTTCATTAATATCATAAAATCACTCTTCTATACAATCACATTTAAGGACGTCCAAATATAATTAGCCACATTTATATTTTCTCTTTGTCACAGGTATGCTTTTTCTTTTTTTCCTTCTTTTTTTTTTTTAATTTCAAATCTGATTTTTTTTCTTTCCCAACAAGCTCAAAGTCTTTATTTTTTTTCTTTTTAAAGTGAAGAAGAAATGGGGAAAAGAACATGAAGCTTTTGGTAAGAGAAGGAATAAGATGCACACACTATGCGCGAGATGCAGTCATAGGAGCTGCAAGGAAGAAGAATTTGGTTGCAACCTATTCAGTGTTACTTATTATCAATCACAAGTTTTAAATATTGGAGGGTTACTATTTTTAACTGAATTCATTTTGATCTGGTGGTTTATTATTTAAAAAATCCATTCTTTTTCATTTCTTTACTCATAGTGATTATTTATATTTTGAGAAACTAGTGTGCTTGAGCTTTTTGTAAAGAGAAAGTTTGAAAGATACTAATGTTAAGGGTGTTTGTTTAGAAAAAAATGTATTTTTAACATTAAATGAAATATAATAAAAAAATGAGTTTTAAGACGATGTTGGAGCGGTGCCAATAGTCCCACTTTTAATGAAAATAATTAAAAAATTCATGAAAATAATTAAAAATTTTAAAAACCTTTTACCCAGCATTTTTCAACCAGACAAGTATTCAGTGTCGAGTAGATTAGTAATTACATAAAAAAAGTAAAACACAAAATAAATTATGACCATTGATTCAATCCACAATAAAAACAAAGCTCAGTTAAATCCTAATCCCTTTTAACCTTTTTTTTCCTTTTTAACTCATATCAAGAATCCTGCAAGCTAATAAGCCAGTCTCGACTTTGAAGTACCGCTGGCCCTCCTCAGTCTTCAAGTTAATGGACATGAATTGGATAAGCAAAAGTCTTAATTGGACATCAATTGGAAGAAAGATAAGAGGAGGTTTCCTTGCAAAATACGCACAAAGATGTTGAATGGGAAAGAACCAATAGATTGGAAAATACGTGCAATAATCAACGACTCCATAAATCCATTCCATCTCACCTTTAATCTTTTTTTTTTAAGAGAACTATTGCTCATAATATTTACAATCATACATATATTGAAAACCGTTTACATCAATTCTTATATGGCACCGCCCAGATTTTAACCCTCTCAAATATTCGAGAGACGTCAAACTCTCATTCTGGGAGAAATACTGCCTTCACTCAAGCTGTGAGGCTCTAAGGAAAAAAATTTAAATTAAACCCCTACAAGTCAAACTCCCATTCTGGGAGAAATACTGCCTTCACTCAAGCTGTGAGGCTCTAAGGAAAAAAATTTAAATTAAACCCCTATAATGCGTCTGCGGGGACTCAAACCTCTTCTCTCACACTTGCGAGAGAAGGGGGCTCTAGCCACTTGTGCTAAGCCCAAGTGGTTCATCTCACCTTTAATCTAATTGGCCTAATTTTAAAACTTTAATAGTTTGGTGAGGAGGCAAGGGGACAGGACGTCAAGTCTTGCTCGAAAGTTACAGAACCATTTCCTTTACTTGATTAGCTTGTTGAATTATCTTTGGTAGTTGTTTTGAGGATGTATGGTTGTAGAGCTTCTGTCAGTTGCCCTGGTTTTTACATTTTAACCCCATATTCTCCTGTTACCAGTGGATTCTTCATAGAAATTCACACAAAAAAAATTAAAAATAAAATTTTCTCTTTTCAAACAATCTTATACCACTCTCTACAATCTTTCTATTTTTAATTAAATTTGATAAACATCGAATAATTAAAAGTCTCAAAATTCTCGGATTCTGAGTTGTAAAACTCGGTCTGCTTCTAAGTACTAATGCAGGGTCCTCTGCTTCTTCATTTTCATCCCCTCAACTTCAAGCACAGCTGCACAGGATCCTTGGTACAATTACAAGATTGCTTAAGAGATCTTTGAATCTTTCAATTGCTAGGGACTTTAGTAAAAAAGTTTGCTACCTGAAGCTTTGTTGGAATATATCTACCTTATTTATTGATTATTTTATCCCTTACAAAATGAGCATCAAACTCCGTATGTTTTGCTCCAGAGTAAAAATTGTAGCGAATGCATGATGCATATTCATATATGAAATGAAATGCATAAATTAAGAAGAAAATCCTTTCTTCTCATCACCACTTAATGATAATGCATAGCCATTCTGAAATGATCACTGCCGAACATGCAGATTTTTGCTCTGAAATAGCCTTCCAGCTAACTTTTAGGCATAACTTTCAATCCAAATAAATTATTAAGTCGTGCAAGCCATTCTTGACTTTTAAATAACCCGTGCCCTGTCAAGTCTTCGCCTCCTATAATTTATTCCGATATTTTGGTCACAAGTCATGTCATCAATTTAACTCACATGTCCGATTCTTTAAGCCATTAATTATTTAGCTGTAATAAGATATTGTTCATTAGGATCAATTCTCGGTACCATCTTGTGTAAGTAGGCTTCGCAATGGGCTGGATCGGGCTCAGGCCATGGTAAGTCCTAATCCGACCTTATGATTAAAATGAAAAACCCTAACTCCTAAAAGGTCCAACCCTTTTTGAGTTAGAGTCGGGCTAAAGCTTTGTCCAAACTTAACCATAATTTTTTATTTTTCCAATCTTTTTAGAACAAGACTCTCTATTCTTTTTAGAGCAAGACTACTGTTCTTCATTCTTTATTAATAATACTATATTATTGTTGTTTCATTTTTATGTTGAATTTTTCTTTTTTAATCACATAACTAAAAATATGTTATTAAATTACTAGTCTGATTAAACAGAGAGACTTATTAAAAACACAATAGCATAGGCAAACTAACATAGAAGAAATTTGCATTGCAGCAACAACTCATAATGTTGAACCCAGGATTTGTTCAGCTTGAGTAAAGGAGCCCTCTGAAGTTGTTGCTTCGTCATTTGGTGCAGGTGCAGAATCTTTCCACCCAACCTCGTGCGTACCTTCAATCTCTGGCTGATTTTTATCACTCTCGGCATGTTGAGATTCTACCGCATTTTCAGCATTAACTCTATCATTGTCATCCCTGCTCTTTTTTCCATTCTCATAAGAGGAAACACGAGAAATTTCTAGATTCCCTACCGCACCGACAATGTCCTTATTTTCCTCTTCAACAGGAGAGTAGAACATACCTCCCAGACGCTCCTTCCTTCTGAATTTACTATGCTTCCCAGAAAAGGAATCGTAGGCATCTTCGTCTTCATCGGCCTCCTCCAGAAGCCATAGTCTCTTAACCCTTTGAATCTGCTTCTTGCCAAGCTTTTTGCCTCGAAAGCAAAAGAGGTAGTTAATGTTAGGAAATTGGTGGGTGAAGCAAACACACAACTAAAATAAAATTAGAAGAGAAATAAAGAACAAGTACAAAGAGGACACTAGGAAATTACGTGGTTCGGCTTTTAGCCTACGTCCACGGGCGAAGACAGAAAAAAAAATTTTACCAGTGAAAAAGAGTTACAAGTATTGTAGTATTTTAGCTCATTTCTCAAAACCCCAATACACCCAAACTCTCAAATCACTAAAACTAGAGCTTTTATTATTTAAGCTCTGCAACTCTCTATTCTGCAGGAATTGCTTCTCACAAATTGGAATGAATGAACTCTCCCTTAGCATGCCTATTTATAGGAAATATCATGGCCAAAGAATTAGCAATTGTATCAAAAATTCAAACAACACAGATTACAATCATGACCAAATTTTAACAAATTTTCCTTCACCAACTAAGCACCAAAATTAGTGCTTTTAATGTCAAAAAGGGATGTGGAATTTCTTGCCCTTCTAGAAAGAGTAGCCCACCTCAATTGACATTCTCCCACTTGGAGATTAGATTGAGAACTAATCAATCTCCACACCATCCTTTCTGCTTCGCCATAGTCATGTTCCCTACGTTTCTGCTAGGCCACAAGAGGATCTACTCTAGAAAAACTTGTCAGTATTGATTGGCTTAGTTAAAACATCTGCTAGGTTATCCTTCGTATGGATTTTTTGTAAATCCACACTTCCTTCTTCCACTACTTCTCGAATGAAGTGATACTGAACTCCTATGTGCTTTATCCTGGAATGAAAGGCTGGATTCTTCACAATGTGTAAGGCACTCTGACTGTCACAATGTACAGAAATTTTCTCTTATTTGTGCCCGAGCTCCTCCAATAATTTTTGTATCTAGATAGCTTCTTTACAAGCTTGTGTAGCTGCCATGTATTCTGCTTATGTTGTAGATAAAGCCACAACGGTCTACAGTTTTGAAACCCAGCTTACAACTGCTCCTGCAAGTGTAAACACATAGCCAGTAGTGGATTTCCTTTTATCAAGGTCTCCTGCAAAATCTGAATCCACATAGCCTCTGACAGTAAACTCTGATCCTTCATAATATAATGCAACATCTGAGATTCCTCTGATGTATCTCAGAATCCTCTTCACAGCTATCCAATGCTCTCTACCGGGATTCGCCATGTATCGACTGACTGCTCCCACTGCTTGTGCAATGTTCGATCTAGTACATATCATAGCGAGCATCAAACTTCCCACTGCTGATGCATATGGTACTCGAGACATCTCCTTCCTCTCTGCTTCATTACTAGGACACATACTTAAGGATAATTTAAAATTAACAGGAAATGGGGTAGATATTGGCTTACAATCGTACATGTTGAAGCGTCGCAAGATTTTCTTCAAATTGTTCTTCTGAGAAAGGCAAATCTTCCTGTTATTTCTTTCTCGGTGAATTAGCATCCCTAGAATCTTGTTTGCTGGTCCCAAATCCTTCATTTCAAACTCTCTAGCCAACTGTGCCTTCAATTCTTCGATTTGTTCTTTGTTGGGGCCTGCTACCAATATGTCATCCACGTACAACAGCAAAATAATGAAATTATTATCTTCAAACATCTTGTAATATGCACAATGGTCTGAACTGAGCCTATTGTATCCAAGGCTCATTATGAAGGAATAAAATCTCTTATACCAACACCTCGGCGCTTGGTTGAGACCGTATAAAGATTTGTTCAACTTGCAAACCAAGTTCTCCTTTGCTGTTTTTGTAAAACTTTCTAGTTGGAGCATATATATTTCTTCTTCAAGTTCTCCATGAAGAAATGCAGTTTTCACATCTAACTGCTCAAGCTGTAGGTCAAATATAGCACATATTGCCAAGACTATTTTGACTGTTGTAAGTCGAACCACCGGCGAAAATATGTTGTTGAAGTCAATACCTTCTTCTGAGCATATCCTTTCACCATCAATCTTGCACGATACCGCTCCACTTGGTCATTGCCATCAAGTTTGATCTTGTAGACCCATTTGTTTCCAATGGCTTTTCTTCCGCGTGGTAGTGGTACAAGTTCCCGTGTCTTGTTCTTGTGTAGAGCGTCAATTTCTGCCTGCATTGCTGTCATCCACAAAGGAACATCTAAGCTGTTTAAAGCTTCATGGAAAGTTGATGGTTCTCCATCCTTTGTTAAAAGACAGTACTCAACATTGATCTCTGTGACAGACTCTGAGTGCCACGTTGGCGGTCGTCTCTCACGAGTTGACCAACGAACTTCTTGAGCCTCAGACTTAACTGGTTCTTGTTCCTCGTGCTCTGGTGCTACTTCCAAAGAATCTGAATCTTCTAGATTATTTTCCACATATACAGGTACAGTCTCTGACTTTTCCTTTGTAGTTCTATCATCCCCATCTCTCCTTTGCAATTGATCTTCTACAAAGATAACATATCTGCTGATAACGATCTTGTGGGCAGTGGGGTCCCACAGACGATACCCCTGCTCCATCAACATACCCCAAGAAGATACACCTCCTCGATTTTGGATCCATCTTTGTTCTTTCTTGGGCATTGTACATCATATACACAGGACATCCGAATGTATGTATGTGAAAGTAATCTGCTGGCTTTTCAGTCCACATCTCCATTGCTGTCTTCAGCTCAATTACTGTGGATGGCGACCGATTTACTATATAAAAGGCAATTTTGGCTGCTTCTACCCAAAATGAATTAGGTAGACATGTAGTCCTCAACATAGCTCTTATCCTTTCTGTAAGAGTTTTGTTCATTCGCTCTACCACCCCATTTTGTTGAGGAGTGTATGCCACCGTGAACTGATCTCTGTGACAGACTCTGAGTGCCACGTTGGCGGTCGTCTCTCACGAGTTGACCAACGAACTTCTTGAGCCTCAGACTTAACTGGTTCTTGTTCCTCGTGCTCTGGTGCTACTTCCAAAGAATCTGAATCTTCTAGATTATTTTCCACATATACAGGTACAGTCTCTGACTTTTCCTTTGTAGTTCTATCATCCCCATCTCTCCTTTGCAATTGATCTTCTACAAAGATAACATATCTGCTGATAACGATCTTGTGGGCAGTGGGGTCCCACAGACGATACCCCTGCTCCATCAACATACCCCAAGAAGATACACCTCCTCGATTTTGGATCCATCTTTGTTCTTTCTTGGGCATTGTACATCATATACACAGGACATCCGAATGTATGTATGTGAAAGTAATCTGCTGGCTTTTCAGTCCACATCTCCATTGCTGTCTTCAGCTCAATTACTGTGGATGGCGACCGATTTACTATATAAAAGGCAATTTTGGCTGCTTCTACCCAAAATGAATTAGGTAGACATGTAGTCCTCAACATAGCTCTTATCCTTTCTGTAAGAGTTTTGTTCATTCGCTCTACCACCCCATTTTGTTGAGGAGTGTATGCCACCGTGAACTGCCTCTGAATACCTTTTTGCTTACAGAAAGTAAGAAACTCACTGTCCGTATACTCTCCACCATTATCCGTTCTCAAGCACTTGATCTTTTTTCAGAATTTAAGTTCAACCCGCGCTTTGTATTCTTTAAACACTAGAAATACATCTGACTTTTTCTTAATTGGATACACCCAACATCTCCTGGAATAATCATCGATGAAAGTCACCATGTACTTTGTACCTCCCATGGACATATCCGATGATTCCCAGACATCAGAATGAATCAAGTCTAGAATGCATTTACTTCTAGCAATAGATCTACTGAACTTTAATTTATGCTGCTTACTTATAACACAATGCTCGCAAAATGGTAAACTTACTTACTTGAGCCCTGAAAGTAATTTTTGCTCAAAGAAAATCTTCAAAACTTGTTCTGACATGTGGCCAAGTTTAAGATGCCACATCATCGTTGACTCCTCTCTATTTGATGCGACACACGCATCAGCCTCCTGTAGTGTTTCTCCTTTAAGGATGAATAGATTAGTACCGATCTTTTCTGCCTTCATCAATACAAGCGCGCCTCTAGCAATCTTCATGATCCCATTTTCAACATGAGTTTTGCACCCATGACTATCTATTTGTCCCAGAGACAATAAATTTTTCTTCAAGCCTTTGACATGTCGTACCTCCTCAATTGTGCGAACCGTACCATCTAACATTTTGATTTAGATAGTACCAATATCAGCGATCTCCAAGGTATGATCATCTCCCATGTATACAGATCCTCCTGAGATAGGTTCATATATGTATAACCATTCTCTCCGAGAGGTCATGTGCCAAGTGGCTCCTGAGTCTATAAGCCAGAAGTTAGATAGCCATTTTCTGCCTTCTGAAACAATTAATGCCTCGCTGTAGAGAATTTCGTCATCATCCGAGGCACTTGCTACACACCCCTGAGCATTTGATGACTCAGGTTCTTTGCCCTCTCTTCTCTTCTGGTTGTTCCAATACTCTTTCTTGACATGCCCTTTCTTGCCATAGTTATAGCATTTAATATTCTTCTTACTTTTGGATTTTGATCTACCATGAGTGTGACTCCCACTGAGGCCACATTCTGTTGATCTCCCTCTCGTCACCGATAGCGCTTCTACTTGTTGCGAATTTACTTGTCTGTCTTCCTTACTTTTCTGCTTGCTCTCCTCATTTAATACGGAGGCTGCAACATCGTCGAAAATTAGACTGTCTGCTGGATTGTTGTTCGTCAGGTTGATGATGAGTTGATCATACGAATCTAGTAGACTTTGAAGTAGAAGCTCTGCACGTTCATTTTCCTCTATTTTATGACCCAACATTGTGAGTTGTGAAAATAGAGTCTTCAATGTGTTGATATGGTCGGTCACCGTTGTAGATTCTTTCATTCGAAGAGTATAGAGTTTCCTCTTCAAGAAGATTTTGTTGTGTAGTGACTTAGCCTTGTATAATTTTGTGAGAGTATCTCATATTTCCTTCGTTGTATTTTTCTCCTCTACACTGGATAACGCCCCGTCTGTAAGTGCCAGGTGTAGATGAGCAATTGCATTGCCGTCCAACTCATTCCACTTGTCATCATCAGTTATCTCTATGGGTCTTTCTCCAATTGCTGCTCTAGCAATTATTTTTCCTCAGAATTGCCCTTATCTTCATTTTCTACAACGAAAAATTGTTCCCGTTGAACTTCTCAATTTCATACTTTGCTGCCATTTTGTTGATAAATACCGCACACAAGCTAGTGTATCACCCTGAATAGTTATGAGTATGTGTGAGAATGCACACCAGGAAAGTTCCCAGGAAAGACTGGAGGGGTCACTAACAGTCCCACTTAAAAACCAGACTCCTTAGGCCCCTATCGCCTTTGTGACAGAATTTTCCTAGACATGTACAAAACCACACAGTTGCTTTACTCACACCTCTACTCATCTACTTTGCACCGTAAAATTCTTAGATCGCTCCCACCGTTTCTTGTGAATAGTGCTGTATACGTGAATAATATTGTATACATAAATAGTACCGTATACGTGAACAGTACCCTTTTGTGAACAGTACCCGACTCCAAAAAATACAACCAATAGCTCTGATACCATTATTAGGAAATTGGTGGGTAAAGAAGACACAGGTAAAATAAAATTAGAAGAGAAATAAAGAACAAGTACAAATAGGACACCAGAAAATTACGTGGTTCGGCTTTTAGCCTACGTCCACGGGCGAAGACAGAAAGAAAATATTTTACTAGTGAAAAGGAGTTACAAGTATTGTAGTATTTTAGCTCACTTCCCAAAACCCCAATACACCCAAACTCTTAAATCACTAAAACTAGAGCTTTTATTATTTAAGCTCTGCAACTCTCTGCTCTACAGGAATTGCTTCTCACAAATTGGAATGAATGAGCTCTCCCTTAGAATGCATATTTATAAGAAATATCATGGCCAAAAAGTCAACAATTGTATCAAAAATTCAAACACCAAAGCTTGCAATCATGACCAAATTTTAGCAAATTTTCCTCCACCAACTAAGCACCAAAATTAGTGCTTTTAATGGCAAAAAAGAATGCGGAATTTATTGCCCTTCTAGAAAGAGTAGCCCACCTCAATTGACAGTTAAGCCATGTAGGGCATCTATGCTGTAGTTGTCCCTCCATTCGATTCTCAGAAGTTTCCAGTTTCAACGATTTTCCTTCAACCATCGTACTTTTATATTGTTTTTGTCTGTTTGCTGCTTTGGGTGGCGGCAAAGGGGGCCGACCGCCACCAACTTGCTTAGACCCACCCTTCATTTTAGGCGACTCAATAATAAAACTATTAAAGCATCTTGACCTTATCAAAATCTGATCTTGCTCCTTTCCAGCCATTATGATGTGCAGTGCTCAACAATACTTTGTGCTACGACTATAAATAAACAAGATCAACGAATCTTGGAAGATATGGATTCCTTGCCTCGCTAGGAAATATATTCTTGGAACTGAAGCGAGGTGATGCCGGTGAATTGAGAAGAATCCGAACTGCAAACTGGAAGAGTAATCAAACCCACACATGTAATTTTTTCGCAAATTCTCTATAAATTTTTCTTCAATTACTAAGGCAATCTATTGATTATAAACAAAACACATTCTAACAAAATTATTTGCCTTTTTTTAAGGCTCATAATAAAACTTTTTCCTTCACAATCTTATAGATATTTTATTTAATTAATTATTTTTATCAAGAAGTTTATCACCCATAAAAGTTTGTTTGTGAGGAGCGAGAAAATAATAAAAAATAAAAGATTCACAAATTAAATATGTTTATTTAGAAATAAGGGTATTTTTGGTATTAAGCTTAGCATTATTGAAAAAGGGGTTTCAGAAGAATTTTGGAGGGTTGTCAATAGTCCAACTCAATAAAAATGCGTATATTAGAAGAAAAACCTTCCTTTTTTTCACCACTAATTTGAAATTAAAGGGTCTGCATTTGTAGAATGAGCAACATTGTTTAAAATTGAACCAGTGGAAGAGTAATTAATTCCAGAATGTCTAGTATTGTCACCACCCACAAAATCAATCTCCTCACAATTATGCTGTAAACTGGAAGATCCAATTGATGCTCTAATACCCCCTAGTTCAAATGTTACTTCTTTCATTGAAGGTCTTTTTTTCCCGATCATGTTTAAGCATCATTTTCCAAGCATGGCAACAGTGATAATCTCTTCTTCCTTAGCTTCCTTAAGAACTCGACTTCAAGAACTTCAAACAAACGGTCCTCGTTCATTGCTTGGAGAAAAAATCCCACTAAACTTTTATCTTCTTCAGCGTCAATTGAACGGATAGGTTTCTGTCCAGTTAAAAGCTCAACGAGAACTACTCAAAAACTATATACATCACTTTTCTCAGTAAATTGACTTGACCGAAAATACTCTAGATCTAGATATCCAAAAGTTCCTTGTACTCGTGTGGTCAACTGAATTTGATCAACCTTAATGGTTCTAGAAGCCCCAAAATCTTAAACTTTGGCTCAGTATTTATCGTCTAAAAGTATGTTTGAAGACTTGATGTCTCGATGATAAATGGGAATAGAGGTAGCTGAATGCAAATAAGAAATAGCACCTAAGACTTCCACAGCAATGCGTAAACACATTTCTCATGTGGTTGGGAACTCTTTTGTTTGATCATGGAAGTAATGATAAAGAGTTCCATTTGGAATAAATTCATAGACTAAAAGAGGTACTTCTGTCTCTAAACAACATCCCCAAAACTTAACAACATTTCTGTGATTAATTTGAGACAAAATCACTACCTCATTAATGAATTGCTCAACATTACTCTCATCCATTAGTTCAGATTTTTTAACGGCCACAATTCCTCCATCAGCCAACATTCCGTTGTATACGGTGCCTTGGCCTCCTTGACCAAGAATTTGATTGGCATTGTAATTGTTAGTGGCCTTTTCCAAATCCATTTTGTAAACAATTTTGTATTCTCAATATTACCTTCATTAGAAGACAATTGTTGCTGCAATAATAAACCATCATTTTTTTTAAAGAACATCTGCTTGAACTTGATTTCTCTTCTTTTTACGAACTTGAGCAGCCCCCAAATTCCAATGAGTAGAATGAATAATCCCAGCCCACTACTGCAACCTGCAACGCTTGAACAATAATTAGAAAACACAAAATCAAGATCATTTATAAGTAGCTTTTTTTAGTTGTACACACAAATTCACTTTGAGGGGAGGTAGGAGCTAAAGGGTATATAAGAGTATTGTTACACATTTTAAATTTTTTATCCTAAAAACTTATCCAAAATGATGTGACATTCATCAAATATTTAGTGAGATGATAAAATTAATTTATTTAGATCTTGTAAAAATTTATCAATCATTCAATTAATGACACATTATTTAGGATCAAATTAAAAATAAAAAAATTTGTGATGTCTATCGTTACTCGAGTATAAAATAGAACTGATGTGCATACCTATAATAATAGCTTTAACCCGAGATTTGCGAGATTTGCGAGATTTGATGAAATTTTTTTTGCAAAGATCATCGGCAAAAGGATTGAAGAAATGATCAGGTAAAGGATTTGAGTCATAACCGTCAGGACATTTGGAGCAATTGTAGCCGCTTGAGGTATTACAAATCAACCAACCTGCATAAAGCCAAAAGACAAAAACAAAAAAATGAGAACATCAAATTAAATAATGGTTTCAACTAAATCAAATTCCACCATTTTTGTTCATAGTTAAGAGTAATTGCAAAACTTCACTCACTGACAAGTACTCTTACTAATGTTTTAAAAAATAAAAATTTTCCGTTTATCTATTGGATGATAAATTTCATAACTTACAGAATTACTTATTCAACTATCTCACCATCTATGAATATCATATCAATTGAGAAATCACTCTTAATGAAAAAGCCTTGATTGGTCCAATAGCATATCTTTTCTCCTTTTCCATTCACTTATTGCTTATGTTTATAAACATATGGAACATGTGAATAAAAAAGAGACAATGCTTTTGGAATGCCCCAGTTTTTACCAGTTTGTACCTGAGCATCGTCCTTTCTCTAGGCTATAGTTGCCACCACTTGAGCAAAGGCATACATGGCCTGAGCTTAATTGTGTTAAACAGCATGTTTTCTGTAAATTATAAGAAATAGAATGTGAGTTATATTCTTCATCACAGTTGCCTTTCTTTTCTCCCTAGTTCAACATTGCAGGAACTTGTGGTTGATCTTTCAAATCATGAGGATTTGTCAGGTAATGGTCGTTGACCCAATCTTCTTCAACTATGAAACCAGACTGGCATTTTTTAGGAATGTTTCCAGAATCGATGTATGTTTGTGCATTAAAAACCTGAGGAGGAAGGTGTTGGAGAAAAATCAGTTTTTAAATTTTTATAAAACTTTTTAGGACCACTCTCATATAATATATAAGAATTTGTAATCTAGAAATCGTACCTTGAAAATCCGAAAAGATGAACAATGGAAATTATTTTGGGCTCCCTGATCACGATCTGTCACCACCACGATTGTTAGATCACGATATGTCACTACCACGCTGGTTAGATCATGATCTGTCATCAAACAATCTTTCGGGTTATGACTCAGGTTTGATCTGTCCTTGACGTGTGGGCATCTTTATCACCACTATAAGCAACTAGCATGAGAAAATTTTTCTCTCAAAATAAAAGAGAAAAATTCTTTTTCTCTTGATATGTATAATGTGGCTCACTCTTCCTTTTTTGAAGAAAATAAGTTTTTTTATATTCTTATTTAGTGAAAACCCGAGGCTCCATATTTATTTATTTATTTTTAATTCTATTAAATCACATTTGATTTAAATTAAAAGCAATAAAACAAAAGTCACGTTACTTGTTCTTGTGTTACAAGGGCCTACATTGTAAAATAACACAAAGCCCTTTACACTCAAGTATATTAATGGAGCCTCCCACTAAATAATATATTTAGGCTTTTGACCAAAATAGCTAGTTATCTTGCTTATTAATCCAGTAGCGGCGCAATCAATTAAATGAGCTAATCCCGAGATCATTTGGGAATATACAATAGTGGCTACAACAATTAAGCCTATAATTAAACAAGTCTAATCATTTAATTCCAACTCTACTCCACTATAAGATTGGAACTGACCTCCATAATTGTATGCTCGAATAATAATTCGTCCCAAGCCACATTAATTTATTTACTACACAATCCTTTGTACCACATCGTTAATTAAATTGATATCTCAACTGTCCAATCAATTTAATAACATCTTGTTCCTTGATACTTACTGGTTTTCTCTAATGATTATTTTCAACATACTAAATATGTTGACACAATCTGGCCAGAGAATTTTATGATCAAGTACCGAAAACCTATTAAGAGATGTGTTATACAAATTCTATATTATTAATCTATAACTCCAATACTCATAATTACTCCCACCAAGATACCAGGTAATCTTGACCACAAGTATGTGTCTTGTCCATTGGTAACTTAAATGGAATAACAATTACAATCATGAAATTATAACTAACTCAAAATTAAGATTATAGTAAAATCAATGCCTATGAGATTTAATAAGTACACAGTCATTTCAAGGTTAATTAAATCTCATATGTGATCCAACTCAATGTAGTCAAACTACATCAGTAAATTCATACATGATTAAGATAAATCATTCAATAAATTTACTACAGTCTAAACATAAATATAGCGCCCAACTTTATTTATGAATTACGAATTTAATTTATTTAATTATAAGATAACTTATATTTATTTATTCTGTGAATCCATATGATGATCACATAAATATATATAATATAATCAAATAAACTTTTTTTAATATATTTATATAATTTAAAATATCTCAAATATTTTATTAATTAAAAAATAAATTAATACGTTTTAAAAGAACACGTAATCCCATCTATGAATCTATTGCCAGATGAAAAAGTGAAAGGGGTACCTGATAAGTCGATGACGCCTTTACCAATATTATTGCTTGTCCTGTTCTTACTACCGCCGTCTAAAGAAATTGCAGGAACGTTGACTTCAACCGTGAACATGGAAAAATGAGAAAAACCCGATATTTCTAGCTTGTTGACGCTGGCTATTTCTAGCTTGTTGACGCTGGGAAGTAAAGCTTTGGGAGAGCCGGAAGAGTTATCACAGATTACTTCGTAACCCTTGTCGAAGTAGCACCCTTTTCCGATTCCGGAGGTATAGCTGATGCTGACGTTTCCACATTTAGTTGGACAGAGAAATTTTTCTGATGCTCTGATCGGCCTGAGCTGCAAAACAATGATCTGCAACAACACCAGACAAAGATGCACAGCCATTCGCTGCTTAAAGTTATTTTATTTCATTTTGTTTTTGTTTTTAAGTTCAGAAAGTGCATATATTGCTCTTAATAAAACTCTCGATCACTGCATTAATTTCAGGAGGCCAATCTTGACTTTCAATTGGCCCCGGGCACTCTCTCAAGTATTCAAGCTCTTCTCCTACGTGCATATATTCCAATGTTTGTTCACATCCATCAATATGATAAGGTTACGGCTAGTACATCGCTCGATAAATTGGAAGTCATATACTACAATATCATATCACCATTCTTCATCTTTAAGTTAAAATTAATTTCAAGTGATTTTTTTTTTCAGAATATAACATATCATCATTATATAGTAAAACCTGTATAAATAAATAGTGCCATGACCATATAAAACCTATTAATTTAAAGAGAAATGCAATTCAACAAACATGCATTTTGATTAACTAAAAATTTATTGTATTTTACCAATCTAATTAATTAAAAGTGAATAAGTCCACTAAGTATAAAATAAAATAAAATTCTTTCAATTTCAGAATTCAACCCCTGGACTTGTTGAAGTAATAAGCAAAATTAAAGATGAGATCCAACTTTATTTCAATTTCAAGAAAAAAAAACTAGTAATAGAGACATATTTTATTTAATAAAATATCATAACAATCATATTTGTAATTTTAGCAAATTAGTAATTTATGATATGAATAGGACCATGAAGTTACATAAGAATTTTTAGAAAAATATTATCTTATTAAATTATCGAAACTATTAATTTATCCCTTTGACCCAAGTCGAGATCACAAAAAATTATTATATGGTAGAGGTTATTAATTTATCGAGTATTAAATAATAGAGGTTTTAATAAATAATTTAATTAAAGTATGAAATGAAACCATAATTCAGTGGGAGTAAAATAGAGATGGAGTAGTTCGTTTGGATGAAACAAAATTTCATAGCTTTAAAATAATTTTTCCATTTAAGGTAAATGCTTCTCTGGAGCCAATTATTCCGTTAATCTTTGTACTTTTCAAAAGTTATCTAAAACGTCTGTGCTGCATATCCGTTTCCATTAAAATCTTTTTAATTACGCCTAAATGACACAGTAATTTAGAGGTAGCTGACGATGTTGGTGCAGTCATGTCAACAAATTTCTGAAACGTACGCTATGTGCTCCACAGAGAATGAAAGGAGAGAAAAACCGTGCAAGAACAGGGGCTGAGAGAATCTCAATAATTGGATTATTCCCAAAATGAAATGGGAAGTGGCATACTTACAAATATAAAACTGATCGCATTGCAGCACTACACTATCGGCTCAAATGGATTTACAAATATTTTTTAAAAATTTGATCCAATGGGAAAGGATGAATAAAGGCAGAATTCAGCTGCCATATTTTGAGAGTTGCCTTAACATTCACCCCAGTTGCATTATTGAACAAAAATAGCCTTGCAGCTCCATAAATTGCCTTTGTTGGATATATTCTTGACGTTATGACTGTCCTGCCTCCTTGGCCAAAGCTCTCCACAATTGAATGATCGACCTGAATCAACAATTTTTTTTGTAATTCATAAGATTCTAGTGCTCAAACTTCATCACTTAAAGCACTCTAAGCAGACCCTGGCGACATAATTTTGCAAATTTGACTTACCAATATCCTCATCGACAATTTTTCACCTTGAAGCGCAGGAACTTTGCTTCCATAAACTTGTTTGAAAACGTCAGGAGCCAACGATGACCTGCATTCATTTCAAACACTTTCATATTTTGTTTGACACTTCAAAAGGGCAATCAAATAGTACAAGTTATGATTCAAAACGAACAAACCTAGTTTCATCTGCGCAGAAGTAAGAGTTCGTTCCATTTGTTGTATTAGAGGAACGGAAAAATATTGGTGTTAGCTCAGAAAGTGAGTCATCTGCATTGACTAACGGCCCAAACGGCCCCATTGCACTCCTGTCAATGGTGCCGCCGCTACATTATTTAGGATCAAATTTAGGACAAAAGTATGTTTGTAGACTTTATGTCTCGATGATGGATAGAGATGGAAGTAGCTGAAGGGAGATGTAATAGAGCACCTGGAAATCCTATAATCATATGTAAAAGCAATTCACATGTGATTAAGAACTCCTCAATTTGGTTATATCTGTATTGATAGAGAGTTTGTTGTGCAAATTTTAATGTATTGGCAAGCGCACGAGTCTATTGAAGTACAAACTAGGAATAATAAGGTCGAACCCAGAGGGACTGTCAATTTTTAGGAGAGTTAAATCTAATCTAAGCTAATTAAAACTCCACCATAGTTAGAAAAGATTTAAACTAAAAATGCAATTAAAATTAAAACTAGTAAATTAACACAAGAATTCAAGAGATTGAAGTTATCAGGGTTCAGGATCCATGTTCAAATTAACAATTATTTAATTACCAAGCAGTTCCCGATTTTTTATTACTGAGGTTCTGTGAATTGGCAACAAATTCCTCGTAGAAATTCATACAAAAAGTTTAATAATAAAATTTCCCCACTTTCAAACAGTCTTATAACATTCTTAACAATCTTTCTTTTCTAATCCTAATTTAAATTTAATAAACAAAAACATCGAATAATAAAAGTCTCAAAATTCTCAGATTCCGGGATGTAAAACTCTGTCTGCTTCTAATTACTAATACAGGGTCCTCTGTTTCTTTATTTTCCCCTCCTCAACCTCATGCGCAGCTGCACAGGATCCTTGGTGTGATTACATGCAAGATCGCCTCAAAGATCTTTGAATCATTCAATTGCTGGAGACTTGTTAACTGTGTTTGCTACCTGATGCATGCTTTGTTGGAATATATGTACCTTAATTTTATTTCTCCATTGATTACTTACAAAATGAACACCAAAGTCTATATGTTTTGTTTTGAAGTGAAAAATTTTAACGGCACAGAAAGCATATTGCAAAAGTCCACAATTTCTTTATTTATTTATGAAAGAAAATACTACATAATACATAGATATAGAAGAAAACCCTACTCTTTTATCGTCACTGGTTTGAAATTAAGGGATCTACATCGACAGAAAAAGCAACACTATTTGAAATTGACCGAGTCGGAGATGAACTAGTTTCAGAATGTCTAGTATTGTTACCACCCGCAAAATCAACCTCTTCACGGCTATGCTGCATAACGGAAGCTCCGATTGATGCTCTAATCCCCCCTAATTCCAATGCTACTTCTTTCATTGTAGGTCTCTTCTTCCCATTCAAGTTCAAGCATTTTTTCGCAAGCACAGCAACAGTAACAATTTCTTCTTCCTTAGCTTCCTTAAGAAAACGCGCATCAAATACTTCAAACAAACGGTTCTCTTTCATTGCTTGGAGAAAATATCCTGCTAAACTTTTATCTTCTTCACTGTCAGTAGAACGAATAGGCTTCTGTCCAGTTAAAAGCTCAACAAGAACTACTCCAAAACTGTAAACGTCACTTTTCTCTGTAAATTGACTTGACCGAAAATACTCTGGATCTAAATATCCGAAAGTTCCTTGTACTCGAGTGGTCAAGTGAGTTTGATCAACCGTAATAGATCTAGAAGCTCCAAAATCTGAAACTTTGGCTCGAAATTTATCATCCAAAAGGATGTTTGCAGACTTAATGTCTCGATGATAAATTGGGATAGAAGCAGTCGAATGCAAATAGGATAAAGCACCCGAAACTTCAACAGCAATGCGTAAACGCATTTCCCATGTAATTGGGAACTCCTCTATTTGATCATGTAAGTATTGATAGAGCGTTCCATTTGAAATAAATTCATAGACTAAAAGAGGAACTTCCGTTTCTAAGCAACATCCTAATAACTTAACAACATTTCTGTGGTTAAGTTGAGATAAAATTACCACCTCATTTATAAATTGTTCAACATTACTTTCATCCACTAATTTGGATTTTTTAACAGCCACAATTCTACCATTTGTCAACATTCCTTTGTACACAGTGCCTTGGCCTCCTTGGCCAAGGATTCGATTGGTATTATAGTTATCAGTGGCCTTTTCCAAATCATATGAAGTAAACAGTTTTGTTTTCTCAATACTTCCTTCACTTAAAGACAACTCTTGTTGCAATATTAAACCACCATTTCTTTTAAAGAACTTTTGCTTGAGCTTGATTTCCCTCTTCCTTTTTACAAACTTGTACAACCACCATATTCCAATGAGTAGGAACAATATCACAAGCCCACCACTGCAACCTGCAGCACTTGGGGATAAGGATTAATACCATATCCTTGAGATTATTTAATTATCATATCGAACTACTACGAATATAGCCTAAAATTAATGTGTACAATTGTAAAATAGTAAGATTATAAACTATGGTTAGAGTATATAAATTTTACAATTAATGTGTACATTTTTAAAATTTTGAACAAGTAAGATTATAAATTCTGGTTAGAGTATACGTAAATGTACACATATCCATTAATTTTAAAATAGACACACAAACTCCGTTTAGAATTATACAGATCCTTTGAGGATAATTATGTCCTTTGACTATAGTGTTCCCAAACATATTCCATTTGTTCATAATTGTCCATAAAGGGATATGTCGTTTATGTGACCATTTTTTAAATCATTGGGGTCTACCTGTACATTAAGAAAACCTTAGGGTCCTGGAGGCTTTTTCGAATTTTTTTTTTTAAAAAAAAAAAGCATCACTTTTTTTCTCTTTTTGGGTGGGGATATTTCCACCCCATTGTTTGTGTAAATTCATCCCACTTTTAAAAAATATTTACACGAAGTTCAAATTATTTTTTATAAATAAAAATCAACAAAAATATTTGTATAATTAATCTTTTTTATATTTTTTCTTACTTAGGTTTTTTTACTATTAAGGTTACTTTAATATTTCTTTATGACATAAAATGACCAATTACTTAAAGAAATTTGTGTTTTTGTTTCTAATACTATAGGTATTTAATTTTATGACTTATAATCTAACTTTTTAATGAAGTCTAATAATTTTCAATATTTTACATCCGAATGACATAAATTGACAGTCCATTAATTTATATGAGTATTGTCCTATAAAGATATTATGTTAGTCAATTAAAGGTTAATTATCATACTAATAAAGTAGAATTAACCATTTAGAAACAATAAATTTGTAGAAAATAAAATAAAAATATGTTGAAGTTAAAGTAAATTTTAGGTTTTTTAATCTTTTAAGGGTAAAATAGTCAATTTAAATTTAGGCTAAAGCAATCATAGTAGTCAAAATATAATAAAAAAACTAAGTTACAAAAAAATAAATTAAGATATCACAAAAAATAAATTAAGATAGAGTTAATTAACTAGTTCTTAAAAAAAATTTTATTTAAAATTTTTTGAAATAATGTTATAATTATTTTCTAGAAGTGAAGTGGATTTCCAGAATTTGTGGGGTGGAAATATCACCATTGGGTCTACCTGTACATACATTGAGAAAATCTTAGGTATCCCTGATGGCCTGATGACTTTTTTTAATTAAAAAAAAAAGCATCACAATGTTTTTTTGGGTTAATCTTTTTGTTGGTCCGTGTTAAACAAACTGTGTAGAAAAGGGCTCCGCAGAAAATTTTAATATTTTTATCCGAAATATAGGTAAAAATAGAAGCAATTTGCATACCTATAACAATAAATTTGACCCGAGATTTGTGGAAGAAAATCTCCAAAATTGGCTGGCAACTACCATAACGATGTGAGTAATAGCCTTGGGGACATCCAGAGCAATTGTAGCCGTTTGAGGTATTACAAATCAAGCGACCTGTAAAGCCAGAATATATAGCAAAAGGAAAATCACATGTTTGGGATTGCAGTAGGTTGTTAAATAATAGTCGAATCAGTACCTGGGCAATATCGTCCGTCTACTAATGAATCACAAAGACATACGTGGCCTGAACTTAGTTGCATTAAACATTCTTGATTCAAATTACAAGAAGTCGGATTTGAGCTGTATTCTTCAATACAAGTGCCTATTTGTTCTCCCCACTCCAACATCGCAGGAACTTGATCTCTATCTTTCAAAACTTGAGGATTTGACAGGTAACTTGAGTCGAGCCAATCCCCTTGAACCAAAGAAACAGACCGGCAGTTCTGGAGAATACTTTGAGAATAAAAGTAAGATAAATTTGCATTCAAAACCTTACTAATTGGAGGAAGGGAGCATAAGAAATCGTAGCAACCAAATTTCTGAGTAGGATCACAAGTGCAAACAGACAAGCACCCACCAGAAACAGTTGAATCGTTCCCCAGGTCAATTGCATAATTGTCACAACCTATGGCTGTAAATTTATTGAGCCTCCAGGGAAAGGTAAAAGGGCTACCTGATAGATTGACTTCTCTAGCCGTGTGATTCCTCGTCACAATACTATTGTGTAAAAATATTACAGGAATGTTGACTCTAATAGTAGTATCGGAGTAAGAGTCCAATAGTTCCGTCTTGATACTAGGAAGAAAAGCTTTGGGAGAGCCAGAAGAGTTATCACAGATTACTTCATAACCCTTGTCAAAGTAGCACCCTTTTCCGATTCCGAAGGGGTAGATGATGCTGATATTTCCACATTCAGCTGGACAGAGAAATTTTTCTGAGGCTTTGATCGGTCCGAGAAGCGAAATAATAATCTGCAACAACACCAGATAATATTGATGAACAGCCATTCGCTCGTATCACGACCTTTACTCGTTCTTTCTTCAGAGTTGCAAAATGGAGATTTAATTTAAACAAATCGTTCATTTCTATTAGTTATTTCTTTCCATCTTCCCTGTTAACTTCATTTTTTATTGTTTCATTCTATTTTTTTCCCCCTTCAGTGTCAAGAAAGTCTTGCAATTGCTAATAATTAAGCCAGAGATTCCAGCAAACCAAGCTTGACTACTAAATTAACCCTGGCCGTCTCTCGCAAGTCTATAATAATAATATATCCTTTTTTTCGCTAGTGTTTGTAAGGAATATTGGTTGACTGACTGTTGACTTACTGATGATGTAGCTGCCAGCATGGCACTTGCAGTAACAAACTCACAGCTGTCAAAGCAGAATTTGTGAAGCATTCTTTAGTTAACAAATCCATTATTAAGTTAATTAATTTATATATAGGTATCGTAATGACATTCTTAGCCCATGTTTGGGTGGAAGATATGAGAAGAGAGGAAAGAAATGGAAAAAATAGAAGAGGAGAGAAAATAAGAGACAAAAGGAACAATCTCAATTTTATCATTTATAGTTTGACATAGAATTCATCTTTTTTCCTTATATTTCTTTTCCCTCTCCTCTCCTTCCATTTCTTTAAACTAAACATGCCATTAGTTTTGAGGCAAGATCCAGCTTCAGAGTCCTAAGTTCGTGCATGCCTTATATATATATAAAGCGACTCTTAGTTTTGACTAATAAAATGAGTGGGATTATGTGCGCTCTAAAAATTATTTTGAACACCTATTATTATGTATATTATTATATTATATTTCAAAAATTAAATTTTAATATGTAAAATCTTTAAAATGTCAAAAAAATCCTTACTTAAACCATTTAAATTAATTTACTCAACTATTCAGCCTACCAAAATAACTATTAAAAGTTTTTAGTATATACTTACAACAATGAAATCAAAGCTTGTTTATCAACGCAACTGTCCTAAATGGGGCCTAATTAAGCTATAACAATTTCTTTTATACAATGTCAGTGATTAATTTTTATTTATTAAATTTATTAAAAAATATGTTCAGTATTAAGCATATTGACTTATTTGCCCTCAACAAATCCATCTTAAAAAAAAACAACAACAACAGGAATTTCAAAAGATGCTTGATGCTCCTCTAGTTAATTTGGCTTCAGTTTCATCTTCCTCCTTTCTTCCGATTTTTTTTTTCAAAAATCAAAAAGCAAAAAATAATTAGAAATAATTCCTTTACGAGTTTAACTCAAACTTCTGAGTGAGTTAAAAAAAAAAATTGCCACCTATAAAAAAATTAATTTCGCTGCCAGGATTTGAACCTAGAATTTTATCTAGCAAATTTGATATTGATATTTAGAGTAGATTATAATTATATAGCAAATAAAACTTTGACTTTTTGGCAGTTTGCAGTATGTTAAAATATTAATTTTCTCTAATCTGCTAATTTTCTCTAATCTGTTAATAAATATTATTAGGTCATTGGTTTTGTTTAATGCTCCATATTCCTCCATTAAATGAGGGAAAAAAAAAGGGCAGCATTTGATTTCCAGTAACACCTACACAATACTGAAAATAAATTGGGTCATCGGGTGACAAATAAAAAAAAAAATTATGAAAGAGTTTGGATTATTGGCACCCTTCATTAATCTCATAAAATCCGTCTTCTATACAATCACATTTAAGGACGTACAAATATAATTAACCACATTTATATTTTCTCTTTCTCACAGATATGATTTTTCTTTTTTAGTTTTTCTTGTTTTAATTTCAAATCTGATTTTTTTCTTTTCCAACCAGCTCAAAGTCCTTTTTTTTTTTTTCCTTTTGGAACTGAAGAATAAATGGGGAAAAGAACATGAAGCTTTTGGTAAGAGAAGGAATAAGATGCACACACTATGCGCGAGATGCAGTCATATGAGCTGCAAGGAAGAAGAATTTGGTTGCAACCTATTGAGTGTTACTTATCATTTTCACAAGTTTTAAATATTGGAGAGTTATTATTTTTAACTCAATTCATTTCGATTTGGTAGTTTATTATTAAAAAAATCCGTTCTTTTTCGTTTCTTTATTCATATTGATTATTTATATTTTGAGAAACTAGAGTGTTTGAGCCAATAAAAAAGAGAAAGTTTGAAAGATACAAATTATAAAGTGTTTATTTAGAAAAAAAATATATTTTTTACATTAAATGAAATTTAATAAAAAAAAAGACTTTTAAGACGATTTTGGAGGGGTGCTAATAGTCCCACTTTTAATGAAAATAATTAAAAAAATTTCACTAAAATAATTAAAGTTTTAATAACCTTTTACCCAACATTTTTCAACCAGACAAGTATTCAATGTCGAGCAGATTAGTAATTAGATAAAAAAAGTAAAACACAAAATAAATCATGACCATTAATTCAGTGTACAATAAAAACTAAGCTCAATTGAATCCTAATCCCTTTCAACCATTTTTTTTCTTTTAACTCATATCAAGAATCCAGCAAGCTAATAAGCCAATCTTGACTTTGAAATAACGCCGGCCCTCCTCAGTCTTCAAGTTAATGGACATTAATTGGATAAACAAAACTCTTAACTAGACATCAATTGGAAGAAAGATAGAGGAGGTTTCCTTGCAAAATACGTACAATAATGTTTTTTTTTTTTGAAAGAACGTACAATAATGTTGAAAGGGAAAGAACCAATAGATTGGAAAATACGTGCAGTAATCAACGACTCCATAAATCCATTCCATCTCACCTTTAATCTAATTGGCCTAATTTCAAAACTTTAATAGTATGGTGAGGAGGCAAGGGACAGGACGTCAAGTCTTGCTTGAAAAATACGGACCCATTTCCCTTACTTGACCAGCTTGTTGAAATATCTTTGGTAGTTGTTTTGAGGATGTATAGTATTGTAGAGCATCTGTCAATTGCCCCGGGTTTTACTTTTTAACAACATATTCTCTTGTTACCAGTGGATTCATCATAGAAATTCATACAAAAAATTTAATAATAAAATTTTCTATTTTCAAACAATCTTGTACAATTCTTTACAATCTTTCTATTCTTAATTAAATTCGATAAACATCGAATAATTAGAAGTCTCAAAATTCTCGGATTCTGAGTTGTAACTTGTAAAACTCACTCTTCTTCTAAGTACTAATGCAGGGTCCTCTGTTTCTTCATTTTCATCCCCTCAACTTCAAGCACGGCTGCACAGGATCCTTGGTACGATTACACGATTGCTTAAGAGATCTTGGAATCTTTCAATTGCTAGGGGCTTTAGTCAAAGTGTTTCCTACCTCATGCATGTTTTGTATTAAAATGAGGATATTCCCAATAGAAAATGACTCTCTATATCATCGCCTTTTCAAAGCATCCGTCATATAGTAATTTTTCAAAACTTCACATATGTAACACTAACTTTCACATTTTCATTCCAGAAAGAACTTTTTGGAATACCTTCGCTAAGTTCACTCAGTGATATATTATGGTTACCAAATTGACATCATATTAATTATTGTTATAAAAATACAAGAAGATCGCGATCACGGTTTCTTTTTTCTTTCTTAATACGTAATACAGTGAGGTCTTACTAAGTAAAATAACTAAGCTTATAATTATGAGTGAATAAATGGATAAGTTAATGACGACCAGTTAATAAGTAAATTAGCCCCGCCCCGCAAGACAACAACCAGAACCGTTTTCAATACTTGACATCCGATGGGAAAGAACCATTTAATACTCGCATAATAATAATCACTGATTCCATTCCGTCGTACCAACGGCTAAAAGAAAAAACGTCGCCACTTTTAATCTCCAGTTTCACACAAATGGTCGAAGAAAATCCAAAGTTTCCACTTGCACCCCCCAGGAAATGAATACTGAAGAAGCAATGAAGTATGCGCAGCGGGCGTAAGAGTCTCGTCTACGTTCTTGTCACCATCGTCGCCTCAGGCTTTCAGCTCTTTGCATCAATTTTCTTGCGCGACACTTCTCCCGATGTTAGTCACTGTCAATAACGAAAGCAATCCTATGAAAATAAATTGAACTTTGAAAAACCTTTTCCCCAGCATCTTTTCTCGCTACCAATAATTCTGCAAGCTAATTAATAAGCTAGTCTTGACTTTGAATTAACGCTGGCCCTCTCAAGTCTTCAAGCTTTTATCCTCCACACATTAAAAAATAATTGACATTAACTGGATGTACAAAAGTCTTAATTGGAAGAAAGCTGGAGGTTTCCTTGCTAATACGTACAATAAATATTGAAAGGGAAAGAAGCATGAGATTGGTACAATAATCAACGATTCCATATTTTCATTCCATTTTACCTTTAATCTAGTTGCCCTAATTCCAATTTTCATTTGTATGATGATTGATGAGGAGGCAAAGGGACAGGGCTGAATTCATACTTGAGAGGAGCAGAGCCATTTCCATTAATTACTTGATTAGCTTGTTTAATTAAAACATATATTTTGATGATTTATAATGCTGTTAAGCTTCTGTGAATTGCCCTGGTTTTTAACCACGAATTCTCCTGTTACCAATGGATTCTCCATAGAAGTTCATACAAAAAATTTAAAATAATAAAATTTTCTATTTTCAAACAAGCTTATAAACCTCTGTTCTATTTCTAAGTGGTAATGCAGGTCCTTTGTTTCTTCGTTTCCACCCTGCTCAACTTCAAGCGCAGCTGCACAGGATCCTTGGTGGGATTGCAGGATTGTTTAAGAGATCTTAGAATCTTTCAATTGCTAGGGACTTTACTAAAAATGTTTTCTACGTGAAGCTTTGTTGGAATATATCTACCTTATTTATTGATTTTTTTATCCCTTACAAAATTAGCATCAATGTTTTGTTCCAGAGTGAAAAAATGTAACGAATGCATGACGCATATTCATATATGAAATGAAATGCATATATTAAGAAGAAAACCCTTCTTTCAAATAAGTAATTTTTCTCGTCACCACTTATTTCAAATAAGTAATTAAATGAATAGTAGCCAATATTGGCTATAAAAGGAGGGTCCTTCTCCTCATTTCATTCATTCCAATTCGTGAGAGCAATTCCTGCGTAGCAAAGAGTTAGAGAGCTTAAATAATAAAAGCTCTAATTTTAATGATTTGAGAGTTTGGGTGTATTGGGGTTTTGGGAAGTGAGTTAAAATACCACAATACTTGTAATTCCTTTTCACTAGTAAAATATTTTCCTTCTGTCTTCGCCCGTGGACGTAGGCTAAAAGTCGAACCACGTAATTTCTAGTGTCCCTGTGTGATTTTGTTGTCTCATTATTTCTCAATTTTACTTTAGCTGCGTGTCTGCTTCACCCAGCAATTTCCTAACAGTGGTATCAGAGCTATTGGTTGATTTTTGGAGTCGGGTACTGTTCACGTACAGGTACTATTCACGTATACGGTACTGTTCACGTATACGACATTGTTCACGTATACGGTACTGTTCACAAGAAACGGTGGGAGTGATCCAAGAATTTTGCGGTGCAAAGCAGGGAGTAGTGGTGTGGGTAAAGCAACTGTGTGGTTTTGTACATGTTTAGGAAAGTTCTGTCACAAAGGCGATAAGAGCCTAAGGAGTCTGGGTTTTAAGTGAGACCGTTCGTGACCCCTCCAGTCTTTCCTGGGAACTTTCCTGGTGTGCATTCTCACACATACTTACAACTATTCAGGGTGGTACACTAGTTTGTGTGCGGTATTTATCAACAAAATGGCAGCAAAGTATGAAATTGAGAAGTTCAACGGGAACAATTTCTCGTTGTGGAAAATGAAGATGAGGGCAATTCTGAGAAAAAATAATTGCTTAGCAGCAATTGGAGAAAGGCCCATGGAGATAACTGATGACAAGTGGAATGAGATGGACGGCAATGCAATTGCTGATCTACACCTGGCACTTGCAAACGGGGTGTTATCCAGTGTAGAGGAGAAAAATACAGCGAAGGAAATATGAGATACTCTCACAAAATTGTACGAGGCCAAGTCACTACACAACAAAATCTTCTTGAAGAGGAAACTCTATGCTCTTCGAATGGCGGAATCTACAACGGTGACTGACCATATCAACACCGTGAAGACTCTATTTTCACAACTCACATCGTTGGGTCATAAAATAGAGGAAAATGAACGTGCAGAGCTTCTACTTCAAAGTTTACCAGATTCGTATGATCAACTCATCATCAACCTGACAAACAACAATCCAGCGGACAGTCTAGTTTTTGACGATGTTGCAGCCTCTGTATTAAATGAGGAAAGCAGACGGAAAAGTAAGAAAGACAGACAAGTAAGTTCGCAACAAGTAGAAGCACTATCGGTGACAAGAGGGAGATCAACAGAACGTGGCCCCAGTGGGAGTCACAATCATGGTAGGTCAAAATCCAGAAGTAAGAAGAATATTAAATGCTACAACTGTGGCAAGAAAGGCACGTCAAGAAAGAGTGTTGGAACAACCAGAAGAGAAGAGAGGGCAAAGAACCTGAGTCATTAAATGCTCAGGGATGTGTAGCAAGTACCTCGGATGATGGCGAAATTCTCTACAGTGAAGCAATAACTGTTTTAGAAGGCAGAAAACGACTATCTGACATCTGGCTTATAGATTCAGGAGCTACCTGGCACATGACCTCTCGGAGAGAATTGTTCCACACATACGAACCTATCTCAGGAGGATTTGTTTATATGGGAAATGATCATGCCTTGGAGATTGCTGGTATTGGTACTATCAAAATTAAAATGTTTGATGGTACAATTCGCACAATTGGGGAGGTACGACATGTCAATGGCCTGAAGAAAAATCTATTGTCCTTGGGACAAATAGATAGTCATGGGTGCAAAACTCATGTTGAAAATGGGATCATGAAGATTACTAGAGGCGCACTTGTATTGATGAAGGCAGAAAAGATCGGTGCTAATCTGTTCATGCTTAAAGGGGAAACACTACAGGAAGCAGATGCGTGTGTTACATCAAACGGAAAAGAGTCAACGATGATGTGGCATCTCAAACTCGGCCACATGTCGGAACAAGGTTTGAAAATTCTCTCTGAGCAAAAATTACTTCCAGGGCTCAAATCGGTAAGTTTATCATTTTGCGAGCATTGTGTTACAAGTAAGCAGCATAGATTAAAGTTCAGTAGATCTGTTGCTAGAAGTAAATGCATATTAGACTTGATTCATTCTGATGTTTGGGAATCACCTGATATGTCCATGGGAGGTGCAAAGTACATGGTGACTTTCATTGATGATTATTCTAGGAGATGTTAGGTGTATCCAATTAAGAAAAAGTCAGATGTATTTTTAGTTTTCAAACAGTACAAAGCGCGGGTTGAACTTGAATCTGGGAAAATGATCAAGTGCTTGAGGACGGATAATGGTGGAGAGTATACAGATGGTGAATTTCTTACTTTCTGTAAGCAAGAAGGTATTCAGAGGCAGTTCACGGTGGCATACACTCCTCAACAAAATGGGGTGGCAGAGCGGATGAACAGAACTCTTACAGATATGATAAGAGCTATGCTGAGTACTGCGGGTCTACCTAATTCATTTTGGGCAGAAGCAGCCAAAACTGCCTGTTATATAGTAAATCGGTCGCCATCCATAGCAATTGGGCTAAAGACAGCGATGGAGATGTGGACTGGAAAGCCAGCAGATTACTCTCACCTACATGCATTCGAATGTCCTGTGTACGTGATGTACAATGCCCAAGAAAGAACAAAGCTAGATCCAAAATCTAGGAGGTGTATCTTCTTGGGATATGCTGATGGAGTTAAGGGGTATCGTCTGTAGGACCCCACTGCCCACAAGATCGTCATCAGCAGAGATGTGATCTTTGCAGAAGATCAACTGCAAAGGAAAGATGGAGATGATGGTACTGTAAAAGAAAAGTCAGAGACTATCCCGGTATTTGTGAAAAATAATCCAGAAGATTCAGATTCTTCGGAAGCAGCATCAGAGCACGAGGAACAAGAACCAGTTGAGTCTGAGGCTCCCGAAGTTCGTCGGTCAACTCGTGAGAGACGACCACCAACGTGGCACTCGGAGTATGTCACAGAGATCAATGTTGCGTACTGTCTTCTAACAGAGGATGGAGTACCATCAACTTTCCATGAAGCTTTAAACAGCCCAGATGTTACTTTGTGGATGACAGCAATGCAAGAAGAAATAGAGGCTCTACACAAGAACAAGACATGGGAACTTGTACCACTACCACGTGGAAGAAAAGCCATTGGTAACAAATGGGTCTACAAGATCAAGCGTGATGGTAATGACCAAGTGGAGCGGTATCGTGCAAGATTGGTGGTGAAAGGATATGCTCAGAAAGAAGGTATTGACTTCAATGAGATATTTTCTCCAGTAGTTCGACTTACAACAGTCAGAATAGTCTTGGCAATGTGTGCTACATTTGACCTACATCTAGAGCAATTAGATGTGAAGACTGCATTTCTTCATGGAGAACTTGAAGAAGAAATATATATGCTCCAGCCAGAAGGTTTTGCTGAAAAGGGAAAGGAGAACTTGGTTTGCAGGTTGAACAAATCTCTATACGGTCTCAAACAGGCGCCGAGGTGTTGGTATAAGAGATTTGATTCCTTCATCATGAGCCTTGGATACAACAGACTCAGTTCAGACCATTGTGCATATTACAAGAGGTTTGAAGATAATGATTTCATCATTTTGCTGTTGTACGTGGATGACATGTTGGTAGCAGGCCCCAATAAAGATCGAGTCCAAGAATTGAAAGCACAATTGGCTAGGGAGTTCGAAATGAAGGACTTGGGACCAGCAAACAAGATTCTAGGGATGCAACAGACTCAGTTCAGACCATTGTGCATATTACAAGAGGTTTGAAGATAATGATTTCATCATTTTGCTGTTGTACGTGGATGACATGTTGGTAGCAGGCCCCAATAAAGATCGAGTCCAAGAATTGAAGGCACAATTGGCTAGGTAGTTCGAAATGAAGGACTTGGGACCAGCAAACAAGATTCTAGGGATGCAAATTCACCGAGACAGAAATAATAAGAAGATTTGGCTTTCTCAGAAGAACTACTTGAAAAAAATCTTGCGACGCTTCAACATGCAAGATTGTAAGTCAATTTCTACCCCACTTCCTGTTAATTTCAAATTATCCTCAAGTATGTGTCCTAGCAATTAAGCAGAGAGGAAGGAGATGTCTCGAGTACCATATGCATCAGCAGTGGGAAGTTTGATGTTCGCTATGATATGTACTAGACCAGACATTGCACAAGCAGTGGGAGCAGTCAGTTGATACATGGCGAATCCTGGTGGAGAGCATTGGATAGCTGTGAAGAGGATTCTGAGATATATCAGAGGAACCTCAGATGTTGCATTATGTTATGGAGGATCAGAGTTTACTGTCAGGGGCTATGTGGATTCAGATTTTGCAGGAGATCTTGATAAAAGGAAATCCACTACTGGCTATGTGTTTACACTTACAGGAGCAGCTGTAAGCTGGGTTTCGAAACTGCAGACCGTTGTGGCCTTATCTACAACAGAAGCAGAGTACATGGCAGCTACACATGCGTGTAAGGAAGCTATTTGGATACAAAGGTTATTGGAGGAGCTCGGGCACAAACAACAGAAAATTCCTGTGTTTTGTGACAGTCAGAGTGCCTTGCATATTACAAGGAATCCAGCCTTTCATTCCAGGACAAAGCACATAGGAGTTCAATATCACTTCGTTCGAGAAGTAGTAGAAAATGGAAATGTCGATTTGCAGAAAATCCATACCAAGGAGAACCTAGCAGATGTTTTGACTAAGCCAATCAATGCTGACAAGTTTATCTGGAGTAGATCCTCTTGTGGCATAGCAGAAACGTAAGCAATATGATAATGGCGAAACAGAAAGGATGATGTGGAGATTGATTAGTTCTAAATCAAATCTCCAAGTGGGAGAAATGTTGAAAATGGGGCACCACTCTTCTAGAAGATGGTGCACCCAAAGTCTTCAAGTGGCCCACCATTGTAGGTGGTGCCGAAATGCTTGAAGGAGAGAATGGAAAAAGAAGAAGAAAGAGGAAGAAAAAATGTGCCGGGCCGAAAATGAAGAAAAAAAAAATAATAAAAATAATTAAATAATTAAATGAATAGTAGCCAATATTGGCTATAAAATGAGGGTCCTTCTCCTCATTTCATTCATTCCAATTCGTGAGAGCAATTCCTGCATAGCAAAGAGTTAGAGAGCTTAAATAATAAAAGCTCTAATTTTAATGATTTGAGAGTTTGGGTGTATTGGGGTTTTGGGAAGTGAGCTAAAATACCACAATACTTGTAATTCCTTTTCACTAGTAAAATATTTTCCTTCTGTCTTCACCAGTGGACGTAGGCTAAAAGCCGAACCACGTAATTTCTGGTGTCCCTGTGTGATTTTGTTGTCTCATTATTTCTCAATTTTACTTTAGCTGCGTGTCTGTTTCACCGAGCAATTTCCTAACAAAACAAACGGTTCTCTTTCATTGCTTCGAGAAAATATCCCACTAAACTTTTGTCTTCTTCACTGTCAGTTGAACGAATAGGTTTCTGCCCAGTTAAAAGCTCAACGAGAACTACTCCAAAACTATAAACATCACTTTTCTCAGTAAATTGACTTGATCGAAAATATTCGGGATCTAAATAACCAAAAGTTCCTTGTACTCGAGTGGTCAGGTGTGTTTGATCAATCATGACAGATCTAGAAGCCCCAAAATCTGAAACTTTAGCTCCATATTTATCATCTAAAAGTATATTTGCAGACTTGATATCTCGATGATAGATAGGAATAGAAGCAGCTGAATGCAAATAATATAAAGCATCTGAAACTTCAATAGCAACGCGTAAACGCATTTCCCATGTGATTGGAAACTCCTCAGTTTGGTCATGAATATATTGATAGAGAGTTCCATTCGGAATAAATTCATAAACCAAGAGAGGCACTTCTGTCTCCAAGCAACATCCCAATAAATTAACAACATTTCTGTGGTTAATTTGAGATAAAATTGCCACCTCATTTATGAATTGTTCAATATTACTCTCATCCACTAATTTGGGTTTTTTAATAGCCACAATTCTTCCATTTGTTAACATACCTTTGTACACTATGCCCTGGACTCCTTGACCAAAAATTCGATTGGTATTGACGTTGTCAGTGGCCATTTCCAATTCCATTGATGTAAACAATTTTGTCTTCTCAGAATTACCTTCATTTGATGACGACTCTTGTTGTAATAATAAACCCCCATTTCTTTTAAAGAAATTCTGCTTCAGCTTGATTACCCTTCTTCTTTCAACGATCTCATGCAACCTCCCTATCACGAATAAGAAAAACGGCGGTCCAGCCCCAGCACTGCAACCTGCACCGCTCCAAGACAAATATTAATACACGTTCGAGATGATTTATGGCATGGAACTATTGCGAAGGAGATCGCAAAAAGTTTACGCTGTTGCGAACTTTTAGGTGCTCTGTGAGTGTCTGTTTCGGATGAATTTTGGGACTAATGGATGAAGGACACGTGGACAACATCAAGGACAAAATGGTTACAAGATCTATTAGTTGGGCTGAACTATACATACTGTAAGCATTGAAAGCATGCCTCTCGGAAGATATCACTACACTGGAAGGGTTTGAAAGATGAAGGACAAGATTGGACGCTTCATTTCGTCATCGAATGTATTTTACAAACGAGCTCTCTTGACACTTGAAATGAGGTCCACTGAACTTTTCAGACTAGCCCGCCTGAGCTGTACCCAGCTCCAGCACTGAGCTCTCCACATGAGCTCGCCCTCCAGATCAGCTCCCTTTGAGCTTCCCAAGCACTCTCAAACCTTGACCATTACTCTTTATTGACTCCTAATTCCAATCTATCAAAGGGGAAATACCACAACTGTACTGCTGAGCCCATAATGTATAATTAATTCGTATTTTGGCTCACCAAAATTTAGGTAAAACTGTATATATACTAGCTATTCTCTTGACAAAATCTGCAAATTCCAGTACACACATTTATGCAACTTTGGAGAGTTGTTGGTCCAAATTTTAAGGAAAAACACAACTATTCGCAGGAGAGAGCTCTATCTATCATTCTATTTACTTTTAGTTCAAGAAATATTTATACGCCAAAAAGCTTAAGTATGGTGGAATTAAGGGATTAAAAGGATGTGCATACGTATAATAATCAATAAGACGTTAGAGTTTTCGTGCACAACTTCATATGTACTTGGACTTGGACTTATTGTATCTGTTTTAGCTGTTGTATTTTGGTAGCAACTATCCGTGTCATCTAATAAGTAACCGTTGGGACATCCCCAGCAATTGTAGGGACTTGAGGCACTATCACATAACAAGTCACCTGCAGATTAAAGACAAAACATGAAACAGAGAAATCAAATTAAATCTGCCAATTCAGCAATTTTTTTTCTCTAGCTGGTTGTTGGATATATAGCTGGTTATTTGTAGTCGAAACTGTACCTACGCAATATCCATCGTTTAGGCCATTAAAGCTTCTGTGGCAAAGACAAGAATAGCCTGAGGTTAATTGTATTGAATATCTATTGTGCTTATTACAAGTAGTTCTCGAATTATATTCTTCAACACAAATGCCTCTATCTTTAGCAAACTCCAGCACTGCAGGAAACTGTTGATGATCACTCAAGACATGAGGATTCGTCAGGAACTCTGACTGGAGCCAATTTTCTTCAACCATGAGTACGGACTGACATTTCTGAGGAAAGCTTTGAGAAAAGTGGTATGACATACTTGCATACTTGCATTGAAATCCTGAGTTAAATTAGGAGGAAGAGCGCATACGAAATCGTAGCAGCCACGGCTGCTGAGAGCACAAGTACTAATCGTCAGGCACCCACCAAAAACGATTGAATCATTCACTCGTTTAACAACTGTATTAAAGTTTCTGCAACCTATGGCGGCGAATCTATTGTGCAGCGGGGAAAAGGTTAAATGGGTACCTGATAGGTTGATGCCGTTTGGATGGCTTGTCGGGTTCAAAGAAATTACAGGAACGTCGACCCTAATTAAGTTTCCAACGTAACGGTCACTGTTCAAGAGTTCCAGGTTGTTGACTCCGGCAAGAAAAGCTTTGGGAGAGTCAGAGGAGTGATCGCAGATTACTTCATATCTCTTATCAAAGTATCAACCGTCTCCGATTCCAAAGGGGTAATTGATAGTGACATTCCCGCACGAATACTGACATAAATCTTGTGATAATGTTTTCATTGGCCAGAATAACAAAGCCATCATCTCCAAAAACACCAGATAATGATAATGCATAGCCATTCTGAAATGATCACGGCCGAACATGCAGATCTTTGCTCTGAAATAGCCTTCCAGCTAACTTTTAGGCATAGCTTTCAATGCAAATAAATTATTAAGTCGTGCAAGCCATTCTTGACTTTTAAAGAACCCGTGCCCTGTCAAGTCTTCGCCTCCTATAATTTATTCCGATATTTTGGTCACAAGTCATGTCATCAATTCTCGGTACCATCTTGTGTAAGTAGGCTTCGCAATGGGCTGGATCGGGCTCAGGCCATGGTAAGTCCTAATCTGACCTATATGATTAAAATGAAAAGTCCTAACTCTTAAAAAGTCCAACCCTTATTGAGTTAGGGTCGGACTAAGGCTTTATCCAAACTTAACCATAATTTTTTATTTTTCCATTCTTTTTAGAACAAGAATCGTATTCTTCATTCTTTATTAATAATATTATATTATTGTTGTTTCATTTTTATGTTGAATTTCTCTTTTTTAATCAAAATAACTAAAAATATGTTATTAAACTACTAGTCTGATTAAACAGAGAGACTTATTAAAAACACAGTAGCTTAGGCAAACTAACATAGAAGAAATTTGCATTGCAGTAGCAACTCATAATGTTGAACCCAGGATTTGTTCAGCCTGAGTAAAGAAGCCCTCTGAAGTTGTTGCTTCGTCTTTTGGTGCAGGTGCAGAATCTCGTGCGTACCTTCAGCCTCTGGCTGATTTTTATCACTCTCGGCATGTTGAGATTCTACCGCATTTTTGGCATCAACTCTATCGTCGTCATCCCTGCTCTTTTTTCCATTCTTATAAGAGGAAACACGAGCAATTTCTAGATTCCCTTCCGCACCAGCAATGTACTGCAGGTCCTCTGTTTCTTCAATTTCGCCTCTCAATTGCAATATCCTTGTTAGGATAAGAATCTTGCTTCTTAAGATATTCGAATCTTTTAATTGCCAGGTTATTGGCACCACCTGACCTGATGATTTATTGGATCTACCTTTACATTTCTTTCTGTATTGGCTACTTAAGGACTGGCCTAATTGTCATTGATCCCAATTGCATTGTTCAAAATAAATAATAGGATATATTGCAAAAATCTCACTTTTATTTATGAAATGAAAATATATAGAAGTACAAGACAACCAGTTTCTTTCATCCCCACTTGTTTGAAAGTAAAGGGTGTACATCTATGGAAAAAGCAGAACTACTGTTTAAAATTGACGTTCCCGTAGAAGATGAAACGGTTTCTAAAGAAGGTCCACTTGTGTCACCATCCACAAAATCAGTCTCTTCACAATTCTGCTGCAAAATTGAAGCTCCAATTGATGTTCTTATCCCCCCTAATTCAAATGCCACTTCTTTCATCGTAGGTCTCATCTTCCCATTCAAGTTCAAGCATCTTTTTGCGAGAGTAGCAACAGTCATAATCTCTTCTTTCTTAGCTTCCTTTAGAACTCGAGCATCAAGGACTTCAAACAAGCGGTTCTCGTTAATTGCTTGGAGAAAATATCCCACTAAACTTCTGTCTTCATTAGTGTTGATTGCGCGAATAGGTTTCTGTCCAGTTAAAATCTCAACAAGAACTACTCCAAAACTATAAACATCACTTTTTTCAGTAAATTGACTTGACTGAAAATACTCTGGATCTACGTATCCAAAAGTTCCTTGAACTTTTGTGGTCAAATGAGTTTGATCAACCATAACAGATCTTGAAGTTCCAAAATCCGAAACTTTGGCTCCATATTTATCGTCCAAAAGTATGTTTGCGGACTTGATGTCTCGATGATAAATAGGGATGGAAGCAGCTGAATGCAAATAGAAAAGAGCACCTGAAACTTCTACAGCAATGCGTAAAAGCAATTCCCATGTAATTGGAAACTCCTCAATTTGGTTATGTATGTATTGATAGAGAGTTCCATTTGGAATAAATTCATAAACCAACAGAGGAACCTCTGTCTCTAAACAACATCCAAGTAACCTAACAATATTTCGGTGATTGATTTGAGATAAAATTACCACTTCATTGATGAACTGCTCAACGTTAGTCTCATCCACTAATTTGGATTTTTTGACTGCCACGATTCTACCATCTTTCAACATTCCTTTGTATACAGTCCCTTGGCCTCCTTGACCGAGGATCCGATTGGCATTGTAGTTGTCAGTGGCCTTTTCCAAATCTTTTGAAGTAAACAATTTTGTTTTCTCAATGTTGCTTTCGTTTGAAGACAGCTCTTGTTGCAGTAACAAACCACCGTTTCTTTTGAAGAACTTTTGTTTGAGCTTGATTTCCCTTCTTCTTTTTACGAACTTGTACAACCGCCATATTCCAACAAGTAGAAACAGAAGTCCAAGCCCACCACTGCAGCCTAATAAAATTTGTGTATCATTTTAGTATTTTTCTAGGACGAAAACATATATTTCATTGGTTAGAAAACATTACTTTGGGATATAGGATACAGGACCAAAATGTAAGTGCATACCTATGATAATGTACTTGACCCGAGATTTTTTGGTGAAATATGGATAATGAGTCCGGCCGTAACAATAAGTTGAGTTTCTTGGGGACCTGTAATAACCGTCGGGACATTTGGAGCAATTATTGCCACTTACACAGACCAAGGTACCTACAAAACGTGAAAACAGAAAAGGTAAGATAATTAAGTAAATCACGGCAATTAATTATTCGTTCTTTTTTTTTTTTTACATTTTGAAAATTTTCAGTTAGATAGAGCGTTACAGAAAGAGAGAATATACATACACGCACAATGATTTTAGAATGTGAAAAATTAAACAAAGACGCGTGGATCCCACTGTGCCCACTTTGTGTCAAAAATTTACAAAGAAGCAATGGCCTTGTTGCAGGATTCAGCAATTTAATTAATTTACGGGATCCCACAAAAAAAAGTTTTTATATATAATTATAAATATAAATTCTTAGGTGCTGATATTTTCCCGAAGACGCATAATTTTAGAGCACTGTAAATATGTGAAAAAGCTCGTTTACTGCATTGTAAAAGACACCAGAGAAGAATTATATATATCTGTGTGTCAGTGTGTGTTTTCACTCATTTGTATGTAATCCTAAGAATTTTTAGGAAATAGACCGATGTGTACCTGGGCAGAATCCATCCGGCTCGGAATAAATTTTATTGAACATCCATACCCCCCAGCACCACAAATAGGAGTAGTACCTGAGCTAAATTCTTCAAGACAACTGCCTCTATATTCTCCCCAGTCCAACAGTGCGGGAATGTCACGTGCTTGTTGTTTCAAAACACGAGGATTTCCCAGGTATTTTGAGCCGATCCAATTTTCTTCAACCACGGAGACAGACTGGCATTTCTGGCTAATATTTTGAGAATAAAAGTGTGATATATCTGCGTTGAAAACCTGAGTAATACTTGGAGAAAGGGCGCATCGGAAATCATAGCATCCCCTCTTGGAAGTAGGATCACATGTAGAAATAGCCAGGCACCTACCCGAAACGGTTGAATTGTTAATATAAATCGTGTCATAGTCGTCACAACCTATGGCGGTGAATCTATTGGATCTGGCTGAGAATGTGAAGGGGCTGCCTGATAGGTTGACGCCTCTAGCATTGCTTGAGTTCTTCAAAGAAATTATAGGAACGTTGACTCTGATAGTACCCTCGTAGTAGGAATCTATGTCCAATAGTTCCAGATTGTTGATGCCAGGAAGATAAGGTTTGGGATGGTTCCTAGAAGAGTAATTGCAGATCACTTCAAAACTCTTGTTGAAGTAGCACCCTTCTCCGATACCAAAGGGGTAGCTGATGTTGACGTTTCCACACGCCCTTCGACAATCTTGTGTTGACACTTCGATTGGCCCGAGCAGCAAAATTATCTGCAACAACACCAGAACAGCCATTCTCACGTTTCATATGCGTGCACTACCTTTACTGTTTTTCAATTTCTTCAATTAGTGTTGGCAAATGGAGATTTAAACTCGAAAAAAAACCCGGTATACTTCTATTAATTTCTTTGCATCTTCCTTTTAATTTCTTTTTTCTCACACCCAGGAAAGTTCTTCAGGTCAAGACAGAATTTCCTGCATGCCAATCTTGGCTTTTTAATTTACATAGATGGAGAAGTCTTCAAGTTCTTCTCCTCCATAATTTTCAATATTTGGTCAAATAGTATGCTTAAAGTTCCATAACTTTTGAGAAAAGTCTGAATTGTCCTTCTTGTCTTCAAGTTCCTAAAACTTTAAGCATCTGTTTGGCACTTGCAAAGGTATTAAAATGAAGGAAAACTGAATAGAAACTATATTTGCAATGTTTTTGGAAAGAGCTAGAATACTCCTGGAGAGTCAGCTATTTGTCTCTATTTAGCTGACGTGTCCATGAGAGAGAATCCTCTTTTTAAATTATATGTTTGCTCTTTTCATAATGAGATTTACCGAGGGAAATAATCAATTATCTAAGTGTAGCTAGTTTGTACACAAAAATTCCGATTTTAATTGGTATGAAGAAGCAAGAGGACAGGTACTCAATGCAAACTTGAAAGGGGGAAAAAAAAATTTGACTACTTGAAGACTGCATTATGTGAATGTTAGACAAATTCAGCATTTTACGGATTACGTATTTTTTTTAATCCAATAAAAAAATCAGTCCACGCTAATAATAGATAATTTTAATATCGATTAAATCAAATCAAATAAGGATGTGAGTAAGCTCATTTTAACTCAATATAACAGTCAACTAGTATCCTGTCACATGTACAAATCGACAGACACTCACCAAAAATGGATGGATCATTTTGTCCGTTGATTGTGTTATAGTTGTCACAACCTATAGCGTTTTAATGGACTGGCAACAGAGAGAAGTTGAAGAGTCTATCTGACTGGGTTAGCATTGCTGTTCAAAGAAATTACCGCAAAGTTGACTCGGGTCTAGCCCCGTTCTTGGAAAAAGTTGAATATTCAAAAAGCAGAATTTTTATACTAAGGAAGAAAAGTTTCGGGAAGAAAAGTAATCGCAGATTACTTCAAAACCTTCATTAAACCAGAGATCCAAGCAAGCCGATCTCGACTTTCAATAAATCTGGGGGAATATGTATATAATTTTAACGCGCGAGTGAATATGTATCACCCATATACATCATACCATATTAGAACAAGTCAGGTGTTCAATGAATTGAATTAGCTGCTCGATGAAATGCCTCTGTGAGTCGCCTCAGCTGGAACTTCAATTATCACCCCACTCTGTAGCAAGCATTGACATGGCAACTGACAGAGTAGCATGTGATGGCTCAATGGGTGATTATCAGCATATTCAGAAAATTGTAGATGGCTTAATGGATAAGCATAGGGAATTTTATAAGACAAATGTATATTGTTCTTTGTGAAGGATAGTGAGTCATGACCATTAGATTAGTGCTATGGCTGTATAAATGCATTCATCAACTTTAATTAAGAAATTAAAGATTTAGAGCTAGAAGAATTTTTGTTGAGTTGTGTCCCACATTGGCTAGTAAGGGGGAGATGCTTGGGTTTATAAGGTGGTAGGTCACTCCACCTAAAAGGCTAGTCTTTTAGGTTGGATACCTAGAAATCTTATGTTAAGTCCCTCCAACAAGTGGCATCAGAGCTAAACCCAGAATGTGGTGGCGGAACAACTCAGGTGTGTCGGACGAAAGGACCGGAGTCCGGCGGTGGTTTCGTCCGAGGGGAGGATTGTTGAGTTGTGTCCCACATTGGCTAGTAAGGGGGAGATGCTTGGGTTTATAAGGTGGTAGGTCACTCCACCTAAAAGGTTAGTTTGCTAGTCTTTTGGGTTGGATACCTAGAAATCTTATGTTAAGTCCCCCCAATAATTTTCCTTACTCGGTTACTCCCATATTCAATCGTGTTTAAAAATGGACGGAACCCAGGTTATGCATCATAGACTTATATGCAGGATTCTGTGTCACCAGCTCCTTTTCCTTTTGTATGCTCTGCTTCTGAAATGTCAAACTTTGAGGTCTTCTATATCTTCAATTTCACTCCTCATTTGCAATATCCTTGTTAGGATAAGAATCTTGCTTCTCCAGGATCTTTGAATCTTTCAATTGCCAGGTTCGCGGCAACACTTGATGATTTATTGGAATCTGACTTTACTTTTATTTCTCAATTGACTACTTTGGGACTGGCCTAATTAGCATTCACCCCAATTGCACTGCCCAATGAAAACAGTAGGATATATTGCAAAAGTCACACAATTCTATTTATGAAATGAAAATAATAAAAAGTACAAGACAACTCTTTTCAATAACCACTTGTTTGAAAGTAAAAGGCCTGCATCTATGGAAAAAGCAGCACCATTGTTTAGAATTGACGTCCCTGCAGAGGATGAACCTGTTTCTAAATAATGTCAAATTATGTCACCATCCCCAAAATCAATCTCTTCACAATTCTGCTACAAAATGGAAGATCCAACTGATGCTCTAATCCCCCCAATTCAAACGCCACTTCTTTTATCGTAGGTCTCTTCTTCTCATTCAAGTTCAAGCATCTTTTTGCGAGTGTAGCAACAATCATAATCTCTTCTATAGGCGACAAATTGAGTTAAAATTTGGATTGTTGCTTCGGAAGTTGAAGGTGAAATTGATGAATAAGCAATATGCGAATGACAACTTGCTGTATCATCTCATTGTAGGTTGCATTAAAATTTAATGAGGTAAAAATTAGTAAGGGGTTTTATGTCTGTTAACCATGTCTTGACTGATCTTATTTCTGGGAAGTTTTTCTGGGATATGATTGTTTATGCAAGCATTCGGAAAAATCATAATTCTTTACCTTATTGTTTTATTTACATTCACATTATTGAAAAGATTCACTTCTCTTGACATTTAAGCTTTATCTTGCTCTGTTTTTGAACAGGCTGAGGTGGAAGTTTGAAAGATACAAATTATAAAGTGTTTATTTAGAAAAAAAATTATTTTTAACATTAAATGAAATTTAATAAAAAAAAGGACTTTTAAGACGATTTTAGAGGGGTGTTAATAGTCCCACTTTTAATAAAAATAATTAAAAAAATTTCACTAAAATAATTAAAGTTTTAATAACCTTTTACCCAACATTTTTCAACCAGACAAGTATTCAATATCGAGCAGATTAGTAATTAGATAAAAAAGCAAAACACAAAATTAATCATGGCCATTAATTCAGTGTACAATAAAAACTAAGCTCAATTGAATCCTAATCCCTTTCAACCATTTCTTTTCTTTTAACTCATATCAAGAACCCAGCAAGCTAATAAGCCAATCTTGACTTTGAAATAACGCTGGCCCTCCTCAGTCTTCAAGTTAATGGACATTAATTGGATAAACAAAAGTCTTAGCTGGACATTAATTGGAAGAAAGATAGAGGAGGTTTCCTTGCAAAATACGTACAATAATGTTGAAAGGGAAAGAACCAATAGATTGGAAAATACGTGCAGTAATCAACGACTCCATAAATCCATTCTATCTCGCCTTTAATCTAATTGCCCTAACTTCAAAACTTTAATAGTATGGTGAGGAGGCAAGCGACAGGACGTCAAGTCTTGCTTGAAAAATACGGACCCATTTCCCTTACTTGACCAGCTTGTTGAAATATCTTTGGTAGTTGTTTTGAGGATGTATAGTATTGTAGAGCTTCTGTCAATTGCCCTGGTTTTTACTTTTTAACAACATATTCTCTTGTTACCAGTGGATTCATCATAGAAATTCGTACAAAAAATTTAATAATAAAATTTTATATTTTCAAACAATCTTGTACAATTCTTTACAATCTTTCTATTCTTAATTAAATTCGATAAACATCGAATAATTAGAAGTCTCAAAATTCTCGGATTCTGAGTTGTAACTTGTAAAACTCACTCTTCTTCTAAGTACTAATGCAGGGTCCTCTGTTTCTTCATTTTCATCCCCTCAACTTCAAGCACGGCTGCACAGGATCCTTGGTACGATTACACGATTGGTTAAGAGATCTTGGAATCTTTCAATTGCTAGGGGCTTTAGTAAAAGTGTTTCCTACCTCATGCATGTTTTGTATTAAAATGAGGATATTCCCAATAGAAAATGACTCTCTATATCATCGCCTTTTCAAAGCATCCGTCATATAGTAATTTTTCAAAACTTCACATATGTAACACTAACTTTCACATTTTCATTCCAGAAAGAACTTTTTGGAATACCTTCGCTAAGTTCACTCGGTGATATATTATGGTTACCAAATTGACATCATATTAATTATTGTAATAAAAATTCAAGAAGATCGCGATCACGGTTTCTTTTTTCTTTCTTAATACGTAATACAGTGAGGTCTTACTAAGTAAAATAACTAAGCTTATAATTATGAGTGAATAAATGGATAAGTTAATGATGACCAGTTAATAAGTAAATTAGCCCCGCCCCGCAAGACAACAACCAGAACCGTTTTCAATACTTGACATCCGATGGGAAAGGACCATTTAATACTCGCATAATAATAATCACTGATTCCATTCCGTCGTACCAACGGCTAAAAGAAAAAACGTCGCCACTTTTAATCTCCAGTTTCACACCAATGGTCGAAGAAAATCCAAAGTTTCCACTTGCACCCCCCAGGAAATGAATACTGAAGAAGCAATGAAGTATGCGCAGCGGGCGTAAGAGTCTCGTCTACGTTCTTGTCACCATCGTCGCCTCAGGCTTTCAGCTCTTTGCATCAATTTTCTTGCGCGACACTTCTCCCGATGTTAATCTATAGTTAGTCACTGTCAATAACGAAAGCAATCCTATGAAAATAAATTGAACTTTGAAAAACCTTTTCCCCAGCATCTTTTCTCGCTACCAATAATTCTGCAAGCTAATTAATAAGCTAGTCTTGACTTTGAATTAACGCTGGCCCTCTCAAGTCTTCAAGCTTTTATCCTCCACACATTAAAAAATAATTGACATTAACTGGATGTACAAAAGTCTTAATTGGCAGAAAGATAGAGGTTTCCTTGCAAATACGTACAATAAATATTGAAAGGGAAAGAAGCATGAGATTGGTACAATAATCAACGATTCCATATTTTCATTCCATTTTACCTTTAATCTAGTTGCCCTAATTCCAATTTTCATTTGTATGATGATTGATGAGGAGGCAAAGGGACAGGGCTGAATTCATACTTGAGAGGAGCAGAGCCATTTCCATTAATTACTTGATTAGCTTGTTTAATTAAAACATATATTTTGATGATTTATAATGCTGTTAAGCTTCTGTGAATTGCCCTGGTTTTTAACCACGAATTCTCCTGTTACCAATGGATTCTCCATAGAAGTTCATACAAAAAATTTAAAATAATAAAATTTTCTATTTTCAAACAAGCTTATAAACCTCTGTTCTATTTCTAAGTGGTAATGCAGGTCCTTTGTTTCTTCGTTTCCACCCTGCTCAACTTCAAGCGCAGCTGCACAGGATCCTTGGTGGGATTGCAGGATTGTTTAAGAGATCTTAGAATCTTTCAATTGCTAGGGACTTTACTAAAAATGTTTTCTACGTGAAGCTTTGTTGGAATATATCTACCTTATTTATTGATTATTTTATCCCTTACAAAATTAGCATCAATGCTTTGTTCCAGAGTGAAAAATGTAACGAATGCATGATGCATATTCATATATGAAATGAAATGCATATATTAAGAAGAAAACCCTTCTTTCAAATAAGTAATTTTTCTCGTCACCACTTATTTGAAATTAAAGGATCTGCATCTACAGAGAAAGCAACACTGTTTAGGATTGACCCAGCAGAAGAAGAACAGATTTCGGAATGTCCAGTATTGTGACCAGCCACAAAATCAATCTCGTCACAGTTATGCTGCATAATGGAAGCCCCAATTGATGCTCTAATCCCCGCTAATTCAAATGCTACTTCTTTCATTGTAGGTCTCTTTTTCCCAATCATGTTTAAGCATCTTTTTGCAAGCATAGCAACAGTAATAATCTCTTCTTCCTTAGCTTCCATAAGAACTCGAGCATCAAGGACATCAAACAAACGGTTCTCTTTCATTGCTTCGAGAAAATATCCCACTAAACTTTTATCTTCTTCACTGTCAGTTGAACGAATAGGTTTCTGCCCAGTTAAAAGCTCAACGAGAACTACTCCAAAACTATAAACATCACTTTTCTCAGTAAATTGACTTGATCGAAAATATTCGGGATCTAAATAACCAAAAGTTCCTTGTAATCGAGTGGTCAGGTGTGTTTGATCAATCATAACTGATCTAGAAGCCCCAAAATCTGAAACTTTAGCTCCATATTTATCATCTAAAAGTATATTTGCAGACTTGATATCTCGATGATAGATAGGAATAGAAGCAGCTGAATGCAAATAATATAAAGCATCTGAAACTTCAATAGCAATGCGTAAACGCATTTCCCATGTGATTGGAAACTCTTCAGTTTGGTCATGAATATATTGATAGAGAGTTCCATTCGGAATAAATTCATAAACCAAGAGAGGAACTTCTGTCTCCAAGCAACATCCCAATAAATTAACAACATTTCTGTGGTTAATTTGAGATAAAATTGCCACCTCATTTATGAATTGTTCAATATTACTCTCATCCACTAATTTGGATTTTTTAATAGCCACAATTCTTCCATTTGTTAACATACCTTTGTACACTGTGCCCTGGCCTCCTTGACCAAGAATTCGATTGGTATTGAAGTTGTCAGTGGCCATTTCCAATTCCATTGATGCAAACAATTTTGTCTTCTCAGAATTACCTTCATTTGATGACGACTCTTGTTGTAATAATAAACCCCCATTTCTTTTAAAGAAATTCTGCTTCAGCTTGATTACCCTTCTTCTTTCAACGATCTCATGCAACCTCCCTATCACGAATAAGAAAAACGGCGGTCCAGCCCCAGCACTGCAACCTGCACCGCTCCAAGACAAATATTAATACACGTTCGAGATGATTTATGGCATGGAACTATTGCGAAGGAGATCGCAAAATGTTTACGCTGTTGCGAACTTTTAGGTGCTCTGTGAGTGTCTGTTTCGGATGAATTTTGGGACTAATGGATGAAGGACACGTGGACAACATCAAGGACACAATGGTCACAAGATCTATTATTTGGGCTGAACCATACTGTAAGCATTGAAAGCATGCCTCTCGGAAGATATCACTACACTGGAAGGGTTTGAAAGATGAAGGACAAGATTGGACGCTTCATTTCGTCATCGAATGTATTTTACAAACGAGCTCTCTTGACACTTGAAATGAGGTCCACTGAACTTTTCAGACTAGCCCGCCTGAGCTGTACCCAGCTCCAGCACTGAGCTCTCCACATGAGCTTCCCAAGCACTCTCAAACCTTGACCATTACTCTTTATTGACTCCTAATTCCAATCTATCAAAGGGGAAATACCACATAATGTATAATTAATTCGTATTTTGGCTCACCAAAATTTAGGTAAAACTGTATATATACTAGCTATTCTCTTGACAAAATCTGCAAATTCCAGTACACACATTTATGCAACTTTGGAGAGTTGTTGGTCCAAATTTTAAGAAAAAACACAACTATTCGCAGGAGAGAGCTCTATCTATCATTCTATTTACTTTTAGTTCAAGAAATATTTATACGCCAAAAAACTTAAGTATGGTGGAATTAAAGGATTAAAAGGATGTGCATACGTATAATAATCAATAAGACGTTAGAGTTTTCGTGCACAACTTCATATGGACTTGGACTTGGACTTATTGTATCTGTTTTAGCTGTTGTATTTTGGTAGCAACTATCCGTGTCATCTAAAAAGTAACCGGTGGGACATCCCCAGCAATTGTAGGGACTTGAGGCACTATCACATAATGTTGAGATGCTTGATCAACAGCAGCAGATCAACGGCTGATATTAATGTGACAAGGATTGATGACCTGGATAGCTGAGCTGGAGAAGTTAGTTGAGATTGTTGTAATTAGTTTCAGGTTAACCAATAGTAGTGTTGCAGCTGTATTAGAGTTTGTTATTACTGTTAATCATTAATATAAATTGTAAAAATCATGATTGTAACATTTACATTGAGTTTAATAAAGCTTTTCCTGGTTCATTAGTTTTCTTCCTCTTTCTGTTATTTTCTTGCTAGCCAAACAAGCTGCCAGACTAAGATCTGTAAATTCTAACTTGGTATCAGAGCCAGATGGCATCATCAAGCTCAAATCAAACTACTAATCACACCACAGCTGTTTCTTATACCTTCCCTACGCCAATTAAACTTGACAGATCGAATTATTTGATCTGGAGAATGCAAGTGTTGGCATCTATTCAAGGAAATGGATTAGAATGCTATATTGACGGTTCAATCACAGCACCATTCACAGATCAGAGGATTCCAAGCTCTGAGTTTGTGATTTGGAAATGAACTGATCAGCAGCTGTTAGGTTGGTTACTCTCTTCCATGACTGAGAGTGTTCTTGGCATTGTTCTTGGTTGTAAAACTTCCTTTGAAGTCTGGAAAGCTCTGGAAAAACTTTCTGGCTCACAAAACAAAACCAGAGCATTACAACTAAAGAATCAAATGATGATGACAAAGAAGAATGATATGAATGTTTATGACTATTTTCACAAAATGAAAGGAATAGCAGATAGTATGGCAGCAGCAGGAGCACCAATGAGTGACTATGATTTCATGATGAGTGTGCTAGGAGGAATTGGTTCTGACTATAATCCTGTAGCAGTGTTGATCACAGGAAAAGGACAAGATCTTGATCTATCAGATTCACTCTCAATGTTAATGACACATGAAGGAATGCTGGAACAACAAGCCTTAGCTGAAGCTATGGAAGCAAATTTGGCTTTTGCTGCAAACTTTGCTCAGAAAGGACCAAACAAGAAGAAAGGTTTAGGTGCTTATAACTCAAAATTTGTTTTCAGTCAAGATGTTGTGAGATCTAAAAATCCTGGATACATGATGCAAGGAAATTTTAGATCAAATCAACAAGGAGGAAATCATTACAGAGGAAAGAAAGGTGGCAGAGGAAACAATATGTATGGAGGAAGATCTTGGAATCAGGGTGGCAGAACTCAAATGCCTGGAAATTCTTCATCACAGCAGTATCAACCTAGATGCCAAGTATGTTTTACTATAGGACACACTGCTGATATCTGTAAAGATCGTTTCAATAAAGACTTTGTTCCAGCAATGAGGTATCCACATCAAGGAAACTACATTCAAGGTTATAATCAGAGAAATATGTCTGCTTATATGGCAACACCAGAAATTGTAATGGATGATGGCTGGTACCTAGACAATGGAGCAACTCATCATCTCACTAATGATCTCAACAATCTCAGTCTCAGTGAACCTTATGAAGGTAATGAAAAACTTATAATTGGAAATGGATATGGCCTTACTATTTTTCATATAGGAAGTACTCATTTAGCAGTTGGAAATCACAATTTATTGCTCAAAAATCTTTTGTTTGTGCCACACATTACCAAAAACCTCTTAAGCATTTCTAAGCTAACAACTGATAATTCTTTGATCATTGAATTCTGTGGAAATACTTGTTTTCTCAAGGACAAGAAGAAGAGGACAGTTCTGCTGGAGGGTGTGGCTATGAAGGGTCTGTATAAGCTGAAGCTTGAGCCTAGGAGTAAAATTCATCAAGTGTTTCTTTCAACTGCTAATAAGGATACATGTTCTGTACCCGTGTCTATGATGTCACATTGTTCAAATGATTTGCAACCTTATTGTAAATCAGATACTCAACTCCAAAGTAGCTCAAATTCCAGTACTTCTATAAATGTTTTACCTAGGCAACTTGGTCATCCTAGTTCAAAGGTCCTGAAGCATGTACTCACTAACTGTAAACATCTGCATTACAGTAATAAAACTCCATTTCCTGACTTCTGTGATGCATGTCAATATGGAAAAGTTCATAAACTGCATTTTGGAGAAACTGAGATTAAAACATCCTCTCCCTTAGAACTTATACATACTGACTTATGAGGTCCATCACCCATCATTTCTCTAAATGGTTACAAATACTATATTAGCTTTGTTGATGATTATAGTAGATATACCTGGATTTATCCTTTGAAGACCAAATCCCAGGCTCTATCTGTCTTCATTATTTTTAGAACTCAAGTTGAAAAACAATTTGACAAAGCCATTAAAATCTTACAGTCAGATTGGAGGGGTGAGTTCAGATCGTTTGTACCTTATCTCCATAAACATGGAATCCTATTCAGACATCCTTGTCCTCATACACACCACCAAAATGGAACAGTGGAGAGAAAACACAGACATCTTGTAGAGATGGGTTTAACTCTACTTGCACAAGCTAAACTACCTCTGAGTTTCTGGTGGGAAGCATTCTCAACATCAGCCTTTCTCATTAATAGATTGCCAACTTCTGTTCTGCCCACACACAAATCTCCTTTTGAAATTCTTTTCAAACACAAGCCTGACTATACCTTTTTCAAATGTTTTGGCTGTTCATGTTTTCCTTATTTGAGATTCTATAACAAACACAAACTAAATTTTCATACTACAAAGTGTTTGTTTATTGGTTACAGTACAGACCACAAGGGTTATAAGTGTCTAAGTCCGAAAGGTGTTGTCTATGTTGCTAGGCATGTGGTGTTTAAGGAACTTGAATTTCCCTTCTCTACTGATCCTCTCTTTTCTAAACAATCCTCAGCCTCTGTCTCTGAATATAGAAATCCTATGTTTAAAACCTCTTCTGTGTTAGTTCCACTTCATGATCCTCCAGGCTCAAGTAACAACACTGTACAACAGCTTCAGCCAGACTTATTACCAGCTTCCTCTTCTTCCTCAAGTTCTTCATCATAACCATCTTTTTTCCCTCCAAATACATCCTGCACTGATCCTCATCACAGTATGCCTCACCATAATTCACCACATTCTAATCCAGTACCACATTCTTCCTCTCCAACTATAGTGCCTAATCCACAACCATCTGTCTCTAATCATGTTCCACTACCTACTCATCCGATGGTTACAAGAGCAAAAGCAGGTATTTTTAAGCCAAAGTTTCTTGCATATTCCTCTGTTCTTGAAGAACAGGAACCAGCTATAATTTCTCAAGCTCTCTCAGACCCTAAATGGAAAGCAGCAATGCAGGCTGAGTTTGATGCACTTATGAAAAATAAAACTTGGATTCTTGTTCCAGCCTCACAAGCTACAAAAGTTGTTGGTTGTAAGTGGGTGTTTCGTATTAAGCATAATGTAGATGGTTCTGTCTCAAAGTATAAAGCACGTTTAGTTGCAAAGGGTTTTCATCAAACCCCTGGTGTTGATTATTTTGAGACCTTTAGTCTAGTGGTTAAGCAATCTACTGTGCGAATTGTACTTAGTCTTGCTGTTATGAAGGGCTGGAAAATCAGGCAACTTGACATCAACAATGCTTTCCTTAATGGGGAGCTCAATGAAGATGTATATATGTTTCAACCTGAGGGATTTGTCCAGTCTCCATCTGGTCATGTTTGTAAATTGCTTAAGGCTCTTTATGGTCTGAAACAGGCTCCTAGAGCCTGGTTTGATATATTAAGGAAAGCCTTGTTGCAGTGGGGGTTTCAGAACTCTAGAGCAGATTCATCTTTGTTTTTTAAACATGAACATGGAGGGATTGTGATTGTTTTGGTATATGTGGATGATATCCTAATCACTGGAGATAATAATACAGTGATTGAGAGCTTCATTAAATATCTTGGAGATACCTTTGCTTTAAAAGACCTTGGAGTTTTCAGTTATTTCCTAATCACTGGAGATGGCTGCCTACATCTCTCACAAGCCAAATATGTAAGAGATTTGCTCACAAGAACTGACATGAAAAACTGCAGAGGAAGTGATACTCCAATGAGTACGGGACAGAAACTAAGAAGAGCAGGAAATGAGGATAATTTGGTTGTTAATATCACTGAATATAGAAGCATAATAGGTGCTTTACAGTATTTGGTACTCACAAGGCCAGAACTTACTTTTTCAGTAAACAAGTTGAGTCAATTTCTTGCTGCACCAACAGAGAAGCACTAGAATGCCTGTAAAAGAATTTTAAGGTACCTGAAAGCAACTGAGGATTATGGTTTGCTATTTAAACCAGGAGGAGATATAGTCTTAAATGCATATACTGATGCAGATTGGGCATGTGATGTTGATGACAGAAAATCAGTTGGGGCATACTGTATTTATTTTGGACAGAATCTTATTTCATGGTCTTCAAAGAAGCAACAAACAGTAGATAGATCCAGCACAGAGTCAGAATATAGAGCTTTATCAACAGCATGTGCAGAAATCATTTGGATTCAAGCTTTACTTGGAGAACTTAAGATTACGAGCAATCAAACATCAACAATCTGGTGTGACAACAATGGAGCAGCTGCATTAGCAACTAATCCAGTGTATCATGCTAAAACCAAGCATATAGAATTGGATGTTCATTTTATAAGAGAGAAGGTGACAAGTAAACAAGTGGAAATCAAGTATGTGCCTAGTGAATGGAACATTGCTGATGTGCTAACAAAGCCTATGGCTTACTCCTTTTTCAATTACTATAGAGACAAGCTTAATGTTGTTCCACGGCCGTTAAGCTTGAGGAGGGGTGTTGAGATGCTTGATCAACAGCAGCAGATCAACGGCTGATATTAATGTGACAAGGATTGATGACCTGGATAGCTGAGCTGGAGAAGTTAGTTGAGATTGTTGTAATTAGTTTCAGGTTAACCAATAGTAGTGTTGCAGCTGTATTAGAGTTTGTTATTACTGTTAATCATTAATATAAATTGTAAAAATCATGATTGTAACATTTACATTGAGTTTAATAAAGTTTTTCCTGGTTCATTAGTTTTCTTCCTCTTTCTGTTATTTTCTTGCTAGCCAAACAAGTTGCCAGACTAAGATCTGTAAATTCTAACTCATAACAAGTCACCTGCAGATTAAAGACAAAACATGAAACAGAGAAATCAAATTAAATCTGCCAATTCAGCAATTTTTTTTCTCTAGCTGGTTGTTGGATATATAGCTGGTTATTTGTAGTCGAAACTGTACCTACGCAATATCCATCGTTTAGGCCATTAAAGCTTTTGTGGCAAAGACAAGAATAGCCTGAGGTTAATTGTATTGAACATCTATTGTGCTTATTACAAGTAGTTCTCGAATTATATTCTTCAACACAAATGCCTCTATCTTTAGCAAACTCCAGCACTGCAGGAAACTGTTGATGATCTCTCAAGACATGAGGATTCGTCAGGAACTCTGACTGGAGCCAATTTTCTTCAACCATGAGTACGGACTGACATTTCTGAGGAAAGCTTTGAGAAAAGTGGTATGACATAGTTGCATACTTGCATTGAAATCCTGAGTTAAATTAGGAGGAAGAGCGCATACGAAATCGTAGCAGCCACGGCTGCTGAGAGCACAAGTACTAATCGTCAGGCACCCACCAAAACCGATTGAATCATTCACTCGTTTAACAACTGTATTAAAGTTTCTGCAACCTATGGCGGCGAATCTATTGTGCAGCGGGGAAAAGGTTAAATGGGTACCTGATAGGTTGATGCCGTTTGGATGGCTTGTCGGGTTCAAAGAAATTACAGGAACGTCGACCAAAATTAAGTTTCCAACGTAACGGTCACTGTTCAAGAGTTCCAGGTTGTTGACTCCGGCAAGAAAAGCTTTGGGAGAGTCAGAGGAGTGATCGCAGATTACTTCATATCTCTTATCAAAGTATCAACCGTCTCCGATTCCAAAGGGGTTATTGATAGTGACATTCCCGCACGAATACTGACATAAATCTTGTGATAATGTTTTCATTGGCCAGAATAACAAAGCCATCATCTCCAAAAACACCAGATAATGATAATGCATAGCCATTCTGAAATGATCACGGCCGATCATGCAGATCTTTGCTCTGAAATAGCCTTCCAGCTAACTTTTAGGCATAGCTTTCAATGCAAATAAATTATTAAGTCGTGCAAGCCATTCTTGACTTTTAAAGAACCCGTGCCCTGTCAAGTCTTCGCCTCCTATAATTTATTCCGATATTTTGGTCACAAGTCATGTCATCAATTCTCGGTACCATCTTGTGTAAGTAGGCTTCGCAATGGGCTGGATCGGGCTCAGGCCATGGTAAGTCCTAATCTGACCTATATGATTAAAATGAAAAGTCCTAACTCTTAAAAAGTCCAACCCTTATTGCGTTAGGGTCGGACTAAAGCTTTATCCAAACTTAACCATAATTTTTTATTTTTCCATTCTTTTTAGAACAAGACTCTCCGTTTCTTTTAGAACAAGACTCGTATTCTTCATTCTTTATTAATAATATTATATTATTGTTGTTTCATTTTTATGTTGAATTTCTCTTTTTTAATCAAAATAACTAAAAATATGTTATTAAACTACTAGTCTGATTAAACAGAGAGACTTATTAAAAACACAGTAGCTTAGGCAAACTAACATAGAAGAAATTTGCATTGCAGTAGCAACTCATAATGTTGAACCCAGGATTTGTTCAGCCTGAGTAAAGAAGCCCTCTGAAGTTGTTGCTTCGTCTTTTGGTGCAGGTGCAGAATCTCGTGCGTACCTTCAGCCTCTGGCTGATTTTTATCACTCTCGGCATGTTGAGATTCTACCGCATTTTTGGCATCAACTCTATCGTCGTCATCCCTGCTCTTTTTTCCATTCTTATAAGAGGAAACACGAGCAATTTCTAGATTCCCTTCCGCACCAGCAATGTACTGCAGGTCCTCTGTTTCTTCAATTTCGCCTCTCAATTGCAATATCCTTGTTAGGATAAGAATCTTGCTTCTTAAGATATTCGAATCTTTTAATTGCCAGGTTATTGGCACCACCTGACCTGATGATTTATTGGATCTACCTTTACATTTCTTTCTGTATTGGCTACTTAAGGACTGGCCTAATTGTCATTGATCCCAATTGCATTGTTCAAAATAAATAATAGGATATATTGCAAAAATCTCACTTTTATTTATGAAATGAAAATATATAGAAGTACAAGACAACCAGTTTCTTTCATCCCCACTTGTTTGAAAGTAAAGGGTGTACATCTATGGAAAAAGCAGAACTACTGTTTAAAATTGACGTTCCCGTAGAAGATGAAACGGTTTCTAAAGAAGGTCCACTTGTGTCACCATCCACAAAATCAGTCTGTTCACAATTCTGCTGCAAAATTGAAGCTCCAATTGATGTTCTTATCCCCCCTAATTCAAATGCCACTTCTTTCATCGTAGGTCTCATCTTCCCATTCAAGTTCAAGCATCTTTTTGCGAGAGTAGCAACAGTCATAATCTCTTCTGTCTTAGCTTCCTTAAGAACTCGAGCATCAAGGACTTCAAACAAACGGTTCTCGTTAATTGCTTGGAGAAAATATCCCACTAAACTTTTGTCTTCATCATTGTTGATTGCACGAATAGGTTTCTGTCCAGTTAAAACTTCAACAAGAACTACTCCAAAACTATAAACATCACTTTTTTCAGTAAATTGACTTGATTGAAAATACTCTGGATCTACGTATCCAAAAGTTCCTTGAACTTTTGTGGTCAAATGAGTTTGATCAACCATAACAGATCTTGAAGTTCCAAAATCCGAAACTTTGGCTCGATATTTATCGTCCAAAAGTATGTTTGCGGACTTGATGTCTCGATGATAAATAGGGATGGAAGCAGCTGAATGCAAATAGAAAAGAGCACCTGAAACTTCTACAGCAATGCGTAAAAGCAATTCCCATGTGATTGGAAACTCCTCAATTTGGTTATGTATGTATTGATACAGAGTTCCATTCGGAATAAATTCATAGACCAACAGAGGAACCTCTGTCTCCAAACAACATCCGAGTAACTTAACAATATTTCTGTGGTTGATTTGAGATAAAATTACCACCTCATTGATGAATTGCTCAACATTAGTCTCATCCACTAATTTGGATTTTTTGACTGCCACGATTCTACCATCTGTCAACATTCCTTTGTATACAGTCCCTTGGCCTCCTTGACCTAGGATCCGATTGGTATTGTAGTTGTCAGTGGCCTTTTCCAGATCTTTTGAAGTAAACAATTTTGTTTTCTCAATATTACTTTCATTTGAAGACAGCTCTTGTTGCAGTAACAAACCACCATTTCTTTTGAAGAACTTTTGTTTGAGCTTGATTTCCCTTCTTCTTTGTACGAACTTGTACAACCCCCATATTCCAATGAGTAGAAACAGAAGTCCAAGCCCACCACTGCAACCTAATAAATGTGCATATCATTTTATTATTTTTCGAGGACTAAACATATATTTCATGTGTTAGAAAACATTACTGTGGATACAGGATGCAGGACCAAAACGTAAACGCATACCTATAATAATGTACTTGACCCGAGATTTTTTGGCGGAATATGTATAATAACCAGACCCGCCGTAACAATAAGTTGAGTTACTTGAGTATGAGGAATCACTGTAAGGACATTCGGAGCAATTATAGCCACTTACACAGACCAAGTTACCTACAAAACGTGAAAATAGAAAAAATCATAGTTAAATCACGGCCATTAGTTATTAGTTCCCTTTTTCTATTTTTTTTTCATTTTTAAAATTTTCTATTAGATGGTTCGTTACAGAAACACAGAATATACATACACGCACAGTGATTTTTTTTTTTTTTTTTTTTTATACAAAGGGGCGGCTCTAAACGTGGGTAAGCTACCCCATACATGTCTTGTTGAAGATAATTTATGATTTCAGAAGGGGGGTTTGGGAACAAATGAAATTAAACAAAGACGCATGGATTCCGCTGTGGCACTATGGGCAAAAAGTTTTAGAAAGAAACAGTGGCCTTGTTGCAGGATTCAGCAATTTAATTAATTCACAGGATCACACAATAGAAGTTTTCTATATATATATATACATTCTTAGGTGCAGACATTTGCACAAAGACGCATAATTTTACAGCACTGCAAATATGTGAAAAATGCATTGTAAAAGACACCAGAGAAGAATTATATATATCCGTGTGTATGTGTGTGTTTTTCACTCATTTGTATGTAATCCTAAGAATTTTTAGGAAATAGACCCATATGTACCTGAGCAGAATCCATCCGGTCTGTAAGTTGTTCTGCAACGACATATATAGCCTGAGCCAAATGTTATTGAACATCCATACTCCCCCTCACCACAAATAGTAGTAGAGTATAAGCTAAATTCTTCAACACAACTGCCTATATCTTCTCCCCAGTCCAACAGTGCAGGAATGTCACGTGCTTGTTGTTTCAAAACACGAGGATTTTCCAGGTATTTTGAGCCGACCCAATTTTCTTCAACCACGGAAACAGACCGGCATTTCTTGCTAATATTTTGAGAATAAAAGTACGATAAATCTGCGTTGAAAACCTGAGTAATATTTGGAGAAAGGGCGCATAGGAAATCATAGCAGCCCCTCGTGGAAGCAGGATCACATGTAGAAATAGCCAGGCACCCACCAAAAACGGTTGAACTGTTAATATCAACCGTGTCATAGTCGTCACAGCCAATGGCCGCGAATCTATTGGAAATGTTTGAGAATGTGAAGGGGCTGCCTGATAGGTTGACGCCTCTAGCATTGCTTGGGTTCTTCAAAGAAATTATAGGAAAGTTGACTCTGATAGTAGCCGCGTAGTAGGAGTCTATGTCCAATAGTTCCAGATTGTTGATGCCAGGAAGATAAGCTTTGAGATAGTTCCCAGAAGACTGATTGCAGATTACTTCAAAACTCTTATCAAAGAAGCACCCTTTCCCGATACCAAAGGGGTAGCTGATACTGACATTTCCACATTCACTTGGACAAATACGTCGTGCTGACACTTCGATTGGCCAGAGCAGCAAAATTATCTGTAACAACACCAGAATAGCCATTCTCATATTTCAGATGCCTGCACCACCTTTATACTCTTTTTCAATTTCTTTAATTAGTGTTGGAAACTGGAGATTTTAAACTCGATAAACAACCCGGTATACTTCTATTGATTTCTTTGCATCTTCCTTTTAATTTCTTTTTTCTCACACCCAGGAAAGTCCTTCAAGTCAAGACAGAATTTCCTGCAAGCCAATCTTGACTTTTTAATTTACATATATGGAGAAGTCTTCATGTTCTTCTCCTCCACAATTTTCAATATTTGGTCAAATACGTAGTATGTCTATAGTTCTATAACTTTTGGGAAAAGACTGAATTGTCCTTCTTGTCTTCAAATTCGTAAAACTTTAAGCATCTGTTTGGCACTTGCAAAGGTATTAAAATGACGGAAAACTGAGTAGAAACTATCTTTGCAATGTCCATGAGGGAGAATCCGCTATTTGTTTCTCTTTAGCTGACGTGTCCATGAGAGAGAATCCTCTTTTTAAATTATATGCTTGCCGTTTTCATAATGATATTTATGGAGGGAAATAATCCATTATCTAAACGCAGCTAGTTTGTACACCAAAATTTCGATTTTTATTGGGTATGAAGGAGCGGGAGGACAGGTAGTCAACGCAAACTTGAAAGGAACAAAACAATTTTGAGTACAAATGTTAGACAAATTCAACATTTTGTATTTTTCAATCCACTAAAAAAATCAGTCCACACTAATAAAAGATAATTTTAACATCGATTAAATTCAAATCAAATAATGATGGGTAAGTTCATTTTAACTCATATACAGTCAACTAGTATCGTGTCACGTGCACAAATCGACAGACACTCACCAAAAATGGATGGATCATTTTGTCCATTGATTAATTGTGTTATAGTTGTCACAACCTATAGCGGTTAATCGATTGGCAAGGGGTCTATCTGGCTGGGTCGGCATTGCTGTTCAAAGCTCAATGGATAAGCATCGGCAATTAAATAAGACAAATGTATATTATCCTTTATGAAGGATGGAGAATCATGGCCATTAGATTAGTGCTACAGCTGTAAATGTATTCATCAACTTTAATCCAGAAATTAAAGATTTAAAGTTCAAAAGAATTCTCCTTACTCCCATATTCAATCGTGTTTATAAATTGAAGTTTTCCCCACCATCTTTCAAGTTTTTCTCTCACTACCAATAATCCTGCAAGCCAAAAAGCTAGTCTTGACTTTGAATTAACGCTGGCCCTCTCAAGTATTTCAAGTTTTTATCGTCAACACATTGAGAAGTAATTGACACTAACTGGATGTACAAAAAGTCTTAATTAGAAGAAAGAGAGAGGTTTCCTTACAAATACATACAATAAATATTGAAAGGGGAAGGACCATTGGAGTGGTACAATTATCAACGATTCCATATTTTCATTCCATCTCACCTTTAATCTAATTGACCTAATTTCAATTTTTATTTGTATGATGAGGAGGCAAAGGGACAGGCGTCAATTCTTGAAAGGAACAGAGCCATTCCCATTAATTACTTGACTAGCATCTCTCTCTCTCTCTCTCTCTCTCTCTATATATATATATATATATATTAAGGATTTATAATGTTGTTGAGCTTCTGGGAATTACCTTGGTTTTTAACCACAAATTCTCTTGTTACCACTGGATTCTTCATAGAAATTCATACAAAAAATTTAAAATAATAACATGTTCTATTTCCAAACAACTTACAAATCTCTGTTCTATGTCTAAGGAGTTATGCTGGTCCTTTGTTTCTTCATTTTCACCCCCCTTAAATTAATTTACTCAACTATTCAGCCTACCCAAAAAATCTATTAAAATTATTTACTATATACTTTCAACAATAAAATCAAAGCTCATTTGTTAGTGCAGCTACCTAAATGGGGCCTAATTAAGCTATAAACAAATTCTTTGATACAATGTCATTGATTAGTTTTTATTTATTAAATTTATTCAAAAAAACATGTTCAATATTAAGCATATTAACTTTATTTGCCCTCAATGACATTATAAAAAATAGCTATCTTTAAAAAAACAATAACAACGACATTGTAATCTACTCTAAGTCAACAATAATTTATTAAACTGCCAAAATTAATATGTTAGGTCATTGTTTTTGTTTAATTCTCCATATTCCTCCATTATGTGAGGGGGGAAAAAAAAAGAGGCTGCGTCTGATTTCCAGTAACACCTACATAATACCGAAAATAAATTGGGTCATTGGGTGACGAATAAAAATTGAAAAAGAGTTTGGATTATTGGCAATCTTTCATTAACCTCATAAAACCCTCTTCTATACAATTACATTTAAGTACATACAAATAGAATTAACCAAATTTATTATTTTCTCTTTCTCACAGGTGTGATTTTTCTTTTTTTTCTTTCCTTTTTTTTTTCAATTTCAAATCTTATTTGCTCTTTCCCAAGCAGCTCAAAGTCTTTATTTATTTAATTTTTTTCTTTTGGAACTGAAGAAAGAAATGGGGAAAAGAATATGAAGCTTTTGGTAAGAGAAGGAATAAGATGCACACACTATGCGCGAGATGCAATCATATGAGCTGCAAGAAAGAAGAATTTGGTTGCAGCCTATATTGAGTGCTACTTGTCATCTCACAAGTTTTAAAGATTGGAGAGTTATTATTTTTAACTGAATTCACTTGATTTGGTAGTTTATTATTAAAAAAAAATTCATTCTTTTCGTTTCTTTATTCAGATTATTTATATTTTGGGAAACTAGTGTTTTTGAGCTGTTTATAAAGAGAAAGTTTGAAAGATACAAATAATGAGAGTGTTCATTTAGAAAGAAGGGTGTTTTTAGTATTAAATGAAATATAATTAAAACTGAAGTTTTAAGACGATTTTAGAGGAGCAGCTATAGTCCCACTTTTAATGAAAATAATTAAAAATTTTCATAAAAATAGTTAAAGTTTTGAAAACCTTTTACCCATTATCTTTCAACCGGACAAGTGTTCAATTCAGTGCCGAGCACTAGATTAGTGATTAGATAAAAAAAATAAAGCACAAAATAAATCTTAACCATTAATTTAATGCTCAATAAAACTAAGCTCAAGCCTGAATCCTAATCCTTTTTAACCTTTTTTTTTTTTGTTTAACTCATATCAAGAATTCTCCAAGCTAATAAGCCAATCTTGACTTTGAAATAACGCTGACCCTCTTCAATCTTCAAGTTAATGGAAATTAATTGGATAAAGCTCAACAAGAACTACTACAAAACTATAGACATCACTTTTCTTAGTAAATTGACTTGATCGAAAATATTCTAGATCTAGATAACCAAAAGTTCCTTGTACACGAGTGGTCAGGTGTGTTTGATCAATCATAACTGATCAAGAGGCGTCAAAATCTGAAACTTTGGCTCGAAATTTCTCATCTAAAAGTATATTTGCAGACTTGATGTCTCGATGTTCCATGTCATAATCTGATGTGGTATCACCAACCAATAATAATTACACATATGGTTATTAATTTAAATATTAAAAATTCCCCACCCTTTTCATTCTCTTTCCTCCACTTCTAAAGATATTTATTTTTATTCTTCTCTTTCATCCCTCTTCAATTTCCGAATTTAACAAAATAGCAGACAAAACATTAATAATCATTAATGCATGGCCAAGTTCGTTTGGAAATTGCAATGAATGTAGAATTTCTCGCAATTCTCACCCTCATTGCAATTTCCAAACGGACCTGGCCATGCATTAATGATTATTAATGTTTGGTCTGCTATTTTGTTAAATTCGGTAATTGAAGAGGGATGAAAGAGAAGAATAAAAATAAATATCTTTAAAAGTGGAGGAAAGAGAATGGAAAAGGCGGGAATTTTTAATATTTAAATTAATAATCACATGTTTAATTATTATTGATTAGTGATATTATATTAGATTATGACATAAAACATCAAATTATGACATGAAACATCTGATGCACCGTAAAATTTCTCCCGTCCGCCTCCAGCTAACTTTTAGGCATAGCTTTCAATGCAAATAAATTATTAAGTGGTGCAAGTCATTCTTGACTTTTAAATAACCTGTGCCCTGTCAAGTCTCCGCCTCCTATCATTTATTCCGATATTTTGGTCACAAGTCATGTCATTAATTATCTCACATGACCGATTCTTTAAGCCATTAATTATTTAGCTGTAATAAGATATCGTTCATTCGGATCAATTCTCGGTACCATCTCGTGTAAGTAGGCTTCGCAATGGGCTGGATCGGGCTCACGCCACGGTAAGTCCTAACCCGATCTTATGATTAAAATGAAAAACGCTAGCTCTTAAAAAATCCAACCATTATTGAGTTAGGGTCGTGCTCAGGCTTGATCCGAACCTAATTATAATTTTTTCTTTTTACTTTTTTTAGAATAAGATTCCTATTTTTCATTCTTTATTAATAATATTATATTATAATTTTTTAATTTTTAATTTTTATGTTGAATTTTTCTTTTTTAATCACAATAACTGAAATTGTTATTAAATTACTAGTCTGATTATACGGAGAGACTAATTAAAAGCACAGTAACATAGGCAAACTAACAAAGAAGAAATTAGCACTGAAGTAGCAACTCATATTGTTGAACCCAGGATTTCTTCAACCTGAGTAGTGAAGTTGTTGCTTCGTCTTTTCGTGCAGGTGCAGAATCTTTCCACCGAACCTCGTGCGTACCTTCAACCTCTGGCTGATTTTTATCACCCTCGGCATGTTGAGATTCTGCCTCATTTTTGGCATTAACTCTATCGTCGTCATCCCTGCTCTTTTAATCCATTCTCATAGGAGGAAACACGAGCAATTTCTAGATTCCCTTCCACACCAGCAATGTCCTTATTTTCCTCTTCAACAGGAGAGTAGAACATGCCTCCCAGACGCTCCTTCCTCCTGAATTTACTGTGCTTCCCAATAAAGGCATCGCAGGCATCTTCGCCTTCATCCGCCTCCTCCAGAAGCCATAGTCTCTTAACCCTTTGAATCTGCTTCTTGCTAAGCTTCTTACCTTGAAAGTGAAAGAGGTAATTAAGCCATGCAGGGCATCTATGCTGTAGTTGTCCCTCCATTCGATTCTCAGAAGTTTCCAGTTTCAACGATTCTCCGTCAAGCACCGTACTTTTTGTCTGTTTGCTACTCTGGGTGGCGGCAAAAGGGGCCGACCGCCACCAACTTGCTTAGACCCACCCTTCGTTTTGGGCGACTCTAACAATAAAAGCATCTTGAACCTTATCAAAATCTGAATCTTGCTCCTTTCCAGCCATTAGGATGTGCAGTGCTCAACAATACTTTGTGCTACGACTATAAATAAACAAGATCGATGAATCCTTGGAGGATATGGATTCCTTGCCTCGCTAGGAAACCTATTCCTGAAACTGAAGCGAGGCGATGCCGGTGAATTGAGCAGAATCCGAACCAATGTCGTCAGGTCGGGTAAAAGTCAACCATTTTTATGTTGAATTTGGTTGTTAGCAATTTAATAAATTATTTTTATTAAGACTTAACAACAAAACCACATATAATAATCTAGCCAAATTAACAGATTAATCAAACTAAGAACAGCTAAATAAATCAAATAAAAAAAATAAATGAATACAAAACAGAAATAAATATACTTAAATATACTTAAGGTGTAGTTGTGACCACACGTATTGTGTGTATTTTAATAACTTTTAAGTGTTATATTTTTATTTATTAAAAATTAATTTAAGGGCCTTAACTTTGACCTAGATATAACCGAGCCCTGATTCCTTGTGCTCTAATTCGACCATTGACCTTTTTAAATTCTAGCTAAAACTGTAAAAATGAAAATCTGGTCAATCATCCTTACATGCAAGGAAGAAGTCCTGTGAGTCATGATGAGAGTCCTAGCCAATGAAGCTAGAATAATAAAATAACGAAAATTTCAAAATGAATTGACAATCTTCAATTCCTCTAAATATCAACTTAAGCTAACTAATAGGCGTTGACTAACTAAAGCACAAAACTGCCTGTGACTCTAATCATTCAGATTCAGTAAACACTGCTGTCTGTGATTTTCTTCCGCTGCAAACATTGTTTCCTTTTTTATCTGTAGGCATGCAAGCTAAACTGAATCTGATGGGTCTGCCAGGAGCATTAGTAGCAAATTTGCCATATCGTCTGCTCTGGTTTAATTCTTTTGTTCTGTGCACTCTGAAGGCATTTCCCAGGGATCATTTTTGGATCACTTATTCTCGAACAAGCTTATATTGAAACTTTTCCATCAAAACTATAGCACTACCCCTTTTAAAATGCCTCTGTTCATTCTTAAATTTCAGAATTTGCACCCCTGTTGTGCTTTCCTCGGAAGGTTTAATCGCTCTATTTCAGTGTGTTATTTCATCAAACATCTGGTGTATTAAACTACTCAAGTAGTATTTTTGCGAAATATTCTTACGAACCATGCCCAGTTGCCATAATCCCTCAGAAGAACACATTGGTAATTTCCTACCGGAGTTTGTGCATCACAGTTCACTCCTTGAGTAAAAATCCAATGTTCATTCTTTAGAATCTAATTATGAACTGAAATTTGGCTTTTGTTACTTGTGTGTGCATGATGAATCCTTTGAATTCACAGGCACAGGTTATGGTTTTCTGGTTTCTCTACTCATCTTGTTTACTGCTTTACCTTCAGTACTTGTGTATTACAGATTCCATGCTTGTCTTTGCAAAATCTAGTTTGTATTTACATGCTATAGATTCATTTTGTGATAATTCCAAGCATTACTTAGCAGTATGAGATCGGAAATAAGGGCTCTAGAAAGCGACTATATGCCATATATCTGGTCATGCCTTACTGGAATATATCTACCTTACCTTTATTTCTTTATTGACATTATCCCTTACAAATGAACATCAAACTCTGGATGTTTCATTCTAAAGTAAAAACTAGTAAAGAATACAAGAAGCATATTGTGAAATTCCATAATTTTATTCATTTATGAAATAAAAATACATACATTAGAAGAAAAACCTTCTCTTTTTTCACCACTAGTTTGAAATTAAAGGGTCTGCATCCGTAGAATAAGCAACACTGCTTAAAATTGACCCAGTGGAAGAGTAATCAGTTTCGGAATGTCTAGCATTGTCACCAACCACGAAATCAATCTCTTCACAGTTATGCTGCAAACTGGAAGATCCAATTGATGCTCTAATACCCCCTAGTTCAAATGCTACTTCTTTCATTGAAGGTCTCTTTTTTCCCGATCATGTTTAAGCATCTTTTTGCAAGCATGGTAACACTGATAATCTTTTCTTCCCTAGCTTCCTTAAGAACTCGAGCTTCAAGAACTTCAAACAAACAGTCCTCGTTCATTACTTGGAGAAAAATCCCACTAAACTTCTATCTTCTTCGGTGTCAGTTGAACGGATAGGTTTTTGTCCAGTTAAAAGCTCAACGAGAACTACTCCAAAACTATATACATCACTTTTTTCAGTAAATTGACTTGACCGAAAATACTCTGGATCTAGATATCCAAAAGTTCTTTATACTTGTGTGGTCAAGTGAGTTTGATCAACTTTAATAGTTCTAGAAGCCCCAAAATCTGAAACTTTGGCTCGGTATTTATCGTCTAAAAGTATGTTTGAAAACTTGTTGTCTCGATGATAAATGGGAATAAAGGTAGCTGAATGCAAATAAGACATAGCACCTGAGACTTCTACAGCAATGCATAAACGCATTTCCCATGTGATTGGGAACTCCTCTGTTTGATCATGCAAGTAATGATAAAGAGTTCCATTTGGAATAAATTCATAGACTAGAAGTGGAACTTTTGTCTCTAAACAACATCCCCACAACTTAACAACATTCATGTGATTAATTTGGGACAAAATCATCACCTCGTTGCTGAATTGCTTAACATTACTCTTATCCACTAGTTTAGATTTTCTAACGTCCACAATTCCTCCATCAGCCAACATTCCTGAGTATACGGTGCCTTGGCCTCCTTGACCAAGAATTCGATTGGCAATGTAATTGTCAGTGGCCTTTTCCAAATCCATTTTTGTAAACAATTTTGTTTTCTCAATACTACCTTCATTAGAAGACAATTGTTGCTGCAATATTAAAGCACCATTTTTTTTAAAGAACAACTGCTTGAGCTTGATTTCTCTTCTTTTTTTTTATGAACCTTCGCAGCCCCCAGATTCAAATGAGTAGAATGAATAATCCTACCCCACTACCGCAACCTGCAGCGCTTGAGTACAATAATTAAAAAACACACAATCGAGATCATTTATAAGTAGCTTTTTTTAGTTGTACACACGAATTCACTTTGTGGGGAGGTAGGAGCTAAAGAGTATTTAAGAGTACTGTTACCCATTATAAATTTTTTATCCTAAAAAATTATCCGAAATGATGTGGCATTCATCAAATATTTGGTGAGACGATATAATTAATTCATTTAGATCTTGTAAAAAATTAGCAACCATTCAATTAATGACACATTATTTAGGATCAAATTTAGGATAAAAAATTTATAATGTGTATCGTTACTCGAGTATAAAATAGAACTGATGTGCATACCTATAATAATAGCTTTAACCCGAGATTTGCGAGATTTGATGAAAACTTTTTTGCAAAGATCATGGGCAAAAGGATAGAAGAAAGGATCAGGTAAAGGATTTGAGGCATAACCGTCAGGACATTTGGAGCAGTTGTAGCCGCTTGAGGTATTACAAATCAACCAACCTGCACAAAGCCAAAAGACAAAAAGAAAAAAAAAAAAAAAAGAGAACATCAAATTAAATCATGGTTTCAACTAAATCAAATTCCGCCATTTTTGTTCATAGTTAAGAGTAATTGCAAAACTTCACTCATTGACAAGTACCCCAACTAATGTTTTAAAAAATAAAAATTTTCCGTTTATCTATTGGACGATAAATTTCATAACTCACAGAATTACTTATTTAACTATTTCACCATCTATGAATGAATACTATATCAATTAACAAATCACTCTTAATGAAAAAGCCTTGATTGGTCCAATAGCATATCTTTTCTCCTTTTCCATACACTTATTGCTCATGTTTATACACATATGGAACATGCATGTGAATAAAAAAGAAACAATGCTTTTGGAATACCCCTGTTTTTACCAGTTTGTACCTGAGCAGCGTCCTTTCTCTAGGCTATAGTTGCCACCACTTGTGCAAAGACATACATGGCCTGAGCTTAATTGTGTTAAACAACGTGTTTTCTGCAAATTACAAGAAATAGAATGTGAGTTATATTCTTCATCACAGCTGCCTTTCTTTTCTCCCCAGTTCAACATTGCAGGAACTTGTGGCTGAACTTGTGGCAGTTCAAGCCCCCATAAAAGTTTTGTGGGGATTATATATTTAAAAAATCATTCTCCCTTGCGAAATGCGAGTGAAGTAGGGACATCCCTCCCCTGTGAATGATTATTTATTCTGAGCATGTATTTCATAAAATTTAATGTAATAATGTAAGTCCCAGGAATGTATATCTGATTGTAAAATGTGATAATGTAAGTCCTAGGAATGTATATCTGATTGTAAGTCCCAGGAATGTATATCTGATTATAATTATTAAGTCCCAGGAATGTATATCTGATTGTAATTATCAGTGTATGTAATGTCAATAATCTAATGTTTAATCAGTATTAAAAAAAAAAGTTAAAATTAGTTTCAAGTGATTTTTTTTTCAGAATATAACATATCATCATTATATAGTAAACCAGTATAAATAAATAGTGTCATGACCATATGAAACCTATTAATTTAAAGAGAAAAGCAATTCAACGAACATGCATTTTGATTAACTAAAAATTTATTGTATTTTACCAATCTAATCAATTAAAAATGAATAAGTCCACTAAGTATAAAATAAAATAAAATTCTTTCAATTTCATAATTCAACCCCTGGACTTGTTGAAGCAATAAGCAAAATTAAAAATGAGATCCAACTTTATTTCAATTTCAAGAAAAAAAAAGTAGTAATAGAGACATATTTTATTTAATAAAATATCGTAACAATCATATTTGTAATTTTAGCAAATTAGTAATTTATGATATGAATAGGACCATGAAGTTATATAAGAATTTTTAGAAAAATATTATCTTATTAAATTATCGAAACTATTAATTTATCCCTTTGACCCAAGTCGAGATCACAAAAAATTATTATATGGTAGAGGTTATTAATTTATCGAGTATTAAATAATAGACGTTTTAATAAATAATTTAATTAAAGTATGAAATGAAACCATAATTCAGTGGGAGTAAAGTAGAGATGGAGTAGTTCGTTTGGATGAAACAAAATTTTATAGCTTTAAAGTAATTTTTCCATTTAAGGTAAATGCTTCTCTGGAGCCAATTATTCCGTTAATCTTTGTACTTTTCAAAAGTTATCTAAAATGTCTGTGCTGCATATCCGTTTCCATTAAAATCTTTTAATTACGCCTAAATGACACTGTAAGTTAGAGGTAGCTGACGATGTTCGTGCAGTCATGTCAACAAATTTCTGAAACGTACGCTTATGTGCTCCACAGAGAATGAAAGGAGAGAAAACCGTGCAAGAACAGGGGCTGAGAGAATCTCAATAATTGGGTTATTCCCAAAATGAAATGGGAAAGTGGCATACTTACAAATTTAAAACTGATCGCATTGCAGCACTACACTATCGGCTCAAATGGATTTACAAATATTTTTTTTAAATTTGATCCAATGGGAAAGGATGAATAAAGGCAGAATTCAGCTGCCATATTTTGAGAGTTGCCTTAACATTCACCCCAGTTGCATTATTGAACAAAAATAGCCTTGCAGTTCCATAAATTGCCTTTGTTGGATATATTCTTGACGTTATGACTGTCCTGCCTCCTTGGCCAAAGCTCTCCACAATTGAATGATCGACCTGAATCAACAATTTTTTTTGCAATTCATAAGATTCTAGTGCCCAAACTTCATCACTTAAGGCACTCTAAGCAGACCCTGGCGACATAATTTTGCAAAGTTGACTTACCAATATCCTCATCGACAATTTTTCACCTTGAAGCGCAGGAACTTTGCTTCCATAAACTTGTTTGAAAACGTCAGGAGCCAACGATGACCTGCATTCATTTCAAACACTTACATATTTTGTTTGACACTTCAAAAGGGCAATCAAATAGTACAAGTTATGATTCAAAACGAACAAACCTAGTTTCATCTGCGCAGAAGTAAGTGTTCGTTCCATTTGTTGTATTAGAGGAACGGAAAAATATTGGTGTTAGCTCAGAAAGTGAGTCATCTGCATTGACTAACAGCCCAAACGGCCCCATTGCACTCCTGTCAACGGTGCCGCCGCTACGTTATTTAGGATCAAATTTAGGACAAAAGTATGTTTGTAGAGCACCTGGAAATCCTATAATCATATGTAAAAGCAATTCACATGTGATTAAGAACTCCTCAATTTGGTTATATCTGTATTGATAGAGAGTTTGTTGTGCAAATTTTAATGTACTTCAAGCGCACAAGTCTATTGAAGTTCAAACTAGGAATAATAAGGTCGAACCCAGAGGGACTGTCAATTTTTAGGAGAGTTAAATCTAATCTAAGCTAATTAAAACTCCACCATAGTTAGAAAAGATTTAAACTAAAAATGCAATTAAAATTAAAACTAGTAAATTAACACAAGAATTCAAGAGATTGAAGTTATCAGGGTTTCAGGATCCATGTTCAAATTAACAATTATTTAATTACCAAGCAGTTCCCCATTTTTTATTACTGAGGTTCTGTGAATTGGCAACAAATTCCTCGTAGAAATTCATACAAAAAGTTTAATAATAAAATTTCCCCACTTTCAAACCGCCTTATAACATTCTTAACAATCTTTCTTTTCTAATCCTAATTTAAATTTAATAAACAAAAACATCGAATAATAAAAGTCTCAAAATTCTCAGATTCTGGGATGTAAAACTCTGTCTGCTTCTAATTACTAATGCAGGGTCCTCTGTTTCTTTATTTTCACCTCCTCAACCTCATGCGCAACTGCACAGGATCCTTGGTGTGATTACATGCAAGATCGCCTCAAAGATCTTTGAATCATTCAATTGCTGGAGACTTGTTAACTGTGTTTGCTACCTGATGCATGCTTTGTTGGAATATATGTACCTTAATTTTATTTCTCCATTGACTACTTACAAAATGAACACCAAAATCTATATGTTTTGTTTTGAAGTGAAAAATTTAACGGCACAGAAAGCATTTTGCAAAAGCCCACAATTTCTTTATTTATTTATGAAAGAAAATACTACATAATACATAGATATAGAAGAAAACCCTACTCTTTTATTATCACTGGCTTAAAATTAAAGGATCTACATCTATAGAAAAAGCAACACTATTTGAAATTGACCGAGTCGGAGATGAACTAGTTTCAGAATGTCTAGTATTGTTACCACCCACAAAATCAATCTCTTCACAGCTATGCTGCGTAACGGAAGCTCCGATTGATGCTCTAACCCCCCCTAATTCCAATGCTACTTCTTTCATTGTAGGTCTCTTCTTCCCATTCAAGTTCAAGCATTTTTTCGCAAGCACAGCAACAGTAACAATTTCTTCTTCCTTAGCTTCCTTAAGAAATCGCGCATCAAATACTTCAAACAAGCGGTTCTCTTTCATTGCTTGGAGAAAATATCCTGCTAAACTTTTATCTTCTTCACTGTCAATAGAACGAATAGGCTTCTGTCCAGTTAAAAGCTCAACTAGAACTACTCCAAAACTGTAAACGTCACTTTTCTCTGTAAATTGACTTGACCGAAAATACTCTGGATCTAAATATCCGAAAGTTCCTTGTACTCGAGTGGTCAAGTGAGTTTGATCAACCGTAATAGATCTAGAAGCTCCAAAATCTGAAACTTTGGCTCGAAATTTATCATCCAAAAGGATGTTTGCAGACTTAATGTCTCGATGATAAATTGGGATAGAAGCAGTCGAATGCAAATAGGATAGAGCACCCGAAACTTCAACAGCAATGCGTAAACGCATTTCCCATGTAATTGGGAACTCCTCTATTTGATCATGTAAGTATTGATAGAGCGTTCCATTTGAAATAAATTCATAGACTAAAAGAGGAACTTCCGTTTCTAAGCAACATCCTAATAACTTAACAACATTTCTGTGGTTAAGTTGAGATAAAATTACCACCTCATTTATAAATTGTTCAACATTACTTTCATCCACTAATTTGGATTTTTTAACAGCCACAATTCTACCATTTGTCAACATTCCTTTGTACACAGTGCCTTGGCCTCCTTGGCCAAGGATTCGATTGGTATTATAGTTATCAGTGGCCTTTTCCAAATCATATGAAGTAAACAGTTTTGTTTTCTCAATACTTCCTTCACTTAAAGACAACTCTTGTTGCAATATTAAACCACCATTTCTTTTAAAGAACTTTTGCTTGAGCTTGATTTCCCTCTTCCTTTTTACAAACTTGTACAACCACCATATTCCAATGAGTAGGAACAACAGTACAAGCCCACCACTGCAACCTGCAGCACTTGGGGACAAGGATTAATACCATATCCTTGAGATTATTTAATTATCATATCAAACTACTACGAATATAGCCTAAAATTAATGTGTACATTTTTAAAATTTTGAACAAGATTATAAATTATGGTTAGAGTATACGTAAATGTACACATATCCATTAATTTTAAAATAGACACACAAACTCCGTTTCAGATTTTACAGATGCTTTAAGGATAATTATGTCCTTTGACTATAGTGATCCCAAACATATTCCATTTGTTCATAATTGTCCATAAAGGGATCTGTCGTTTATGTGACCATTTTTTAAATCATTGGGGTCTACCTGCACATTAAGAAAACCTTAGGGTCCTCGAGGCTTTTTCCAATTTTTTTTTTAAAAGCATCACTGTTTTTCTCTTTTTGGGCGGGGATATTTCCATCCCATTGTTTGTGTAAATTTATCCCACTTTTAAAAAATATTTACAAGAAGTTCAAATTATTTTTCATAAATAAAAATCAACAAAAATATTTGTATAATTAATCCTTTTTATATTTTTTTTCTTACTTAGTTTTTTTACTATTAAGGTTACTTTAATATTTCTTTATGACATAAAATGACCAATTGCTTAAAGAAATATGTGTTTTTGTTTCTAATACTATATGTATTTAATTTTATGACTTATAATCTAACTTTTTAATGAAGTCTAATAATTTTCAATATTTTACATCTGAATGACATAAATTGACAACCTATTAATTTATATGAGTATTGTCCTATAAAGATATTATGTTAGTCAATTAAAGGTTTATTATCATACTAATAAAGTAGAATTGACCATTTAGAAACAATAAATTTGTATAAAATAAAATAAAAACATGTTGAAGTTAAAATAAATTTTTGGTATTTTTTTATCTTTTAAGGGTAAAATAGTCAATTTAAATTTAGGCTAAAGCGATCTTAGTAGTCAAAATATAATAAAAAAATCTAAGTTACAAAAAAATAAATTAAGATAGAGTTAATTAACTAGTTCTTAAAAAATTTTCTTTATTTAAAATTTTTTGAAAGAATGTTATAATTATTTCTATAAGTGAAGTGGATTTACAGAATTTGTTGGGGGTGGAAATATCACCATTGGGTCTGCCTGTACATACATTGAGAAAATCTTAGGTATCCTTGATGGCCTGATGACTTTTCTGAATTAAAAAAAAAAAAAAAAAGCATCACATTTTTTTTTTTTTGGGGGGTTAATCCTTTTGTTGGTCCGTGTTAAACAAACTGTGTAGAAAAGGGCTCCGCAAAAAATTTTAATATTTTTATCCGAAATATAGGTAAAAATAGAAGCAATTTGCATACCTATAACAATAAATTTGACCCGAGATTTGTGGAAGAAAATCTCCAAAATTGGCTGGCAACTACCATAACGATTTAAGGAATGACCGTGGGGACATTCAGAGCAATTGTAGCCATTTGAGGTATTACAAATCAAGCGACCTGTAAAGCCAGAATATATAGCAAAAGGAAAATCACATGTTTGGGATTGCAGTAGATTGTTAAATAATAGTCGAAGCAGTACCTGGGCAATACCGTCCGTCTACTAATGAATCACAAAGACATACGTAGCCTGAACTTAGTTGCATTAAACATTCTTGATTCAAATTACAAGAAGTCGGATTTGAGCTGTATTCTTCAATACAAGTGCCTATTTGTTCTCCCCACTCCAATATCGCAGGAACTTGATCTCTATCTTTCAAAACTTGAGGATTTGACAAGTAACTTGAGTCGAGCCAATCCCCTTGAACCAAAGAAACAGACCGGCAGTTCTGGAGAATACTTTGAGAATAAAAGTAAGATAAATTTGCATTCAAAACCTTACTAATTGGAGGAATGGAGCATAAGAAATCGTAGCAACCAAATTTCTGAGTAGGATCACAAGTGCAAACAGACAAGCACCCACCAGAAACAGTTGAATCGTTCCCCAGGTCAATTGGATAATTGTCACAACCTATGGCTGTAAATTTATTGAGCCTCCAGGGAAAGGTAAAAGGGCTACCTGATAGATTGACTTCTCTAGCCGTGTGATTCCTCGTCACAATACTATTGTGTAAAAATATTACAGGAATGTTGACTCTAATAGTAGTATCGGAGTAAGAGTCCAATAGTTCCGTCTTGATACTAGGAAGAAAAGCTTTGGGAGAGCCAGAAGAATTATCACAGATTACTTCATAACCCTTGTCAAAGTAGCACCCTTTTCCGATTCCGAAGGGGTAGATGATGCTGACATTTCCACATTCAGCTGAACAGAGAAATTTTTCTGATGCTTTGATCGGTCCGAGAAGCGAAATAATAATCTGCAACAACACCAGATAATATTGATGAACAGCCATTCGCTCGTATCACGACCTTTACTCGTTCTTTCTTCAGAGTTGCAAAATGGAGATTTAATTTAAACAAATCGTTCATTTCTATTAGTTATTTCTTTCCATCTTCCCTGTTAACTTCATTTTTTATTGTTTCATTCTATTTTTTCCCCCTTCAGTGTCAAGAAAGTCTTGCAATTGCTAATAATTAAGCCAGAGATTCCAGCAAACCAATCTTGACTACTAAATTAACCCTGGCCGTCTCTCGCAAGTCTATAATAATAATATATCTTTTTTTTCGCTAGTGTTTGTAAGGAATGTTGGTTGACTGACTGTTGACTTACTGATGATGTAGCCGCCAGCATGGCACTTGCAGTAACAAACTCACAGCTGTCAAAGCAGAATTTGTTAAGCATTCTATAGTTAACAAATCCATTATTAAGTTAATTAATTTATATATAGGTATCGTAATGATACTCTTAGCCCATGTTTGGGTGGAAGATATGAGAAGAGAGGAAAGAAATGGAAAAAATAGAAGAGGAGAGAAAATAAGAGACAAAAGGAACAATCTCAATTTTATCATTTATAGTTTGACATAGAATTCATCTTTTTTCCTTATATTTCTTTTCCCTCTCCTCTCCTTCCATTTCTTTCAACTAAACATGCCATTAGTTTTGAGGCAAGATCCAGCTTCAGAGTCCTAAGTTCGTGCATGCCTTATATATATATAAAGCGACTTTTAGTTTTGACTAATAAAATGAGTGGGATATTGTGCGCTCTAAAAATTATTTTGAACACCTATTATTATGTATATTATTATATTATATTTCAAAAATTAAATTTTAATATGTAAAATCTTTAAAATGTCAAAAAAATCCTTACTTAAACCATTTAAATTAATTTACTCAACTATTCAACCTATCAAAATAACTATTAAAAGTTTTTAGTATATACTTACAATAATGAAATCAAAGCTTGTTTATCAACGCAACTGTCCTAAATGGGGCCTAATTAAGCTATAACAATTTCTTTTATACAATGTCAGTGATTAATTTTTATTTATTAAATTTATTAAAAAATATGTTCAATATTAAGCAAATTGACTTATTTGCCCTCAACAAATCCATCTTAAAAAAAAACAACAACAACAGGAATTTCAAAAGATGCTTGATGCTCCTCTAGTTAATTTGGCTTCAGTTTCATCTTCCTCCTTTCTTCCGATTTTTTTTTTCAAAAATCAAAAAGCAAAAAATAATTAGAAATAATTCCTTTACGAGTTTAACTCAAACTTCTGAGTGAGTAAAAAAAAAAATTGCCACCTATAAAAAAATTAATTTCGCTGCCAGGATTTGAACCTAGAATTTAAACTAGCAAATTTGATATTGATATTTAGAGTAGATTATAATTATATAGCAAATAAAAGTTTGACTTTTTGGCAGTTTGCAGTATGTTAAAATATTAATTTTCTCTAATCTGCTAATTTTCTCTAATCTGTTAATAAATATTATTAGGTCATTGGTTTTGTTTAATGCTCCATATTCCTCCATTAAATGAGGGAAAAAAAAAAGGGCAGCATTTGATTTCCAGTAACACCTACACAATACTGAAAATAAATTGGGTCATCGGGTGACAAATAAAAAAAAAAATTATGAAAGAGTTTGGATTATTGGCACCCCTTCATTAATCTCATAAAATCCGTCTTCTATACAATCACATTTAAGGACATACAAATATAATTAACCACATTTATATTTTCTCTTTCTCACAGATATGATTTTTCTTTTTTAGTTTTTCTTGTTTTAATTTCAAATCTGATTTTTTTCTTTTCCAACCAGCTCAAAGTCCTTTTTTTTTTCTTTTGGAACTGAAGAATAAATGGGGAAAAGAACATGAAGCTTTTGGTAAGAGAAGGAATAAGATGCACGCACTATGCGCGAGATGCAGTCATATGAGCTGCAAGGAAGAAGAATTTGGTTGCAACCTATTGAGTGTTACTTATCATTTTCACAAGTTTTAAATATTGGAGAGTTATTATTTTTAACTCAATTCATTTCGATTTGGTAGTTTATTATTAAAAAAATCCGTTCTTTTTCGTTTCTTTATTCATATTGATTATTTATATTTTGAGAAACTAGAGTGTTTGAGCCATTAAAAAAGAGAAAGTTTGAAAGATACAAATTATAAAGTGTTTATTTAGAAAAAATATATATTTTTAACATTAAATGAAATTTAATAAAAAAAGGACTTTTAAGACGATTTTGGAGGGGTGCTAATAGTCCCACTTTTAATGAAAATAATTAAAAAAATTTCACTAAAATAATTAAAGTTTTAATAACCTTTTACCCAACATTTTTCAACCAGACAAGTATTCAATGTCGAGCAGATTAGTAATTAGATAAAAAAAGTAAAACACAAAATAAATCATGACCATTAATTCAGTGTACAATAAAAACTAAGCTCAATTGAATCCTAATCCCTTTCAATCATTTTTTTTCTTTTAACTCATATCAAGAATCCAGCAAGCTAATAAGCCAATCTTGACTTTGAAATAACGCCGGCCCTCCTCAGTCTTCAAGTTAATGGACATTAATTGGATAAACAAAACTCTTAACTGGACATCAATTGGAAGAAAGATAGAGGAGGTTTCCTTGCAAAATACGTACAATAATGTTTTTTTTTTTTTGAAAGAACGTACAATAATGTTGAAAGGGAAAGAACCAATAGATTGGAAAATACGTGCAGTAATCAACGACTCCATAAATCCATTCCATCTCACCTTTAATCTAATTGGCCTAATTTCAAAACTTTAATAGTATGGTGAGGAGGCAAGGGACAGGACGTCAAGTCTTGCTTGAAAAATACGGACCCATTTCCCTTACTTGACCAGCTTGTTGAAATATCTTTGGTAGTTGTTTTGAGGATGTATAGTATTGTAGAGCATCTGTCAATTGCCCTGGGTTTTACTTTTTAACAACATATTCTCTTGTTACCAGTGGATTCATCATAGAAATTCATACAAAAAATTTAATAATAAAATTTTCTATTTTCAAACAATCTTGTACAATTCTTTACAATCTTTCTATTCTTAATTAAATTCGATAAACATCGAATAATTAGAAGTCTCAAAATTCTCGGATTCTGAGTTGTAACTTGTAAAACTCACTCTTCTTCTAAGTACTAATGCAGGGTCCTCTGTTTCTTCATTTTCATCCCCTCAACTTCAAGCACGGCTGCACAGGATCCTTGGTACGATTACACGATTGCTTAAGAGATCTTGGAATCTTTCAATTGCTAGGGGCTTTAGTCAAAGTGTTTCCTACCTCATGCATGTTTTGTATTAAAATGAGGATATTCCCAATAGAAAATGACTCTCTATATCATCGCCTTTTCAAAGCATCCGTCATATAGTAATTTTTCAAAACTTCACATATGTAACACTAACTTTCACATTTTCATTCCAGAAAGAACTTTTTGGAATACCTTCGCTAAGTTCACTCAGTGATATATTATGGTTACCAAATTGACATCATATTAATTATTGTTATAAAAATACAAGAAGATCGCGATCACGGTTTCTTTTTTCTTTCTTAATACGTAATACAGTGAGGTCTTACTAAGTAAAATAACTAAGCTTATAATTATGAGTGAATAAATGTATAAGTTAATGATGACCAGTTAATAAGTAAATTAGCCCCGCCCCGCAAGACAACAACCAGAACCGTTTTCAATACTTGACATCCGATGGGAAAGAACCATTTAATACTCGCATAATAATAATCACTGATTCAATTCCGTCGTACCAACGGCTAAAAGAAAAAACGTCACCACTTTTAATCTCCAGTTTCACACAAATGGTTGAAGAAAATCCAAAGTTTCCACTTGCACCCCCCAGGAAATGAATACTGAAGAAGCAATGAAGTATGTGAAGGAAGAAAATCAGGTTTTTCAATTTTTCAATTAAAACCTTTTTGGACAGACCTCATACAACATATAAGAATTAAGTAATCTAGAAATTCATACCTTTGATGATCTGAGAAGACGAACAATTGAGAGTTGTAGATCCGTCTCCAAACGATCTTCCAGGCTATGACTCAATATCGATCAACACTGGACGTATGGCCGTCTATTTCACCACTCCCAATTGCAACTGGCGTCTCTTAGATGTCTTCTATATTTTTCTCGAAAACCCCAGAATCCTCTTCTCCACGTTTTTGGGAGAAAAGTACCCATTTTATAATATCTTATGAAATAACCCTAGTATGTTAGGATTAGGATTCCTATTTTAAATACTATCTCTCCACTTAAGTAAAAGTGGAAAGAATGTGTAACTAACTAGGGGACCACCTTGTAAAATATCACAAGCCCCCCTTTTACACTTGAATATAACATACTAGGCTTTAACAAATATTATAATTATGATTTTCACCTAATACGCCAGTTTTCTTGCTTTTGGGTCCAGTGATGGTGTTGTCAATTAAATGAGCTAACCCGGGGATCATTTGGGAACATACAATAGTGCCTACAATAATTAAATTTGTAATTAAACAAATATAATTATTTAATTCCAATTCTACTCCACTATAAGATTGGAACTGACCTCCATAATTGTATGCTCGAATAATAATTTGCCCAAGCCACATTGATTTCTTTACTGCATAATCCTTTATACCACATCATTAATTAAATCGATATCTCAACTGTCCAATCGATTTAATTACATCTTGTTCCTTGATACTTACTGGTTTTCTCTAATGATCATTTTCAACATACTAAATATGTTGACACACTCTGGCCAGAGAATTCTATGATCAAGTGCCGAAAACCCATCAAGAGATGTGTCGTACAAATTCTATATTGTTAATCTATAACTCCAATACTCATAATTACCTCCACCAAGATATCGGGTAACCTTGACCACAAGTGTGTGTCGTGCCTATTGGTAACTCAAATGGAATAACAATTACAATCATGAAATCATAACTAACTCAAGATTAAGATTACAGTAAAATCAATGCCTATGAGATTTAATAAGTCTGACAGTCATTTCAAGGTTAATTAAATCTCATATGTAATCCTGTTCAATGTAGTCGTACTACATCAATAAATTCATACATGATTAAGACAAAACATTCAATGAATTTATTACAGTCTATACCTAAATAAAGTGCCCAACTTTATTTATCAACTGCGAACATAATTTATTTAATCATAAGATAACTTGTATTTATGTCTTCTGTGAATCCCCATCGTGACCACATAAATACATATAATATGATCAAATAGACTTTACTCAAAATATTAATGCAATTAAGATACTTGAATAAAATACCTCATTTATTTTATTAATCAGAAAAATTATTTATTACAATAAATATATAAATATGCTTTAAAGAGCATATTTTTCCAACAGTATGCGTTGCGGGCGTAAGAGTCTCGTCTACGTTCTTGTCACCATCGTCGCCTCAGGCTTTCAGCTCTTTGCATCAATTTTCTTGCGCGACATTTCTCCCGATGTTAATCTATAGTTAGTCACCGTCAATAACGAAAGCAATCCTATGAAAATAAATTGAACTTTGAAAAACCTTTTCCCCAGCATCTTTTAACCTTTTCTCTCGCTACCAATAATTCTGCAAGCTAATTAATAAGCTAGTCTTGACTTTGAATTAACGCTGGCCCTCTCAAGTCTTCAAGCTTTTATCCTTCACACATTAAAAAATAATTGACATTAACTGGATGTACAAAAGTCTTAATTGGAAGAAAGATAGAGGTTTCCTTGCAAATACGTACAATAAATATTGAAAGGAAAGAAGCATGAGATTGGTACAATAATCAACGATTCCATATTTTCATTCCATTTTACCTTTAATCTAGTTGCCCTAATTCCAATTTTCATTTGTATGATGATTGAGGAGGAGGCAAAGGGACAGGACTGAATTCATACTTGAGAGGAGCAGAGCCATTTCCATTAATTACTTGATTAGCTTGTTTAATTAAAATATATATTTTGATGATTTATAATGCTGTTAAGATTCTGTGAATTGCCCTGGTTTTTAACCACGAATTCTCCTGTTACCAATGGATTCTCCATAGAAGTTCATACAAAAAATTTAAAATAATAAAATTTTCTATTTTCAAACAAGCTTATAAACCTCTGTTCTATTTCTAAGTGGTAATGCAGGTCCTTTGTTTCTGCGTTTCCACCCTGCTCAACTTCAAGCGCAGCTGCACAGGATCCTTGGTGGGATTGCAGGATTGTTTAAGAGATCTTAGAATCTTTCAATTGCTAGGGACTTTACTAAAAATGTTTTCTACCTGAAGCTTTGTTGGAATATATCTACCTTATTTATTGATTATTTTATCCCTTACAAAATTAGCATCAATGTTTTGTTCCAGAGTGAAAAAATGTAACGAATGCATGATGCATATTCATATATGAAATGAAATGCATATATTAAGAAGAAAACGCTTCTTTCAAATAAGTAATTTTTCTCGTCACCATTTATTTGAAATTAAAGGATCTGCATCTACAGAGAAAGCAACACTGTTTAGGATTGACCCAGCAGAAGAAGAACAGATTTCGGAATGTCCAGTATTGTGATCAGCCACAAAATCAATCTCGTCACAGTTATGCTGCATAATGGAAGCCCCAATTGATGCTCTAATCCCCGCTAATTCAAATGCTACTTCTTTCATTGTAGGTCTCTTTTTCCCAATCATGTTTAAGCATCTTTTTGCAAGCATAGCAACAGTAATAATCTCTTCTTCCATAGCTTCCATAAGAACTCGAGCATCAAGGACATCAAACAAACGGTTCTCTTTCATTGCTTCGAGAAAATATCCCACTAAACTTTTATCTTCTTCACTGTCAGTTGAACGAATAGGTTTCTGCCCAGTTAAAAGCTCAACGAGAACTACTCCAAAACTATAAACATCACTTTTCTCAGTAAATTGACTTGATCGAAAATATTCGGGATCTAAATAACCAAAAGTTCCTTGTACTCGAGTGGTCAGGTGTGTTTGATCAATCATAACTGATCTAGAAGCCCCAAAATCTGAAACTTTAGCTCCATATTTATCATCTAAAAGTATATTTGCAGACTTGATATCTCGATGATAGATAGGAATAGAAGCAGCTGAATGCAAATAATATAAAGCATCTGAAACTTCAATAGCAATGCGTAAACGCATTTCCCATATGATTGGAAACTCTTCAGTTTGGTCTTGAATATATTGATAGAGAGTTCCATTCGGAATAAATTCATAAACCAAGAGAGGAACTTCTGTCTCCAAGCAACATCCCAATAAATTAACAACATTTCTGTGGTTAATTTGAGATAAAATTGCCACCTCATTTATGAATTGTTCAATATTACTCTCATCCACTAATTTGGATTTTTTAATAGCCACAATTCTTCCATTTGTTAACATACCTTTGTACACTGTGCCCTGGCCTCCTTGACCAAGAATTCGATTGGTATTGAAGTTGTCAGTGGCCATTTCCAATTCCATTGATGTAAACAATTTTGTCTTCTCAGAATTACCTTCGTTTGATGACGACTCTTGTTGTAATAATAAACCCCCATTTCTTTTAAAGAAATTTTGCTTCAACTTGATTACCCTTCTTCTTTCAACGATCTCATGCAACCTCCCTATCATGAATAGAAAAAACGGCAGTCCAGCCCCAACACTGCAACCTGCACCGGTCCAAGACAAAAATTAATGCACGTTCGAGATGATTTCTGGCATGGAATTATTGTGAAGGAGATCTCAAAATGTTTACGCTGTTGCAAACTTTTAGGTGCTCTGTGTGTGTCTGTTTCGGATGAATTTTGGGACTAATGGATGAAGGACACGTGGACAACATCAAGGACAAAATGGTCACAAGATCTATTATTTGGGCTGAACTATACATACTGTAAGCATTGAAAGCATGCCTCTCGGAAGATATCACTACACTGGAAGGGTTTGAAAGATGAAGGACAAGATTGGACGCTTCATTTCGTCATCGAATGTATTTTACAAACGAGCTCTCTTGACACTTGAAATGAGGTCCACTGAACTTTTCAGACTAGCCCGCCTGAGCTGTACCCAGCTCCAGCACTGAGCTCTCCACATGAGCTCGCCCTCCAGATCAGCTCCCTTTGAGCTTCCCAAGCACTCTCAAACCTTGACCATTACTCTTTATTGACTCCTAATTCCAATCTATCAAAGGGGAAATACCACAACTGTACTGCTGAGCCGAAGAAATTCCTCATAATGTATAATTAATTCGTATTTTGGCTCACCAAAATTTAGGTAAAACTATATATATAAACTATCTATTCTCTTAACAAAATCTGCAAATTCCAGTACCCACATTTATGCAACTTTGGAGAGTTGTTGGTCCAAATTTTAAGAAAAAACACAACTGTTGGCAGGAGAGAGCTCTATATATCATTCTATTTACTTTTAGTTCAAGAAATATTTATATGCCAAAAAGCTTAAGTGTGGTGGAATTAAAGGATTAAAAGGATGTGCATACCTATAATAATGAATAAGACGTTAGAGTTTTCGTGCACAACTTCATATGGACTTGGACTTATTGTATCTGTTTTAGCTGTTGTATTTTGGTAGCAACGACCCGTGTCACCTAATAAGTAACCGTTGGGACATCCGGAGCAATTGTAGGGACTTGAGGCAATACCACAGAGCAAGTTACCTGCAGATTAGAGATAAAACATGAAACAGAGAAATCAAATGAAATCTGCCAATTCAGCAATTTTTTCTCTAGCTGGTTGTTGGATATCTAGCTGGTTATTTGTAGTCGAAACTGTACCTACGCAATATCCATCCTTTAGGCCAATAAAGCTTCTGTGGCAAAGACAAGAATAGCCTGAGGTTAATTGTATTGAACATATATAGTCCTTATTACAAGTAGTTCTCGAATTATATTCTTCAACACAATTGCCTCTATCTTCAGCAAACTCCAGCACTACAGGAAACTGTTGATGATCTCTCAAGACATGAGGATTCGTCAGGAACTCTGACTGGAGCCAATTTTCTTCAACCATGAGTACGGACTGACATTTCCGAGGAATGCTTTGAGAAAAATGGTAAGACATACTTGCATTGAAATCGGGAGTTAAATTAGGAGGAAGAGCGCATACGAAATCGTAGCAGCCACGGCTGCTGAGAGCACAAGTACTAATCGTTAGGCACCCACCAAAAACGGTTGAATCATTCACTCGTTTAACAATTGTATTATAGTTTCTGCAACCTATGGCGGCGAATCTATTGTTCCCCCGGGAAAAGGTAAAAGGGATACCTGGTATGTTGGTGCCGTTTGGATGGCTTGTCCGGTTCAAAGAAATTACAGGAACGTTGACCCTAATCAAGTTTTGAACGTAACGGTCACTGTTCAAGAGTTCCAGGTTGTTGACTCCGGCAAGAAAAGCTTTGGGAGAGCCAGAGGAGTGATCGCAGATTACTTCATATCTCTTATCAAAGTAGCAACCGTCTCCGATTCCAAAGGGGTAATCGATAGTGACATTCCCGCATGAATACTGACATAAATCTTGTGATGATGTTTTCATTGGCCAGAATAACAAAGCCATCATCTCCAAAAACACCAGATAATGGTAATGTACAGCCATTCTGACCGAACATGCAGATTTTTTCTCTGAAATAGCCTTCCAGCTAACTTTTAGGCATAGCTTTCAATGCAAATAAATTATTAAATCGTGCAACCCATTCTTGACTTTTAAATAACCTGCCCTATCAAGTCTTCGCCCCTATCATTTATTCCAATATTTTGGTCACAAGTCATGTCATTAATTATCTCACAAGTCATGTCATATTTTGGTCACAAATTTCGGAGGGAGGTAGCTCAAGCTGAGGCAGCAGCTGTCAACTGGGAATGCAGGTTGCGTTTGAAGAAAACTTGAGTCCACTAATTGTAGAGACCGATTGCCAAGATGTTGTGGATTTAGTGCTACACAAAAAGAGCAGCAGAACTGAGATTTGCTGGACTATTGCTGAAATTCAACATAAGATGCAGAGGATCAATGGCAAGGTGGAAATTCAGCATATTTCAAGATCTTATAATTCTATTGCTCATACTCTAGCTAAAATTGCCTTAGCTAGCAGGGAAAATTTTATATGGAAGGGAGCTCTGCCCCCTCACATTATGTCTGCAATTGCTTCGTTTCTTTAATGAAAGTTGAATCTTTCTTATAAAAAAAAAAAAAAAAATTATCTCACATGACCGATTCTTTAACCCATTAATTATTTAGCTGTAATAACTAATAAGATACCGTTCATTCGGATCAATTCTCGGTACCAGCTCGTATAAGTAGGCTTCGCAATGGGCTCGATCGGGCTTAGGCCATGGTAAGTCCTAACCCGACCTTATGATTAAAATGAAATGTCCTAACTCTTTAAAAATCTAACCCTTACTGAGTTAGGGTGGGGCTTAGGTTTTATCCAAGCTTAACCATAATATTTTATTTTTTCTACTCTTTTTAGAATAATACTCTTATTCTTCATTCTTTATTAATAATATTATATTATTATTGTTTCATTTTTATGTTGAATTTTTCTTTTTTAATCACTATAACTAAAAATATATTATTAAATTACTAGTCTGATTAAACAGAGGGACTCTAGGCAAACTAATATGGAAGAAATTAGCACTGCAGTAGCGACTCATATTGTTGAACCCAGGGTTTTTCAGCCTGAGTAGAGGAGCCCTCTGAAGTTGTTGCTTCGTCTTTTGGTGCAGGTGCAAAATCTTTCCACCCAACCTTGTGCGTACCTTCAACCTCTGGCTAATTTTTATCACTCTCGGCATGTTGAGATTCTACCGCATTTTTGGCATTAACTCTATCGTCGTCATCCCTGCTCTTTTTTCCATTCTCATAGGAGGAAACACGAGCAATTTCTAGATTACCTTCCGCACCAGGACTGTCCTTATTTTCCTCTTCAACAGGAGAGTAGAACATGCCTTCCAGACGCTCCTTCCTCCTGAATTTACTGTGCTTGCCAGTAAATGAATCGTAGGCATCTTCGTCTTCATCCGCCTCCTCTAGAAGCTATAGTCTCTTAACCCTTTGAATCTGCTTCTTGCTAAGCTTCTTGCCTCGAAAGTGAAAGAGGTAGTTAAGCCATGCAGGGCATCTATGCTGTAGTTGTCCCTCCATTCGATTCTCAGAAGTTTCCGGTTTCAACGATTCTCCGTCTTTTATACCCTTTTTGTCTGTTTGCTACTCTAGGTGGCGACAAAGGGGGCCGACCGCCACCAACTTGCTTAGACCTACCCTTCGTTTTGGGCGACTCAATAATAAAAGCATTGTGAACCTTATCAAAATCTGAATCTTGCTACTTTCCAGCCATTAGGATGTGCAGTGCTCAACAATACTTTGTGCTACGACTATAAATAAACAAGATCAATGAATCCTTGGAATATATGGATTCCTTGCCTAGCTAGGAAAACTATTCTTGGGACTGAAGCGAGGCGATGCCGGCGAATTGAGAAGAATCCGAACTGCGCAGCATAAGTCTTAGGGATTGTGATGGAACCAATGTCATAGGTCGGGCAAGAGTCAATCATTTTTTATGTTGAATTTGGCAGTAAGGAATTTAATAAATTATTTTTTATTAAGCCTTAACAACAAAACAACGTATAACAATCTAGCCAAATTAATAGATTAACCAAACTAAGAGCAGCTAAATAATTCAAATAAAAATTAATTAATTAATACAAAACAGAAATAAATATACTTGAGGTATGGTGTGACCACGTATGTGTTGTGTGTATTTTAATAACTTTTAAGTGCTATATTTTTATATATTAAAAAATTAATTTAAGGGCCTTAACTTTGACCTAGATATAATCGGGCCCTAATTCCTTGTGCTCTAACCCGGCTATTGACCTTTTTAAACTCTAGCTAAACTGAATCTGATAGGTCTGCTAGGAGCATTAGTAGCAAATTTGCCATATCGTCTGCTCTGGTTTAATTTCTTTATTCTGTACATTCTGAAGGCATTTCCCAGGGATCATTTTTGGATCACTTATTCTCGAGCAAGCTTATATTGAAACTTTGCCATCAAAACTATAGCACTACCCCTTTCAACATGCCTCTGTTTATTCTTAAATTTCATAATTTGCACCCCTGCTTTCCTCCGAAGGTTTTATCGCTCTATTTCAGTGTGTTATTTCATCAAACATCTGGTATATTAAACTACTCGCGTACTATTTTTGTGAAATATTCTTACAAACCAAGCCCAATTGCCATAATCCCTCAGAAGAACACATTGGTAATTTCCTACCGGAGCTTGTGCATCACAGTCCACTCCTTGGGTAAAAATCCAATGTTCATTCTTTAGAATCTAATTATGAACTGAAATTTGGCTTTTGTTACATGTTGTGCATGATGAATCCTTTGATTTCACGGGCACAGGTTATGGTTTCTGGTTTCTCTACTCATCTTGTTTACTGCTTGACCTTTATTACTTGTGCATTTCAGATTCCATGCTTTCCTTTGCAAAATGTAGTTTGTATTTACATGCTATACATTCATTTTGTGATAATTCCAAGCATTACTTAGCAGTATGAGATCGGAAAGAAGGGCTCTAGAAAGCAACTATATGCCATATATCTGGTCATGCCTTACTGGAATATATCTACCTTACCTTTATTTCTTTATTGACATTATCCCTTACAAATGAACATCAAACTCTGTATGTTTTATTCTAAAGTAAAAACTAGTAAAGAATACGAGAAACATATTGTGAAATTCCACAATTTTATTCATTTATGAAATAAAAATACATGCATTAGAAGAAAACCCTTTTCTTTTTTCACCACTAATTTGAAATTAAGGGGTCTGCATCTATAGCAGCAGGTGGGTGTAGGGATTGTGATTAGAAATTCCAGGGGAAATACTATAGCAGCAGCAGTTGAAAGGATCCCTTTCCAAGGTAATGTGACTTTTATGGAGGCGGAAGCTGCTCTTTTTGGTTTGCAAAAGGCTATCCAAGTTAATTGTGTGCCAATAATAATCGAATCAGATTCATCAGAGGTGGTGGATCTCTCTTTGAGCAGGAAGGATAGCATGACAGAGATAGCTTGGACAATTGCAGAAATCCAGAGGTTATTGAAGAGCCAGAACTTTTCAAGCATTCAACATGTTCCAAGAGAATGTAATGTTATAGCTGACTCTTTAGCTAAATTAGCTTTAAAGTTTGATTCCCCTGTTTTGTGGCTGGAAAATTTTCCAGATGATGTTCGGATGTTACTTTCTGAGTTATCTTAATGGAAAGCTTTACTTTCCCATCAAAAAAAAAAAAGGGGTCTGCATCTGTAGAATAAGCAACACTGTTTAAAATTGACCCAGTGGAAGAGTAATCAGTTCCGGAATGTCTAGTATTCTCACCACCCACGAAATCAATCTCTTCACAGTTATGCTGCAAACTGGAAGATCCAATTGATGCTCTAATACCCCCTAGTTCAAATGCTACTTCTTTCATTGAAGGTCTCTTTTTCCCGATCATGTTTAAGCATCTCTTTGCAAGCATGGAAACAGTAATAATCTCTTCTTCCTTAGCTTCCTTGAGAACTCGAGCTTCAAGAACTTCAAACAAACGGTCCTCGTTCATTGCTTGGAGAAAAAATCCCACTAAACTTTTATCTTCTTCGGCATCAGTTGAACGGATAGGTTTCTGTCCAGTTAAAAGCTCAACGAGAACTACTCCGAAACTATATACATCACTTTTCTCAGTAAATTGACTTGATCGAAAATACTCTGGATCTAGATATCCAAAAGTTCCTTGTACTCGTGTGGTCAAGTGAGTTTGATCAACCTTAATAGTTCTAGAAGCCCCAAAATCTGAAACTTTGGCTTGGTATTTATCGTCTAAAAGTATGTTTGAAGACTTGATGTCTCGATGATAAATGGGAATAGATGTAGCTGAATGCAAATAAGACATAGCACCTGAGACTTCTATAGCAATGCGTAAACGCATTTCCCATGTGATTGGGAACTCCTCTGTTTGATCATGTAAGTAATGATAAAGAGTTCCATTTGGAATAAATTCATAGACCAAAAGAGGAACTTCTGTCTCTAAACAACATCCCAACAACTTCACAACATTTCTGTGATTAATTTGAGACAAAATCACCACCTCATTGATGAATTGCTCAACACTACTCTCATCCACCAGTTTAGATTTTTTAACAGCCACAATTCCTCCATCAGCCAACATTCCTTTGTATACGGTGCCTTGGCCTCCTTGACCAAGAATTCGATTGGCATTGTAATTGTCAGTGGCCTTTTCCAAATCCATTTTTGTAAACAATTTTGTTTTCTCAATATTACCTTCATTAGAAGACAATTGTTGCTGCAATAATAAACCACCATTTTTTTTAAAGAACATCTGCTTGTGCTTGATTTCTCTTCTTCTTTTTAAGAACTTGCGCAGCCCCCAGATTCCAATGAGTAGAATGAATAATCCCAGCCCACTACCGCAACCTGCAGCGCTTGAGTACAATAATTAAAACACACACAATCGAGATCATTTATAAGTAGTTTTTTTTAGTTGTACACACGAATTCACTTTGTAGGGAGGTAGGAGCTAAAGGGTATATAAGAGTACTGTTACACACTCTAAATTTTTTATCCTAAAAACTTATCCGAAATGATGTGGCATTCATCAAATATTTGGTGAGTCGATATAATTAATTCATTTAGATCTTGTAAAAAATTAGCAACCATTCAATTAATGACACATTATTTAGGATCAAATTTAAGATAAAAAATTTGTAATGTGTATCGTTACTCGAGTATAAAATAGAACTGATGTGCATACCTATAATAATAGCTTTAACCCGAGATTTGCGAGATTTGATGAAAACTTTTTTGCAAAGATCATTGGCAAAAAGATCGAAGAAAGGATCAGGTAAAGGATTTGAGGCATAACCGTCAGGACATTTGGAGCAGTTGTAGCCACTTGAGGTATTACAAATCAACCAACCTGCGCAAAGCCAAAAGAAAAAAAAAAAAAAAAAAAAAAAAGAGAACATAAAATTAAATCATGGTTTCAACTAAATCAAATTCCGCCATTTTTGTTCATAGTTAAGAGTAATTGCAAAACTTCACTCATTGACAAGTACCCCAACTAATGTTTAAAAAAATAAAAATTTTTCATTTATCTATTGGATGATAAATTTCATAACTTACAGAATTACTTATTCAACTATCTCACCATCTATGAATATCATATCAATTGAGAAATCACTCTTAATGAAAAAGCCTTGATTGGTCCAATAGCATATCTTTTCTCCTTTTCCATTCACTTATTGCTCATGTTTATAAACACATGGAACATGTGAATAAAAAAGAAACAATGCTTTTGGAATACCCCTGTTTTTACCAGTTTGTACCTGGGCAGCGTCCTTTCTCTAGGCTATAGTTGCCACCACTTGAGCAAAGACATACATGGCCTGAGCTTAATTGTGTTAAACAACCTGTTTTCTGCAAATTACAAGAAATAGAATATGAGTTATATTCTTCATTACAGCTGCCTTTCTCTTCTCCCCAGTTCAACATTGCAGGAACTTGTGGTTGATCTTTCAAATCATGAGGATTTGTCAGGTAATTGTTGTTGACCCAATCTCCTTCAACTATGAAACCAGACTGGCATTTCTGAGGGATGTTTCCAGAATCGATGTATGTTTGTGCATTAAAAACCTGAGGAGGAAGTGGGCATAGGGAATCATAGCAAGCAGGGTAGAGAGCAGGGTCACAAGTGCAAATGGACAGGCATCCACCAAAATCGGATGAATCATTCTCCCGGTCACAGCCTATGGCTATGAATCTATTGCCAGACGAAAAAGTGAAAGGGGTACCTGATAAGTCGATGACGCCTTTACCAATATTATTGCTTGTCCTGTTCTTACTACCGCCGTTTAAAGAAATTACAGGAACGTTGACTTCAACCGTGAACATAGAAAAATGAGAAAAACCCGATATTTCTAGCTTGTTGACGCTGGCAAGTAAAGCTTTGGGAGAGCCGGAAGAGTTATCACAGATTACTTCGTAACCCTTGTCGAAGGAGCACCCTTTTCCGATTCCGAAGGGATAGCTGATGCTGACGTTTCCACATTCAGTTGGACAGAGAAATTTTTCTGATGCTCTGATCGGCCTAAGCTGCAAAACAATAATCTGCAACAACACCAGGCAAAGATGCACAGCCATTCGCTGCTTAAAGTTTATTTTATTTTATTTTATTTTTGTTTTTAAGTTCAGAAAGTGCATATATTGCTCTTAATAAAACTCTCGATCACTGGTCCTGCAAGTTAAAAGCCAGATATTAATTTCAGCCGGCCAATCTTGACCTTCAATTGGCCCCCGGCCCTCTCTCAAGTATTCAAGCTCTTCTCCTACGTGCATATATCCAATGTTTGTTCACATCCATCAATATGATAAGGTCCCAGCTAGTACATCACTCGATAAATTGGGAGTCAAATTCTACCATATCATATCACCATTCTTCAACTTTAAGTTAAAATTAATTTTAATTCAAAAAAGAAGTTAAAATTAATTTCAAGTGATTTGTTTTTTCAGAATTTAATATTTCATCATTATATAGTAAAACCTGTATAAATAAATAGTGTCGTGAACATACAAAACCTATTAATTTAAAGAGCAATGCAATTCAATGAACATGCATTTTGATTAACTAAACATTTATTGTATTTTACCAATCTAATCAATTAAAAATGAATAAATCCACTAAGGGCCAGTTTGGGATTGCGGAGGCTGATGAAATAAGCTGCTTATGCTGTGCAGATGAAATAAGCTGCTGATTAAAAAAGTAGTTTGGTATTTGGTAAATTGTCTTTATTGCGGTTCTTTGTGAGTTAAAAAAGAGATACATGCGTTTGATAAATCTTATTACGAAAGTACTGTTGCATTATATAATGACTAAAATGGACATACATTTTAATTATTTTTTATTTTATGTTTAATAAATTATTTAGACATAATTTTTTCTTAAATATGTAAAATTAATTAAAAAATTCAATTAAGAAAAATATGAAAAACTTTATAATCTATTACATAAAATATGATAAAAATTTATACTTTTATATCATCTAAATAAAATAAAAAGTAATATGTATTACATTCACAATAAATTTTTTGCAATAAAATTGTGGCAGTAATAAAATATCTAATGACTTATATATTAGGATTTATGAATAAATACGATATAATTGTCTTTTTATCAAAATACTAAGGTTATAATAGGTATTTTAAAAAAGGTGTAACAGCTTATTGAATAAGCAGCTTATGAAAAGCAACCATCTACCTGCTTTTAAAAGCTACTGACAAAATGGAAAAAATTATGAAATAAGCTACTTTTACAAAATTTACCAAACACTATTTTTATCAAAAATTATAAAATAAGTAACTTATTGAGTTTCAATTTCAATCCCAAACGGGGCCTAAGTATAAAATAAATAAAATTCTTTCAATTTCAGAATTCTAACCCTTGAACTTGTTGAAGCAATAAGCAAAATTAAAGATGAGATCCAACTTTATTTCAATTTCAAGAAAAAAAAAACAAGTAGTAATAGAGACATATTTTATTTAATAAAATATCATAACAATCATATTTGTAATTTTAGCAAATTAGTAATTTATGATATGAATAGGACCATGAAGTTATATAAGAATTTTTAGAAAAATATTATCTTATTAAATTATCGAAACTATTAATTTATCCCTTTGACCCAAGTCGAGATCACAAAAAATTATTATATGGTAGAGGTTATTAATTTATTGAGTATTAAATTATCGAGGTTTTAATAAATAATTTAATTAAAGTATGAAATGAAACCATAATTCAGCCGGAGTAAAATAGAGATCGAGTAGCTCGTTTGGATGAAACAAAATTTCATAGCTTTAAAATAATTTTTCCATTTAAGGTAAATGCTTCTCTGGAGCCAATTATTCCGTTAATCTTTGTACTTTTCAAAAATTATCTAAAATGTCTATGTTGCATATCCGTTTCCATTAAAATCTTTTTAATTACGCCTAAATGACACAGTAATTTAGAGGTAGCTGACGATGTTGGTGCAGTCATGTCAACAAATTTCTGAAACGTACGCTATGTGCTACAGAGAGATTGAAAGGAGAGAAAAACCGTGCAAGAACAGGGGCTGAGAGAATCTCAATAATTGGATTATTCCCAAAATGAAATGGGAAAGTGGCATACTTACAAATTTAAAACTGATCGCATTGCTCAATTATGGCAACCACCAGGAGATAAAATAATTGGATTTTTCAGATATGATCCAATGGGAAAGGATGAATAAAGGCAGAATTCAGCTGCCATATTTTGAGAGTTGCCTTAACATTCACCCCAGTTGCATTATTGAACAAAAATAACCTTGCAGCTCCATAAATTGCCTTCGTTGGATAAATTCTTGATGTGATAACTGTCCTGCCTCCCTGGCCAAAGCTTTCCACAATTGAATGATCGACCTGAATCAACAATTTTTTTTTGTAATTCATAAGATTCTAGGGCTCAAACTTCATCACTTAAAGCACTCTAAGCAGAACCTTGTGACATAATTTCCCAAATTTGACTTACCAATATCCTCATCGAAAATTTTTCACCTTGAAGCACGGGAACTTTGCTTCCATAAACTTGTTTGAAAACGTCAGGAGCCAACGATGACCTGCATTCATATCAAACATTTACATATTTTGTTTGACACTTCAAAAGGGCAATCAAATAGTATAAGTTATGATTCAAAACAAACTAACCTAGTTTCATCTGTGCAGAAGTAAGTGTTCGTTCCATTTGTTGTATTAGAGGAACGGAAAAATATTGGTGTTAGCTCAGAAAGTGAGTCATGTGCATTGACTAGCAGCCCAAACGGCCCCATTGCACTCCTGTCAACGGCGCCGCCGCTGCATCCGTAGCCCTCTTCCGTAGCTCCTGATCCCAATAACTCAGTTTCAAACTCAGCAGATATGTCTAACTGCATGCCAGCATACATTTTTTCAGAATCTGAGTAACCAAATTAATGTGACAAGTAATTTGAGACTAATGGCGTGTAATATAACCTGTGTGGCCACGCCAATATCCAGTGGCACAACTGATCCAGGTTCAACAACTACTTCCTCAAACACTGTACTGTTCTGTCTCAAGCTTTCTATTTCTTCCACTGGCCATTGAACCACGTTGGATCCAGTCTTGTTGTCATATAACACAGTCCTTGGAATGGTCTACATGTTGAACAAAATAAAAGAAATTATGTACTTGCTTTGTCAAATGAATATGGAGAAAAAAATAAAAAATAAAATTTGCATTTTCAAGATTCAAGAATTGTACCTGAACAGATGCCCATCCCTTTGCCAAGTCAGCAGATTCAGTATCAGTTTCATTTATCCATCCCCACACGATCCTCCTCTTTTTGTACGGGTCATAGAATGACTTCGAGGCATAGTATCTCCCATAATCCAACTTTAATCCGATGCCCACATCCTCCTCCGGGTTATCGGGTGTCCACTTGTCGTTCGCCGGGTTATAGGTCCCGATTGCATAATGATCCACCCTTGTATCATCCAAACTAGCCTTCAACACATGCTTAATTCCCGAGCCAGTAGCGGATGTATCCAACCCGACTGACCCGTTTATGGCAACGGGGTAAAAGTCCACACATTCCCACATACCCGTGCCCGGAACCGCATGTAAAAACTCATCCAAAAGCTCGTAAGTTTTGAAGTCCGTCGTTTGGTACACAAGTGAAATACCCGTCTTACCAATTTTTGACCCAATTGTGAGCCTCCATTTTCCGTCAGGCCCGGCCCATGCAGTTGTTGGGTCCCTAAAGTCTTTAGGTCCAATGTGACGTGGGGGCACCAAAACCGGGTTACCCGGGTACTTGACCCAATCAAGGAGGAGAGGATCAGATGGATCGGCAGGGTAAGCAAGATTTTGCACCTGCACGGATTTATCAGTGCTCCCAGTGTAAAGCATTACGATCTGGCCGTCGGGAAGGATCGTGGCCGACCCCGTCCACACACCGTTGATATCATACCACTGATCGGGGGCCATCGCAATCGGGAGATAGAGCCAGTGAATCAGGTCCGTAGATACAGCATGGCCCCACGTAATGTTGCCCCATACAGCTGAATCAGGATTGTATTGATAGAACAGATGGTACCATCCCTTATAAAATAATGGACCTGCAATCATAGAATTTTCGTCACACAAATGGTAGCCAAGAGAAAAAGTATACCTATACACATTTGAGATTTAACCACATGCTATCCAACAATCAATTTTTTTTTTTTTTGGGTAATTAAGAGCACTAATATTTAAGCAGAACCCAAACTAATTATTATTTTAATTGAAAATAATCAATTACACGATAATCTTAACTAAACTTATAGTTACAGTTAATTTTGATAGTGCCATTTCAGACTTCAATTTCTTTGGTAACTTTTTTTCTTAAATATAATAATTTCATTAATGCTCATTGGAGCTTGTTATGTTACAGACTCTGTATGTAACATAGCAAATGGGGAGCATCCACGTGTTGCAGGAGGGAGGAAAAGCTGTTGGAACTCAGCTGATACAGGGCCAGTTTGCAGTTTGCACTGAGCTGTTATATACAGAGTCTGTAACGCAGCCTTGTCCTCATTCATGACCAAGAGGAATAATTATATCTTCGGACAAGACAAATGATACTTCAAATAAAAAAAAAAAGGTCCGCATCATAGTGGGACCCCACCGACAGTCCAATATTTTCATGCCAGGTAAGCCATGTGCGTTTCTGTATCCAGATTTGATTGGCCTACAACTTCATCCATACAATACTGTTCATCTCTTGTAACATCATTTTATTATTAATTAATTCTTACTTGGTTCATTTCCTAGTCGCAGACAGAACATAGAGAATTTCCTGCCTACAGAAAATGCATGGCCTTGGTTGCTTGCAAGTGCTGCAGCATACACGCCTATGGACTCATCACTTATCACGTTACCCAGTCTCTTGTATTATTATGTCCCAAGCAAATGCAATTTTTGAAATTTTATTGCTACTGAAATGAGAACTTTTGAGTTAAAAATTAACACTAAAAAAAAAATTATAGACCTCACTAATGAATGACATATCATCAACTATGATCAGCCTGATGATGGAGCAAGCTGAGGAGCATGTCAATTCTGAGTAGATAACATCTTCCTAGTCACACTGACACAGACCCATGCATTTATTATCTAATCCAAAACAAAATACAACAAAATCAACAAACCTAGACTAAGCTTCAGATCACCCCTAAACACACATTGCTGGTTGTTTTGGTGTCATTCTTCCCTATTATAACATCAAATCAAGTTTAATTTATCCTTAAAATCACATAACAATAAAGCTAAATAAATGATTTGCTAGACAGAGAAACACTTAATTAGAAGACTTACCATTAGGATCTGAAGCCGAATCACCAAGAATCCCCCACCAAGGAGCACAAGTTGAATTAATCAGTAGAACAAGCCAAAAAGAAAAAAGAATCAGAAAATCAATTATAAAATTAACAACCCAGAAAAATTAAACTGATGTGCAACATAAAGTTACAAATAAAAATATACAAATCTTATCTTAAGTACCAAATATGGAAAGCCATTAAACTAATAATTAACAAAATCACGTGATTCATGAAAGCTCTTAATTTGTTGCACCTACCATTCATCCAATTTTCCTCAGGCTGAAAATGGAAGCTAGTCCTTTGCCAGGTAAACATTGCATTCGTCCAATTATATGACCCTTTAATATTACCCAAAAGATGCGAATTTGACTTTGCCGATACGCCTTCGGCCACGCCTCGTGGCTCCGGATTCGAAAACGACGTTGTTTTTGACGTCGGAACGATGTTGTTCTGCGATGGCAGTGGTTTTTGGGTTTGGTTGATGATTAATGCGGCTAGTGATAGGAGAAAAATGACCGAGGCAAGGATTGCGGCAAAACCCTTGAAGGGTTTCCGGTGAGTCGCCGGAGGTCCGGCGGCAGAGGGCTGCTCCTCTGGCAGCAGGGGAGGGTAGTATGATTGTGCATGGAGATGATGGTATGGGGTGTCCATTTTTGGGTGTGTCGGGAAGGAGAATGAGAATAATAATGAGAATGGCGAAATGGGGCTTAAATAGAAAGAATTTGAGAGAGAGAAAGAGAGGGCGAGAGAAAAAAGAAGGGAGTTTTCTGGTTGTGTGTCAAAAGAACTGTTTGCTTAGAAGATGTTGGGTTTATGGTAAATTTTAAAGCTTTTTGGTAAGAACAAAATGTATTGGTGGCTGTCCAATTTACTTTGGACATGAGACAGAGACAGAGACACAATTATATATGGGTTATTCAGGAAATTAATTTCAAAAACTTGACCACAGCCGCTGTAGAAATGAAGGTTGATTAATAGGAGTCAAGATTTAGAAATTTCTTGGAAATGGAGAGTTATTCTTGTTTATAATTATACGGTCAATAATATGAAAGCTTTATTATTAATTTACTAAAAATATTGAGTTGATCGGCTTATGTGAACAATTTGGCAATGACAAAGTTATAATTTCCAATTACCTTCACATCTTCCAGTCAAAAAACGAGAGAACAACAGTAAAGAATCCAAAAAACAATCAATGATGGGAGCTGTTTTTTTCAAATTGGTGAATTATTTTCCAATAGAAAAAATTTGTTTGTGGCGAGTAGCTCACGGTACAACCGCCATTAATGAAACTGGTTGCTGGGACTGGTCGCTAGCTGGGACAGGCCATGTTGTTTGTTTAATGAATTTTTATCCAACAGCTTCAATTATGTCAATGTTTAAATCGCACTCTATTTCAAGAGACGATGATAATTGCTCTCATCATATGATCAAATAATCAAAAAAAGAATGAATATTAATCACGACACTGCAACAAATTTGTGGAGAGGAATTACTTGATCATTTGAAATTTGGTTTCGTACAGTCGACAAATTAATACGGCAAGAAATATTGCCATACTTTGTAGCAGAGACGTGCTTACGAAGGCATTAGATTTGCAAATGCAATTAAAAAAAAAAAATTGTTTGGATTATGTCAACACATTTATCAAATTTTTTTATTTTAAATGGTGGGACATGTTTCCACTTTTATACGCTTATGGTAGCCTTATAATCTAAATAATCACTTCCTTTATCATATAAATTCTTTTTGAGCACTAATTGCACGTTTCCATTTTATAGGAATCCTGAAATTTAATTGCTAGGTGTGTAACACGTAAGCTGAGGATAATCATTGACCTGATTATATAATATGAGACTACCGTCAAGTTTTTTGTAACATGCTGATTTGGACTTCGTCAATGTTCAAAATCGTTTGTTTGTTCTTTGTAATACACAATCCTTGAATATTTATTTATTCGTTTGAAGGAACATTTGTAATGATTCTAATTGAACTAGATTCATTAAAGAAAAGTCTCCGATGCAGGAGATAAAATACCATTGTATTTATGTGATATTTTCATTAAACAAAATAATATATTTTTCAAATTGTATCCCAAAATTGTGTGATGATATGATGAACGTGAACAACGTGACAAGTTATTTAATTAACTACATATGTTAACCTTTCTATTTTTTTTTTTTTTTAAAGAGTTGATGTGAACTGCAAATAATTTTTTTTAAAAAAAAAAACTCAAACGCTTAAAATTTATCCTAGTACACATATAAATTGGCCCCGTAACATTTTAGAAATAATCACGATATAACATAAACACATTTTTATTTAGGGCGGCGTGAATAACAAGTTGTTCTTTTCACAAAATCTATATCACCTTCCCATGGATCTTGAAAAATAACATTTGATGTATACTTATTGTCTTGAAATAAATGAAAAACACTCATGAAAGAAAATCTATACATTTTTTATACGTAACATTTGATGATATACGTCAATTGATAACTCATGCGTCTAATAACTTTGAGTGCACGAGTTCGAGCTCCAATATTTGTTAGAACTCAATTCTCCTTTGATAGGGTTTATTTGGCTTCCCGCTTTTGGAAATAGAATAGATTTACCCTTCATATTAAAGCGAGAATTGTTATTTGGGTTGTGTCATCTTAGAATTATAAAAGAGAGTCTCAATTGATGTTTCCCTTCCATATTAAAGTAAGGACAATTATTCAGACGGTGTCATCTTATAATTATAAAGAAGAATCTCGATTAATATATGATTGTAAACATATCAATAAAATTCTAATTATAATATATCGCTATATTTAAAAAAAAAAAACATTTGATAATGTACAAGCACATTAAGATAAAACCAGGAGATTTAGAAGCATGTGATAGAGAAGTCATGCACTGTACTTTTCAACAAATTGATTTTACCTCTATCCTTAAATCTCAGACCCGATCCCCATCAAAGTCTAGCAGCCGACGTACACGTGTCGTCCCCTGAGAGTAAACGAATACATGATCGCCAAGAACAAAGCGATCAATCAAAGAGGCTGGCATAAGCATTGACACAGAGACGTGGCAACAGTAGCTTCACATAATTTTGAATGGGTCTTCTAGTTGGAACTTTATCCAATTCGTGGGTAATCCAACAGTGCCAATGTTGGGATCGCCGTACCGTCGGGGATGGAATGCGGAGTAAACATTTATGGCGCCAAATTATGTTTCTATCTAATATACAAAGTTGTTGATCAAGTGTTCATATATATTTTGTGTAAAAATCTCTTCTTCTTTTTTTTTTTTTTTTTTTAAATCCTGCATGTGCCATGACGTCCCCGATCTTAATGTTCCTCCAGCCCAAGATACTGTCGTGTTAAATTTTGTTAATTTCTATAGACCTTCTGATTATCTAACCGTGCCCAGATTATGGAGCACAATACCCCAAAAACACAATAGGCCGACTAATGCTATTATTATTTTTAATAAATTCTTTCTCTTTTAACATGAAATTAATATTTATATATTGATATATAGAGTTATAAAATTCGAAGTTGACACGTATAACTGTTAATATGCACTGCAAATTGGTAAGTCAGATTTTACAACACATGGACGGCTAATTCCGAGAGACGTTCTTATCTATCTATACAATTTTCGCATTAATAACACGCCAAAAATATTTTGCACAATAATTGAACCAGTAGAATAGTACCTTAAAAATGACTAAACATGCATGGCTTGTGGGCAAAAATTGAGAAAGATGCTCTCGTTGGAAAAAAATGAAATATGAGTTTTGTCTCTTTTTCATTATTACGATTTTGCAACCATTTTTTTCCATGATTTGGAAAGTTCAAGTCATTATTCATTAATAATAATAAATTAATAGTCGATAAATCCCCATCCATTTTTTATGTATTGTGAATATTCAAACTGTCAATCCATATCGGCGAGCTACAAGCTTGGAAACTTCTCTTCAGAAAATTATGAAATTGTTAAACGTGTTTAATGTTGTATTCATTTGAATGCAGTTTCTTAATAAAAGTTGCACCGAAATCAAAACTCATTTTTTGAGAATATTTCAACTCCGTTTACAATTTGCGCAGACATCGAATTAAATAACCTAAAAATTATTGGTGAAAACATACACGAGAACAACATTTCATGTGCTCAAACGTGAAAGGTAGCCATCGTTTTGCAATTGCAGTTTTTTTCCTCTTTTTTTTTTTTTGGAACAATTTTGAATCGTTGAATTATTGAGCTGCTTTGAATAGTTATAACAGAACTAAAATGAATTTTATTGTCTCACTTCAAGATAAATTACAATATATTATGAATATATTTCACGAAAATTTTATCAGTTAAACTAACTAGCCGTTAACTTAAAACAAGTTTGGAAAAGTAATAAGAATATATAAGGGTAAAAGCTCATTTCATCCAAATATTTTAAAATTAGTAGTGCCTATTTAGTCCCTATATTTTTAAAAATGTCTCAAAATATCCCTATCCTTAAATTATTGACACCACTGCTGTTATTTTTTGTTTCTTTTGACTTACTTTTACAACATTACCCTCTTATAATAATATTTCTATTTATGAAATTAATAAAAAGGAAAAAATAAATCATCAATTTAACACCAAAAATAAAATAAAAACAAAAAAATATATATTAATTGTTGTGAAAGCTTACATGTGTCCAAAAAAATTTTTACTGTAAAAATAATTAAATTACCTTTTTTTTTGGACATTAGTAATAAAAAAATTAATATATTAACTCCTCCTCAACAGTGTGTTCCAAAAAAGTAACATATATTAATTTTGTTTCTATTTTATTTTTTGAGATTAAATTAATAATTAATTTTTTTCTTTTTACTAATATCTAAAAAAAATTATTGTAAGAGGATAATATTATAAAAATTTAACCAAAAGCAACCAAAAGTAAGAGGAAATGTGCTAATAATTTAACATCGATGATGTTTTGAGAAATTTTTAAAAATATAGGAATTAAATAAGTACTAACCTCAAAATATAGAGACTAAACGAGATTTTACCTAATATATAAAATAAAAGTATTTTCAACAAAAAAGTATTGCAAAAAATACCTGCAATCTACTTTCATGTGTTTTACTTTTTCGTTTGGAAGCCTCTAGGGTTCGGTTCAATGAGAAGATTTGTGACCCTACATTGCAACCAATATGGTCACATGGTAACAGCACTTTCTATAGATGCATGAATTTCTAGTGTAGTCGTCACATGTGCATCATCAACAAAAACAATTCAAGATCAATTCACATCATTCAATTATAAATGCTAGCAGTTATACAGGGGAAAAGGGAAAAAGAAAATCCACGGGATTCATAAAGCACTGATGGATCCAATTCAACAACTTGTGTGCGTTCTTCACGTCTAGTGCTTTCCCCATATATACTACACACTTCTGGTACATTATTTATTTAAGTGTGTGAAGTCATGCCTTTCCCGTTTGCATGTTTTAATTAATTTTTGACTTGAAAAGTTCTTTTAGAATAATCCAGAGACATTATGGTTCCCTAGCCTACCCGAAGACCCCCACCAAATCCAAGCCTTCAAAAAGTAATAATCGAGAGACAATAATTTTTTTTTAAAAAAAAAAAGTTTGATGGTATCTATAAAGATACTCCGAAAATCCAGTTAATTTGAGAATTAAGAAAATGAAAGAAAATAAGAAATGAAATTTTTTGACTTGAGAAACGGACTTACATAGATCTATTTTTTAAGGTTATTCTATATAATTTTTCTAATAATTTATAAACCATTCCTCAAATTGTAGCATATTTTGTCCATTCCATTTAGGATTAATCTAATTCTTTGATTTGGTTGTGCCCTCCTTAAGTTAAGGTATGCGTGGGCGTTAACTAATTTAGTTGATAAAATCTTTCGCATAAAAAATAGGAGATTTAGAATTCAAACTCTCCTTACACGAGTGATGAGAGGATTAAATTGAAGAGAGGATTAGATTGTCATTAGGCTTAAAAATTAAAAAGCAAAATTAAGGCATATGATAGAGAAACATTAAGGCATGTTATAGTTCATTTACCAATTTTGAAGTCACGTTTTTGTCATGTGATTGTTTAAATACCACACGTGATGAGAGTGGCGACCCTATAGACTCGCTTACCTAAAAGTCCTCGTCCTCGATACTTATGGTGTGTTTACTTCATGGGAATGAGGAATGGGAATGAAGGAATGAGAATAAAACTCATGTTTATTTGGTAAAATGTAATTTGGGAATGGGAATAAAATGTGTGGGTCCCACATAATTTGGGAATAAGGAATGGGAATCTCATTCCCATGGGGGGTTGGGAATGAAAATATTGGAATGGGAATGAAAATATTGGAATGAGAATGAAATATAAATTTACTTTTCTATCCTTCTAATTTTTTCATATTTCCTAAATTACCCTTGTTCAAATCACAAATAATTTTATTATTTTAAATGTTATTAAAAATAATAATAATTATTATTATTAAATTTTATTATTTTAGTTATTATTAGTAATTATTATTATTATTATTATTAATATTACCATTATTAACAATAAAAATAATGATAAAAATAATAATTAATAAAATAATTAATTTATCATTATTAACAATATTATCCTTATTATTGTTGTTATTATTATTATTAATTTTATTATTATTAAATTTTAGTAACTTTATTATTTTAGTTATTATTAATTATTGTTATTATTTTTTTATTAATATTATCATTATTAACATTTATAATTATTATTATTAATAAAAATAATAATAACAATAATTAATAATAACTAAAATAATAAAGTTAATAAAATTTAATTATTATAATAATAATTAATAATAACTAAAATAATAAATTTTAATATTAATAACAATAATCAATAATAAATAAAATAATAAAGTTAATAAAATTACAATAATTAATAATAACTAAAATAATAAATATTAATATTAATAACAATAATTAATAATAAATAAAATAATAAAGTTAATGAAATTTATTTTTAATAATAATAATAATAGTAACAATAATTAATAATAACTATAATAATAAAGCTAATAAAATTTAATTATAATAATAATAATTAATAATAACTAAAATAATAAATTTTAATATTAATAACAATAATTAATAATATCTAAAATAATAAAGTTAATAAAATTTAATAATAATAATAATAAATTAATAATAATAATAAGAACAATAATAAGGATAATATTGTTAATAATGATAAATTAATTATTTTTATTAATATTATTTTTATCAATATTTTTATTATTAATAATGATAATATTAATAAAAATAATAATAACAATAATTAATAATAACTAAAATAATAAATTTTAATATTAATAACAATAATTAATAATAACTAAAATAATAAAGTTAATAAAATTTAATTTTAATAATAATAATAAATATTAATACTGATAATATTAATAAAAATAATAATAACAATAATTAATAATAACTAAAATAATAAATTTTAATATTAATAACAATAATTAATAATAACTAAAATAATAAAGTTAATAAAATTTAATTTTAATAATAATAATAAATATTAATACTGATAATATTAATAAAAATAATAATAACAACAATTAATAATAACTAAAATAATAAAGTTAATAAAATTTAATAATAATAATAACAACAACAACAACAAAAATAAGGATAATATTGTTAATAATGATAAATTAACTATTTTTATTAATTATTATTTTTATCATTATTTTTAATAATAATAATAATAATAATAATAACTAAAATATTATTATTATTATTAATTTTATTTTTTAATTAATATCATTTTTATAATAATATTTATACATGTATCTAGTCAATGAAAATTATATTATTTAATACTATGGATATTTTAGTAAATTGATTATCATTCACATTCCTCATTCCCATTTATTTTGCCAAATAAACACATCAATGGCATTCCAGCATATTCCTATTCCCATTTATTTTTACCAAGTAAACATTGAAATCACATTCCCATTCCTCATTCCCATTCCAGCCTATTCTCATTCCCAGCCCATTCTCATTCCACCCCATTCCCATTCCTTAGAAGTAAACGCACCATTAATACTTATTTCCTTTGACTTGTTGGTTTACGCGCTTAAAGGGTTTTTAAACCCCTTTTCTAATAAAATTATTTACACCCGACATCCCACTTCAAAATTGCTCTATACCACTTGGTTTTAGCTGGCGAGGAAGGAATTTGAACACCTACAAATATATTATAAAAATTTAATTTAAATTTTTTTATTAAAATTAAAATAAAAACAATTTTTCTTGCAAGAGAAGAATTGACGTTCATCAAATATTTGAGAGAATTAAAAATTTGAGAGGTACCACATCAAAATTAATATAAACAAATTTTACTATCTGTATGATTGTAAATATCATGAGCAATAATTTCTTAAAAATAATTACTCAACTTAAAAATCATTTTAAGAGTTCGGACAATTTTACAAGGCAGTAAATTGGCGATTCATACACGATACATTCAGCCAAAAAAAAATCCCAATTTAACATGCCGGGAAACGCGGCCGCACGCGCAGAAATGCATGAACCGATGGCCAAGAGCAGCTTATAAACATGCATTTCTACTAACGTAAAGAATAAACAAATCTTTTGATACCCATAATTAATATACCTTTCCCATGGGGATATTCTATTCGACAAAACTGCTGCTTAAAAGATGATGAAAGAATGAAGACATGAGCGCAAAAGCAAAGATAAGCAAAGCGGGGAATTTACAATTAACGCAAGAAGCTTTAAAGCAGAGACCGTTAGGCACGGGTCCCCCGGACACTAAAATTCTGATGGAGGTCTTCTATGTGCATCTGCTCCAGAAGCTCTTGGTATACTTTTTCATTAGAAAACTCAAAATTATATTAAACTATCTTTTATCGTATATGTATATCAGAGTATTTGCGTCTTCTTTGTATTATATTATTTATAGTATATCAAAGGGCGCTTGACTGCTTCCACTTCACAAATGACTTCAGAAACTGCATCACCTGGGATAAATAACAGACAGAATGTAATGGCTTAGTCAGTGGGAAAACCAAACAAACAGGTATAGAAACCAATGAAATGTGTGATTAACCAACAACCAAAAGAGGAAAAGTTTTGCTAGTATAAATTTTAATATAAAATCCATTTCGACAACGATCCTATGTACTAATAGATCAACCGCTAACTTTCTTTTAACGAATATATGAATTATTCATGGTCGATCATGAGGGAGGTAGAGAACGAAATGATCTTTTAAAGATATCAGATACACTCGTACCTCTGATGGGTCCCTGAGAGAATAAAATGCTTTGCTTTCCTTGGGCACAGATGAAACCAAAATGCCATAACCATGATTTCCCTCCCTTAATACCTGTAAATAACCAATTAAAATGGTTTGTTAGATAATTAGAAAACTCCAAGGGACTTTTAGAACTGTGAAATGATTATAAATCATATGTTACCTTAAATGCATCTTCGTCTGTCCGGTCATCTCCGACATAAATTGGGACCACGTCCTCACAATTACTCAGACCTGAAATATTGTGTATTTTCTGTTAGACAGGATACAGAAGGCACAATGGTTATCTATTCCTTAAAATATCAGAGCACGTGAGGAGTAGAACTCGTTACTTACCAAGTGATTCAAGCAGAAACATGACAGCCTTCCCTTTATCCCAATCAATCACAGGTCGGACCTCTAAAACCTACTCATGGGTCAGCGGAAAAACAAATTAGAGAAGTAATAGCCTGCCAGCGAAAAGTATTGAATCCATGATTAATATATATACATATGCATCTCATTCTGAACTTTGGCTCCAAAGATTACCTTCCGCCCATGAGTCAATCGCAGACGAGTGGGGTACTGCCTTAGAATTTCATGGACACGTTGTGCAACGGTTGCCCAGTACTGGAAACAAATTAAAAGAGGCCAAAATCGAAGTTAATTACCACAACTGGAAAAGGTACCCACAAATAGGCATAAACTAATCAAGAATTAAGTGCTCAGAAAAAACCAAGTAAATAAAATACCTTCTCATCCACATTACGATAATGTACAGAGACACAGAACTTATTATTCTCAACTTTGACTCCATTGATTTCCTTTGTATTTTCCATGAGAGAATGAAAGACCTGTTCATACATGAATCAGTTAAAATCTATATAACCTCCAAGGATGAAAAAACGTAAACTCTAATTTTCAACATCGAGGAGATATAATTACACACCGCATCAATCATGGGCAAAAATTCCCTTGCTGGCTGGAAAAGATTAACTTCATTTCCCTATCCAAAGGAAACATATCAAAAATCAGTTAAGAACATTAATTACAATGCAAGAGAACATATAAATAGTGGAAGAAAATTCGATCACACTACCTGCTTGTCAGTAGACTGAATAGTGTCTGCGTTGTCATTAGGCATAGACTGTCTAACCGGACCCATGATGTCCATTCCATGACTTCCAGCATAATATAGTTCTGCTAGTCCCACAAACTCATAGACCTGCACAAGTAGGAACGAGAAATAATCAATACAAAGACACCAACAACATTTGGTATACAAAAAAACCCAAATTTCCAAGAATTTAAGAACAACATCACATTTCCATTTACATTTTTATAAATGTAAAAAGAGGCCTGTCAATTACCTTGTCACGGCTTCTGCCACTTATAATTGCTGTAGGGAAATACTTTGCCACATTTTTAACAACAGCACGCATCTGAAAATTACCAGATAGTCAATGTTGATGTATAGGAAAAAAAGAAAAAAGAAAAATGAAAGAATGTGAAAAGTTTAATGGAAGTTCACAAATTGGCCGCCGGAAAAAAGGTCTTACAGCATCTGACATGAAGGCACAGTCAGGATTGTCTACAATTGGTGAAAGAGTCCCATCATAATCCAGGAATAATGCTATTCTCTTGCCTTTGGCTGACTTCGCGATTTGTTCAAAAGATGTAAGTGCTGATGGATACTGACGCTGCAAAAATTGGAGAAGAAAGGTTCAATGAGCCTCAAATAACTTATCTATAAATCCATCAAGATGATTTCCATGCAAACTTAGAAAGGAAAAATACCTGCCATGTGCGATAAGCAACATCTGTATCAGCTGATGAAAACTCATTGTTAGATTCCTTTGCCATCCTCTTAGGAGGAGGAGATGAGGATTTCATGGCATCTAGCCATGAACAGGCACGAACATCATCGAGAACTCCTGTTTTCTTCCTAGGAATAGCTAGGAATAAATCCGATGGGAAGGTTCCTGATGGTGAGTACGGCAACAGACTGGAATGTACACCTAATCTTGACTTGCTTATGGGTGCAGGATCAGTGAGAACAGGAGCACTATGATTAGTTTTTAGGTCCATTGGATCCAGACTCGTACCACAGTTTTATAATGTAGAAGTTAAGTAGAACTCGATGCTCAGCTGTCTACACGAAATTTTTTAAGGCAATATGCTTAGTCTTCAAACTCGGTTTAACTAATTTATCCGATCCTTTTATCAATAAAGAACCACTTCTTTAATGCAATCTTGTAAGTGGCGTATGGTGAGCAGTCCATCAAGCACAGAGTTCCTGAAAACTAATCATCAGAGAATAAGGTGAGCCCACTGTATTCAGACTCAGGAATTTTTTCAAACAGAACCAAATGAATCTCACCTGTACATTCTGATCTCCTGGTCAATCAAGTGAATGTGGTAACAGAAGATTATCTGCAGATAATGGATTGCGAGAGAGAACAATTAGTTTTCACTTTTCAGAGCTAGGAGAAAACACACATCTCACACTTCATGTCAAACAAAATGGGGCATGTAAAGAAAATTGGTTTTGTTCTAAATCAATATAATTAAATCTGAAGCCTCTCCAATATAATAAATAACAAGAAGAAATTCATAAGCCCTCGAGCAGTTTGCTAAAAATATTTGGCAACAGCTTTAGTGGATCAGAAGACAGGAATACCTCAAAAGATGGATATGAAGAGCTATGGTCATCCAAGAACAATTTGGTTTTAGCATTAAAATGATACGGCACCTTAGCTGTCATTTCTATACTGTCTAAATAAACATGGTCAAAAGGAATTTTCCTGGATGTGCTAAAGAAGGAAAAGTATATGTTTTCACTTTTTATAACCTCACATTCAGCTTAAATTTTTCCAATTAAATGTTATTCTCCCTTGAACAAGAAAGAGGCTTAGTTATTACAATGACATATGTCCTATGTTTGGGGGAAAAAAAAAAGGAAGCTAAATCATTCATAGAAGCCTTTCTATGACCGTCTTCTCTTCGGGAAATTTCAACAAATAGGCACTAAAACTTTCTTCTTGTTTAGTCATTTCTCACTAATACTGAAGACTTTTCAACAATCCTAGTCAATAAAAGTCCTATCACTATGACCAAAGGAACTGAGTCTTCAGCTCTTTAAAATTTTGAATCAATAAATGCCCAAGACACTGTCCAGATCAAGATAGAAATACTGAAAGCAAATATGTCTACCTAACATCAATAACTTATTAAACAGACTAACAGATGCAAAAGTTAACTAAAATTGTGCTTCTTTAACCATAGAGAAGATATGAGTTAAAACATAAAAGTAAACCACCTACATCAAAAACAACATTAAATTCATAAAGTATGAAACAAAGCACAAAGAAATAGCGTTCACAGTTCACTGTTAAAAGCTGGCCCACAAAACTAATATCTGGTGGAGAAATTAGTAGCCATAGGTGGCTGTTTCTAATAAAAAGCTCCGCTACCCCACATGGTAGAGACTAGAGAGGAAACAATACCATATGCAGCCAAACAAGACAGTCCTAGTTGTGCAAATAGGAATGGGAACCATTAAACATATGGACCCAACACGCAAAGATTCATCAACAATCGTTGAGTCATTTTACAGATGAAAAAGAAATCAAGATTTCATGTTTCACCATGCTTGGGTTGCTATCAAACATTCCACAGTTACACGAACCTTCCCAAGAAAATAGCAGCACCAAAAAATCAAACCCACTGAAGGAGAATTACCAAATACAAGGTCAAGATTCGACCATATTGGCAAAATTGACATTTTGACCAGTCATTAGTAGCATTAATTGTTTTGTAGCGTACAGAGCCACACAAAACATTAAGACTAAAGAAATCAAAGATGAAAACAAACACCATATCACATCAAACATTTTCAAACACAGCTCTAAGATATAAAAACCATGATCAATCTCAACAGTATCCAGTTTGCGATTTGGGAAAAGAAACTGAAAAAACCGAAAAAAACCAATCATTCAATCATCTTTCAGTCAAAGAAACAAACCATATCTCACCCAAATGGGGAAAAAGAATGAATCAGAAATCAAAAATCAATTTTGGTATACAAATTAGTAGTCCTGGGTATAACTAAATACAGCATCTCAAGTGAAATCAAAACAACATTTTATTATCTCCAATTTTAATCTCGAACAAACTGATAAAAAGGAATGCAAAATAATAATAATAATCATAATTAGTAGAAAATCAAATAAACAAATACTACAAATGAACACATGCATGCACTTCATCAGCTCATTGCGTGTAAAATTGAAAACCCTTTTAAAGGAAAAAGGAAACAAGAGAAACAAAACGTGACCCACCTCATGTACGAACGAACCTCAACAAATTACGAAACGAAACACGAAACAATCAGCAGCGGCTCAAGTTATGGTTTTTATTCTCTGCAAAAACAGAACAAGCCAGAGAAATGAGAGACAAAAAACAGCAGCGACATTTACATAACTCAAGTACATTAACAAAAACATGGGAACGAGGAAAAAGAAATGAACATCAAACCAAATTCATAAAACCGAAAAAAAAATGGAACCTTTTTCGTCCGATTTTTTGTTCTGCTGCGAGATTTTGTTGACAAAAACGAAAGAACCCAGAAATGCTAAAGAGGAAGAGAGAGAATCAATACGTGATCGTAGTGTAAAAAAAAAAAAAATCTTTGCAAAGAAATCGCAGAGAACAAGAACGAGAATCAAGCGAAATATCGGATATACAGAACCCGAGATGGAGAGAAAAGAGAGAAGAAGAATAGCGATTTTTTTTTATTTCGGGTATTTATAGAGTCCCGGGTTCTTGAATCGGGAAACAGCGCGTGATTAATTATAATCGCATTCACCTACTCTCCTTTAATGCGCGTGGGCAATACTCCCCACGGAATGGTCGCGTGGGAGTGTGAAGGTTAGTGAGGCGAGTGGGATTACGGAGTTGGTTACATTTAATTGTCCAAATAACTGAAAGAACCGGAAAGGCAATCGAAGGAGCTTTATCATTTGTTGGGGCAGTTTCTTTTTTATTAGTTTAATGGAAAAACGGCCTAACGAAAGAGTTGGGCCGTTGTGGCGGGACAAGGGCCCCGGGAAATCTTAAAGGACACGTGGCTTGACGACTTTGCGGCCAAAGCGCGTGAGGACACCTGTGATCGAGCTGGGGCTGATGTGGCCACGTTTGAGTGGGGCCCGCCACTTAAAGAACTTGACGTGGTGCGATCGTGTCGTCACTTTCAGTCACAGCTAGGTGGTCTTCGCGTCGGTGACAGTCCTTGCTTTGAAGTTATAGCAGCCTAACATACGGTCCCACGTGGAACTGTTATAGCAGCCACACGGGTGTCCACGTGGCAAGTCAGTGGACGATCGGCCACGGTAAGTTTTGATACACTGATATATTTTACAATCCTTATATTTATAATCAGAAATCCGCCGAAACTCGTCATCATGAGTAGTTTTATTACAACACAGTTCAAATATAAATTCTTACTAAACGAAAATTTTTACAAAAATAAAAAAGATTTTTTTTATAAATTTTTTTTAAGTGAAAAGTGAAACTTCAAATTCTTGTTTAAACCATTAGGAGCACCCAAATGCACTGTATCTTGGAGTGTCTTGACGCTAAAAAAGTTACATAGCTTACGTAATAATATAAAGTAACAAGTACGACTACTACTGTTGAATATTAAATTATTGTACTATTTTAGTTGTCTTTTGGCAAAGACCAATTGCCACTAAATATTTGAATGCGTTTATTATTATTATTATTATTATTTTTTATGAAGTTATTTAAACTGTGACTGATGTCTTTAGATCACCGTATCTTTTAAATTTGAATAATTAAAGTTCATTAATTTTTATTGACTTCCTTATTATTTAGAATGCTTAAACTAGAGGTTTAGGGTACCTTTACAATACCATGGGCCAAAGGTAATGTTTGGTTGGGAGGAGAGAATAGAGGAGGAACGTAATTTAAATTTTATTTTTTATTTTTATTGTTTAATTACTTAAAATATATAAAAATTTAATTTTTATTAAAATTTAACATCTATTATAATAAATAAACTTATTTATTTAATATGAAAATATAAAAATATAAATTAATCTTCACCGGAACTTAGCTGGAACTTCCGTCGGATCTCGACGTAACTTTTGTCAGACCGTTATTGGAAAGTCATCGGGAAGTCAGACTATCTCTAGAAGCCACCCGAATTTTACCAGAAAGCCATTAGCCACCGTTGACTCCGTGTTGACTTTTATTGACTACCGTCGTTGCCTGTCTTTTATTTATATTAAATTATCTTAAAGAGTTTAGTAAATTAAATTATTTTATATTTTATATTAAATATAAATCATGAATTGTTTTTTGATTTTTTGATATTAAAAAAGTTTTATATTGATACTAAAATTATATTTCATTACTAATATAGGCAATTTAGTATTTAAGGCAAAGAAAAAATTTATCCAAAAAAAAATTATAATTCTTTTTCCTATCAAATTTTATATCAAATCAAATAATCAAATCTAATTTTACTATTCTATTCTATTTCTTTCTTCTTCATTCCCCTCTATTCCACTCTTTTCAGCTTCTTTCTTCCATTTCTTTAAACCAAAGATGGCCTAAATATTTATGTCAATCTTTTCACTTTTGTCCCCTCACATTTATGGGTGGTAGGCCCTCGGCCCCTTACAGCCATAATAATAATATATTCAATCCTAAAGTTATAGGTGTAGGGCATCTTCAAAAATACAAATTTTCTTCAAATGGAAACGTTTGAACTTGATGAAGGGTCGACATATTCAAAGTTGGTAGCTAAATAGCATTGAATTATTATAAAAATTCCGTTGCTTTACTAAAAGCCATATTTAGGTGTAGATGCATGCAAATGTCTGTGTTAAAAATTGACTATTCAAAAGTCTCATTTTAAAATAAGGCTTTTTCATTTAGTAAATTGTCTTTAAGGGTCTGTTTCTTTTTTTAACTTAATAATTTAATTAACTTTATTTTAATCGGTTAAATTTTTAAATTTATTTATATTTTCATCTTAATGAAAATTTTTAGTATTAACTCAGTAAGTTATCAAGTTAATTTTTTTAACTTTTTATTTAATATAAAAAGTCTGAATGATTTCATTTAAAAAAATCTCCAAAATACTATTATCTAATTAATTAATTTATATCCTTATATAAAATAATTAGCATTATTACTCATCTATGTAACTTGTGATAACATAGCAGTAGATTATTATTATTTTTATCTTTCATTTTCTTTAAATTAGTATTATTTTATCATCATAGTTTTTTATGAATGTTTTTCATATAAAAACATTATGAACTACGGTAAAATTGAATTTTGTTATGATAATACATTATCTTATTTAAGTTCTTTAATAAGTTTATTATTTATTTAATATTTATAATTTTTAAGGGCACAAATATAAAAAAATACTAGTTTTTATATTTTTTAAGTTGAAGAGAAAATAAAAAAATAAATATATTATTCAGATTTAGTCATTTATTTCTATTATTTCTTTAATATTTATAATTTTTAAGGGCACGAATATAAAAAAACTAATTTTTATATTTTTTAAGTTGAAGAGAAAATAAAAAAATAAATATATTATTCAGATTTAGATATTCATTTCTAGTAAGAATTTAGACTAATTCATGACATTTTTCAGATAAAAAATAAACGCCACCTAAAATGTTACGAGAAAATTTTAAGGATATCATACCTCATAATTTATACACTATTATATAATCATATATTTAGTAGCTTATGTTAACTTTTTGATTGTCGAACAGTGTTAAAATAGTGTAGTAAAGAACCTCAAGACGAATCATATTTTTTAAATGAAAAAGGAAAAGTTAATGATTTTAATTTTTAGGAACATTAAATATTTTTCAAGTGTTTTAGTAATTAAATATGGTAAACAGCAATTTTGAGAAAACATTTGTGTGGATTTTAACTGTTTTTTTTTTTTTCTTGTTTGAAGCCCGGGTCAGGTGGGGATGGTTTTACATGGTTTGCCGCTCCATTGGGAACTCGTTGGGACTTGGGAGATGGGCCCCATCCGAGCTGGCGACGCGGACTAAATTTTTTTTCTTACTTCCAATTTTTAAATTTCTTTTACGTGGTCAAACGTCAAAGAAGCTGACGATCAACATTCAAAAAAGAGAAGTAACATCTTCTCAACAAAAAAAAAAAAAAAGAGAAGTAACATCAAGTAATTTGACTCCTCCATTACCTCTTTTTTCAAGAGGCAATGGAGGAGTCTCTTTTTTAAGTAATTTGATTGAGTATATTTTTTAATTTGGATCATAAAAAAATTATTTTTATTGAAAGAATTCGTGGCTCTCACTTGAACGAAGATTTTTAATTTAGATTGTGGTATAAATTTAAAAGTATCTCTTATAGTTAAAGTCTTATCTAAAATATCTTGTAATTAAGATAAAAAAAAAGAGAAGTAACCGTAACTTGAGTAAAAATAAATAAATTAATAAATTAACCACTAAAATAAAATAAGAGTGGTGGTAGAATAAGATTGATGGTATATTTAACTCCTTATTTTATTTTATTTCATTAATTTTTATTATTCAGTTAATATTATTTATTTCGTATTTGTCTTATTTAAAAATTAAAAAAAAGTATTTCTCTCTCATGCTCTAAATAGATCATTTCTCTCATTTTTTTTCTAATTGATTGATAATTTAAATCGAATGTTAACTTCTAATCATATCCCAAATTGAAATCAATAGAATCTCATATGATCACAAAAAAATCAAAATAAATATCATCAATAATAATAATAATAATAATAAAACCCACCCATTCTTTCATAAATCTTAACAAAAACTCAACATTAAAATCTATGGTATACTAGTGGAGAGCCGATGATTGATGGTGAAGAAAATAGACGACGGCAGTGATGAACTTGTTGCTGGTGAAGATAAATGGTCGGGGTAGTCATTGTTATGCTAGAGAGAAAAAAAAAAAAAAAGGAAGAAAGGATAAAACAAAATTAATTATTCAATAGTGGTAATTCTGAAAAAAAAAATAAAATAAATTAAAAATTGAGGAATTTATGGCGTATCTACATCGTCAAAAGCATAGTGATGCGTAGCTATCTAAAAGATTTGTCTTTTAAGAGCCGGTGTGGTCCCGCAGACAGTTGGGTTGAGTCATTATGTAATTAACGTGATGTCGATATACGCCGTGCATGTTTATTGGAACTCACAATCGAAGAGTCTTGTATTTCAACGCCGCGGTTTGTGGTTTGTTGAATACTTACTCAGCAGGGCTGCGTTTCTCTTCTTTATTTAATGCAACTCGGGAGATGTCTTGAATCTCCTCCTCCTTGGTTTGATTCGAGGCTTCACAATCTATTTGTATGTGGTTTTTGATTAATCGTAGGGTACCAGAAGTGTACACGACTCGCGCGCACACACACACACACACACACAAAACTTAGGCGATGCGGACGCCATGATGACACTACGTACGTGGTTTTCTACACGCCCAAAAGTTTGTTTTAAGAAGAACTTTTACACACACAACATATTTGTATATATGATTGAATAATTATTTTGTGTGATGGTGTTGTGTCAAATTAATGATCAGTAATATGCATTTTGTAATCCGTTTATAACTCATTTAATATACTGTTTTGTATGAGTATTTTGCTAGATGTTTAAATATATTTTCTCATCTTAAAACTTGATCGTAAATGATATTGTAGCATGTAATATAAAATTTTTTTATATAAAATTTAAGTGAATTAATTAAATTAAATATTTTTTTAATTGATTCAAGTTGAATTAACATATAGAAAAAGTAATTCATATCTAATCGAGTTAAATAAAAAAAAAATCAATTACAACAAGTTAACAGTGTTAAGCACCGAACGAGTCCTTTTTCTTTTTTTAAATTTATTGATCATATCATGTTACGTCATTTGTTCAATAAAATGAGGTTGCATCTGCGTTCAAGTTTTTGTTATTGTCAATTATGTCATAACACGTTGCTAAAATCTTTTACTTTTTTTTTAAAAAAAATTTCTCAATAGACAAATGCCTAATTCAGTTGTTTATAATAACTAAATTGTTGTTTTTTTAGATTTTTTTTTTTTAATTTCGTTTGACCAATTCCAATGACAACGAGAGAATAGAATAGCGCGAGAACCTTCAGGGACTTTAACTGAACAAGTTAACAAGGCATTGTCTTCACCAACATCACTTGACAATGGAATCTGTTAATGCGGTTACTTAAATAATAAACTAAATACCAACTACAGTCGTAATCTGACTTGGAACGAATCAGTTCTTCATGTTTATCACGTTCACGTTATTAGAATATTCATCTTTGAAACTCAACAAACAAAGAAAAAGAAGTTTCTTTTTTTGCACTTGGAGTGATGCATAAATAACAATAATAATATTGATAATATTGCCAGAAGTCAATTTATGGCTTTGTTGTTGTTGTTGCTGCTGTTGTTGTTTAATTTTTTTAAAAAAAAAAAAATCAAAGAGCTGGGTGTCCCGCTGTCGTCTAGAACTCAATAATGATACTTAAATTTCAACGTGATTCACTGCAAATATGGTGGTGGGGTTTGAGAAGAAATTGGGTCCGTGTTCACCGATGCTTCCATTAAAAGCTGGCACTGGCAGCCTTAATCGCTGAGTAGAGCAAATGAACGCAATAAAAATACTATTGATAAAAAAGAAAGAATGCCAAGGTTTAAATCATTTCTCGAAACCTGTTTTTCCAAATATTATGTTGATATTATCATTGTTTTTTTTCACGGAATAAAAAATGTAATAAAAATATGTTTTGAAATTTTAGATTTCGATTAACAGCCTAAAATATTTGCATAAGTAAAACGATATAAATTCTTTAAAAATGTTGTACTGGTTAAAAAAGATTATTTATAAGTTAAAACAAGGGGAAAAAAAAATAAAAGAGTAATAATGGAACACAATCTCTCCCCCTTTTCGCGTTGAACTGCGAGTACCTCAATTTAATTTAAACTCATCAGCTTAATTTTAAAGGTCACCTATTACTTATTAATTACCTAATTATTTATTTATTCACTTAAATTGAACTAATAATAGAGAATTAGGGTACCGTATAAGCATGCCTTTGACAGGATCTTAATTTTGACTTTAACGAGATTCTTAGACCCCTTAAGTAGATGCAGCGGGTAAAACACGTTTTCCTGAAAAAGGGTTACTTTATTTATTTATTTAAAGTGGAACATTTTCCTCTTAAAGTAGATGTTGGAGGATCTTTTGATATATATGTTAAGTAAACCACTTGTTAAAAATAATTCAAATAACAACACCACCACCACCACCCCCCACCCCAAAAAAAAAAAAAAGAAGAAAAAAAGAGCATGTTTGGTAATTGGTTGGATATGACAAGGTATTTTGACAACTCATTGTTCCGATGCCTTCGGCTTGGCCCCCCCAAGTTCAACGACTGTTGTTGTAAGCAAGCAATCAGACCGCTTTCTACGCACGTGAGGCTCGCTTGGACGTTTTTATTTCTGAAGGCAAAGAAGTTGTTTTGTTGCATGGATGATAATTTAGTACCTGTGTGACGTATTATAATTAGTTAAATTTAAATATATATATATATATATATATATATATATATATATATATAATCCTAGACGATCCATGTAATTTATTTTGATAATTCATATTTTCAATTAATTTACAAAAAAATTGTTTCAGCAAGGGATTTTTGCTTTAGAATTATTCCATAAAGATTTCCTAATAGGGGGAAGTAGAAAGACTCGCAGCAGCGGAATTTTCTTCCACTCCTCTTTATTCACCGTGTTGGATCAGGACCATTCTAGGCCCATATCATGGAAATACAAACATTCCGGGCCCAGCAGGTTATGCTTGGATAAAGAGGAAATCAAGAGCAATTCAGCATTAAGTAGGTTGGATTCGGCAACCAACACTCCCTTTAAAACTCTTATGAAACCCACGTTTCATATTTTATAATTTTTTTTTAAAAAAAATAAAATTACCGACAAAATTAATTTTTTTATTAAATTTCATTTTTATCTAGAATAATTAATTAAATTGTACACATTTTTTCACACTAAAATTTTTTTATTTTATCAAAAAAAATTTATTACATCATATTTCAAGAAGTAAGGGTTCCCGATTTGCGAAAAACTTCAGTTTTATTAAATTCATATTTATCCTTTTATCTTATTTTCTTAGGGAGAAGGCAAATGCTGGGAATGAATGGCAAGACTGGGCTTCACCCCGAAACTGAGATTAGAAGGATTTCTCTTTAGCAAATCGACTCATTTTAGAGAAATTGTCACAGGTGCAATCCGCTGGCTATATAATCCCTCCACCTCACCTAGCGTAAAGCAAGGCTTGCAGTGAAACAGATGTCAAGGTTTGTCAAGTTTCACCACTGCGAGTGGTGGACCTAGCAATTTGCAACTGTTGGGTTTAATGAGAATATTTCGGCGGGGCGGGGGGGGGGGGGGGGTTGGTGTGAAAAGCATTTCCAAATAAATAACCAAGCTCCATTCCAAACAGCACAAGCATAAACACAAGTCAAACTAAAAGCCCGTTCAACCACAATCCTAAGCAAATGATCCCAATAGAGAGAGAGGGGCATCATGACAAAAAGTGAGGCCACACTAGAATATAAGAACAGACCCCCAGAAGTTCGTTGATCTATTAATTACTGGTTCTTCAGCTCTTAAATGCATGCCTCAAAGGAGTTGCCACTGTTCTCATCATCAAGCATTTGAACAACTTGAGAAACCCCTGCTGCAATCTCCTTCTGAATAACACCATCAGGCATGTCGAAGGTCCTCCTTCTCATGGAAAGGGATCTACCTGCAGGCTGAGGGTCCACCACATCAAGCATTGCTTCCAGCTCATCCACCATTGACCTCTTTGCAGCTCGCACCATCAGATCAGCTCCCTAAAATTGGCAAAGCCATCAGCACAACCCCAGCACCAGAAGCATTATTGGTTGGTCAATTGAGTATTAATCAATCTAAGCCCTAGCAATTAGTTAATTTGCCAGGAACACTTGCTTCCTGATCATAAGGCAGGTCAAGAATTATCCTAAATGGAAACCATAATGGGTAGATGCTATGCCCAACTGCATATGGATTAAAGGCATATCACAGAGTAAAAGTGAAAAATAACGAAGCTTGTAAATTTCAAGTAAAAATCACTCTTGAGGACTACCATCTTGTCAAATACTGATTTAGAAGAGATAAGAGCTTCTTTTACCTCAATAGCATCAACAGTCAGGAGTAGAACAATAATTTTCTCCGAAAACCTTTGTCGCTCTTCAGCATCTCGGCTCACTTTCTGGCGGTAGGAGAAGTTGTTGAACAATGCTCTAATCTCCTTCAACTTGGTCTTGGCAACAGCAAGATCCCTAAGGGCACGAAGAGCCTGAGACCTACGAATCAGATAAGCTCTGAAAGTCACCTGAATCATCATTGCAGCATCTTGAGGAGACAATTCCTTTTGCTTCCCCTTGTTGTTTCTAACAGATCCAAATCTTTTGGCAAAGGCCTACCATCCACAAGCAAAAAGGTTAAAAAAAAAAAAGGCACCTCAGAATGAATTCAAGAAAACATGCAAGCTACAGAAGTAAAATAAATCAGGCTTTAAGGATTTTGTTACGCTCATGAATCATGATGAGTTAATGAAAATAAAAGACAGATGGGAATATAACTTTGCTCTGATGATCAGACTCTAAACAAGTAACTTTTGAGGCTCTTGGATCAATGACATTTAGAAATAGCGAGAAACTTTCACAGCTCTTATGCGTCAGTTAAATCCAAGAATAATACTGCATTTGTAAATAGCATGGCAGCCTATAATGCAATTCTTGAAAAGTTTCTGTTGACACAAACAACATTCTCATATTATTATCAGCAGTGGGAATTGAATATTTCCAGAGCGACGCAACTACATGGCAAACAGGTTGACATGTTGCATTTTAGGGGAGATGCCTCATGATAAAATAGAGAAAGAGAAAAAAGTACAAAAACAACAGGAAGCAATGACCTCCCTAGTGAAAAACATAACCACATGCCTCTTGCTCATTTAAATTAATAGTTACAATTTAGGAATAGGTGAACTAAATCTGCACTCTGTCAATTGAAATCAGTAAATGGACCTGAGCTGCACAGTACAAGTATTGCAGAGAGTAACATACCGAGAACAAGGCCAAAAATAAATGCTTGGTTTTAAAAAAATAAAAAAGGAAAAAAGATAGTAAAAACATAACTTCGTGCCAAATATGCTAATACATGACTCCTTTTCAGGATCTATTTTAATAAAACATTATTTTGACACAAAATTTGCTGATAAATTTCAATATTCCTCGCATTTACACATTAACTAGTTAGCTCCAAAGAAGGGCAGGGATCTTTACTGGAAGTGCATTAATATTCAATTTAAAGAGAAACCGAAGTATGAAAGTACTCATCACATGAAAATTAAAGCGCGATCATCAAAAAGTTTATGGATTCAAATTCATCAATGTTCTATGAGCTAAACTTTTAAGCTAGAAAATTGATAAACTTGCACACACAAATTTGCAATTTCATTGCAAATAGCCGATATGTAACTGTAAACATCAAGTAACATTTCATTATTAAAATAAATAAGCGTGGGCGAAACAATCAACGTCAAAAAATTCCCTACTATTCTTAATCATGGTCATTGTCACTCACGTTTCAGACTTCAATCATACCCACCAGATAGCGAAAGCATTTTAGATCAAACTGACCCCACAAAACAAAGAAAATCAAACACAAATTCTACACTAAAAAATAAAAATAATTAAAACATTGTTTATAATAATAATTACCGAAATACCTGTCTCAAAACAACAGCTCCATGGTCAGCAGCAGGCTCTTCGATCTCCACCACACGTGTCTCACTCTCACATTTCTTCTTCTGCTTCTTCTTCTCTTTCTCTTTCTTTTCGGATTTGCTACCCTCGCCTGCATCAACAGTCGATGCTGCGAAAGTGTAAGTCCGCGACTCGTCGTCTTTTCCCTTGATCTTAGCCGTCCATTTATAGCTCTTATCAACCTTCTTCTCTTCCTCCTTCTTTTTCTTCCCTTTCTTAACCTCAGCCGTCCATTTGTACTTCCGATCAACCGCGCCTCCCTCGATCTCCGCAGTCCACGTGTACTTCCGATCCCCTCCGTCGACTCTCGCGCTGAGCAGCCGGTCGAACCTCGACTCCAGCAAGCTCACTCTGTCGCACAAAGTCTGTACCGACAACTCAGGCGCCGTTCTCCGCTGAATCCTCTTGTAGGAGTAAAACGACGGCGTTTGGTCGATCCGGACCAGATCGGTGACGGAATCGAAGATCTCGAAGGGGGTAGGGCTGGGGTTGAAGAAATCGAGAGCAGGGTTGAAGAAATCGAGAGCAGAGCTGAGATCGTGAACTTCGTCTTCTACGAAGGAGGGGAAAATGGAGGTTTCTCTGACCAAGACTGGAGGATAGTAGGGTTCGAGTAGCTCAACTTTCCTGAAGCGTCTCATTTTTTCCGCGAGTTGAATCAGTGAACTCAGTGAGTAGGAGTGAACGAGTGAGAGGGTTTTTGCTAGGAATCTACACGACTGGCTCGAACGGGACCATGATGTGTGCGTGCATAAAAGGAGTTTTGAGAAGCATAAGAAGACAAAATTTGCGACGAACGATGCTGGATAAAGGTTATTTCGTCAAAAAAGTTCTGTCAGGGGTAAAATTGAAATTTTGTATGGGAAAGTGACTGTAGTCAGCGGGGATGCGATGTTCGCCGCGTAAACAAGGCACATGAATACACCGTAATGGGTCTCGTTGTGCAGTGAATTTACGGGGACATGAGAATCTATTAGTGCGATTACAATTTGCTTATTCGGCGAAAAGGACAGTCTGATGGGTGCATGTGAGAACTCTGATCTGAGTCATCCGTCTGACCCCACCACGTGATCGCCAATATGGATAGAATCTATATCCACGAGGCGTGAAATAATTGGGCCTCGTTGACTGTCGGCCCATTATAGGTTGGGCTACGATCTTGCCATTACATATTTTATCATGCAGTTGGGCCTTTGACACCCCTATATACATTTTTTAAAACCCTTCTTTCTTCTTTAATTGAAATTACCTAAATAATTAAAGATAATTTTTTTTTTACTTCGAATGAAAATTCAATCAAAAACTTAAATAAAACATTATTTTAGCATTTTTTTACACCCTCTTCATTTCATAATTTATATTTATATTTTAATTAAAAATATTTTCTTAAGAAATTGTTAAGGATTAAGAATTAAGATGTATGGAGATAAAAATGACATAATAAGAAGAATATAATTTAAAATTTTAGGATTTGTATGTATTTATAAATAAAAATGAAAATAAATTTAGTCATAAGATGATTGATTTTAATTTGTGGGTTAATATTTTATAAATTAAGCTAAGGCTCGAACTCGGTGAACACATTTTCACACATAACTCACCCTTAAAACTTGGCAAATTAGGAGAGAGAGTCCAAGTAGTGCTTATAAGGTAAAGGTATTATGTTAAGTTTTGACTTGGTGATGAGAGTCGCAATCATATCAAATTGTTACTTCGTCTCCAGTGCTTATAAGCCAACAATTTTACCCAAGCTTGGGCTAAGTGACTTTGCGGATCCAGCACAGGACTAGGAAATAGCTCCAAAACCACCATGATAAAACCATGACAAAACATTTATCTTCTTGTAAATTTTTTAAAATCTTTCTTTATAATTTTACATTTTTCTTTCTTTTTTTTTCATAAATCCTCATTATTGACTGAAAGACAAAATTTTTTATCATTGTTTCATCATGCTTTTGTTCATTTAACATTGCTCTAGTTTTTTGTCTGTGGCAACACTCATAAGGGCCTTTTCTGATTTAATACCGATTATTATGCACGCATCGAGTAGAATTCATTCTCTAAACTCTACTCATTAAATAGAATTCATTCTCTAAAATTGACTTGTAAGGAGAATGACCCAAATATTTTGTTACCCACTTACCAACCCTTAAACAACTGAACAGAATTTGCACAAGATATAAGTAATTAATGTTAGAGAAATTGAACTAAAATATTGATAGAATATAACCTAATTCATGATTATATTAAAACAATTTCTTATTTCGTCATAGCGTCGTGGATAATTAATCAAAATTCGATCCACCGATTGAAATTAGAATACGATTGGGTGGACTTCAATCGACTTCATGAAAGAGACATCGTATTTGATGTTTCAAGAGACACGAGAAATTTAAAAGTACTAAACACACAATTATTAACACATTACACAATAATCATATGTCTCTAAATAATTATTTGCAAACAATTAATAACATTAATTTATTCAGTGAATATAGCCTTAACAAATTGACTAAGTTGGAGCAAGAAGAAGACAACTCCTATGCTCAACATAATTAAAACAACTAGAAAATTTAACAATCACAAGACCCATCAAAGCCATGCCAATCACAACCCCAGCACCCATAACCCCAAAATATTTCCCCAAAACTCTAATAATCACTCTTTTCTCTTCTTTCTTCTCCCCCACATTATTCACTTCTTCTTCCATCAACCCTTCATAAGACTTCGGAGGCACATCAACGTCGCCCTCGTCGTCACCGTTGCCATCGTCGTCATTAACACAAGACTCTGCGCATGAGCAAGTTGAAACGGGTGGTTCAAAATGTTCCACTACAGTCAAGGCTTTGTAGTTGTCCCATTCTTTGAATATGCTCTCAAGTTCCGCGAGCCTGCGAGCGATGTGCTGCAAGTGGTAGCGTTTCTTGGGGTTCGATGAAGTAATCTCAGCGGAAAGGAGTTTCCTGACGAACTCGAATCTTTGCTCGATGTCTTGGGCGTAGAGTTGGTGATTGTAGTTAGGGGTTTCCGGTGGGAGAGAGAGGAGTTCACTGAGTACTGATTCGAGTTCCTTGAGTTTCTTCTGAAGAATTGAGTATGATCTCTTTGTCATCTTTTTTTCTTCTTCTTCTTCTTGTTATTTTCTTTTATTTTTAATGGAGTTTGATGAATTGCTAAGGGTTTTTTCAGGTTAAAAGTTTTGTTGTTTCTGCGATGGGAGGCGACGGTTACGCTTTGTGGGGGGTTTTGGGAGTTATTATTATCATCGATCATGCGGCGGTTGAGACTCCCATGCAGCTCTACGGTGAATCTTGATGAAGTGCCAGATAAAATAAATGCATTAATAACAATGTTATGAAATTGTACAAATGAATGTGCCTTTGTATAGATAGGCCCCATAATCTAACTAGACGGGAAAAAATAAAAAAGCGACTAGAACAAGCAAGATCAATTCGATCGATCATATAAGCTAACTTAATTAAACAAATAATTTAAGTACCGAAATTATATTTAACAAAGAAAGATGCAATTGCACTTTGAATACATTTTTCCTTTATTACACTAAGGTGTTCGTGGGATTTGCATCTCTCATGATACGTATAAACATGGGTGGACCCAAAAATTTATATTACCATGGGCCAAAATATTATTTTTTTAATTATGAAATCCGACATTTTAACCTATAGTAACATGTAATTATATAGGGATTAATAAATCAATTAAGAATTTTAAGCTAAATTAAATCAATACATATAATTATAATCAATTAAAATTCGCAAGTAAAACATTAATGTTTGAAGTCAAGTTTAATGTTTGAAGTCAGGTACTTACTACCTAATTATCAGGCTTTTAAATAAATTAAACAATCAGATTTTATTCATCTTTTAAAATTATAAATATATTATTAGTCAAAAGTTTCAATAATAAATTAAACTCATCCAATAAAAATATATTTGGTTGTCGTTATTTTTTTGGTAGGCACTTTGACTCTCTTTGAAGGATCAATTGCTGATAATTTTTTTTTTTAATCAAAAACTCCTCAAAATACTTAAATTTTATTTTCTAACTTGTCATTTTAGTTATTGTAACTACTAAATGAAATCTCAAAATTCACATAAAAAATTTATGAAAATATTGATAATTGCTATTACACGTTGTTTTGTTAGTACTTTTAATACTAGTGACAAATTTTATATTGGATTGGCACGTTTTTTTAATTAGAATTTTTTTAAATAAACTAAAGCAATAATAATATTTTAGCCCCCTCATGTTTTCAATCTATTCAAAAAATATATAATTTAATCATTTTATAAAATAATTCACTAATTTCAATTGGAAAAAAATATAATTAACTAAGGACATATTTAAAAATAAAATAAAGAACTACTATAACATAAAATTGATGAAAAATATGAGGGTAATTGAGTTAGATCTATATATGCAAAAAAATAAAAACTCTGACATTATATTAAATTAATAAAAATATAAGGGGTATAAATGATGTTTTCCTACTCAAGACTGGGCCACAGGCTGTGTAGCCCAGCTGTAGGTCCGCCGCTGCATATAAAACGGGTAAAAGAGAAGCCGCCTGAGAAGAATAATGAAACTTAAATATCATGACATTTCACCATATCATCTAATTGTTGTAATTTGGTAAATAATATTTCCACTTTTACCGGCCAAGATGAAATTTTTTATGTGAAAATTATATATATATACATATATATATATATACAGACACACATATATATAAATAAATAATTTTTGCGTTGATATAAAATTAATTTTTTACAATTATATTAATAATTTAATATAGATGACATACATTACTCCGTAAATATATTAATAATCAAATTATGGCTACCAGTTAATTTAGTTGTAAATCATTTGAGTTCAAAACAAAATAGTTGAGTTTTGAATCCATGGGAGCAATTTTAGTTGTTATTAAGCTATATTAAAAAAAAAGTCATATTCAAATTCAATTCCTTTCACCACTAGAATAAAAGTGTATACATTAAATTTAGTGAGAAGTACAATGAAAAAAAAATATTTCACGGCACATAAGATTATAACAAGTTCAACACGCATAAATAAAAATAGATTCATAAGATTATATTTATCTCCAATAGCATAGAGAGTTTCAAAAGTGAACTTAGTAAAACATACTACTTAATATAAAAATGGATATATAATTTTTATCTTTTTATATGTTTTTATATAATTTTATGATTTTTAGTTGTTATATAAATTAACTTAAATTCAGAAAAATATGGATATAAATGTAAGATTAAACAAATTTTGTGATAATTGTGCATCATTCAATATACAAAATTACAAATCATGCAACTATCTAGTGAGTGCAGTATTACTCTAATAATTTGATTTGATTTAGAAATATAATTGCCATGCTTAAATTATATAATTGTAAGTACAATATAATATAACATTATTCAATATTAGTTGCATTCAAATTGTAATTATTCATGTCATGTACCATTATGAATTTGATTAATGTTTAACAAAAAAATTATTATAGCAAAAAAAATTAAATAAAATAATTAATTTTACATAAGTTTGTATGAATTGATTTGCATAAGAGATTGTTTGTGAGTTTTATTTAAAAATATCAAATATTAGATGCTTTATATTTGTGGTATATATAAAACATATTAATGTTAGCCTCCAATAATAACAACAACAATATAATCTCATTAGTACATAAGTTACATTTTTTAAAGCAAAATATCATTTAATTTACAACATAATATTAATAAAATAAAATAATTATATTTTTAAATATAGTAGTCTAATTAATTTTATTTAATTATATTTTTTCATTAGTACATAAGTTAAATATATTAACTAAATTTTCCATGAATTAAAGAAAAAAAGAGTATTTTCTATTTTTAAAGTTGAGGGGGTTTTTGATAGTTTAATAATTTTGAATTGATTTTCTTGATATTTACCTAAAATGAGAAATCTGTATGATAGTTACCTTTTAATTTTGTCCTCTTTAACCAATTAAAACGGTGGTACCGGTGGCCGGTTATGTGCTGAATTAAAAAAATAAAAGACAGCGGCTGTATGAGATACAGCTGCTGTATTATAAGCGGACCTCCCGCGCAACTCTCCCTGTTCCACTATAAAAGCTCACTTAATAGTGTTAGATGAGTCAAAAAAAAAAATGGCGGCGGGTACTTTATCATTTAGTCCTTCTATCTCCAAAATCAGTCCATCGCCGCCGTCTGAAACTCTAAAAGGAGCACTGAAGCATCACAATCTAGCGTTTTTCTCATCCACCGCGAAGTCCTTGAGAGCTCTCAAAACTATCACAGGCAGGGGTTCAGCTCTCGGCGCTCGGATGGCATCCGAGACAGCTCTCAATACACCTTTCTTGCTGGATTTTGAGACATCTGTCTTTAAGAAGGACACGATATCCCTGGCTGGCCGCGATGAGGTTTTTTTTTTTTTTTGGCGTAACACGTGTCGTTTTGTTATTATTATACATTTTTTTTTGTTTATTAATTTGGAAAATGTTTGTAGTATATTGTGAGAGGAGGAAGGGATTTGTTTAAGTTGCTGCCGGACGCATTCAACGGGATTAACCAGATTGGGGTGATTGGCTGGGGTTCCCAGGTATATTTTTTCTCACCGTTCTATTTTTTACTCAAATTATTAAAAATTTCTGAGGTCTTTGCTGGTATTTTCCAAGTGCACCATAATTTTTATTAACTGCAGTATACACAGCTTACATTCTTCTTTTGTTCAGGGACCTGCCCAAGCTCAGAATTTGAGGGATTCCCTTGCTGAAGCTAAATCTGATATTGTTGTCAAGGTCATTTTCATTTATTTTTATGTTTCTTTCAGCTGAGTTGGACTTTTTATTTTATAATTAATTTTGTATGTGTTGATCAATTTGTGGTGACTGACTATATTTTCCTTGCTCGTTGCTTCATTTATATGGTATAGGTTGGGCTTAGGAAGGGCTCTCGTTCTTTTGCTGAAGCTCGTGCTGCTGGTTTTACTGAAGAGAATGGAACGTTGGGGGATATATATGAAACTATTTCAGGCAGTGATCTTGTGTTATTATTGATTTCTGATGCTGCTCAGGTTGGCTCCGCATACACTTGAATTGTGTACTACATAAAATGTTGGCTGATTTTGATGGGCTTGTAAGACTTGGCATTTCATATATGTTATTGTCCTTGTTTTTCATTTGGATCTACAGTAAATCCCACAACTGTTTGAAGGAAATTTCCATTATTCCTTTAATATTTTGGAGGGATCAGATGTAGATTGTGGGGTTTTATTGGATGGTTCTACAGTTGTGCTCTTGATATGGACTGTTTTGTTTGCCTTTATCATTTTCATAGGTACTGATTTGAGTCTTATGCTCCAGGCAGATAATTACGAGAAGATATTCTCTTGCATGAAACCAAACAGCATCCTTGGACTTTCCCATGGGTTTCTTCTTGGGCATTTGCAGTCAATGGGACTTGATTTCCCAAAGAATATCAGTGTGATTGCTGTGTGTCCCAAGGGAATGGGTCCATCTGTGAGGAGACTCTATGTTCAAGGCAAAGAGATTAATGGTGCTGGAATTAATTCCAGTTTTGCTGTCCACCAGGTGCTCTCTGAACCTCTATTTCACTTGCGTGTTGGTCTCTTGTAGTAACCAAATCCATTCAACGGACTTTCTGATCACTGAATATTGTACATGTGTGTAGGATGTTGATGGAAGAGCGACCAATGTCGCCCTAGGATGGTCAGTTGCCCTTGGTTCTCCTTTCACATTTGCCACCACATTAGAGCAGGAGTACAGGAGTGACATCTTTGGGGAGCGTGGTGAGTGCTTCCCCACATCTATAATTTTGTAGTGAACTTAAACCTTAGTTCTTTGACTTCTCATTCTATGATTTATAGGCATTCTACTTGGTGCTGTTCATGGAATTGTGGAATCCTTGTTTAGAAGGTTCACTGAAAATGGAATGAGTGAGGATCTGGCTTACAAGAATACCGTGGAGTGCATAACAGGAATTATATCAAAGATCATCTCAACTCAGGTAGCCAGAGATTAAATTATGAATTCATTTTCACCACATGTTTATCTATCTGTGTTTATCTGTACATGCACACCCTGCTATTTTATTTCTTCAATGGAGGTCTGCTTCCATGGTTTAATCTTTTCCAATTTTCTATCTTCTGCTAAAAGGGTATGTTGGCTGTCTACAATTCCTTCTCTGGAGAAGACAAAAAGGAATTCGAGAAAGCTTATAGTGCCTCATATTATCCGTGCATGGAAATCTTATATGAGTGCTATGAAGATGTGGCCGCTGGCAGTGAGATCCGCAGTGTTGTCTTGGCTGTACGTCGGTTTTATGTAAGTTCATATCGTCTTAGAATTTAGAAAATTGAATATCTTATGTTTATTTCAAGGTTTTTTTATTCAGTCTACTCTTCAAGTCAGTATTAATTTAGGCCAAGTAATAATCGTGTGATTGATTTTGGTTATACCTTTTGTTTACAGGAAAAGGAAGGTCTACCAGCTTTCCCTATGGGAAAAATTGATCAGACTCGCATGTGGAAAGTTGGTGAGCGAGTCCGATCAACACGTCCAGCAGGTGACTTAGGCCCATTACACCCATTTACAGCAGGTGTCTATGTGGCTCTGATGATGGCCCAGGTATGAAGCTTCCTTCTTTTTGAGTAAATGGTATGTCAATTTTAAGGTGCCTGAACGGAAGTATGATGGTGATCTGCCCTGTGCAATGAAATAATTCTTTAACTTGAGTCTTGAAAAAGGAAAATCAGTTTAAAATCAGTTTATATCATTTTTAATATTTCAAGCATTTATTCATCCCCACTGGTTGCTTGAACACCGTGGTTTCACCAAATCTTTATATACTGAACTTTTTGAAGTGATATTCGTGGGATATAAAGTTTGTAGACTGAAATCCTTCACTTACATTGATTTTGTGATACCCTTCTCTTTGGATTTAAAAATTCCAGATTGAGATCCTGAGGAAGAAAGGGCACTCCTATTCTGAGATCATCAATGAAAGTGTGATTGAGTCAGTGGATTCATTGAATCCATTCATGCATGCTCGTGGAGTTTCATTTATGGTGGACAACTGCTCTACCACAGCCCGTTTGGGATCAAGGAAATGGGCCCCTCGTTTCGATTACATCCTGACACAACAAGCCTTGGTGGTAGTGGACAATGATGCCCCCATCAATGGGGATCTCATCAGCAACTTCCTTTCTGATCCAGTCCATGGAGCCATTGAAGTCTGTGCTCAGTTGAGACCAACTGTTGACATTTCAGTGCCACCAGATGCAGATTTTGTGCGCCCAGAGTTGCGTCAGGGTAGCAATTGACTCCTGATGAATCCTTAACTTTTTGTTTTCTAGCCCAATAAGGTAATTCCCCCTAGGGATATTGGGGGTAGAGACTTTGCTTAGTCATGTGAGTTGCCGCTTATTTATTTAGTTTGCTGAGTGTTGCACTATGTCCGGTTTCGTTGAAGAAGACATAAGAATATGCTTTCTGGCTTTTGAATTTGGTGGAATAATAGTATGTTTCTGAGGAATGTGCTGACAGAATACTGTCTTGTTTTGATTTTATGGGCATGTGTTAGTCCACTGAGCTATCTGATAAATTTAAAATGATAATTAAGTTTGTGCATAACCAGGCTTAAATATTTAAAAGGCAATGATAACAGTCTTTTAAGTGGTGTATCTACACAATGTCTGTTAATTTAACATGTGTAGGCAATTTATTGGTTACTGAGATACGAACAAGTAACCGAAAGTGTCAAGAGAGATTTTATATGTATAACAATGACTCTTACCCTACACAGATAGCAATTTTGATATTAAGGGGTTAGACGGTTAGTTACAGGTCTTCAGTTGCATTAATATCTCTTTGCTCCTTATCCCTGTTTCTGATGATTCTTCACGCAAAACGCAAGGTAGCGCGACTAGCTAATGAGCACTCACTCCAAAACCAACAGGATAGACTAAGGTTTTGGTATTGAGTTGGCTTAGATTTTAAGGCACAGCCTTAGTGAAAGAAAAAAACTGTAGTTCTATAAAAAAAAGCCGTACCTATGAAATAATAATTAATACTATATAGTAAATATAATTTTTAAATAATAATTTTTTATAAAATTATTAAAAGAATAATAAATTTTTTATCATGTAAGTGAAATTAAATCAACCTATCATCTAAGTTATATAGCAGGTAGTGTTCATCAAACACCTTTTAATTTCAAACAGGCTTAAAGTTTCTTATAAAAGAACTGTAAAGTGTTCTATTGAAAATTTACATAATCTTTAATATGTTGTCAAAAGGTATTATCAACTTTTATTTTATAATCAAAACTTTAATTTTAAAGAGTTGTACATACAGCTAACGGAGGCTGTGGCAAATCAACCGGCTTTATTTTTTTTGTCTTTTATACTAAAAAAAAAAAGCCTGAAGCAATGTATTTACAGGAGGTCACAGAACTGACTTATCCATCTGGGCCGTATGGCTGGCATTACAATCTTCTTTTGAGGCTGAAAATTTAGGTTTACCCCAATATTGCATCCTACAGTTATAATCCGAATCTTCACGTACGAGAGTCAGCCCTTTTGCAAATATCATGACCAAGGTTCAAATGTTTATGCCATCTCTTCGATACTACTAGGTGCAACTTTTTGAGCAGCCCTCCGCATAGTCCGCTGCCTGTGGCAAAGAATCCGGTCCCATTCATTACATTATAACAATTTTCTTTTTTCGCTTGACTATTTTAAATATTGTAAAATATGACCTCACAAAGGGATTGTTCCATAATATGGAAGTGATTTCTTGAGAAGGTAATGCAATCCTAAACAAACCCACTAAACAACCAAAGCATCTGTCTCTTTCTCAACATTGTCCCTTAAAAAGCCCAACAGAAGACAAGAACATTGTGAAACAAAACCAGATCGCTTCTAAGTTTCAGTCAATAATTTCACTGAGTGATCGAAAAGGGTGCCGTAACTAATTAATATCATGGGCACTGCAGATCATGAAACAAGGTTGTCACGGAGGCTGGACTACTCGCATGCCTGCAACAGCCAAGAGGATATTATCCGGCTTACCATCTGATGTGATTGAGGAGTTTTTGGGACGTCAACAGATGGCATTTCGGTGGTGGCCTCAAATTTTTGGGTGGGAGTGGAGGCTGCTCTGCTCCTTTCAGGGGCTTGTATTTGCTGTTTCCATTTTCAGTTACATGCTTACTTTTGTCACATTGATGTTTACTTGTCACTTGAGTGCTTTAGAGCTTGCTGGCGCTTCCACAGCTAGTGTGGGGATTCAGGGTCTCTCCCATGGAATCATAGTATACGTAATACATTTGCTTCTGTAACTTTATTACAAGTAACATCAATCATAAGTGCTTCTTCCACAGCACTTTGCACTTTCAAAAACGCATGTATATCATGTCTTAATTTGCTAGGTAACATTTTTATTTTTCATAATGTCATTAGTATATTGGTTATTTTGACTATACAAACTCAATACTTGTTTAACAGCTGGGTATGGCTAGCGCTGTGCAAACTGTCTGTGGTCACGCTTATGGAGCAAAGAAATATGCAGCAATGGGCGTCATCTGCCAAAGAGCAATGATAGTACATTTGGGAGCAGCTGAAATTCTCACTTTCTTATGTCGGTACTCAGGTCCAGCTCCTCAAGCAATGGATCAATGTGAAAGCATAGCAGAGAAAGGCCAAATTTTCTCCCGCGGTTCGATCCCTCAAATATATGCGTTTGCACTGAGTTGCCCAATGCAGCGGTTTCTTCAAGCACAGAAATTGTAAATCCTTTGGCGTATATGGTTGTGAGGGTGTTCCTGCTTTACATTCTTTTGACTTGGATTGATGTTTATGTCTTCAAGCTTGCCCTTCTGGGTCTCTTGGTGGCTTCTTCTCATTATCAATGGTTATCTATCAAAGCACTTACAGGTATTTGGACTTACATCAAGCTTACTGTTGCTTCTACTGCCATGCTTTGGTTTGTACAAATTCTCCCTCCTTTGACGTTATCTCTGTGTGTGTGTGTGTGTGTGTGTGAGGGAATTACAAACTCCAGACCCTCTTATAGCATTCCAAGAGATTTTACCCGTCAAACTAATTGACCTGCATAATTTCTGGCCTGGCATTTTATAATAGCAGTGTCATGGGAGTTGCTGTGACTTTATCATGATGATTGATCTTCCATATCTTATATAGTTCTGATATTGATTTATATATTCATTGATTTCGTTTGGAGATTTGGTACAATCAAGGACTGACACCTATATCAGGACTCCTTCCTAATCCGACAATCTTACTGGACTCCGTCAGCGTTCGGTATTTTCATCCATCCCTTATTCTTCAACATTTGCATTTTACAGATAGCAAACTTTTGATACTTACACGGTGGTGGTGCATTAATTTCAGTATGAATTACATCAACTGGGACATAAATGTTATGTTGGGCTTATCTGCAGCAGCCGGGTTAGTTATAATGCTGCAAATTTTGATATTCTAGTAGTTTGGTTTCTCTCTGAAAGTGTAATGTTAATATTCTTCAAACTGATTGCTGCATTAGAGTGAGTAATGAACTCGGAGCAGCTCACCCAAAAGCTGCAAAATTTTCAGTTTTAGTAGTGAGCGCAAATAGCATCTTCATCAGCGTGGTCTTCAGTGCAGTTGTTTTGATCTTCCGAGCTGATTTAAGTAAACCCTTCGCAAGTGATTCCGAGGTTGTCCAAGCTGTTTCCAATTTGATACCTTCGCTTGCCATCTCTGTTTTTCTCAATGGCATTCAACCTATACTTTCAGGTAATGTGATACGTGATGATGAAAAGTTATGCTTCATCTTGACGTCGGTTTATGCTTTTCTATTCCTTTGGCACTTTTCAGGTGTGGCCATTGGGAGTGGATGTCAAGCTATAGTTGCCTATGTTAACTGGGCCTGTTACTATATATTATATAATGGGCCTCCCTATGGGATGTCTGCTTGGTTTCAAAACAAACTTAGGATTCGTAGTTGGATTCAAATTATTATTACTGATTATGAAGTAGATGCTTGTTGATCTTATTTTTCAGGGAATTTGGTGGGGAATGAGTGCTCTCTCTCTTGAAAATGATAACTCTAGTTATTCTTTCTGCCAGAACAAATTAGAATGTTGAGGTATCATCTTGGTTTTTGAATTCTGTAACTTAATCATTGGGGCTTCGTTGCTCCGCAGCAATTTATCGCAACAGGTGTTGCTTTAGGTTGAAAAAGCTGCTGAGCGCTTGAGGAAATCAAGAAATGAAGAGAAATCGGGCTTTAGATCACGGTGTAATAATATTTTACTAAATACTTTACTATTATACAAATCTCCAAACTCAATACCAAACAGTCTATAGACTTGATAGCTATGACAATACACAATGATTTGAGGATCCCTTTACATCTCCGAAGTGTTTAATAAACACTTATAACTACAATTTAAAAATAAATATATGTTTTTATTTTACAGTTTGGTAAAAAATTTATATGATTGATTCTTCTTCAAAATTATTAATTTTAAATAATTATATTTATCACTATGATAAATTTTTATTTTCTAATTATTTTTTTTTCAATCATAACTTATAGACCACAACACCATTTGATATCCATCTGGGCTGCATGGTGGGCATTCTGTTTAGCATTGTCGGTTGGGTAGATTACAACCGTCTGTTGAGGATGAAAAATCTTGAATAAATAAATTTATTACAATCTTAAATAAAAATGGTTAAATTCCAATTCACTTAATATTTCTATCCGCATGCTGGGTCCTAAATTGATATACGAAGCTACTTCTGAAATGAGTCTCACTGTTTAATCATTTGATTATTCAGGAATTCAAAATGGAGACAAAATAAATAAATAAACTTACAAATTGCTAAATTGCGAGATGTTGGCAAGCATATGTAGTCTGTCATCAAAGGCATTAAAGGTCGAGCCATGGCTCTGGCTATGACCTTCCAATACGATCACAATGATTTAAACCACATGCATGACATGTGCAAGCTTCATCCCATTGCAATGTAGAGTCTGTTTCTCAACGAAAATCCATGGCATCTTCTTTCAATTTTGTGCCTATTTTTGGGCTTTTGCGAACATGCTAATGCTAGCCATGCTCCAATAATTATGATAATTCCAAGCTGCAGCTTCTTTATTTCGAATTATATATATACAAAAGTAGTAGTGGAGTCTCTCTCTTTCAAAGTTTTCTCTGAAAACTTAGAAAGATGGGAGAATAAAGTAGAGCCGTCATGACTCTCTAATGTCGCCCCAAAGTGGGTGTTTGTTTTTCTCATTCTATTAGAAGGCTTCCTTTGTTTTTCTCACCAATACTCTCTGCCAGAGTTGTAATGGCGGAATATTTAAAGCTCGGTCCAACCAAACCTGAGTTGTTGAGAGCTTTGGTTGCTCAGATGGAGCCAGAAGAGTTAATAAGGAGATGTAGAGCCATAAAGTTAAGTGACGAGGAAGAAGGAAGAGTTTCATTTAATCGAAAGCTTTACTTTCTTATAAAAAAAAAACACTCTACAAGTTCAAGTTCATATTGGTTGTCTTCTTATTGTTTAGTATGATTGCATCTAGCACAACAAAGAAAAGTTCTTTCGTTTTTTTTTTTTTTTTGTAATCCACAAATATGAAAATCCGTCGTAGAATGAATAGGTGCTTAATATGGAAACAATTAAAGAGTGAAAATATGTAGATAGAAAAAAGAATGTAGCTTCAAATTCATATATACTTTAAAACGTGCCAACTTCTCTTCGAAGAACGACCCATTTATCAATGTTGCTTAGGATTTATTAAAAAAAACATTTTTTTTATTCTCAATTTCATAATTAACACTTGTATATGGAGGATCTTCAGTTCTCACCTGCTCAGCAAATATAATTTCTAACATGGACTACATATTGAAAAAATATAACATATAGAAATACTGATGTGTGGGAGTTCTCATGCAGAAATATTTAGGTAGTTATTTTTTTTAATCTGAAATCTAAATAGGTCTAAATATATATACTAGAATAAGGTGTTTGTTTTTTACAATTGAACATAATATTTATGCATAAAAAAGTTGCTATCTAATTATAAAATAATATTTATACTACGTAAAATTTCAAATCAAGAAAAATTCTAATTGTTAATAAATTCCAATTGTTTGGTTGAATTCCTCGATTCTTCTTTTCTCGGTCTTTAGATAGATATTTCTACTAATACTATCGATCCTAACATCATGGGTGCATGTTTGAGGTTAAATTATCATATACCTTCTTTACGTTAATATTTATCTAGTTTGTGGTAAGTTATTTTTAATAACGGGTTCAGCGACTTAAATCTTTTACCAACAAATCATTCTTTGTATAACTCTTAATTGGGAGGACGAATAATTTCCATCCTTCGACCTTCGGTATAGTTCCAAAGCTCTTTAGCATTAGTGAGAAATTACGATATGAAGCTAATTTCGAGTGGCAGGTGTTTGCAAATGGTTTGTTCTTCTGAATTCGCATAATTGAATAAAGTGAAATGGGTTAACATTATGGTGTCCCGGGGGGTGTGGCCAAGAATGTGGAAATGCTGGTGGGACGGCCTACCTTGGGCAAAGTAGTTTCAGACTGACTGTTGGAAGAGTTCGACTGATCAATTCGACTGCCTGTTGGGCAAATTCTGAATTCGCATGATTGAATAAAGCAAGATCAATTCGACCGATCATATAAGCTAACTTAATTAAACAAATAATTTAAGTACCTAAATTATATTTAACAAAGAAAGATGCAATTGCACTTTGAATACATTTCTCCTTTATTGCACTGAGGTGTTTATGGGATTTGTATCTCTCATGGTATGGATAAAACGGATAAAAGAAAAGCCGGCTGAGAAAAATAACGAAACAATTAAATATCATGACATGACACCATATTAATTATCTAATTATAGTGTAAGTACATTATGATTAATTAATTGGTAGTCTAAAAAATAAATTTTGTATCATGTAATTATGATATGATGCTTGCTTTTAAGGGAAATTGTAATTAATATATACCATTTGCCCCCCACTGTTTTTATAATAGCCAATACTCCCCCTGACAGCATAAGTTTACAATATTATCCTTATTTTCAAACACACTTTTATTCATATTTATTATAGATTAAATAAATCACATGAATGGAAATTAAAATAAAGAAATTAAGTATTAAAAAAAGAAATATATGTTTTGATGTGACAAAAAATAATAATAAAATATTTTTCTTGTTCTTTTTTATTTTATAAGCATTATCTTATAATAAATATATAAGAAAATTATTATAAAATGATAAAAAATTATTATAAGAAAACTTGAATGATAAATAAGAATTTTAATAAAATAAATAAAAATTATCTTTCTTGTGATTTTTACATTTAATTTTAAAATATTAAAAAATATGGATTATAAGAAAATATTTACAAAATAAAAAAGTGCAAAAAAATTATTATTACATTTTTTTCCACATCAAAATATATGTTTCTTGTTTTTAATACTTAATTTTTTTATTTAGTTTCTATTCATATGATTTATTTAATTTATAATAAATATAAATGAAAGTATATTTAAAAATATGGATAATATTGTAAACTTATGTAGTCGAGGGATTATTAACTATTATAAAAACAGTAGGAAAATAAATGATGAATATTGATTACAACGTAGGAGCAATTGACAATCTCTTTGCTTTTAAATATAACCGCAAGTAATATTAATATAGATTCGAAAAAGTCTAGAATACTTTTGATGCAATAATATAATTATATCATCATGACATATGTGATCATAGTTGTTTAAGTATTCATTAATTGGGACGGCCAATTTGTTTGGCAAATTTTTTTTTGGGAAAAAAATAAAAGGAAATGACAATACTTCGTCAGACGTGAATGAGTTGGAAAAATATTTAACTAATGCTAGAGAATTTAGAGTGCTGGTTTCTAGTGAAACAGTTGCCGTAAAGCCGATCGAATGGCTGATTATTAAACTAATTACCGCACCGTGTAATTTTCATATCTTGTTCCTAATTCATTGGCTGATTATTAAATAGTTGAATCCCAAAATTTTGTTAGCATGTTTGGAGGAGATTGTGACATTTACTGTGCTTTCATTCCATTTTCAATGGTTTGTCAAGTGCATGTTCGATGTTTTTTTTTTTTTAATCTAAAGTGAGATCATACATAGGAATTAAAATGCAGCTTGTTCATATTTTGTACAGCATATTGATTTACCTTTTGCCTTGATTTTTGTATGGAGCTTTGTGCTTCTAAAATTTCATGGAGACAATCTTGAAGTGGTAGCTAGCTTAGCATTCCCTTGTCTTGTTGTTTACGAATATTAACCACGTTTCACTATATCCATGAATATCTGCAGCTAAAACTCATATAAAATGAAGATAGAGTAATTTACTCCATTAATTACCAGGGTGCATAAGTCAAGTCTTTCTATTTTATGATAAGATACTATTAGAAATTCACTTCGATCTTGTAAAAAATTATCAACCATTCAATGAATAACACATTATTTGAGATGAAATTTAGAATTAAAAAAAAACTTGGGATATATATATGCACTCATTATATGATTCTCGAAGATGGCCATTAATTCTTACATTTACATTTTTTGGGTGACAGTCAAATTCCCTCTGCTTGGATTATATGTTAATTAAAAATAAGTGGGGTTATTTGTACTCTAAAAATTACTTTAAATACTCTATTACTTTGTACACGCATGTGTTAAAATTAAAAAAATTAAGTTTTACTTCCTATAACTTTTTAAAATGCCAAAAAAGACCTGACTTAAACTAGTTAAATTAATTTACTCCAAATACCATTTAAACTATTCATCCAAAAAGAGTTAACATCAATAGAATCAAATTAGGTTTTAAAAAAAAAAGGCATTTGGCCAACCCCCCCCCCCCCCCCCACCCCAAAAAAGAAGAAGAAGAAGAAGAAGAAAGAAGTGGACAAAGAAAAAAAAAGAGAATGATACAAAAAATACTTCTTCGTTTTTTTAAATCAAAAAGTTAAAATATGTTCAAAATATATTAAAAGTGTTCTCGTTGTTTAACTAAATATTGTTTAAGAGATTGGAAATAAAAATTCTAGGGTTTACGATAAGAGAATTATATATTGAATAGTGAGTGGAAATAAAAATTTTAGGGTTTACGATAAGAGAATTATATTGAATAGAGAATTATATATTGAATAATGAGTGTGTTATATGAGCGTTTAAAGTAATTATATTATGTTAGTTTATAAGAGAGAGTCAAATTTTATGGGAAAGTGAAAACAAAAAACACTTTGCTTTAAGGCTTGATGAATTTTTTTGCGTCTATTTCCTTTGCTCATACATGTAGTTGTAAACAAAGAACAAATTATAAAATCATACTTCAAATTGAAAGCATAAATATTGAAGTCATTAATTAATTGGCAACAACCAATTATATTACATATAAATATTTCTGCTTTCAATCACAATCAAAGCATATATATCTGGCTAGGGTTTGCTATTGTGAATGGGTGGTGTCTGATGAGGTGGCTCATAATCCGTCGCTGCAGCTACATCTTCGTCAGCTTTGTTATTTTTCGTTTCTATAGCTCGCCTTCTAGATCCCTACATAATTATGTAACAATTAGGGTTATATTTAATTGATTAACCCTTTGTTACTTTTAATGTTCATATAGTATTTTACCATGCCTCTCTTCATTATGTGTGTCTGTAATCTATTCACAATTGTATTATTGATCACTGTAAACTACTTTATACGTAGTGTGGATCATCAGCGTTTCTTTTAATCTACACTAGCATTTTTCTCCCAATTAATTATGATTAAACGGGACTTTATTATCTCAAGTATATAATAATAAATTTTAATCTACACTAGCTTAAAATTTTCGCGGACATATAGCTCATGCATGCATATTAATTTTGCTATCAGAATCATGCACAGTCCAAAGATTTGTTCTTGTCACTCTTATTACAGATGAAAATGTGGCTTGTTGATGATCAATGTTGACTGATGAATTAATATGTAGTTAATGAGGTTCTTAAGGCTGTTCCTTTGGGATTTTTTTTAATTAAGTCGTAACATTGCTTTATTTCATATAACTATAACAGATTTATATGCATATATTGAGGGGAAAATGATGTATATATATTATGCATTTACCTCTAAAACTCTTGTTGCCTTAAGCAAACCCACATGACTAGAGGACTCAAATTTCTCACTTCCTGCATGTTTCATCTCTATCAATAAACTGTGCTAACAATAATAATAATAAAGCTATAACAATATAAAAAAATATCGAGTTCATAATATACTTCATTATTAATTAATTTAGCCGACTGGTGGTTTAATTTTCAATCTAGGATAACAATGAATTGTCCATGCTAGGTGAAGCAAATATACAGAGTCCAAGGAACTTATAAAGACTCTTGATAACTACATTTGAATCATAAATTAGTCAAAGAAGACAGAGGATATTTGATATGTTAGCTAGCAGCTGATCAAAATGAAAATTAATTATAAGAGCAGAGCAAAAGTTATAGATAGCAGAGCAAAAATGATGATGGCACCATCAGTATTTAATTATGAGAAGGAGTACGTGTTTTCGGTTGAGAATAATCTAAGAAAAATCCTGGAGGTTTGCTTGCATGATTATTCTTATTCTTGACAGGCACGCTCCAAGAGACTGAAACATGACCTGATAATAATAATAATGCCGCCTTTGAGTCCTTTTGCTCTTGATGAGTAATTGCACTGCCTTCATTGCTCTTGTTGATAATAATTCCATCTCCATTTCTTCCTCTTTCGCTGGCATTCTTTAAGTCCAATACCTTAACCTTGTCACACCCCTTCACAAGAAATTAATCCCAAAAGACAAAAATTATTGAAACTTATGAAGAAAAACTATGGATATTAGTCTAAAAATTCCGTATGCGTACATATCACAGGCACGCGCACACACCAACCTTGCCACAAAAGTGGAGTCGTTTAGCAGCAGATTCGTTATTGATGACGCGCAAATGGCGAGCATTGCATGCATGCATGGAAACAAACAAGAAGAAGATCAAAAGAGAGAATATTGCGGACATGATGATGATTTAGGGTTGATTAATTATATAGAACTGGAATTTGTGGGATATATATGAAAGTAGTGAAAATGTGCAATGTTGATGAGAGTATACTATTGAGATTGATTTATTTTTTACATTATAATTTGTCGAAAACGTGGGATTTTTGGAAGAGACTACACTCTACGTACTCTTTGTATATAAGAAAATGAAGGTGAGTGAGTGATGAGAGATCAGACGTAATAAAGAAGAAGGAAGATGAATTGGCATGTGATCAATCCTGGCCTCCCATATTCCCCCTTAAGTACTATCACTTTAGCCGACTGCAGTGAGAGGGAAAAGAGGATTAATGTACTTCTTGATTTACGAATGAGTTTATACATATAAACATGAGAGGTAAAAATTAGGCCTTTGGAATAAAATATATATAGAAGGAACGTATGTAATGCATCAAAATTTGTGTTTCTCTGTCTTTGGTTTTTATTGACCGAAGTAACATTCGGAGTCGACAATAAATAGTAAATACATACATTAACGTATTGATTTTTGTAAATAAAATATTATATTACAATCTATGGGCGTTTTAATTTATCTAATTTTTGTAATATTATATTGCAATATATAGTTTTTACAATTAATATATATATATATATATATGTTGGAACCTTGTTTAGAAAACTCTATTATGTCATTGGCTGAATATCTGGATTCAAAAATGGCAGGATTTGCCTCCCAATATTCTTCACATTACACACAAGAGATTTAAAACCCTATTCACAAGCGTGGGAGGGAAAATTGATTTATCAACAAACGGATGGTTTAATATTCATAAAGTGGTGGACCGGCAACCCTCTGGGGCGTAGTTTGATTCATCTCACAGAGAGATTCTTTAGAACCGCATCAAAAGATGTGGCAATGATACATCTCTCGAGTATGTAAATGGTTTTACATCTATTAGATGCAGATTTTTTAATTATGTTTGATGAACTTTCGAAATCTAGATTATGTTATAAATGCATAAATTTCATTATCAGTACATATCAGGTTATTGAAGTTACCAACTTATGGTGCGTTTACAGGGGCATGTACAATTCAAACATTTATCTCGATGAACACCCGCGACAAATTCGTGGGAATGTTAAAATAATAATAATAACAAACTGTGTACTTTCTGTAGTCAAAAAGGTCACAGTCAAATTTGTTACATGACCATGTCTGTCTCTTGAACTCTAATTCTTGTCGTCTAATTTCACGCTCAAGTCTCCGTGATTGCTGCCCTTTTACGCCTCAGTTTCTCGACAAAAGAAACTTAACCCAGTAATCAAGCATTATTTTAATTTTATACAGATGGCTTATAAAAGCTGTGGAATCCCATTTCGATTTTAAGGTCAATTAAACCGTCTAGAATAATTACCATATGATTAAAACCTTTTTACACGCAATGCATTGACCATTTTCCTTCCTTAATTAATAGGCTAGCTATCGGATGAACATGCAACACTCCAAATGTTTAATTACTAATTTTAGGGGCTAAGACAGTGGGTTGGTTAACAACATTGGCGAGACAAAAGTGCGTCGTACACCGAGCTGAAACATCGGTGTCTTAAGATTTGTCCTCTCAAAAGCCCGCATCCTTTGAACGGCTCGCTGCCGTGTTCTATGCGCCCATCCTTGCACTTGTAGCCTTCTGTTGATGCAGAATTAGAAAAAGAATTGCTATAACAGCCGGTGCCGACAGAAACGAGGTCAACCAACACTATTTCTGTCAGAGCATTCTATCAAATTATCGTTGTTCATTTTTTAAAAAAAAATTAAAAACCTTAAAAAGTATGAATTTAGCTGAAATATGAATACAAAATCTGAATATACAAATTAAAATCCCTTAACCTTTTCGCAGGAATGACTTTTGTATTTCACATCCCAGAGAGTGAGTTTTACACTCCACTTAGAAATATGATAGCAACAATCAGAATTGTACATAATTCATTTTCCCGAGGGCGGAAAAGTTAATTAGACTCACGATTAGGATACTAGTACTTGAAATGGAAGAAAAATATGTACCGAGTTTTTCTCAAGGCAACAAAATGCATCATCAAAACCAGACTGCATATACCAGTCTGTCCATGAATGTGTGTATATATATAAACTTTATTTTGACAGGATACAAGATTACAATAGCTATATTATATGTATGACTTTCTCTTTGTTATTTTCATAAGAAAATCGAATATAATGGAGCTGCCTTTATATACAGAGAACGGAGCTTCTCTATATTTAAATTTAATAAAGGAAAAATGGAGAAGAAACGAAGAAGTAGAAAATGAGAGCAGCCTGTTTGGTAATTCAACTACCTTTGCAGGGGGGGACGTCCAGAAACCTTTTAATATTAGTTACATATGGGACAGACAACGGCATGTCGGTATTGAAGCACGCAGCAGCGACTACAGAAGTAGTAATCAATCACATTTGAAGAAGATTATTCACAGTAATGGTTGCTGAATTTGTTCTCTGCAAGTCCTGCAACATTTGATTCATTGATCCTTTAAGCAAATTGATTGAATTTTGGCAGTACAGAAAAAGACAAGCACAAAAGCATGAATTCTCAGTGTCAATCATATCTCGTTTGCACAAATTTCACAATGACTACTAAGCATAAAAAGGCTACATAATCATTAACAAAATCCAGCCCTTGTCAATTAGATCATATCTATATCTACTCTCGACATTGTAAGCACCTCATCCCATCTCATCCCAAATTAAACTAATCCTCCAATTTGGTGAGAGAGAGTTTCACCATCTTTTATGATATACCTTAAGAGGAAAATAGATTTAATTACAACATTACTATTCTAACTTATTGGTTAAACTACGTGCAACTATTTGAAACAGTTTATAAAGCTCCTGCTGTATACACAATGGGATTATGAAAGAAAGAAAAAAAAAATAGGAATATGTACATAATGGTGGTATATTATAAAAGGCAAAAAACCTTGGGAGTATCCATTCCCTTGAAGAAATAACAGCTGAGAAACTAAAGATTTCTTGACCAACAAACATCAATGGTTATAAACAAATGTCAGTAATGACTTAAGAATTGTAAAATGATTTGGCAAAAGGCCAAAGCAGATCAAACATAAAATCCAAATATACCTGGAAAATTAAATCTTCTGGGATGTGTGGCAAAACCTCCCTTACAGTCTCAGCCATGGCAAGTATGTTTGCTATGTTGTCATTTGCAGAACGTGAGGTGGACCTTGTATGTGCACCACCAGTGTTTCCAGGGTGTCTTCCTGGAACAGCAGGTGGAACCGGTGAGCCAGATGCACTAGCCTGAGAGGGATTCATTGGCCATAGACTCCAAGAAGTATCTTCAATGGCATTCTGAGCATAGGTTTCCCCTACAGATGCTAGATGTCTCATCATCATCTGAACTCTGCTCAATCCAACAGATCTCATAGCAGTAGAGGGACCAGCTGCATCGACACCTTGGCTTGGCCAAGCATGCAACCAACTTGAATCCAGTCCTGCATTCCTACAGAGCAAAAGAAGAAAGAATAAATTGCAGCAACATGAACAGCCGACAGATATAACATTGTTTAAAAATTGGAAGCATTAAACATAAATTTTGCAAGATCAGAAAGCAGAAAGACGACCTTTACTGACACTCACGTAGAAGATAAGTTTTAGCAAAGGCTACAATACAATAATTCCTTGAAGAGTTTCATTGACTAAAATGGGTTGTATAATAGAATGTATAGCTGTTCACAGCATTCTATCAATATTCAGATGGAAATAACACACAAAAGGGGAATTGGTTTTCCTCAAAGAAGTAAGAGCCAAAAAAAGGCTGCTCTCATCCAATTTAAATTGGTTACCATTGTATATTTGTATCACAAGAAGATATCAGTTAGTTTGCTAATGGAATTGAGTGCACCAAAGCAGAGACCTATATTTAAGTCTTTCATGGAGCTAGAAGCCTAGGATATCCCCTTCACCCAAGGACTAACTGCCAACAAACCAATGTACAGAAATACAGATCAGAGTTTTAATAATTCAAAACTATAGCCTGTGGATTTTAATACTACTTTCTTTTTCAATTTTAAATAGAAAGATCTACTATTCCAAGGCAAGCAAAGGAAACTACATGGATATATAGGAACTCAACCTCCAAGGACTGCCTTCCACAGGGGGTTGTGTCTGATTTGGGAAAACACCAGTAGGTAGGGTTTGTCCGGTATTGTTTTGCCTGTCAAGGCCCATACTTAACTGACGAGCTAACTGCTCATCACTTGAAACTTCCCCCGGCCGAGAGTTTGCTTCAATCTCAGGTCTGCCAACAAAAAGCGGCTTTCGACATGTGGGACATGAATACATCTCATTTAAACCTTGGTCCAACCTGGTATTTTCACATAACCATTAAGCCTCACAAATAAACAAATACACTACCTGAGGGTGCCTGAAACAAATAACATAACCATACCAAGATCTCAAGCATGCAAGATGGAAAAGGTGATTGCAGAGCAGCTTTTTAGCCTTTGCCATGGGCTCCTGTCAATTTTTGCACAGTTCATAACAATCCAAGGGATTAAAGAAAGCTAAAAGGCAAACAACAAAAGAAGAAAGCATACTCGACAGATAGCACATTCATCATCGTATGCACGTAGCTCTTCAGATGTTGCATCAGGAAGTGCAGCATGAAGGTGTCCTAAAGCTATTCTTAGTTTGATGAATCCTTTTATGCGCTTTATGATAGCACTTAGCAAGGCCTGTCAAAAAAGCTGCAAGATTAAAAGAAGGTATCTGACACAATGAATATCAAAATAACGACAATATTGGATGTTGATATTTTCAAACTGAAAAAATGGCATATTATGCAAATATTTACACGTATATTTAAGAAAAGGATTGCATCAACAAGATGGAATGCCATGCCACGAAGCCACCAAATATGTATATAATGACCGAGTGCCATCAGCAATGTAGCCATGTCCAGGAAGAATCCAAAATTCCGGATAAGAATGCCTTTCCATTCCAACAATGAACCTGCAGACACATTCCCAAATCAGGCTTGCTAAAACAGCTATAAACATGCTGAAATTGCATAAGCTGACAGCTACCTGCTAACAAAGAGGCTGTACTCGGCAAAGAGGAAAGAAAGAAATTGGTTCAGAAGTGAGGGGAAAACACAAAAAAGCTTTTCGTTTTTGGGGGGGAAAAAACCTAACTTTGATTCTTTAAAGAGACTATAAAAGAATAATTCACAAAGCAACTACTGATAAGAAAATAACTGGGAAATATTACTAATGCTCATATCTATAACTTAAAACCAAACTCTATCAATATGAACTTTATAGGCATAATAATTAGTAAATGGAAAGGCAAAATCTCTGGAACAACCGAATACCCCTTGTAAAACCAAAAGAAATGACATTTACATATCAATATGAACCTGAGAGTTGTAAGAAGCACCTGCAGCCAACGTGTCAAAAAATTTTGATCTCGCACAGTTGGTGCTGTTCCCTGCTGAATGGTGCAGCCATATATCAAGTAACTGGAACCCATGAACCAAAATGGCCTAATAGAAGATTTTAGGGATCAAATGACTTGGTCAATGAAGGTCCAGCAGCACATCAAACAAAAAAAAGTGAAGTTCATAACTCTATGAATTGTTTTTCATAATTCTCATAAAATTACCTGCATTGTCTCAAAAGCAACACTGAGAGGCTCAAAAAATAACAACAGGAACATAGACGAATCCAGTGTTTTGAATAATAGCAGACACATCCTTATCCTGTGAGCACCAAACAATGAACAAATGAGGAACTTCTCAGCTATATTAAGCCATTAAAACCTACTGTATTTTCTAAACTAGTGATAAAGTGGTATCATCCTATAAGACTTACTACTTTAACACATCAAAAACTAGACCGTCAGAATATGATCATACTCATAGAGAAAAAGAAGCCATATGTCTATTTTTGCACTTGGTTGCAATGGCTATTCTCAGAACTTGGAGGGCATTTACTTTTCAGCACAGAATTACAGACAACATTTAATGCATGATGACTTTGCAATTTGTTACACTAACTTCTGATGGTAAATTATCCTTCCCCTTTTCCCTTTTTTGCAGAAGATAAAAGAAGGGGATCAAATACAGGATTTTGTAGAATCCAATCAAAGATTATGAGCCTTTAGTTAATGTTGAAGGAAATATGCAGATTACAACAAACAATAAAAGAAAACTAAATGATGCAAAAACATAGGTCTTAAAAACATTTCCAGGTTGTAATTCACATGTTAGTTATCAAAAGCAGAGGTCATCGAGCAATACCAGAAAATGTCAACAGCAAGAACAAACAGTAATGCTGAAAATACACGGAAATATGTCCATGGCGTTGCAGAAGGAGATGCATTCAATCGTTCAAGTCGGTCTCTTGCCAGAGCTTGAAACATCTGCTTATTATGCAAGGGACATGTTATGGTAAAGATTTGCATTTAAATTTCCTGATATTTCCATCACAACATACTGTCTCATATACCTTTAAAGAACATAGAACAGTTAACCAGACTGACCACAGGCCTGCTTGAAATACTGTTGGTGGAATAACCAGAGGCAGAAATGTCCCCTGTTCAGAATTAACCACGCAGATAACAACTGAATTATTAATCTTGGTAAAGGAAATTAGAATAAGAAGTTTATCAAAGATGACTAACCATCACTCCAGTCTCAACATACCGCATTTCAGATCATTAAAAATTCAGTCATCGTGTTACAAAATCATAAAATAAAAATGATTTAAAATTTAATATCAGATCAACTGCACTACAATGATTACTAATATCAGTCATGAGAACATTTTACAACAGAAAATCAGGAAATACAACCCTCATCTGTTGGCCACACAGTATATGGAACCGGGGGATTCATTTACAAGCAAACAATCAACCTACAGACAACCTCATCCCATTTCTATTGGCTTTCTCGTGTTTTTTTAGATCTTTAGATCATTTTAATTTTTAATAGTTATGCATATGCTTATTCATCATGCAATAATAATGGCAAGCCCTTCAATTAAAAAGTATCCCTAAAGTTTGAGACACATGATTAACAACTTCTCCAATATCTCCTCTCATACATCTGATCTTCAATTCTACCATCCCATCATGGCATCCATTAGTCATAATCTCAAACTCCTTATGCCCTTCAGACATAGATCTTCCAAACGGATAAAACTACACAACCAAAGTTGAATTCAAGGTACATGAGAAACATTTCAAGAAACAATTATACACGTGCACCCATAGACCTATAGAAAACTCTGAAAGTACATTAATAGAATCAAATTACAAATTCAACTAGAATAACATTCATAAAATCACTTGCAAGTTTCATTGCCTCCATCACATATTCTTCTCTGATCCATCTGCCAAGTCTGCGAACAGGCATGCCTGCAAATATGCAGACATGGACATGCAGAAATGGACACACATGGCACTATTAGCAAAAGCACGAACACGCATAATGAAGGGCAGAATCGTCATTACAATTGGTTGTATAAATCTGACCAAAACGGTGAGCATATCAAGAAGATATTACTGATTATCACATCCTACATGCTGCCTGACACCCTGCATTTTATTAGGATAAAGTACTAAGGGAGTCAGGACTGGGTTAATACTCCCATCAGGACTCAGTTAATACTCCCATACTTTTCTTCCTTACCTTCCAGCCCTACAACAAAAGTCCATCACGTAAATCCCCAAACAGGCAAACTTATTCAACTCAAATTGACAGATATCTGAAAGGAAATCCATCTTTCATTAATAAACATTAGCTGTATAAATTAGCCAACATTCAAATTGATAAAAACCCGATCCCCACAAGAGAAGAAAGAAGATCTCCAACAAACACTTTTCAGCAGAAGCTTTTTCATATTAGATGCTGACATCAAATTAGCTCAGTATTCATCATAAGGACAAGAACCCCAGTTTTGTACACGGTAACTTCAATCTCAAAGCAACCTTATCAAAATAATAGAAAAAAATCTGGACACAAATATTGCCACCAAAAATTGGAGCCATCTCACTCTCATTAATTAGCTCTTGTACAAAGCCATTTCAGGGCTGACCAAACCTTTTCCATGTTCAGTAATAAGGGCATAGAAATTTGTGGGATTAATGCACCCATTCATGCATGTTCTCCAAGAGAACGCAATCATTTCTGCACTACAGATAACCCAGGAATTCCCTTGTCAAGATCTACCTCACAAAACATTAATTAGTTTTCTTAATTCTTACCACCCTCTTTCAGACCTGTTTTAATCTCACTATATTATCCAGGCCTTGAGATATCAAGCAGAAATTTTATTTTTGACAAAATCTTCTCCTAATGAGTTACTTCTAACCAAACAGAGAAAAATGACCAGATAATAACTTTTTGCAAACTTCATTGCCATAAATTCATAAATAGACTACTTAGCACGTGATTAAAATTTTTCTTTGCATCTAACCAATTCAAAGAGTTTCACCTTGTAGATAACATAGTTGATGAGACGTTCCACAAATTTTCGAGTTTCAGCGGGATATAACTCTCCAAAGAATATAGTCTGCAAGGGAAAATCAGAAACCAAAACCATTGAAAAAAAAAATCACATATCCAACCAACCATCATAATCACAAGATGATCGATCATACTTGATAAAACCAAAGATTAATTAAACTATAACATAATGAAACAGTTGGTTAAATGCTTTTCCAAACAATACATAACCCAGCATTTGGCCACTTCGCAAAAGATTAATGTGTGATTGAGGCATCAAAAGATCAAACTCACCTTTAGGCAAAGATTAATTAGAACAAATACATTGAGCACAAAATTAGCCAGCAATGCTACTGTAGCATAAGAACGTAAAAGCAGCTCCAGCGCACGGTTGGCACTCTCCAAATGAATAACATTCTCAACAACTAACCCATCCGTTCGTAGTTTATCTAATGAAAACTCTGTCCAAAACTGCAGACCGACAAAGCTTAAAACTGTAGATGCCGCGGAAATCACCAAGTAGCTTGCACCCATTTCTAATAATAAAATCAGCCTTTTCACCCGAACCAAAACCCCAAATTCTCATTACAACTATAATCTCATGACTCGTCACCCGAAATAATCCGATAATCCTAAATTCCGTGCTAATCAGAAAGTTGCAAACTTGATTTTAGCTTGACCCTCCCAAATTAACGCGTCAATTCAGGTCACTCTCCAAGATCGAAACCAATAAACCTGCACCAAATGAACACAATTAGTCTATGCCAATAACAAATCACCTGACAAAATCAACCAATAATTAACAGTTTTTTTAAAATCCCCCTCAATGCTCTGTTTGGTTGCCGAATAATTGTAATCAAGTGTACAATTGGCTTAATTTGTCTAAATTGAAATAATTCAACAAGATTCAAAGTTAGAAATTTAACCAAAAAGAAAATTAATAGATGAATTGAATAAAAAATATTGAATTTAACAGAATGAGACTACCAACACAATGAATTCAAAAATTGAAACGCTAGGATTAGAATTGAAGCTATGATTGGTTGTTGAAAATTTATTAAAATGGATTAAAAGAATAACTGAACCATAAAAAAAGAGAAAAATTGAAAATGGAAACGAAGATAATAACACAAATTAACGAACCTGATTCGATCTAAGAAGGAGTTGGCGTCGACGGCGGATTAAAAGAAATTCAATTGCAATACCTTTTTTCTAATAATTTTATTAATTTAGAGAGAGAAAAGAATAAAAAGACCTTTTATTCAGAGGGGAAGTTTGGGTCAGTTTTTGCGGGAACGATAGCGAAAGCAAAAGCAAGATCCGATGGTAAAATCGAATTATTTATTATTTATCATCATATTGCTTTCATGTTATGCTTTATTTGTGTTATTATTTTATTAGTTTTTTTTTCTATAATATATTATTATTAATTTTGTCTATAAATGCATTTGTTGTTTGCACATCTGGGCATCCTTAAATTTGCTAACGACTCATCCCAATCTAATAATTTCTTAATGTTTGTAATTTGTTTTTATGTTTTTTAGATTTTAAAAAATTAAATTTGGGGTCATATTTTATATTATCTTGGGTAGTTGTGGGATGTAAACATCTTAACAAAAGCATAAGGGCCCTCAATTAAAATTTTTATTTTGATGCAACTCGAGGTTCACATGAACTCTAAAAGAGCAATTGAGAAGGTCAAACACTCTTTCGCCTTCCTTTTTTGCCTTAAGAATAAGGGCAAACGCATTTGCTTTATTATTTCTACTATCGCACCTTATTATTAATAAAAGGTAACATGTGATTAAGAAAATTCCATCTACATACGTCATATAACATTCGGATATAATAATTCAAAATTAAAAATAATCATTCGTAAATAAAATAAAATAACAACAATAAATAAACTAGTAACATAAATACATAATTATCTGTTTAAATTATTTCTATTTCCGACGCACCTCAGTATTACTTTCCTTACATTATTTGAATATATTTGAATATTCTATCTATTACTTTCTTTGGTGTAGAGAAATTTCTCTTAATACATACCACGTGATCTAAAATTGTGTTAATTTTATATTTAATTTGAAGTCTCATTATGTTTAAATTCACGTTTAAATGGTTGGTCCCCCACAATGACCCACGTGCTTTGCCTCTTCGCGAGAGTCGAGTGGTCGGACATAAAATTAAAACCAATTTCTGTTTCTAATTTGTCGCCAATTTCAATTCTAAATTCACTTATTTCTCTTTATTCTGTCAGTAAAATGATATTGCTTAAAATATTTTTCAGAGAATACTTTCTAAATTTAATAATCAAATAGTTTTTTTCCAAAGGAATAATCTAGTTAAAAACTAATTAAAAATCTTAGCTTGAGATTGGAGTCAAAATTCAAAGGCAATTCGCTTCGGTCGAGCACGCGCTCGTTACGTTTCATCATCGCTTCGAGCCGACGCTTCGAGAAGCTCCAAACTGAAGAAGCGACCCTGTAAAAAAAATTAAAAGCCCTAGGCCTGTAGACCGGAACTCAAAATTCTCAGTTATTAACACTCAAGAACTACAATCGCCGATCGTAAAGCAACAGGAGTAGCGCGATAATTGTGATAAGCGACAGTGTCGATGGGGATCATAAGAAGCAGCTTCTCGTTCATAATGGGGACGGTGTGCGGGGTTTACATTGCTCAAAACTACGACGTTCCGAACATAAAGAAGCTCGCCAACACTGGCCTTTTTATGGCCAAGCACATCGAAGAGAAGTACCGCAAGCCCAAGAGAAAAGACGACGACGACTAGATTGGATTAGATTAGATTATATTTAGCTGCTCGATCGATGCGACGCCGCTTAGTCAAAGACAAAGCAGGTCAGAATTTTCCCCATGAGAAATAGAACTATGCTCAAATTTTTCCTGTCACCAAGCAACTACGGTAATTGATATGTGAAAATTCGATTTGTTACATTTTGTATTAACTGTTACAAGAATGAAAGATAATTGTGATTCGAAGAAAGATCATGTTTATTTGCATAGATGTTTAGGGAATATTCAGCTAATAGAGAATTCAATTTTGATATGAAACATAATTGGCTTAAATAAATTCACTGGCGAGAAGCTGAATATGCTACTAGAGGATTTTAGAGCATTTCTTACTTAGCAAATAGGCTAGTGATATATGAACTGGCTTTTACAGTTACTAATTCTTTTTTATCGCTATCTATAGGAATTTAAACAAGTGGGGATTTTCTGGGTGTGGCTTGTCGAAATAACCGAAGCTGTTTGAAATTTATGGGAGAGGGGATGGAGTTATGTAGTTTTGAATTGGCTAATGCATGCACCCATGGTGACACACTTCTTTGAAGGCACATTTTGTATTCTTGTTTTGAAACTCTCTGAGTCTGCTGTAGTTTCATGTTTTGATGACTTTTGGAGGTTGTGTATGGGCATGTCATTAGTAGTGCCCCTTTCTGTCATATCTGTAAACTGAAGGTCACACTCAAGGTCAAGTAGTAGAAAAATTAAAATAAAAGAAAGTGATAATAAGATTAATAGTTGTATTATTTGTGGGAGATTAAACATTTGAATGTAGACATCAATTTGTGCCTGTACTGATAGTTTGCTGAAACTTAAGGATATTGCAAGGAATTAGTTGGGGGAGCATGATGTTTGTTGAAGTTTCTAGTTCTTTAACGCTGATGTTGATGGCAAACTGATGAGAATGCTTGACTTAAGCCTCTTTCTTAAATTGTTGTTGGTGCTAGATTTTTTAATGGCTGCTTTGGAGAATTTGTGTCCTTGCCCAATCCCACTATAGATGTGTACGTGAATTTTGTTTTCGTAGTTTTTAACATAGTGATCCACAGTGTAATTTTGGCAGATCAATTGTGGTCTTTACAGTGTTTGGTCATGAAATTCAGCTCCAAGAATGAGGCCTTAGTAGGAAATCGAAGGCATAATCATTGAGCATCATAGATTTTTACAACCATTCTTACACAGGAACTAAGGAGTTATTGTTAAACAACAAACAGATTTATAGCACAATATCTCTATAGCTGTGGACTTACGTTGATTCTAGATGAGTTTATGAGAGTCAATGTGGCATTGTCAATCATCACATACTCAAGAAGCGCATGCCAGGTGTGGACCTTCCTAGAGTCTCTCACAGGTAGGAAGTATAAGTTTCAGTATGTTTTAGTTGAATAACTAAGAGCCCGTTTGGGAGTGTCGTGAGGTAGCTGAGCTGCCAAAATCCAGCTACTAAAGTGTTTGGTAACACTTGTATCTAGACTTTGGCAACTTAGTAGATTTTTTTTCTCAGTTTCTACCCCACAGCTATAGTTTTTACTCCACAGCAGTTGCAGCTTAAAAGTTATAGCACCTCACTCTCAAACACACTCTAAATGCATTTAAATAAACACTCTTAATGGAACGTTTGGTTTGAAGAAATATAAGGAGAGGAGAGGAGGATAGGGGAAAGAAATAAGGGGAGAAAGATGAATTCCATGTTCAATCAAACGATGAAAATGAGATTCATTCTCTTTTTCACTCATTTTCATTCCCTCTCTTTCCTTTTCATTCCTTTCCCTTCCTATCATTTCTTCCAACCAAAAATAAGTTTAGTGTATGTTTGGTATAATTTATATAATGACCATAGGTGCTTATTTAATCTTATAAATTTTTTGAAGATTAAATAAGCTAGTAAAAAATCAAATTTTATGTTTTTGGGGTATAGTTTGAAAAAGTTTTTTTAAAATATTAAAATGTCTAAATTATCTTTTATTTATTCCATAGTTTTATTTCATTCCTTTCATAACATAACTTTAAATAACTTGTCTATTAAAGTAATTTTATATTTTTTAAATAAAAACTCTCATTCACAGTTATATAATTAAAAATTTTTTTAGTGAAAGTTTTACCTGTAAAATTCTACTAATAAAAGTTTTATTTAAATAAAATCTATTTTGAAAGCCATACCAAATAGAGTGTAATTAAGATATATAATTATGATGCTGCCAACTTTTGGTGGAACTCCATTGTTTGCGGGTAAATTTGATACGTGCAACAAGTTGCAAACTTTCAACCATGTTCCAAGTCATTGCTTGAAATTCATTCAAAGGTGTCGGCTTGGGACCATAACCAATGACTTGCACTTTGTTAGAAATAGGGCCTGTTTTGTTATGATATTGCCCACTTCTATGACTCCGCATGAGGTTAATGGGCCGCATGACCCTATGAAGATTTTTTATTAATGCGGCCCGGCTCTCCAATTGTTTTAGGTCTATGATTAAGACTCAAGCGGCCGGGCGGCCCGTCCCTCCAATTGTTTGAGGCGTATGATCAAAAGAAGATTTTTTTTAATTTTTTTTGTAAGTAACATAATCAGTCAATTTTTTTTGTTTTTTTGGTTATCGATAAGAACATATGTTACTTAACATTTGTAACCCTCCCTTCAACTTTTAATTGACAGTTGGCACTTCTATTTTATAGCAATTATGCATGGAAAATTACAACATGAAATCAATCTTTATTTTACAGTGACAAACAGACCGGCCGTGTTATTTGTGTCACTGTTAGATTAAGACATGAAGTTGACGGTATTTGAGTTATACAAGATGGAAATCCTATCGTAATCTTTTAATTTGTCTGTCGTACTTGTCTACTTGTTACGTGGCTTTGGTCGGTCGATTTTTTTATGAGTCATGTGTCGCTCGTGAAGGTGTGTTTCTTACATATATTATTCTAATGGGTAACTAATTATTCATTTCATATTTTGTGGTATGTACACTAACAATGCAGATCCCTTGTTTTTATATATATATATATATATATATATATATATATATATATATATGTATATATATAAACAATTTGGTGATCTGTTTTAGCCAATAATCAGTGTGTTATTGATTAGTATTATTAAATTAAGTCTTTTATTTAATTGCTTGCGGACTAAGCAGCGGTATCAATTTTGTGGTTCATATGCTACTATGCTAGTTAATAAAAAAAAATAAATAAAACAGGTTAGGGTAATTTTATAATGGATTAAAAAAAAAAAAAGAAGATCGAGACCCTAATGTATTCACGTCATTATCAAATTAATAATGGACTACTTTACATTTGAAAAGTATACTCCTATGCTATGTTTGGTTGCAAGAAAGGGTGGGAGAAGAGAAGAGAAGGAAAGAGAGGAGGAGAAAAGGAAAGGAGAAGAGAAGAAAGGTGAAATCAATTTCTTTTATTCGGTTTGGCATGGAATTCTTGAAGGAAAGGAATTTGAATGTTTTTCACCTTGGACTAATTTACACTTATTTTAAATTTTAAATATTTATTATTCAACAAAATTAAAAAGCAGTGAGCTGTTTATAATTATGCTTGTTATCAATGATAAGTAATGCTATTATAATGCTTAATGATGCTGTTATCTAAAGTGCTTTATTATGCTCAATGATGCATTGATGCTCTTACAAAAAGTGCTTTTATTAAAGTGTTGGTCACAAGTTAAGAATATTTCCTCTCATAAGTAGGTTTTAATTATTCAATGAATCATGAAATCGACAAGAACAATTATAACAAGCTCGTTAAAGCTACATAACACGTGCGCGCGCGCACGTACACCCACATGCACACATGCATGCACAGACGCAAACACACACGAACACATCAAAATAGCCATGTAAGATACACACACACAATAGCTATATAAGAACAATTACAACAGCCATAAATATAAAATCAACAAGGACATTCAAATAGCCAAAATAACAAAATAATAAGTGAAAGAGATCAAGAAAGAGTACCTAATGTGAGAAATTGTAAAGCTAAAGCGTTAGAAGCTGCTAAGATAACAGTGAAGGTAGTTGTCACTAGCTAAAAACTGAGAAAGCTTGCTAATTTTTGTTGTTCAAACTCTGACCGATTTCGTAAAGGAAGATGGATGAGATACTATTGAAACTCTGAAGAGTCTCTTGTGATCAAATGCCGGCGTCAATAAAGCTCTTTACTGCCGGTGAAAGCTGCCTGCCTAAAGTTCAAAAAGGATCATAAACGATTTTGAGATTGAGATTTTGGCATTCTGTGAGTTGCACAATCGAAAGGAAAATGATAATTAGGATTGTTTGATTTAAACTTTTTGAAAGGTAAAATTGAAAATTAATAAATAAGAGGAGATAAAACAGAGAAATTGAACTTTTTACTTAGGTAGAATTTAGATTTCCTTACTCACTATAGAGGAAAGTGAATTCCTGAACTCACGAAAATTAGACTAAAACTAGAATTTGATTGTCAAGCAAATTTTGCCAACCGAACAATGGAAAACTAGTAGGAACCTAAATTCCTCTCCTTTCCAGCCTTCTCTACTACTAACCAAACACGGCACTAGTTCGGCAAACTTGATTCCTTTATCATATGTGAAATTCAGTATGAAGAATCAAACGTGCTCATGGATTATTGTAGAAATTCAGTTTGAAAATCTCATCTCTAAAAAAGAAGGAAAATAAAAGTGTTTGGCCTAGAGTTATCCTTTTTGTCTATCACTTCATTTAGTTTTAATTCCCTTCTCTAATTCATTCCACAAACACATTATAAAATGAAATATTACCAATCATCCTTCATAACTTTATCTTGTCACAAAAAATAATAACAAAAGTTTTAATTTGTTCAATTTTTCACCTCAAGTTTGCAATTTGTATCAAACATCCACTTAAAAGATATAATTAACATTACAAAATGACAAAATAAAAGTAAACACAAATTATAATAATAGTTATTTTGCAAGAATAATTTTATCTTTTTGGTAGATGATTAATACAAATTGCACACTCAGGGTGAAAAATTGAACAAATTTAAATTTTTGTGGTATTTTTTTTATAATAGGATAAATTTAAGGTGTTTTATGGTAGATTTTGGGTGCAAGGAAAAGGGCAAAACCTAACCAAAATAATGAATTTATTTTTAGGAAATGAGTAGCTCATTCAACCATCATGCATGGGTTGTTTTCGGGCTTGTAAATGAGATGAAAAGGAGTGGGAGAGGGATGATAATGGTAAGAGATTTGATCTAAAGCTAGAGAGCTTGTTGGGATGTCTTTAGATTTGCAAAATAACAAAAGGAGGTTAGAGATAAAGCTGACAGTGGATAGCGACCACACTCTGATGCTCAAGTCAGCTGCTTGAACTATGTGTAGTGTTGAGAGCTTACAAGCTTTCTAAAATGGAGGCTGAAAGTTGAAGGAGACCTCAGCCTTTTTAGTGTAATATGTGTGTTTGTAGTGTATGGAAAAAGTAGAACCTTGGTGTTCTTTATAAATGAAGTGCCGTGATTGTCCAGCCACATGGCGCATAATTGGGAATCATAATTTCTAAAATAGAGGCCGAAGGTTGAAGGAGACCTCAACCTTTTTAGTGTAGTTTGTGTGTTTATTGTGTTTGGGAAAAGTAGAACCTTAGTGTTCTTTATATATGAAGTGTACTGGTTGTCCTGCCACATGGCACTTTTCTAGTAGTGATTTGGCTGTCCTTTTCAAGATTCTTTCGTTCTTTCACTTTATCATAATTTTTGGGTCACTAGGAGCATACCTGGGGAGCAAGAAGAACGTTATTTGGCGTGGCTTGTTTTCTTGTACAAATGTGTATGCTACAATATGGTTCTGGACAGCTCTGCAAAGGCTATCTTGGTAGCTTTTTAGGCGTGACAGTTGAGAACCATTGTTCATGATGTGTTATCTTTTACTTTTTGTAGATGTGACAGTCTGTTGTTTCTTCTTTTCCAACAAGATATTCTCTATTTGATCTTGTAAAATGAAATATTCTTTTTAGACGATGGAGATATTTTACATAGTTGATATTTTGGGAGATTTTTCTTTACCACCTTACTTTTGACGTACCCTGTGTATCAACTTAATTATCATGTGTACTTAGTATAGGTCCAGTACCCCTCAATGATCACTTATGATCATAAATACATCAACATGCATGTTGCTTCATTTTCAGTCTTCTAATTATTCTCCAAACATAAGGTGAATCATCTTAATTTTTCTTACAAAATTACCATTTTTCCCCCTTTATACCTGTTTCAAAGATAATAGATAGAAAGAGGGTAAAACGGTGGGTTTCGACATTTGAAATGGAAAAGGAAAATGGGTTCTAAAACAAAAATAAAAGGTAAAAAAGGTAAGTTGCATATAAGGAAATAAATTAGAAAAGAAGTTGACTGCAATTCAACTTTTTTCCCTAGCATACTGCATATGATATAAATAGATGACAATAATTTGAGGGAGAAGCCAATTCTCACTTTTGCTTTGACTTACAGGAAGCATCATCGTCGATCAAGCTTTCTGGACTGAAAATTTTCAGTCGTGAGTTAAAATGATTATATTTATATATTGTTAAATTCGTATTCATTCATTTTTTTTTTCATATTTAAGTTGTTTCATGTAAATCATAATAGAATCCTGATTTTAAGTAATAATTTTTAGAGATCTAATATGATATATTTACATTGTCATTATATTTGTTGTCAGATTAAGATTTGAATGTGCTCTCTCTATCTATTAAAAAAATTTGGATGAGAATGAGACTCAGTTACTAAAAACCAACTTTATGGTTTTATCCTCTTTTATTACTTAAAATTCGGTGACCGAAAATACAATTCACAATCAACTAAGTTATATTCCAGGCAAATGTGCTATGTATATCTATAAGTTTTTTTTTTATTATTATTATTAGTATAAATCATTATCATCATTATTATTAGTTTTGTTGCTGCCCCCTTTTTTCTTGCTTAATAAGCTAATTCATCTTGTTATAGAGATTTGTTTATGATATGTTGCAGGATGAATCAAAATCGATTTCTCTACCAATTGATTTCGTTTCCACACTACTGTCTATGTAAGATATATGGATCTCCCTTTGGTTTTTCTCAAGCACAACAACAACAAGAAAGAAGGACAAGAAACGTCGCAGCAAGTCTTTGATGTTTCTCCTTGTCTGCCATTCTGGGCGATACGGCAATAGGGGCAGCAACAACCACAACGTGCGCTATAACAACAACAACAACAACAGTGGCTGCCAGAGGAAGGGGAGCAGCAGCAGCCGCAATAGGCACACCAATAAAAATGACATTGGCCGCTACAACAATAGAAAGTGAAACCCCTTAAGCAAGGAAACCAAAAGCACAACAACATAAACAAAAATTGAAATCCCTTGGGCGAGGAAGACAAAAAAGTGGCTTAAGCACTTAGTGTGCTTGATCAATATAAGAGAGCACTTGTTAATGTTGAGAAACCACCACTTATCGACTTTAATAATTAAGAACAACAACAACAACAACAGAAGAAGAAGTTCAAACGCGTTAGGCTAGGAACACAAAAACCAGTGGAAGCACTTAGTATTGTTGATGAAGACTAGAAATCACTTGTTGTTTACAATCCAAATAAGAGAGCGCTTCATTTTGCTAAGAAACCCCCACTCATTGATCTTGATGAAGATGTGCAACCACTTATTGCAAATGCAATACCAACTCAAAAACCACTTCTTACTCTACCAGCACCACCTGCCAATAGAGAGGCCAGCAGCAGCAGCAGCGGCAAACTGCAAGTGTTCGCAAACGTGCACACATGGTTGCTTGGCACATTCCAGCACTTGCAACTATTTAGGCCCTATTTGGGATAGAGATGCGGTAACTTTTAAGGTATAGATATTGTAGAAAAAAAATTATAATTATGAAATAAAAGTTAATAATATGTAGTAAATATAAATTTTAAATAATAATTTTGATCAAATTATTAAAGATATAATAGGTTTTCCATTGTACAAGTGAAAAATTATATCAACATAACTTCCAAGATATAATAGATAGTGTTTAACAAATATTTTAGTACTGTAGGGTTTAGGATTTAGGGTTTAGGGTTTATGCTACAGTTGTTCAACCTCAATTCTAAACAGTTCCTTACTCTCGTATTTACAACATTAGTAATTTTGCCCTTTAGTTTCCTTTTTGGGGAAAAAAGGAAACAGAGTAATGCCTGCCTCAATTTTTCTTTCAGTGATGAAGTGTGATAATTGTTACAAACTTAAACTTTTAATTTGTTATCTTCCTTTCTTTTCACATTAGTTTAGGTAGACAGGGAAACTGAATCTGATGCGGCAAATGTAGGCAGTGAATAAATTGGTTGGCTTCGAAATAGATAGGCTTCTGTTATCAGTTACTCCTGCTCCTAGTAAGTGCACTCCCTCAACCTTTCTTATAATTTCTTGGTCCCAATGCTTCCTTTCTAAAGGTTATATAAACGCTGGGGGGCATTATAGTTTTTGCACAAGTCCATCCTCGCTGCTAAAATCTTGGACGTGTGTGATCTCATAATTTTCAAATTGATTCTTAAAAGAAATATATATTTTTAAATTTATTTCTCGCACATGTCACACACAGCTTTGGTGGTCGATTTTTTACATGAAGAAACTATGTGATTAAGTGTTATACGCAACACTGTTGTCCGCAAATGAGCTCATAGTCATACGAATTCGAATTCGAATTAAACTTAGATAACAAACTTAGATAATTTAATTCGGTGGATGAAGTTTCTCATCCTATTCAACTTTTTCTTTTTGAAGTGTCGGTAATTAATTAAGGCGTTATTATTATTCTAATGGTCAACTAATCCAACTTAATAACTAACGTCAATAATTATTTATTTATTTCAGGCTTGTTGGTATCCGCACCTAGGGCGAAGATCCCCTGTTTATAAACAATTTGGTAATCAGCAAGTTTTAGCCAATAATTAGTGTGTTATTTATCGGTATTTTTTTTTAATTTTATGAGACTATTATTCAAGAGTATAACTCATATTATAAAAAATTACAATTGATATTTATAAATTATACTATTATTTACTATTACTGGGACTAGTCCCATTGATTCTAATAAAACATGCCCAGATTTTTACCCTCTCTAATATTCGAAGGATGTCTACTCCATTTATATTTCGAAAGAGAGAAGACTGCCTTCACTCAAATTGAGGAAGGAAACTAAAACTATAGTGCTTGCAGACTAAGCAAAATTCACTCAAATTGATCGGTATTATTATTAAACTAAAATTAAATCTTTATCAAGTTGCTTGCAGACTAAGCAGCAGCAGTAAATCAGTTTTGCAGTTCATACGGTAGTGGTTTTCTGAATATTATTTTTTTAAGTAAACGCGTGACTGTCACCAATAAATCCGTGTTTAACGCCCAAAACCACCACCGCAAAAAGCTTCACGTATTCAGAATACTACGACGTCATTACCAAATAAAATATGATTGTGTGCCCAAACAATTAACAAATTCTAAAGTGACCTGCATCATCAGTTACAAATTCAATTTTGTTTTATATGTTGAATGGTGTATCGAAAAAGTCATAAATAAATCGACCATGTTGGCAATTTTATTGGTGGATATTAGGTGCCAGCATTAGGTAGAAAATATTTTCGTCACATAAGTAATTGTAAAAGCATGGACTTAGGATTTTCTTTTTCTTTTTCTGCCTATTTTGTCCATCATGCTTCATGCATATCATTCTTGGCCATTTTTGCCAAGAATGATATGCTTTGCTTTTCTTTTGGTTGATTTAAATGTCCACTTCTCTTGAAATTGACCACTTTAAGTTCTCTATCTTATCTTTCTCCCTTTCACATTCATCGCCAAATGCCAATACTTGAGTCCATGTTCTTATTACAACCAGCCGCAAGGCATCATCATTGATTCCTTTCAACTTAAAATTGTTCAGAAGAACGCTCGGGGGGATTAATAAACCCGAAAACAGAAACACCCTTTCACAACAATGCTATGCTGAAATTGACATATAGGATACAAAAAATTGTATATACAGACAGACAAGAACCATGACACACAATTCTCTTACTTCCTTTCTCCTAATTTCTCTCCATATGCGGAACTATGATCTGGAAAAGAATCAAATACCATCTTCTCCAATTTTTCTACCATAACCAGAGGATTTTCCTCTCTTCATCTTACGATCATCGTTGTTCATAAGATGGTGAGCATCACAAAATATACAACACAAGTAGAACTCTCAGATCACCCCTGTGTAATATACATTATACATCCAGAACCACGGTTTGAGACCTTGATTGGTTCTCTGATTGTGACCTTGATTCAGCAAACTTTGCTGCCACCTCAGCCACAACAAGCCTAGTCAGAAGCAGCCCAGAGATTAGAGCTGCTGCCATCAGCATTGTGAAAACGGCAGTCCAGCTCGTAGCAGAAATATAACCCGTTAACAATGGTCCAATGGCAGCCCCAACAGAGCCAGTTCCATCTATGATTGCTGTCACAGTTGCCAGTGCCCGTGAATTACCTTTCAATGAACTGTGCGTTCCCAAGTCAGCTGAGACAGCAGTTGTTATCAAAGCATAGGGGCCATTCACAAACATGCCAGTGATGAACATAAGAGCAATGTTTAAGGCCAAGGAGAGGTGTCCATAGCTACGGTAGAAGAAGAGTGCAGGGATTGCACAATACATGAAACTCGCTGCCGTTATTGCTCTGGCATCTAGGCGATCAGAAATGTGGCCAGCTAGGATCCCTCCAAGCACACCTCCAACATCAAACAGTGTTGAAAGATTTCCAGCCATCTCACTGGACAAATACTTCCCGTCTACAGCTGTAAGATTAATGAACATGAGTAAGTATTGATCAATGAATGCTCTGAAAATTTAAACTAACTACCAGATTGAGAAAACACTGTGTTAAAATATACCTGTATGACTAACATAGAAAGGAAGCCAATATAGAAATGTATAAGCAACCAATTTGGCAAAAAAGAGGCAAAGAGCAAATGGAGCAACCCCTGGTATTTTCCAAGCTTCTATGAACCCAACTGCTTTCTCCTCAATATCTGTTTCTGGTTTCAATAAGGGCTCTGTTACTCCCTCCCCGATCTTCTTAGGAGAAAGTGATTCATCTTCTTCATTTATATCAGCACCAACAGATTCAGGATTAACAGGGAGGAAGAGAAAAACGATCAAGCCAACAAAAGCAATTATAAGACCAGGCACAACAAAGGACCAACCCCAACCATAGGTCAATAAAGCAGATGCAACCAAAGAACCCATAATGTTCCCAATAGACGTATGAGCATTCCATATACCCATAATCAACCCTCTCTTACTCTTTCCAAACCAGTTGCCTACGACTGCAACAACCGAAGGCCAGCCAGTTGATTGAAACAAACCGGCCAGCATCTGCACTACTAAGTAGTAGTAGAAACTATGGACATTTCCCCAATATCCTATGCCATAAAGTGAAGTAAACAAACCGGTTCCAACCATTCCCACAGTTAGAAAGATCCTTAAATCCAGTCTATCACCCAAGTGTCCAGAGAAGAACATTCCTCCAGCATAGATGGAGAGGAAAGCTAGATCAAGCTCACCCAATAAGGCTGTTCCATCTGATCCATTAAAAGGGGCCCATCCATCTCCAAGCTTCCATGACAATTTCCTACTTTCTGCAGGTTCTTGCAGGTAACTTATCCTCCAAGGAAAGGACTTCAAGCTCGTATCTGGAGACTGGGGATCAAGGGTGCTCTTGACAATGCTAGTGGTTTTTCTTGCAGCATGATAGCTAGTGTATGCGAAAAAAGTCACAATTAGGACAATGGCTTGATGATTCTTGAAGGAAAGATTTCTTCCCTTTATGCACTCTAAGAATCGAATTCCAAGGGGCTTCCTGCTATTTCTCTCCGGTGCCGGTTCTGATAATGAACCCATGTTTGATATTGACTCCAGAAAAAGGAATATATGGAAGAAGCAACTTCTCAACTTCCTCCTATAATATCAACAACAGCAAGCTGAAAAGTGGATACGCGAATTTCTTCTTAGATTCATTTAGACTAGTAAGTTTAAGCTAACTACAAAGTAATTCAAATGACAGAAATCAATTCAGTAATTGACTTACTAATAAGAGTATTATCATTCAAGATTCATAAAAATTCTGACCCATTTATCAATCACCTCCTCTTAACAGTAATTGGATCTCAATCAATAGTGGGGATACATAAATCTATGAGATTTTTTTTTCAGCATGAATAAATAATTTTTACAATCTATAAAATTAATAATAAAATTTCAATTGGAAACCGATTTAAATAAGGAAACAGCTGAGAAAAGAAACAAAGGTTTTAGACACAAGAAAGAGGCTTTCAAGTCATTTGATGACAAACTCATTTGTCAAATTTTCTTCTCGCTCATTTTTTTTTTCCTTCATAAAAACCAAAAAAAAAAAAAAGGAAGAAGAAGAAGAACAAAGTTAGCATCACAAGAAATCTGAAAAACATACCAGTCGCTGGCTTACTTGAGTTGATTTTGGTTGAAACTTCGCTTTTCTCTCTCTAAATTGATCACCGTTTTTGATTTCTCACTCTAGAATCTCCAAGCTCTGGCGTTTTTGCTTTGCAGTTTGCTTAACGAACAAAAATGCTTCAATGGGAAAACTGGCTTGAAGAGCTCCAACGGGTGGTAGATTCTTTATGCTTGGCGTTAATATTAATTTAATGTTTCAAAATTACTATCTTGCCCTTCATTTACGAACGATCATTGCACGGTTAATTTCCCCTTCGCTTCCCCTTTGAACATTGGACGGGGCCAGGTGATTTTACTAAATCACCCCTAGCCTCGTCATTAGTCGATTAATAAATAATTAAAAAAAAGCATTGTAATTGATGATGTCAGCACGCTTTGGTTTTTCAAGGAAATTGCGTGCATGCACAGTTTTCGGTTTCTAGACGACTAGACATGCATACACCAATGATCAATCAAATCAAGATCCCTTTACTTTTTTTTATTTTTCTTTTCCTTTTATCTATTAGAAATGATTAACCCACTTGTTAAATATTAAAATGTTTAATTACAAAGGTCGCGGGATACACGTTAAAATATCTAAGCACAGGGATGAAGTCTTGCATGAGATTAGTGCCTTATTTTATTTGTTCTCAGTAATTAGTTTTCTTATCTGAAAAATATTAAAATTGTGAGGTTTAATAACATTATGAGATTAAATTTTAAAATTGTATAGTTTTAATTTTTTTTTAAAATTTTTCACCACTTTAAAATTTTGAATTAAAAATTATTATATGTGCTCGGTATCTAATAAAACTTTTATTCTTTTACATTTGTTTTGTTAAGACATGGGTGGATCACCCATGATGGATTGACTCGACCGATTCATTAAGTAACTTTCCACCCGTGTGAAGTTACAGAACTTAAACAGGTAGGGAATAGTTATTAATTTGAATAAAAAGTTGATGAGAGGTTAAATAACTTCATTATCCGAAACTTCTTTTAAAAATAACCAGAACTCCCGTTTTCCTTTCTATAACAGAAAAATAAAAACATGAGCAGCAGAGATATAACAATGGCAAATTATATTGAGAATAATTCCAGCATATTGCATTAATTTTGGTTCTTACGCTGTGATAAGTATAGGCTTTTCGGTATTGTTGTGATTGTCTCTCAATCCAAAAAACAGCAATTTTACTCTATAAACGATCATGATTTAACATCCACTTTTTGTGCAAGTAAGTATATTAATAATATTAAAGAAAAATTCAAGACACATTTGTTTTAAAATAGATCAACTGTAATAAATTTGTGTTTCAAATATATAAACATATTTCTACGCGTATGAGAAAGCAAGTGATTCATACATATCATTTTTCACGAAGTATAACTTAAAGTTTTTTTAAAAAATTAGAAATGTTTCAATTTAAAATTTTAAAGTGCGGAAACGTTCAGAAAAATGTATAAACTGTATGATTTAAACATTTTAAGTTTTAAATTTTTAAAACTCTACGATTTTAAAATTTTTTCGAATATTTTCTGTATTTTATGATTCCAAACTTAAAAATTACTATTAAAATATTTACACCAAATAAGAGTGAGAGGTAAATTAATATGTATGAACATTTTTTTCCTCGTTTTAATTACTAGTTATTGAACTAGAAGTTTCGTGATCCGTGTTAGTATTCTGTACTAATGGATAACATTAATACGTGGCGTGGCGGGAGAAACGAAAAAGTATGAACACACAAAATTCTCTAACGGCCTGGGGTCCTTTTTTTTTAATTTTGTTAAAATAATAATAATAATTAATTAATTAATCGGCCAATTCAAATCGATCATAAGGCTAGCCTGCTAGCTTTAGACCAGCTGTGGTTAGTTTTGTCAACAGTCAAGACTCACTCCCAACACGTTAATGTCGCAAATAATTGCATTAATTAATTCACAACTTTTTATGTTATATTCCCAACGCAACATAATTTAACTCGCTCTTGGATTGAAGAATTAAAATCCAAAGTCAAAATCATTTCCGGCATTATTAGCTTTCTTATTACCGAATCAAAAATCTACCCAATGTGCTCAGTGTGCACATGTTGGCCCATGTTGTTCTTCTGGTGTGTATTACTTATTATTTATAAAGAATTAAAATCAATTCATCTTAATCTCATAACCGAAATTATTCAATGCTGTGAAATCAAATGTGGTGTTAGCACGTCCTTATCGCGTATGTCCTCCAATTGAATCCTTTTTCTTTAATACTACTATTTTCAGGTAATTTTTTTTTAATTTTTAATACTATATTTGTCTCCTTATCTCTAGATATAACGTGTCGATTAACTTTTATTTCAATTGTAATAATTTGAGCCGTGTTTAATAGACTTAATTTAAGGGTAAGTGGCGCACGCGTATGTTTATATACAGTCCTTTATGCTATTAAAATATAAAAAATAAATAAATTTTAATACATTGAAGATTATGTTTTTTAATTTATTAATATATTAAAATTTATATTTTTTATTTACTAATGACATTCTCACTTTATTAAAATAAGAAATTTTTTTGTTAAAGAATTATTCATTTAAAATATAAATTCGTTATATATGTCATATATATATCAGAACACAACTGTGTATCGGAACACAAGTTAGGAAGTACCTAAACTCGGAGAAAGATTAGGTGACCTAAGCTTCCCACCTGTTCATTCGAATTAACACGCGAAGCAATTTGCCATCAAACGTCAATCAAACTTTACTCGGACCACAGCACAAAGCCATCAAGTAATTGACTAAGCATGCATTTATTATATTTTTTACTTTAATTTGTGGGCTTGCTTGTGTCTTGAGAATTGATGAATAATTTTGCATTCATATTCTTTAATTTACTGAAGGAAGGGTTGTGGTGAAAACGAAGGGAAGGTAAGATTAAACTTTGTAAAAAGCAATTGCTCAAAAAGCTTACAGCATATAAACTTTTAATAATCTAAAGAAGAATAATAATTTCAAAGCTAGGATGGTTTAGGAATGAGCTTTATGAATCTCTAATGGGATTTTATCGCTTCTCTGGTTTTTTTTGTTCTGCATTGCGGATTCATGCAGCAATTGATGGACTTGAAAATTTGATCATACATATTTGTATATGTTGCATGATTTTTATACTAAATCCTAATTTGTGTGATGGAATTAGGTCTTCACTTTTATTTTTTAATTTTAATTTTATTTTTATTTTAATGACTGATAGTGAAAACGTAATCCATATCAACCATAACTTTCTTTTTCAATTTTCACCATCGAGATGCCTCTTTTTCCTTTGGCTTTTTTTGTTTTTTCCAATCATCCTTTTCACAATCATTCGAGTCGATGTCTTATTTCCGTTTTTATTTTATTTTAATTTAATAATATTTAATAATCACCCATTATTATTAAAAGGGCAATTTCGTCACTTCAACCAAAATGCACCGACTGGCAACTTGGACACGGTGAGGGGTATTAAAGTAATTCCGCACTTCAAACAATCAAAAGGGCGGGTGCTAGTGGTGGAGGGAAAAAGGCATATTCGAATATCCATAAAGAATTATTCCCAGAACCGCTGCTTAGATCCGCCTCCCAAAATCCCGGGCCCCATCCGCCACGCGGACGCCCGACGTGGCCAAATCGATGGATCATAATGAATGGGACCAAGACGCAATCATCAGACTACACGTGGGCAGATGTCATACTTGGCGCTGTTAAGAAAGCTTGTCGGTCTCAGGAGTTCGGATCGAAAGGAACATCGAGAAAGAACACAGAAAGTTCCTCCCGTGGCATTATTCAGTTTATAAGCTGAGTTGCCCATTACTTTGATTTAATTATAGGTCTTGTATTTTTGCATTGATGTGGATTAATTGAAAGCGTAGGTCACAATTCTCAGGGGTCATGTCCGGTATGTCATCCCCATGTATCCATACAAATTAAATATTTCAGTTGATAAAATTGAAGTAGAAAACTACAAGCCCTAAGTTAAGAGTCTGTATGAATGAATGGTCTTTAAAAGGAGCCAAGTTGTATTTGTTGTAATTTAATTTACAATCAACAAATATAACATGAAAACAAATGATTTGCAATCAATGTTTTATTTTAGCCTTACTTTTGGTGGTTGTAAGTTACTTTAAATATAACCTAGGAAAATCAATAAGAGGATATTTATAGCGTTAAGATTAGACTGGTGTAATGTGTATTGACAATATTCTAAATTATTGTAAATTATTAATAATTGCATGAGTTATAATAGATAGACACAATCAAATCTCTCAATCCACGCCAATTAGTTGGTGTTTTTGAATATGAGAGTTTGATTTGTACCCATAAATTAATGTTCTTTTTTGTAAATAGTTATGAATGATTCATGACTGTTGAGCTACATTTCTTAATAAATGGTAATAAAGTTAGATTTTAATAGTAAAAGAGTGGTGGTGGGATAATTTAAGTATGTTAGACGAAAGAACTAGGTTACAATAGTAATTTTATTCAATAAGAATTCATTGAGTTATGTTAGTCAAAGAGAACTCATTAATCCTGGGAATTAGATACTTAAAACTATGCCCAACAAAATCGTTATTCAATAAATATGATTAAGATTTCTTCTGTAGTTAAAAGAACAGATAAAAATAAACAAAGTCCACTTAAGGTTAATAGAAAAAGTAAGAGGCTCCATTATTGAGTTGTCAATTGTGTAAGTTGCAAACAACTTGAGCGGGGTGGCGAGTAATGTCAAGTTGGCAACTCTCTTGTCGCAAAAATAGCACTAGTGTTCGATGAGCAGATGGATGGAGAGCGATTCTGCTTCTAAAAAATCTGCGGCGTAGCGCCTCTGAATTGACTATAATAACTTTAAGGGCATAAGCTTTTAAAAATCTGTTGGCCTTATATATATAGACTACTAGTTCTAAGAAACAGAAGCAGACATCATTTCGTCTTGATTTTACTTTTCAGAATGACGTTGTGCCATGAAGCCTTATCTATAAGATTCTAAAATAGATAAGAAACTTAAATGGCTGTTAGATATTTAAAATTGAATGATAGTATACATACTCAATTGGGATATTTGTAGTAAATGATGTATTTACATCTGTTGGGAACTTGGGATACAAATTAATTATATCATCTAAGTAAGTATATTATTATTGTTTAAAATTTATTAGTTATTGTGTTGAATGGTATTTTACTCAATTGTATTATTAAAAATGATATGTTTAAAAGTTGGTATAAATTTTGTATTTCAACTGATATAATAAATTATCTATGCATATCATCAGTTGAGATGCAAAGTCTATATATCCTCACTGTGTCAGTGTATCAATACTCCTCTTTAAAATACTTATAATGATTTCAGCAGTTAATTTACATCCACGAAAAGAAAATTCTTTATACTTCTCTGCATTGTAAAATTAAGTTATGAATAAAATCGTATTTTTAAATCTTATACTACTGATGCCTTTGTCATGTAATATTTAAAAACAAAAAGGAAAAATAAACTTGGGATAATTAAGCGAGCCCAAGAAGACAACAACCAACCAATTTATATGTCAGTCTCTGCTTAAAGTTTAATGGGTTGGACTTGAACTTTATCTAGATGAGAACAATTGAGGCCCTAAATTCCCAAAGCATTGAGACGAAATGTGTGTGATTTATGCTTACTTCAATAATCAATACGATAGATGATCTTCCCTGTTTCATTTCAATAATTTTTGATGAATTAGGTTGAATTTTTATCCAAGAAAAAAGGGTTGAATTTACAAGAAAATCAAGCTATCAATTAAGCTAATGGATTAGATTACTGTTTCCTTATGTAAGTCAATTAATTTAATGAAGAATATTCTGCAAGCAATGTTTCTTTTTTGTCTGATTAATAAAAAAAATTCATGTTTGTTGGCTTCCCAGTGTAGATGATCGATGCGAACAGTCCAATCCGGCTTGAGAACAGTCTGTGGATCATATGGCTAACATCGCTATTTCTCTCCCATTAGGTCTACACATGTTTCCAAGCCCCCCTGAAAGTGTTAAGCCTCTGCTTTTTCATGATATGTATGGGGTGTTTTGCCCCGGTTTAGCTCATTCTTATCTCTTTGTACTTTCTATGATCAGTTGGCTAATATCAAGCATTATATATATATGCAACACGTGGCACAAATCAGACTCTGGCACTACAAAATTTTCTCTCAACCAATGTTCTAATTCTTGGTACAGAGAAACTCAATTCTCGTACGTACACACATTAAAAAAAGGGGGGGGGGGGGGGGGAATCCATGGTTGCTTGATTAATGAAAACTCAGAGAATGTTTAGAACTCGCTCTATATTCTCACTTCCAGATGAATTGTTATCAGAAATTTTGGCTAGAGTTGGTGCCTATTCATTGGATGACTTGCTCAATGCAGGGTTAAGGTCTGTAAAAATTATTTTCCTGATTAATTTGCTATTTTTTCTTTTCTCATTTCTTTACACCAGGGTTTTGATTAATTTGCTATATGCATGCGTGCATGCATGAATGACAAATAATATTTCAGTTGCAAGTTATTTAATGAAATAGCCTTTGATAAATACGTTCTTCGGCAAGCATCCATTGAGAAAATTCCGGCGATGCCATGGCACAAGAACTATTCTTTCTTGCAGAAATGTAGGGACAGTGGAAATCCGGAAGCTTTATATAAGCAAGGAGTGGTATAAGTTTATTTATACCCTTAAAATCAACTTTATTATTTCCTCTAGTTTATTTACCATTTTAATTGAGAAACACGACAAGAATTTGCTCGTTCTCTCAGGTCGAATTCTTTAGTTACTCGAATCTGGAAGCTGGGGTCGCATATTTGGATATAGCAACAAAATCAGGACACCTTGGGGCTTCATACATTCTTGGTGTAATTTTCCTTTGTAAAGATGATGACGACGATGATAATGAATCCAACCAAAAAGGCATGCAACATCTTGACAAAGTGTATAGAGCAAAAGGACTAAGCCAGTGTCGTAATAAACTCAAAAGCATAACGCAAACTCTTTGGAAAAATTATTACTTGAAGTCAAAGTTGAATAAATGTCCTTCACGAAGAAACCACAGGCTAAAAGTTGGGTGGCCGTGTGAAGTCGACGATATTGGGTTGTTTTGTGAAACATGTAGATGTCACCGTGAAGTTACCTTTGTTTGCAATATATTACGTGGCCATCATGTGTATTTTTAGCTTCATCAAAACTTTAAAACTTTCTGTTGATCTTCCTGGTTGTAAGAAGCAGATGGCAACAACAAATATGATTTTCAGATCTTTTGTTGTGGTCATCAAGCTTGTACATAGATACATGTACGTGTGTATATGCGTGTATATATCTATATGAGTGTATATGTACGTATGTATATGCATGTGTGTATAGCGGGTTCGATGATAGTTAAGAAGTGTTGAAAATCAAAATATACAATTAATAATCATATAATTCTTAGTAGAAGAAAACTGGTGTTTGATGCAAACACAAAAGTGTTTGATGCAAACACTCTGAAAGCTCTTGGCCGGAACTTAGAATTCATAATTTTGGTGACAGAGCAGTCAGTCGGCAAGCTATTGGTGATTCAGCATTGAATATTGCAAATTGGAGATCATGTCGAATAGAACATTCGGGAAGATAAGGATGTTGAATCACCATTTGAGTGTGGGCAAAGTGTCCTTTCAAGGACATGCATATGGTTTGTTATTAATCAATAATTCAACTTGGTTCTGAAAGGATCGGCTCTACTTACAGTTCAGTTTTCCAAACCCGATTATCCCACAAGCCTATTCCAAACTTGAAATAAAGGACCAATTAATGTCCTGTACTCTTGAACCTGTACCCGATTTTCCCACAATTATTTGTCCACAAGGAATATAAGAAATATCAGATTATACTCAAATAGCAAAGCAACATAAGTAAACTCAAAATTAAGTAAAAATCTTAACAGCTTACTAACAAAACATCTCAAACTTTTCAGAACAAGTTTGTGAGATTGTTAATGTATAACAAAATTATTCACTCTGAGAATCCTGAGATCAACTACCAAGCTAGCTAGCTCTTCACTCAACCTTGATACGGAGCACATCAGTCCTCTCATCTTCTTTCATCTTAGGCAAGGTCAACTTCAACACGCCGTTCTTCATCTCGGCCTTGATCTGATCAGTCTTGAAAATCTTCTCGGGCAACTCGATCCTGCTAGTGTACCTCCGCGCGCTCTCTTCATTGCCATCTTCTTTTCCACCCTTGCCTTTGATGACCAGAGTGTTCTGCTCCAGAGTGACCCTTACGTCTTCTTTGCCGAGCCCTGGCATGTCGAAGCTGAGGTTCAGTGCATCTTTGGTTACCTTAGCAGCCCACCGAGGTCGAAGTCCAGCACCTGCTCCAGCAGAGTAGAGGCCTTCTCCATTTTCGTTCAAGCTCAGGCTCCTTGTTGGTGAGAAAGGCTCAAACGGATACACATCTATTGCATTATAAAATAAATGTCAATTTCAATTTCCAACAAAAATTGAAGCAAAAATTGATAAACACCAAAGAAACCGATAACAAAAAGCTTGAATGGATTATCCAACACATCCCGGGAGTAATAAGAATCTAGTCAACGACCTTGTTACCAAGCAACTCCAACCAAACACAGGCTCATTCAGTCTATCTGTAACTTAAAATCATTTAATTGAATGTGATTACTAAAATGAGAAGCTTCAAGAACATGTCGCATACCATAGAACATGATAAGGCTGATGACAATTTCGTATACCATATCAGAAACTAATTACAAGACAAATTTTCAAGAAACATATCTACACAAAATAACACGAATTTCAATCTATAAATCAACAACATGGACAGAGTATAATAACAAAATCAAGAAATCATAATTGTAAAAGCTTAAATCTGGGACAGACTTATAGAAAGAATTTAAATAACAAGCTTACATGCAAGTAGCCCCAAACACATACTCAGTACACTCTATTTGTTAATTTAATTGAATTAAAAAACAGAACTTGAAGTTTTCACAACCATATATGACAGGCTCTCTGCTATCAGGCCAACCTTGAGTAACTATTAATATTAATTATAAGTTTAGGGAAAACACGCATACGACTAACAAGGGTGAGTTTGGTACCTGTATCAGTATTCTTAAAAGCTATTTTCGAGAACGAAAAGAAATAAAAATATTTTGAAAATGATATTCTTAAAAAAGAAAGTAGAAGAAAGTTGAAAACTCTCTTCGAAAAAGTATTTTTCAAAAACGAAAAGAATATTTTAAAGAAACTGTAAAAATTTGGTAATTTTCTTCAAAACAATATTTTTTTTGAAATATTTTCAAAAACGAAATGTCCAGTTAAAGATGTTATTTTGAGAAAGAATAAAAATTTCGAAACTTTCTTCGCACGAATATTTTTTAAGATTAAAATAATATTATATTTTCTAAGAAATAAAGCATTAAAAATTTAGAAACTTTCTTCAAGAGAGTTTTTTTATAATTATTTTAAAAAAAATGTACGTTTAAAGATGATATTTTTTAGAAAGAGTAAAAATTTAAAAAATTTCTTCACAAGAGTATTTTTTTTATTAAATTATTTAGTATTTGAATATTTCAAGAATATTTTTTAAAATATAATTTTTTAAAAATAAATAAAAGACGAGATTTTTAAGGAAGAACGTATCAAAAATTTGGAAACTTTCTTCAGAGTATCTGTACTCTGAAAAGGACACAAGAGTACTCTCAAAATGACATTTTTTTAAGTAAGGGAACTTGTAGAAAGAAGACGAGCACCTGGGAAAAAGCTAGGAGTAAAAGAGCGGGCGGAGCTGCGTCCGAAGTCAAACTCACAGTCGTCGCTGTCATCGTCGTCGTAGTCGCGAAACGCGTTGGTGGTGTTGAAGAAGCGAGATGCCGAGGTGGCCGAGGAGCTGATGGTGCTGCGGAGAGCCCTGGGGGGAATGCCTGAAGAAACAAGTGTCTTAAGAGCAAAAAAGGACGCCATTGGGCTGGTACTTGGAGTGCACGAAATCAAGCTCCCAGATTTGAGAGTCGCTTTGTGGTGAATAGTGCCTGTGTATTTGCTTGCTGAAGAAGAAATGGTATTTTCATAGCGGGGAGGGGAGCACTCAAAGATTTAATGGGTGGGCTTCAGCCCATGCTTCATTTTGTCCACAGTCAATGCCAGCAGTTGGGAAATTACATTCGATTCCTTAGAGAAATGGAAATGTTCAAGACGTCCTTCTAAAAATATATCTTAAGCCCCTCATAAAACGAAATAATTTCGTTTAATTGCTCAAGAAACACTTTTTCCTTCTCCTACTTCGACATCTATGATGCCTTTCTAATCATTTTGTTCCATCCGGTATTTATCTAGGAAAGAACCAAAACGATTATGATTAGCACCTTTCCGCTCCAATCTAGGATTCTAAATTTTACCAATTTTATCAATGTAATGAGTAAAATAACTATATGCATTTAGAAGATAGCTTAACAGACTGAGGAGAAACGATGGGGCAAAAATTTCCACCATCGCCCAAAGTGAGAAAATGAATTGTTACCGGCACCCTTGTGTTAGTGCTGCCTACATTCATGACTTAGTTAAGCGTAATGCTAAGGTGTGTCTAGAAAAAACATCCGTCATACATACTTCACACCATGTAATTTCATCTACGTAGCTTATGACTTTATGTAGATTATGACTTATGATTATTCATTTATTTGCTAAATACAGCGTCCAGAATTTGATAATATTCTTGCGAAACAAAGAGACGCGTGAGAAAATTCCCAAAAAAAAAGTCGGAAATGCATTTAGAAGCAAGCATTTTACCCAACAAAAGTAAGTAAACTAAAAATTATATGCAAAGCAACACAATTATTCAAACTTCGAACACTTAACATTTCAGAACATGTCTGTAACTGTTAGCTCACATAAACTACACAAAATTATTCACTCAATATCCTGGACAGAAAAGCTACTACTAAAGCCAACTCTTTAATCAACCTTGACCTGGAACACATCGTTCCTCTCCTCTACCTTCACCTTAGGCACCGTCACCTTCAGCACACCATTCTTCATCTCGGCCTTGATCTGATCAGTCCTGTAGAGCTTCTCTGGCAAATCAATCCTGCTGGTGTACCTACGCACGCTCTCGTCATCCTCTCCTTCTTTTCCGCCCTCGCCTTTGATCACCAGAGTGTTCTGCTCCAGAGAGACTCTCACGTCTTCCTTGCCCAGCCCTGGCATGTCGATGCTGAGGTTCAACGCATCATCGGTTTCTTTAGCATCCCAGCCTCTGCGCAGTCCACCACGTGTGCCGCTGAAGAAAGGGTTCTCCGTCATCTGATCCATGAAGTTCAGGACCTGGCTCAGGCTCCTTGTTGGTGAAAATGGATCAAACACATCTATTGCACCACAAAATAAATGTCAATTACTATCACAGCAACCAAGATGAAGAATCTAACCAGACTCATCGGCCTGTTTCCAGCAATTTGTATTAACGGACAATTATTTCTTGCAAATATATTTTTCAACATTTATTTTAGAAAAAAAATAAACTATCTGCTTCTAATAACAAGTAAAAATCTGTAAAATAGCTCTTTTGAGTTTTTCTTTTTCCTCTGTCACACTAAACAGCCACTCCGCAGCTAAATAAGATTAGCGTTTAAAAGGGATTATCGGTTTCTGATGGCAAGTAAAATAGCCCTTTGAAGTTTAATTTTTTCTCTGTCACACTAAACCGCCGCCAAGTAATTATTAGTTCAACAGCAAAATAAGATTAGCGTTTAAAAGAAAACAGGGCTCGGGACGGGAAATAGAAGACGCCTACCTGAGAAGAAGTCGTCACGACGGCGAGGGAAAGAGCGAGCGGAGCGTCGATCAATGTCGAGATCACGGTCGTCTCCGCCGTCATCGTATTGACGAACAGCGTTTGTGTTGAAGAACCGAGATGCCGAAGTAGCAGAAGGAGCGACTGTGCAGCGTAAAGCCCTGGGGATGACGTTAGAAGAAACAAGCCTCCTGAGAGCAAGAGAGGACGCCATTGAGCCGAATTCTGGAAGAAACCACGAAACAATGCAGAGATTTCAAAATACTTTTTGTGACTGCTGCTGATTTCTTGCTGAAGACGAAATGGCTCCGTGAATGTGAATTGCTATTTATAGGAGGCAGTGGAAGGTCCGAGAATTGGAGAAGGTTCTTGAAAGAAATTCCGTTGTGGATCAGTGGATGGTTCTGGAAGGACACAAATGAGATATTTTTTGGTTACCGGGAAACTCTTTTCCTAGACTGGAACAAGATACCCCTGCACCCAAACATCTCAAATTAGACCCCCGATATTATTCTGATATCCTTTTTGACCCCTAAATGTTTAAAATATTACACATTGTCCCAAACTCTCATCTTAATCCACTGCTAACTGAAACGAAAAAATGAAAAAAAAAAAAAAAAAACTGTCAACTTTGTAACGAACTTGCTTGAGTCATCTCGCTGGATCCAAGCTTAACTCGGAAGCCATGATGCTGGATCTAGGTCCGTTCTCGGACGAGAAATTCGACCCGAAGAAATGGATCAATGCGGCGTGTCAGACTCGGCACTCACAGGATTCACTCGACAATCACTTGGTGGATCTCGAAATGAAGCTCCAAATGGTTTCCGAGGAAATCTCCGCGTCTCTCGAGGAGCAGAGCGCCTCCGCTCTCCTCCGCGTCCCTCGCGCCACCAGAGACGTTGTTCGTCTCCGCGATGACGCCATTTCCCTCCGCGGTTCTGTCTCCGGAATCCTCCAGAAGCTCAAGAAGGTAAGTGTTCATTATCAGAATTTAATTCTGAATAATTCTATTAGAGATCTAAGTTCATATAATTAGGCTATCAAGCATTTTGTTAAATTCGAATTCTCATTTTACAAATCTAGGTTTCATTTCTATGTTAACGAGTATGAATTTTATATTTTATTGAAATAAATTCTACTGTACCATCTGTTTACATTGACAGCTAAAATTGAAGATATAACTTGTTTGACAAGGAACTATTTTGTTCTTGCAGGCAGAAGGATCTTCAGCGGAGTCTATAGCAGCGTTAGCTAAAGTTGATACTGTCAAGCAAAGAATGGAAGCTGCTTATGAGACACTGCAGGTAGAGACTGTTAGTGATTTTGAGTTCATTTAACTAATGAATGTAATGCTTATTTTGTATGTAATTGCAGGATGCTGCTGGGTTAACTCAATTAAGTTTGACTGTGGAGGATGTGTTTGCCAGTGGTGATCTTCCTCGTGCTGCCGAAACCTTGGCCAATATGAGGCATTGTTTGTCTGCTGTCGGTGAGGTAGGCTTTGTTTTCCCATTTCCCGCAAATGATTTTTTCCAAAGTTGAGGCACATAAAGTTTGTTAATTGATTTTTCCCCCTTTTTCTAAAAAAATTATTTTCAAATCTGCATTTTCAGGTTGCTGAATTTGCAAACATTAGGAAGCAACTTGAGGTCTTAGAGGATAGATTAGATGCAATGGTGCAGCCTCGTCTCACAGATGCATTATCTAATCGCAAGGTGATATTTTTTGTGGATAGCTCTCTTGTTGTGCCATTGATTTCTGATATTGCTTGCAGTTCTTTCGACTGCATGCATTACTTTTGATTTATGAATTTCTAAATGTTACTATTTTGTAGATTGATATTGCTAGAGATTTACGCGGAATTCTTATTCGTATTGGGAGATTCAAGTCCTTAGAGCTGCATTATACAAAAGTCCATCTGAAGTACATAAAGCAGCTTTGGGAAGATTTTGACTCCAGACAGCGCTCTAGTAAGATCGCAAATGAGAAGAATGAGGTTGAAAGGATATCGAGTAATAATGAATTTCAGTCAAGCGCTCCTTCAGTTATGTTCTCCAGTTGGTTGCCAAGTTTCTATGATGAATTGTTACTCTACCTCGAACAAGAATGGAAGTGGTACTTTCCATATCACTGTATAACTTTTCGCTCTGTGAGTTGGTTGATCAAAAGGATAAAAGCAAGAGCCATTCATTTCTCAACTTGATGAATTTCATGGCTGTGCTACCGTATGGTTAGTTTAGGTTTGCATACTTTCTGAAACATCTAAATGTTCTTAAGGGTTAAAAATATGTCTGAAAGATTTAATATGTAAGAACTGGGCAAACTCCTTATAACAAATTTGTCTGCTTTCTATGTATATAAACATGTGTAACGGGCTTCCTGAAGGTGATATGGTAATGTATAGCGTAGTCCATTTCTGTTGTCCAAGAACTTCCATAATTCTCATGATCATGGAACATATATGCTGCATTTTTCTCTTCTGATGTAAGCATCTGTTTATCTGAATTGGTCCCTTTTCTGGAACAGGAGTCATCTAAACAGCATACTATTATAATTGATGGAGTGTTATGTCTGATGTCCCTGCAGCAAATCAGAGTGCTTATAGTTTTTTGTTTTTCGTGATGCCTAATTTAACTAGATTTGAACATATTCGGTAGTCAAAATATTTCATGTAAACTAGTTCATTTTTCCTGTAATGATTCTGTACTAAATGGAAACAACACAACCAGTGCTGCTAGATACTGTCAGGGTTTTTCATTTTTATTTTCTCGGATTTTAAGCATCTAGCTAAAACTGTCGTCTGCAGGTGTATGGTTGCTTTTCCAGATGATTATAGAACCCTTGTTCCAAAGCTACTAGTTGAGACAATGGCATCTGTGGGAGGAAGTTTTGTTTCACGTATCAACCTTGCTACTGGAGATGTTGTTCCTGAAACAAAAGCACTATCCAAAGGTTAGGCACAACGCCCTTTAGTATTCTCTGTTGAAAACTTAGAAAATTTTAAAAAGTCATTAGTGCTATTTTAATATCACATGTTGTTCGCATGATCTGATGGTGGTACATTCCATTTTTCGCTGCCCCATACTTATGGCTTGTTGAAAAGTCATTGCATGGTTTTGGTGTTAGACTTTTCATTTGCGTTAGACAATATTTTATTTGAATGATGCAAAACCTCTGAATGGGTGATAGTTTAAGCATCAGTAGGTATAAGAACACATATAAGCCGAAGAGCTCATCCTAAAACTGTACAATAGGAGAGTGCTCTTTTTGGAATGATGAGCTGTTTAATCATTCTAGCAGTATATGACTGCAGAGCCCGATTATCAATAAACGTATTGATTTTACTAGAAGTTAGTTCCCATTCAGTATATATATGTAGTTTTTGACCCTGTAAAAAGTGATTAATGCTAGCTTGATTCACATCATTAATATCCTGTTATCCCTAAAGAGAAGCTGATAGTCAGAGTAAAGACAGGATTCCAAGATGAGGTTATTGAACATTCCTTGCACTTTCGTTTTGTCTGCGCTTGGATACACAGAACTTCTGGAAGTATGTGGAGACTATAGGATTTCCATGGGGCTAACTATATTCTGTTATCTGTCATACATTAAAGTAGTGGTGGCATGATTTTGGACATTGTTATTTGTTTCTGTTTGTTACAGATCCATTCGTTAGTTGAAGGCTGATGAGGGATAAATTCCTTGAGACTGGTTATCTAATGAAGAAACCATGTTTTACTTGCATATTATTGTTAGACATGCTAGGACTTGTAAATTTAAAAGTTCTTATAAATTTTGAGTCAAAGTTTGTTTCAACATACATTTAAATTTATATGAGCCTCAACTGTTTCAACATTTTTATTTCAACTGAGTGAACCTCTGTAACATCAGGAATACTGGATATTTTATCTGGAGATATGCCGAAGGGTATCAAGCTTCAGACAAAGCATCTAGAGGCCTTAATTGAATTGCACAATATGACTGGGACCTTCGCAAGGAATATTCAGCACTTGTTTTCAGAATCTGATTTGCAGGTTTTATTGGATACACTGAAGGCTGTTTATTTTCCTTATGATACCTTTAAACAAAGGTAAGCTATTTTGAAGTATTCTAAATGTTTGGTTTCAGTTCTATGATTTCATAGTGGGTAAGTGAAGCATGTTTGTGAAAACTTAATCTGATTGAAGCCTAATTTTTATGTAAATTGATATTACTTGAATGCAGTTAATATTTATTTGCCTGTATGCCTGCACATGCTTCCTATTATTGGAGAGCATATTTTTGTTTTTTCTTCTGCTTAGCTAAGAAGTAGATATGCTCTAGGTATGGACAGATGGAGCGGGCTATCCTATCCTCTGAGATTGCTGGAGTGGATCTAAGGGGAGCTGTTACTCGTGGAATTGGAGCCCAGGGAATTGAACTCAGTGAGACAGTCCGAAGAATGGAAGAGTCTATTCCTCAAGTTATTGTACTTCTTGAAGCAGCTGTAGAGAGATGCATCAGCTTTACTGGTGGTTCTGAGGCAGATGAGCTAATTCTAGCACTTGATGACATAATGTTGCAGTACATTTCTACTCTGCAAGAACTCCTCAAGTCATTAAGAGCTGTCTGTGGAGTTGATCATGATGGCATCGGATCAAAGAAGGAAGTAGGTTTCGACAAAAAGGAGGGAGTATCAAATGCACGGAAAGCCGACATCTCAAGTGAAGAGGAGTGGTCCATTGTCCAAGGGGCTCTGCAGATACTTACTGTTGCAGATTGTCTTACAAGCAGGTCCTCTGTCTTTGAAGCTTCGTTGAGGGCAACACTTGCTAGACTGAGCACTAGTTTGTCTCTTTCAGTATTTGGTTCAAGTTTGGACCACAAGCAATCACAGTCTGCCAATGTTGATGGCCATGGGGAACTGTCTGTTGGGGGAAGAGCCGCCTTGGATGTGGCACCCGTTCGACTTATTGATGTTCCTGAGAAGGCTCGGAAACTTTTTAACCTTTTAGATCAGGTACATGGAATCTGATCATGCAGTCCTTCCTTTTCTAGGAAGTTCAATTCTTGCTTTTATAAACTTTTTCTTTTAATATCTTTTAACGTCAGTTATTGGGGGAGTGGTTGTAGCCTAAAAGTTATAATATATGGATAGTTATGTGCCTGCAAAATCTGACTTGAAAAGAATTGAACACTCAAAAAGAAAATCCATCAGAATTGTGAAAATAGTCCCTGGAAGCCTGTAAAAGTGATCAATGAAGATTAGACCAAATGTCCCAGATATAGGGAAGAAAGGAGCATATGAAATTGCAAGTTTCAAACAGTGGGGGTTTATGGACTCAATTGCAAAAACTGTTTCCTCTCTTCAATTTCCAGCTTTAATCATGTTTGAACCTAAAACTAAAACTTGTGGACAGAAAATTGAGATGAATAGCGGATTGCAGATATTTGCAAGCCTCACATGAAGGTCTCACCTTCTTGTTGAATTCCCCTCTTGATATTTATTGAAAATTGACTTATGCAAGATATTGTGGCCATTTGTGGCTTCATTTAATCTTGGTTCCAGTCATGTCTTCTAGATTTCTGTTTGTTTTTTGGTTTTTACTGTGTTTCTGTGTTGTTAATGCTCTCTTCAGCATAGAAGACTTCCTTTGTATGCCGTGGCATAATGATGCTGACTATATAATGGCTGAATTTTTTATTTATTTTTCTGCTGTTCTGCAGTCTAAAGATCCCCGGTTCCATGCACTTCCACTTGCTTCTCAAAGAGTGGCAGCTTTTGCCGATGCAGTGAACGAGCTCGTCTATGATGTCCTCATATCTAAAGTTCGGCAACGCCTTAGTGATGTTTCTCGCTTGCCCATCTGGTCGTCAGTAGAGGAACAAAGTGCTTTCCATCTTCCAACCTTCAGTGCATACCCACAATCCTATGTGACAAGTGTTGGTGAATATTTGCTTACATTACCCCAACAATTGGAGCCGCTAGCTGAGGGCATCTCTACCAGTGATAACAATGATGAAGCCCAGTTTTTTGCAACTGAATGGATGTTCAAGGTAACCAGCCTATACCCTGAGGAAAAGATTCAGTTATTAAATAACATTTTAATATACACTAATAATTTACTAAATTTTCATGTAAGCTGAATGTTGATTCCTGTATTTGAAGCATCAGCTGAACTCCTTTATAGGTATCGATGAATCAAATTGATCCAGTCCTAGATATTGAAAGACCAAATTGAGTTACTTGAAACTTTGACTAATTATTGTGGTTGAAATTTGCATCTTGGACCAAAATATTATCATGCCTGGAATTGGACCGATACAAAATTTTTTTGGGTTTCTGGAAATATTATCATGCCTGGAAATGAACTGATACAAAAACTTGTTGGGTTTCTGTATTTTATGAAGGTTGCTGAGGGTGCGTCTGCTCTTTACATGGAGCAGTTGAGGGGCATTCAGTATATAACAGATCATGGAGCACAACAACTTTCAGTAGATATCGAGTACTTGAGTAATGTGCTCTCTGCCCTATCAGTGCCAATTCCTCCAGCTCTTGCCACATTTCACACATGCCTTTCAACTCCAAAAGATCAGCTTAAGGATCTATTGAAGTCTGATTCAGGAAATCAGCTTGATCTTCCGACAGCAAACCTTGTATGTAAGATTCGGCATGTGAGTTTAGATTAGGAACAAAATTTTTGATATTAGAATTAATATTTTGTCTAAAGTGTAGCTTTTGGTTATTGATTAATCTGTGTTGTTATTTCTTATCAGAATTTGTTACCTGCGGCATATCCAATATATGATATTACAATTTATTTGTCCCCCTTTTTTTCCCCGAAAGCTGAGCTTGAACTCTGTTTCCTACTAAAGGGTACTGAAAAGAAATTATGATCCACAGGTTCAATTTATTTTAGTATATTGGTCTAAGCTTGACTGTCTGCATTTGGACACACAGAAGTATTTATCAATGTTGCAATTTCTATTACATACCTTATTGTTCTAACATGGAATACAAGAAAAAGAAAGATTAGTAAGGTGCTTCATTTATCTAATTATCTCTTCATAATTATTCATCGAATTAAATTTCATGCATTTATGAATATAAGAAAGAAGCTCCAGTACAAATATTTGATAAGTGAACTTTCTAAGCTAAAAATCATTATTTAAACAGTCTACATGCTTCAATATAAATTATGTAAATTAAATGAGAATGGGGATAAATATATTATTATTTTTATGTACTTCATTGGACATAAGATAAGCAAAGAAAAGACATATTTACTTCTCATATTGCAAAACAATTAAGACTAACACATATGTAGCATAGCTTCTATGTGAATGTTATTGTTTGAGTAGATATCAACGACAAGGATTCTTTTTGTGATTGGTTAAAATTGAAATATATTGCAAATTTACAATGTAAAGTCTATTCAAAATCTAAATCCATACGTTATATTCGTAGTATAGTCCAGAGATCTATCGGACTTAACTCGAAAATTAACTACCACAAGTATCCAGGAGATATGTACTCCTTATAATTATAAAAGAGGAAATGTTTTGAGTTTCCATGAGGTAAAAAATCCACCACTAAGTCTGAAGAGTAACTCGAATGATTCTTACTCTTATAATCAGTGGTGAAAAGAACATGTGAATTGATTAGGGACTTATTCAATACTAATATTTAAAAAAATCTAAATAATAAAAAATAAATAAATTCGAAAGATTTATCATAATTAAACATATACTTACAACTATTAATGAGTTTGTGGACCATTTAAAAATTAAGTTAATATTTACGGGTTGTATTCTAATTTGCGAAGCCCAACTCTTTTAATTTGTACGGGCTATATTCTAAATTTCTAAGTGGCAACCTGTCCAAAGGTCTCACTCCAGATTATGCATTTCGAAGACCCCTTTTCCCGTCAACTTGTTCATCTTGATCTGACTTCTAACACTACTCCGTTTTATGCCTTGATCAGTGAAGCACACTTGTCAAATCCCTCTATATTGGAGTTCTTCTCTTGTAACTCACTGGTTTTAAATTTCAGTCATGATCGGATACCTCCTTTCCAATTGAATGAAATACCTTGAGAAGTTGCACACAATGGCCTCATTTTCGAGAATGGTGGCTTCACAGCAAAATCGTTATACTGTGCTTGACATCTCTGATGTTCGAAATCGAGTCACTGTCCCAAACATTGGTTCTGGGACGATCTCTTTTCCAATTTACGTTCTTTGAATCTCTCTTACGATCACATGAAAGGAAGAGTGCAAGATTATCAATGAAATTTTCTTATTTTTTCCCGTAATTGATCTTAGTTCTAATTGCTTTGAGGGTTCAATACCACCAGTTCCTCTCAATTCTAATTGCTGGCGAGAATTTGGAGTACTTGGACTTATCAGATAATCAGTTATCAGAAGAGATCCCTCATTGTTCAAGATATTGGCAAAGTTTGAAGGTTTTAAAGTTGGCCAACAGTAACTTTTCTGGCCTCACTTGGTGCACAAGGGTTGCCAGGATGCGGTCATTGCATTTACGTAGTAATTTGACCGGAGAGTTGCCTTCATCTCTGAAAAAAAAAATGCAAATATCTAAGCGTTGCCGGCATGGACAGGTCGTCTACCAAATTTGATTATTATGAGCCTTAAGATCAAATCGTATCAACGGCTGTGTGCCTCCACGACTTTGTTATATGAGACCAGTTCAAGTCCTGGACATCTCTCACAGCAGTATTTCGGAGATATTATCATCGTCTCCATGGTTTACCTGCAAATGGTTCAAAAGGAGAATTCAAATGCAATCACAAATGTCGTTGTTGTTAGTACAAATAATTTGCTTATGTTTGTTGAACAAGAATTTCCGGACCAAGCATTCTTGCCATGCTGATATGGAAAGGAGTAGACTCGGTGTATTAAAACACCAACTTGTAAAGAGCATTGATCTTTCAAGCAATAATTTATCTGGAAAAGTTCCAGAAGAAATTTTAAGTCTTGTTGGGTTACTCTCTTTGAAAAAATTTCAAGGAACTATTTAACAACACCAATCCCTACAAAGATTGATCAGTTAACCATGCTGGATGCGCTTGACTTGTCGCGGAATCTGCCTATTGGTAAAATTCCTGAAAGCATTTCTCAATTGGGTCCTCTTGGTGTCTTGAGTTTGTCGAATAACAAGCTCTCAGGCAAAATATCATCAGGCACTAAACTACGGACTCTTGATGCATCTTCATATATGAAGTGACGGCTCATAAGCGAATTGGTAACGTGCCTCCCACTCTCAATTTTAATTTCTTGTTTGAAATTGAAATTTCTTTCTTTGTCTTATTGTTAATATTTCATTTTTCTTGCAAACTACTGAGGGGCAGCTGCAACGCCAGAAATCAAGCTTTTCTTTTTTTTTTTTCTGAATGGTGGATGATCCGGTGGTGAGGCTTCGAGTTTGAAACAGGCATCCGATGAATCAAATAAAGTAGTCAGTTGACGCTTGTGACAAAAGCTTGTAAAAACATTTTCATGTTATAATTTTTGACAGGAAGTGATTGATAATTTAAATAGTATATGGTATAAGGGAGCTAGATATGTAAAACTAGAAAGAAAGTTTAATTGATATCGAATTGTACTCCATATACAAGTTTTTGCGCCTTTATTTATAGTACATATTGTTCAATTAAATTTAGCCACATTTTAAGTACATAGCTTAGCCATTTAACCTGGGCTTGCACTTGACTTAGCCTAGCTAAGTTGTTATAGTCAAGCATGTTTAATTAACTAGAGCCATGTACCTAATTAAACAAATTCTTACTCACTGGATTTACCTCCACATTCGAGTTAATCGGGTGCTCACCTCAAGCACGTCCACGCTGCTGCCAACGGCTTAGCACATTGCCACAAGCCAAGCCTTATCATCGACCATTATGACCTAAGGCGGTGACAGATAGCCACCAACTTTTATAATAGTGTGGGCACATTAATCCGAACCCAAATGGTCATGTCCGATCGAGCATTACGAACTAGTTTGGTTCGATTTTAACATCATTTGGCTTGCTCGACGGTTTGTAAATTCCCAGGTCCTAACCCAATGGTGTTCGGTTCGAAATTGGCTCAGCCACATTCAAACCACTTGAACCCGACCAAACTGAAAAACATAAATAAATAAATAATATTTAAAATCCAGCCATGTTTGGGAAATTTACCAAATTAGCCATAATGCTTTACGAAATTAAAAAACTAACCACACAAGTTTTTTCCTATCAAAATTAGCCAAACAACAAACTTTTAGACCAAAATACCCCTGTCAATCTCACCCAAAGCTCACCAAAACCTGTAACTCACCCAAACTTCTCACCAAACGCCAGCACCATAGCGAGCCAAATCGGAGCCCATCATCGGCGGCAATCTCACCGGATCACGTTCAACAACACCAATTCCACCAAAATCACATCTAATAGCAATCAAGATCTCTAAGATCAACGATTGAAGTTAAAAAACCCTAGGTTAGCAATTTCAAACACATGCTTTATTTTGTTCTTGTGTTGTGTTGTGGTTGTGCGTTGGTGTTGTTGGTGGTGGTGTGGTTGTTGGTGGTCTTCATGTATTGTGGGACTGTGTTGGCGGTAATATGTTACAATGGGTGCTGACCAATATGTGAAAAATCGAAATTTTTGTGCGACAGGTTCCCTTCGCACTAAATTTTGTTCGACAGCTTGTCTGTCGCATAAAAAATCATATTACACAATCTGAAATTTTGTGTGACAGGAACAGCTGTCGCACAAAAATTTAGATTACACTAAATTTAGGCTATTATTTGGAAGTTATAATTTAGGTTAAATGCATCCATTTTTGTGTGTATAATATACCATTTCGAAGCTTGCAACGAAACGAATCAAACCCACAATTTTTTTTCAAGTCTCTCATATGACCAAACAAAAAATTTACCTTAAATTTTGTATGACAGGCAGCTGTTACGACAATTTTAGCAAAATCAATATAAAATTTCATATATGCAATTTATCATATTTTTTAGTGTGTAACTACATTTGTTATTTTTTTTAATTTTATAGGTTTAATGGATTTAGTTGTGCTTCAATTATGTTACGACAGTTGATAAGAGACGTTGGCGGATGGAGTACGTGAATGGCAATAATACAACTTTTTTAATTCGAAAAGATTGTACGTTTAATCAGTTTCTAACAAGAGTTTATGATATGTTACAAATAAATCGTAATGAATACAATACATGAAATTGCTGCTTACATAAATTGTACAAGTGGATTATATAAGCTTTTGTTTTGAATTGTATATGAAGAAATCATTAGTGACGGCTTATGCAAAACCAGTAGAGCCTGTTGGCGACATGGCAGATTGGGAAGTTCTCAAGGAAATTTGAGTAAAATTACGATTAACCCACCAATAGAAGCACCACCATCTGGCCATCGCCCAGAGCTTAGAGTACCCTTTGTTGGTGAGGATGTAGACAAGAGAACTGTAAGATGTGGGTGGTGCAATGAAGTGGGCCATAACTGAAAGAGGTACAAAAATCTCATTGCGTCAAGTCGAAGCTAATTGTATCGTTTTAAATTCTTATGTATTTTGAGAACTTATTTTTTATTTATTGCACAAATATATATAACAAAGTCTTTAATTTCAATTATATTGCAAATTAATTATTTGATTTGTATGTAAAGAAAGAGAAGTTATGCAGAAACCAATAATAATAATACCATTAAATATGTCCACAGCAATAATAAAATCCAATGTCATCATTACATATCGGCGTCACAATGTCCTAACGGGCAATATCACTATTAAATATGTCCACAGCAATCTTCTTCCTAAAGTACTGCCCGTGGACACTACTAAAATTGAGTCTGAGCCCGAATATTAAATACATTGTGATCATCAGCATAAAAACGCCGCAATCGCCACTACCAAGCTCTTGTTGCAGCACACCCCTACATATTTTGACATTCCAGGGGTCGACACTCCGCAAGTCATGTCGGACATTGTAGAATCTGACATCTTCTAACCATCGAGGGAAGATGACTTCAAGTGGCTTGAATTTATCCTTATACGTTTTATCATCGCGAACCATCACCAGCGAGTAATAAATCCACACATTTTTCTTGCTTAGGTCCACTCGAGCTACTATCTAATGATCGCCACCCAGATTCACAGGAATGAATACCTACATAAATAAATTAATGTAAGTTAATTGTTTTTGTTATGTTTAAGGTATTAAAAAAAAGAAACTATCTTAAATTGTGTAGCAAAACGCACCATATCGACGTCTGTGAAACGTTTTGACATGATTTCTTCATGTCTATCAATATAACTATTAAAGTTGTAGCTATATTATAGTGAATCAAGGTCACAGTTGTTAGCCTATATGGCTATAAATATTGATTTTGATGATAACAAACCACATGTGTTGATTAAAGAAAATTGAGAGTAATTAAAAATAAAGTTTTATATATTGTGCTTTTAAAACAAGAAAATGATTTTATGGAGTTAAGTTATTCCTCAAAGTTGTGAACTAAAGTGAAAGAATTTTACAATCTTTGTTTTTAATAAATATTGTTTTTGAATTTCGGATTTGGACTTATTTGAAAATATTTAAATATTATGGGCCATTCTAAAAATTCACAAAGTTTGGGCTTGTTCATAATTTCAGAAAGTTTTGGGATTCACATAGTATTATTAAGAAATTCTGAAATTGGACTTAATTGAAATTTTTTATAACGTTTTGGGCCATAGTGCAGTTATGGAAAGTTTTGGGGTCACACTGTAATTTTCGCAAACAGTGCACTGTACCGTTACTGTAGCAAGCGGCAATCCGGTTATGCTAAACGGCAATCCGATTATGGGGCAGAAACTCTCCGGACGAAAAGCGGCAATCCAATCCGGTTGTCTTAGCGGTATCCGATTCTGAGGCGAGATAAACGGGCATAAGCAATCCGGATATCACAAGCGGCATTCCGGATACTCAAAAATTCAAATTTTTGCCTTAACGGTAACATGCAAGCGGAATTCCGGTTACCATAAACGGTAATCCGGTTATGAGTAAAATATTCATAACGGCTAGTTTTTTGGCTCTAACTATAAAAACTCAAATCCAATTCATTTTCAAGCCCTAAAGCAAGCACAAACAAAAGGCATACAACATATCTTAAGCTCTCAATTCGCAAATCATTATTATTTTGAATCATCCTTGTTCTTAAATTTGTTCATCCACTCTTAAAGAGAGTTTTGTTGTAATCTTTATTTTTCTCATCAAATTTGTGAGTGTATAAGTGTGGGAAACACTTGAAAGTGAAGAGATTGAGATATAATCTCATTGTTGTAAAGGTTCATTGACACCTTGAAGTCAATTGTAAGCATTTTAAGCCTTGGAAGGCTTGGATAGTGAAAACCTCAAGCTTGGATCGCTTGGAGGCGTGGACGTAGGCGGGGATTGCCGAACCACGTAAAATTTCGTGTGTTTGTTTTCTTCTCTCTTACTTATTTACTATTGTGCTTTGATTGAACTTATTGCTTTTAAATTTATTAAGGCTTTAGATTGGATTGTTGTGTGGTTTTGTTAGGATAAGTTTTAAAATTCCAATTCACCCCCCTCTTGGGTTGCACACTTGTATTTCATTTGGTATCAGAGCAAGGTGCTCTTATTTAGATTTAACCATCTAGAGCTAAAGATCAATGGCAACTCATAATGATTCTACATTAGGGAAGGACAATCCACCACTAGACCACCATATTTTGATGGAAACGATTATCCGTATTGGAAAACTAGAATGAGAATTTACTTGCAAGCTTTAGATTACGAAATTTGGGAAATCGTTAATGATGGTCCTTTCATGCTTTTGACTAAAAACGAAGTAGGGGAAGATATTCCAAAACCTTCACGGGAATGGAATGAATTGGAAAAGAGAAAAGCTTCTCTAAATTCCAAAGCAATGAATGCCTTATTTTGTGCACTTGATAAGAAAGAGTTTCATAGAGTGTCTAGTTGTGAAAGTGCTAATGAAATTTGGCACAAACTTGAAGTCGTGTATGAAGGCACGAATCAAGTAAAAGAGTCTAAAATTAGTAGGTACACTCGACAATATGAATTGTTCCAAATGGAACAAAATGAGAGTGTATATTCTATGTATACTAGATTCACGGACATAGTGAACACTTTAGGAGCCCTAGGAAAAACTTTTTCTAATAGCGAGAAAGTTAAGAAAATCATTAGATCGCTACCTAAGGAATGGAGACCAAAAAGGACTGCCATTGAAGAAGCTAAAGATTTAAATGTTTTACCTATTGATGATTTAATTGGCTCTCTCATTTCATATGAAGAGGATTTGGCAGCAGAAAAAGGGCATGAGGAAAAGAAGAAAAACATTGCTCTCAAGGCGTCAAAACGTGAGAGTGATGAGGAAAGCGAGATGGATGATGAGGAGTTGGCAATGTTGGCTAGAAGATTCAGAAAATTTTACAAGAAAAATAATGAGCAGAGAAAGTTCAGAGGTTACAAAAATAAAAAGGAAAAGAAAGAACCAATCACTTGCTATGAATGCAAGAAGCCTGGACACATACGACCGGAATGTCCTCTCCTCAACAAACTCAAGAAGAAAGCTATGGTGGCCACATGGGATGATAGCGATGAGGAAACAAGTGATGAGGAAGAGCAACAAGAAATGACAAACTTAGCTCTCATGGCCTTTGGAGAAGAATCATGTGATGAACTTGATGAGGTAAGTGATCTTCCTACATATGATGAATTGCATGATGCCTTTAAAGAATTACATGATGAATTGATGAAGATGGGTAAAAAGAATGTTTGCCTTAAAAGAAAATGGTAGAGCTTAAAAATGAAAATGAATCATTTAGTGCAAAGATTGCTTGCCTAGAATTGGAGAATAAAACTTTGCATGATAAAGTTTCATTATTTGAGAATTCTAGCACATCACATGAGTATTTAGAATCACATGTGAATGACTTGAAAAATGAAAATGAATTGCTTAGAAAGAAGAGCAATGATCTAAATGAGATTGTGCTAAAATTTACAAATGGGCAAAAGATGTTGGATAACATGCTTAATTCACAAAAGTGTGTGTTTGACAAAGGAGGGATTGGTTACAAACCAAATTTGAAACAAAAATATTACAAGAACTACTTTGTAAGGAATACATCTATTAAAAATCAAATTGTATGTCATTATTGTAATCAAGATGGTCATATGAAAGATAGATGTCAAAGAAAGAGAAATGCACATTATGGTGTGAAATGTGTTTGGGTTCCAAAAGGAACCATTACTAACTCTCAAGGACCCAAAAAGGTTTGGGTACCTAAAACTTGAGACTTTTTTCTGCAGGGCTTGAAGAAGAAGAAGAATAAGTGGTACTTGGACAGCGGTTGTTCAAGACACATGACAGGGAATTATTCTTGGTTTTCAAGTTTTACCAAAATCGAAAATGGTGGAGAGGTATCATTTGGAGATAATTCAAAAGGAAAATCATTGGCATTGGCAATGTCGGTAATGTATCCTCTACTCTTATTGAGAATGTATGTTTGGTTGAAAACTTGAAACACAATCTTCTTAGCATTAGTCAATTATGTGATAAAGGATATAGAGTTATCTTTGATGAATCAAAATGTCTTATTGAAAATGCATGTGATGGCAAGATTTTGTTTGTAGGAAATAGATGTGTTAATGTTTATACTATCAATATAGATTGTGCATTCTCAAATGATAAATGTTTCTCCGCATTGCATGATGATGATTGGTTGTGGCATAGAAGATTAGGTCATGCTAGTATGGATTTGATTTCAAAATTGTGAAAAATGATTTGGTTAAAGGTCTTCCAAAATCAATTTTCAAAAAGATAGAATTTGTGAAGCTTGCCAATTTGGAAAACAAATCAAAACTTCTTTCAAAAGCAAGAAAAATATTTCTACTTCAAAACCTCTTCAATTACTTCACATAGATTTATTTGGTCCTTCTAGATATGCTAGTTTAAGTGGCAAATATTATGCTTTTGTAATTGTGGATGATTTCTCTAGATTCACATGGGTATTGTTCTTAACTAATAAGGATGATGCTTTTGATGCATTTAGAATTTTCTATAAAAAGGTTCAAAATGAAAAAGGATATTCAATTACTTGTATTAGAAGTGACCATGGTGGAGAATTTGAAAATCATGCATTTGAGAAGTTTTGTAATGAGCTTGGCATTGAGCATCAATTTTCATCACCTAGAACTCCTCAACAAAATGGAGTTGTAGAGAGAAAGAATAGGTCTATTCAAGAAATGGCTAGGACCATACTAAATGAAAACTCTTTACCAAAATATTTTTGGGCCGAAGCCGTCAACACCGCATGTTATGTTTTGAATCGTGTGTTGATTAGACCTAATCTTAATAAAACTCCATATGAGCTTTGGAAAGATAGAAAACCCAACATTGGCTATTTCAAAGTTTTCGGATGCAAATGTTTTATTTTGAACACAAAAGATAATCTAGGTAAATTTGATTCAAAATCCGATGTTGGTATTTTTCTTGGTTATTCAAACTCAAGCAAAGCTTATAGAGTGTATAATAAAAGAACTTTGGTTGTGGAAGAATCTATGCATGTCACATTTGATGAGTCTAATCCCTCCTCTCGGAGAAAGGAATTGTTGATGATAATGCAGAAGAAGAACATCAAGAAGAATCATCAAATGACAACCAAAAGGATGCACCTCATGGAATTCAAGAAGAGCATCATGAAGAAACAAGTGCAGAGCAAAATGAAGGTAATTCTCAAACACTCCCAAGGAGTGGAGGTATGTCTCTTCTCACCCTACGGATGTAATTTTAGGAGATCCCTCACGAGGTGTTACAACTAGATCATCACTTAGGAACACTTGTGAACATGCTGCATTTATTTCTCAAATTGAACCAAAATCCTTTTCATGGATGCGGAAAATGATGAGTCTTGGATTATGGCAATGCAAGAGGAGTTGAATCAATTTGAGAGAAACAATGTGTGGGAATTAGTCCCTAATCCGAACATCAATCTGTTATAGGTACTAAATGGGTATTTAGAAACAAAATGGATGAATCCGGTGTGGTTGTAAGAAACAAAGCTAGATTAGTGGCTCAAGGTTACAACCAAGAAGAAGGAATTGATTTTGATGAAACATTTGCACTGTAGCTAGATTAGAATCCATTAGGATCTTTGTTAGCTTATGCATGTCATAAGGATTTCATTTTATATCAAATGGATGTCAAGAGTGCTTTCTTAAACGGTTATATTATGGAGGAAGTATATGTGAAACAACCTCCGGTTTTGAAAATGAAAAATTTCCAGACCATGTGTATAAGTTATCTAAGGCTTTGTATGGTCTTAAACAAGCACCTAGAGCATGGTATGATAGACTTAAAAACTTCTTGTTAGATAACGATTTTTCGATGGGAAAAGCGGACACAACTTTATTTGTTAAGCATAAAAGGCAAGATATACTTATTGTTCAAATTTATGTTGATGATATTATTTTGGTTCTACTAATGAGTTGTTGTGTAAAGATTTTTCATCTTGTATGAGCAAAGAATTTGAAATGAGTATGATGGGAGAGTTGAAGTACTTCTTGGACTTCAAATCAAACAAAACGAAGAAGGAATTTTCATAAATCAAGCCAAGTACGTGAAAGATCTACTCAAAAGATTTGGCTATGAAAATGGAACGGCAAAAAGCACTCCAATGAGTACTACAATCAAGTGGACAAAGATGAGAAAGGTAAGGAAGTTGATATCAAGACATATCGAGGTATGATCGGATCCTTACTCTATTTAACTGCTAGTAGGCTTGACATTATGTTTAGTGTATGCTTGTGTGCTAGATTTCAATCTTGTCCTAAAGAGTCACACTTGTTTGCCGTTAAACGAATTTTTCGTTATTTGATTGGCACCATTAATCTTGGTCTTTGGTATCCTAGGGGAACACATATTGATTTAACTTGTTACTCGGATGCCGATTTTGCTGGTTATAAGGTTGATAGAAAAAGTACTAGTGGAACATGTCACTTCCTAGGTCATTCACTTGTCTCTTGGTTTAGTAAGAAACAAAACTCGTCGCGCTTTCAACCACCGAGGCCGAATATATAGCCGCAGGTAGTTGTTGTGCACAAATTCTTTGGATGAAACAAACCCTTAGAGACTATGGCATTAAACTCGATCAAATACCTATCTTGTGTGACAATACTAGTGCTATTAATCTATCCAAGAACCCAATTCAACATTCTAGAACAAAGCATATAGAAATTAGGCATCACTTTCTTAGAGATCATGTTCAAAAAGGAGATGTTATAATTAAATTTGTTTCGACTGAAAATCAACTTGCGGATATCTTCACAAAACCTCTTAATGAAGAGCTTTTTATAAAGATAAGACATGAGCTTGGAATGTTGAATGTTGCATCTTGAGTTATGAATTGTTGATATGTTTGTTATTGTATGAATTTATACTTCATGAATTAAATAGCTTGATATGTTTATTATTTTATGTTTCATGAATTAAATGGCTTATTGAAAAATTTTGAATCTCAAAATGATTTAAAATTGATCAAATTTTAAGCCAAAAATAAAATGGTGTGTATAATACAAGTATAAGAGCTTGCCAATTTTCAATATGTGATAAAAATTTTTCTAAGTCCAAACCGGTATACCGCCTTCTATTCAACCGGAAATCCGTTTTCTTCTTGGTGCTCTCGGGTCAATATTCGGCTAACCGGATTTACCAAACCGGTAAACCGGATTTGAAAAATCACTCTCTGCCTCACATCCGGAAATCCGGTTCATCAAAACCTAAACCGAATTGGTTTGAAATTTTTCGGGAATTATCAGGACAACCGGATAAGGAAATTCGAAACCGGATATGTTTATGTAGTTCTTCGGATCAGAACCGGATAACCGGTTATAACATTCGGTAAACCGGATTTCATAGCTCACATTCTGGACATCTTTCGGCCAACCGGATACGTCAACTGGTAAACCGAATGCACTAGGAGTTTTTTTCGAAATGATTCGGATAATCGGTTATCAAAATTCGAATTCAATTCACATTACTAGATTTCGAATGTAACCGGATAGCCGGTTACAAACATCCGGTAAACCGGATTCGCCTTGGAGCTTACTGCCTTCAAACCGGATAACCGGTTTGTCATCCGAAACCGGATTCGCGAGAACTTTTCGGAATGCAACCGGAGGTCCGGTTATGCATATCCGGTAATCCGGATTCGCAAAGATGCATATTGGAATGAAACCGGATGACCGGTTGTTCGCATCCGGAATTCCGAATTCGCAAAAATTCTATTTGTTCTTCATCTTCTTCTCTTATTCTAAGCAAACCGGTTCTCCTCTCTCTCTCTAAAGCCGCTTCTCCCTCTCTCATTTTCTCTTCAAAATCCATCACTTTTCATGTGTTTTTGATGCAAATTGTTCCCCATCCGTTCTTGTGTCCAAAATCATCTTTAAAATTCATTTTCAACATCTAAAACATCAAGATCCGAAATCAACCTAGGGTTTTTCGAAATCTTTTCTCTCTCTAAATTTCTTCCTCTCAAGTTGTTTTTGAGCCAAATTGCTTCTCAAAATTGTTTTCAATCTTCATTCTCTTCATTTTCCGTAACTCATTTCAACTCAAATCACTCAACTTCACCATGTCAAGCTCACTACGGTTCAAGAAAAGGCAAAGAACCGGTTCAACCCCCCAAGCGGTCACGGCAAGCCGGCGACACCACCACTCAATCCACCTTTGAGTCCTCACACCTTCGGAACAAGCATTTGATCAACCGGTTTCATCAAAATTTCCGGACTCGAGAGGTACTCAATACGTTTTATATTTCCGAACCCAATTGGCTTCATACTCTTCATATTAGTCATAGAAATTTATTTCAATTGCTTGGTGATGTTGGTTGGAATGGTGCTCTTATGATTAGCGAACATGTTTATCCCGACTTGGTGAAAGTGTTTTACTCGAATATGGACGTTTCCGAGGAGAAAAGAACTCGAGTAATCACCAATGTTGGAGGAGTTATGATTGATTTTGATGTTTCGTTGTTGAATTCTATCCTAGGATCATCCGATTTTGGTCTAGAAATTTTTTCGCCTAGGAAATCTCCCAAAATTGAGAGATATGTTCATATTGACGCCGTTCGAAATATTTGTCGGCGTAGAGATCTTTCTGTTGAAGACTGTACCATTCATTTCCGTACTCGCTGTCTTTGTCTTCAAACTCGTATTTTACTTCGCTTTATTCAGTCCATTGTTCTTCCTAGATCAGGGCATTTCGATGAGGTTTCTCATATGGACGTTGCTTTGATTGACTGTATTCTTCATCGTCGTCCGGTTAACTTAGGTTATCTCATCATCCGAAATATGTTGACCATACCTGCCTTGATTTCTCGCTCCCTTCCATATGGTCAATTAATTACCCGAATCCTTAAACACTTTGAAGTTCCAATTAATGAACCATCGTTTAGGCCTTCTAAGGGTATAGGGGATGATTCTGTTATTAGCTTAGGTTTTGAGTGGCGTGATCGCACTTGGGTCAAAGTCATCGAAAACAATTACACTTTCTCGCTCCGAGTGATGATCGGCAACTCAATGATGTGATTCCCGCCGATCAACTCCCGATTTCTCGCCGTTTCGAGGCCGGCGTCGTGCGTCGAGAGTCTCCGGTGTCTACCCTGCTCCTACCGCCTCGCACCTGCATTACCACCTCCCGAGCATCCTATTTCCGATGAGGTTACACTTGCCAGATTATGGATGAGGTGAGGATGCTCTCGATGCGGCAGACCGAGTTTCAGCCAAAGAAGAAGAAGCAGCAGCTCATTCACGGCCAGCGCCTCCTTTTTGAGCACTTCGGTATTCCATATCCGTATCCACCTCCATCGCCACCATCCTCACCACCTCAGTAGTCTCTTATGCTTGTATCGGACACACCTACATGTTATTTCTTGCTTTATGTATTTTTCGTTTTCGATTACATGGATGGTTGTTATGACTTTGGATTATGTATTTGATTTGGATTATATGCATTTGCTTTGCGTATTTATTATGTTCTTTAATTCAGTTTTGGATGCTATGGATTTGTTTTATTTGTTGGCTATGATATCTTTTCATGCTTTGGATATTTTTGAATTAACGTGCTTGTATTGAGATTTTGATAAGTGGTAGGGGGAGCTCTTGTTCTTTTTGATGATGAAGGGGGAGATATAATATATCTATGTGTTATGAAAATTGATATGCATGTATGCAGGGGGAGTTTTTAAATCTTTTTGAAATTATTTCTTAACCTTGCATTGATTAAGGGGGAGCTTTTCATAACTAAATCAATTTTCTTTAGTGTGTTTTGTCATCATCAAAAAGGGGGAGATTGTTAGCCTATATGGCTATAAATATTGATTTTGATGATAACAAACCACATGTGTTGATTAAAGAAAATTGAGAGTAATTAAAAATAAAGTTTTATATATTGTGCTTTTAAAACAAGAAAATGATTTTATGGAGTTAAGTTATTCCTCAAAGTTGTGAACTAAAGTGAAAGAATTTTACAATCTTTGTTTTTAATAAATATTGTTTTTGAATTTCGGATTTGGACTTATTTGAAAATATTTAAATATTATGGGCCATTCTAAAAATTCACAAAGTTTGGGCTTGTTCATAATTTCAGAAAGTTTTGGGATTCACATAGTATTATTAAGAAATTCTGAAATTGGACTTAATTGAAATTTTTTATAACGTTTTGGGCCATAGTGCGAGTTATGGAAAGTTTTGGGGTCACACTGTAATTTTCGCAAACAGTGCACTGTCATCGTATCTTTGTAGCAAGCGGCAATCCGGTTATGCTAAACGGCAATCCGGTTATGGGGCAGAAACTCTCCCGGACTTAAAAAGCTTAATCCGGTTGTCTTAGCGGTAATCCGATTCTGAGGCGAAAACACGGAGCATAAACGGCAATCCGGATATCACAAGCGGCATTAGGATACTCAAAAATTCAAATTTTTGCCTTAACGGTAACATGCAAGCGGAATTCCGGTTACCATAAACGGTAATCCGGTTATGAGTAAAATATTCATAACGGCTAGTTTTTTGGCTCTAACTATAAAAACTCAAATCCAATTCATTTTCAAGCCCTAAAGCAAGCACAAACAAAAGGCATACAACATATCTTAAGCTCTCAATTCGCAAATCATTATTATTTTGAATCATCCTTGTTCTTAAATTTGTTCATCCACTCTTAAAGAGAGTTTTGTTGTAATCTTTATTTTTCTCATCAAATTTGTGAGTGTATAAGTGTGGGAAACACTTGAGTGAAGAGATTGAGATATAATCTCATTGTTGTAAAGGTTCATTGACACCTTGAAGTCAATTGTAAGCATTTTAAGCCTTGGAAGGCTTGGATAGTGAAAACCTCAAGCTTGGATCGCTTGGAGGCGTGGACGTAGGCGGGGATTGCCGAACCACGTAAAATTTCGTGTGTTTGTTTCTCTTCTCTCTTACTTATTTACTATTGTGCTTTGATTGAACTTATTGCTTTTAAATTTATTAAGGCTTTAGATTGGATTGTTGTGTGGTTTTGTTAGGATAAGTTTTAAAATTCCAATTCACCCCCCTCTTGGGTTGCACACTTGTATTTCAACAGTTACCATCGTTCCATAATTGCTTTAAAAAGACCTATTAGATATATTCCAAGAAAAATATCAGGGGAGTATCAACATCAATATGCAATTACGAGATTAGAAATTATATTGATGATAATAAGTTCTGTAAGCTCATTATCCAAAATTATGTATTTGTATATGTGACACGCTAAGACATGGCATTTGGATACTATCTTTGTTTTTCACTTATCAATCGCAAGTACTTATGGATGTGCTGTAGCGGAATAGAAACATGTTGATTTAGAATATAAATAGTAGATAAGACGTTTAAGAAATACACTTAAGAATGCTTACCCCATCCCCTAATTATCCTAGTGCATTGTGGCCCAATAAAATTTTAAAAAATTTGTGCAACTATCGAATAATGCGATCCACTGTTATTTGGCCAGTAAACCACTGATCAAACTCATCAAAAACTCTTGGATCCTCCAATCCTCTAAGTGAGTTTAAATCCACATTAGTTCTTTCATCGATGTCACGATCCATTATTTCGAGTGTAGGCACAGGCTTGATGTTCCTTACTCTCTTGAAATGAGGAATCATGTAAGGACTATTAAAAACATACGAGGGTCGGTAGGGACGTCCAAACTTACTTATGCCTGGCAGCGCCTCTATAAATATTTGGACACTATCACCACTTCGTTCCCCTAAAAACTGTATAATGACATGGGAGTCTGATCGTTGTTGCCGCCAACATCAGTATATACTCCCTGGTCATCTGAGGTATGTCAATTAGCCAGGATAAATATATTAAACTCATGTCGGATTAAAAAATCAAATAACAAACGTAAAATTCTAAACTACCTTACCATATATGAGCGTCCAATTGGAGAAGTATCGTATGAATGCTTAATGTACCATCATTATATGAATGGATGAACCCCATCACATCTTGTCTAAACTCCCTTAGTTCAGACTTCAACTTAGAAATGAAGTCATCAATTTTGTCTATCCATCGAATGACGTAGTCGTAACAGAACTTTGTCCTCGGCTGTTATGAACAAATAAAAATATCACAAGACAGTGTTAAAAGCATTTATTAACACATGCTGCGTTAAACACCTGCTTTGTATTTATTAACTGTCCGTCACACAATAACACAGCATGTGCGCAAAACACATGCTATGTATTTTTGTGCAACGGATGCCCCTCGCACAAAAACACAGAGCCTTCGCTCGTGTCTGGTGTGATGGGCAGTAGCCATCGCACCAAATCTGGTGTGATGGGCAGTAGCCATCGCACCAAATCTGGTGCGATGGCCAGCCCATCGCGATAGACTCGCGCGATGGCTGTTGCAAATTCCGTCCAATGGGCAGCAACAGCCATCCAACACCAATCAACATACATACAAAACATCTCCCATCCCGCTTGCAACACACCAATCCACCACCGCCATTAATAACCGCAAATAATCAAATCATCACAACCGCCACCAACCCAACACCACCACCACAAAAACAACAAAGTACAACAACACCACAAAATCGCAACACAAATAAAAAAAGAAGTAAGAACTCACCTGAGGTTTAGAATTTTTACAATTGATTTTGGAGATCTTGGATGATTTTGAACGTGAGAGCTGATTTCGGCCGCCAATGATGGACTCCGGTGCCGCTCTACGCCATCGACGATAGATAAACAATTCCAATGAGATGTTTTCGATGAGATGGGGAGGATTTGGGGGAGGGAGGAGGGTGAGAATGAGAGGGGTAATTTGGTCTTTAAAATTGGTGTTTGGCTAATATTGATTGGAAAAAGATTGGCCCGCCAACGTTGAAAAATATAAAATTTTAATGGCTAATTTGGTAAATTTTCCGCCATGTTTCGACTTGTAATTCGGTATTTTATTAAGTTAGAATCGGGACCCATACACTTTATGATTCCACAAGAATCTATTTGTATTTATTTTTTTTAATGCAAAACAATTTTCTAAACTAATAAAAAAATAGCAGCAAAACTAATCAAACAAAATACGAATCAAAAAATTGAAAACCCTAGAAATTTACTGAGGGTAAGCCACCACTGCTGCCGCTACTCTGCCGTCGCAGCAGAAGTAAGCTAGTTTAGGATTTATATTTCTTCCTTCAGGTACTCTCTTTATCCCTTCACTTTCATATGCTTCTGTTTTATTGGTTACCAAGATAGAATTTATTGACCATTATTTTTATTTTCTCGCAAAAGCAAGAAACTTTATCCCTGTTTCTTTTTTCTTGATGGGTATTTTTTCGAGTTTGGCTGTACTTTTTCTGTGAAGTAATCAAATATATAAACATAAATTAGATATTTTCTGCATTGGCCTTCGTAGGTAATCCTTTTCCCTTAATGGTGGGCTTTGATGTCATGGCAAAATATAATGGAAGCAAAGTTACAACATATTGCGACTGCAGAAGATTCTTTTGCTGATTTGCCTTTAATAATTAGAAATTCTATGCTTTTCGATTAGTGTGGTTGTTTATTGTAAGACTTTGAATTTGTTTCTAATTGATGCTCCTACGTTTTGGTACTAGGATTAAAGCTTCATCAAGTCATATAAACATTTATTTCCCTTGTTACTTTAATTTTGAATTTTGGTGGCTTTGAGTTGCACTAACACTCGCGCACAAAACTTTATGTTTGTAATTCTGAAATGAACTTCATATTTTTTATCTTTGAGAAATTAATTCTAATGATGTGAAGGTCCCTTACAGATTTTTATATTTATTTATGATGTGAAGGTTTACTTAATTTTGAGAGAAACAAAATGGTGAGAGCTTTTAAGATGAAAGGGCAAAAGAGGAAGAAGAAGAGAGATGAAAAATATGATAGAGAAGAGGAGGAAGAAAAGGAAGAGGTAGAAGAAGAGGAATTGAACGATTCAGGAAAGAGAGCTAAATTAGAGAAAACTTCACAAAATGATAATAAGAAGGGAGAGGAAGATGGACAAGAAGAAAAAGATGTGGTCGTTCATGAAATGGAAGGTATTCCAATTGCCCCAAGTGATCAAAATACCAAGAGACCAGGTGTTATTTTTGTTCTCGAGAAAGCTTCTCTTGAAGTTGCTAAAGTTGGAAAGGTACATATACAACAATTTTATTCCTTATGTCTACCCACACTTTTAGGAAGTAAGTTTTTGCTTGTCTTGGGATTTTAGACTTGCAAGGTTAAGTTTATGAAGTATTTTCTTGTCGTTTTATTTGTGCAGAGTTACCAGATTTTAAATTCTGATGATCACTCCAATTTCTTACGAAGGAATAACAAAAATCCAGCTGATTACAGGCCTGACATCGTTCATCAGGTAAATAGAGGGTGACCTTGTTGTGTTTACAGGATCTGCACCTTTGTTATATGGCTGGAAGCTTATTAGTGATTCTTGTCTATTGTAGTACTAAAAATTCTTTCCTTCTATCACTGCTGTCACTCTTGATTTTACCATCAAATTTTTAATTTAAATATCAAGGTTTCTTAATTCCTTGTAATGGCTGCTAAACAAAACCCCATCTCCTCATAAACTGTTTTTTCAACATTGAAATACAATAATATATCTGGGACTGATATGTTTAAGTTTACGTTTAAATATTTTCCGGTTTTTCTTACTTTAACAATTACAATCCTAATTAATGCTTTCTTTAGGCTCTCCTATCAATTTTAGACAGCCCACTAACGAAGGCTGGGAGGTTACGAGCTGTCTATGTTAGAACCGATAAAGGTGTTCTTTTTGAAGTTAAACCACATGTTCGTCTACCGAGGACATATAAGCGGTTTGCTGGTATCATGTGTAAGTTAAGATGATCTCATGCACATTCACTAGCTTTTACCCCGAGGAGGCTCTCTCTGGGGTTAATTTTTACTTATTTAAAAATTTATACAGTGCAGCTGCTGCAAAAACTAAGCATAACTGCTGTTGGCAAACGTGAGAAATTATTGCGTGTGATCAAGAATCCTGTCACCCAATATTTACCTGTAAACTCCAGAAAGATAGGTAAGCTTTAGTTTTCTTAGTTTTTTCATGTTATATTTTGTAACTGGATATGTAAAGGCTGTTTGCTTGCTCGTCAGGTTTCTCATATAGTTCAGAAAAATTGGTTAAGATGAGGAATTATGTGGCTTCCATCAGCGATGACAATGACCTTGTTTTTGTGGTATGCTCTGAATTATATCTGCTTATATGTATGGTGACTTATTCTTTCATATTTATATTTTGTCTGATATAAACTTGTGCTTTTCTTGTCTGTCATTCCATGTCAGGTTGGTGCAATGGCGCATGGGAAAATTGATTGTGATTATACAGATGATTTAATAGCAAGTAAGTTTAATGAGCCTCCTTTTTCGTATTTAATTTTTTTTTTCCTGCGGGTACGGGAGTATTAATTTGGAACAAAAAGCCTCTGTTTTGTTCAACTAATTCCCTATTCATTTTGTACTGCCTCCAATAGAAACCCGAATGCCATTACTGACCATGAAGTGAGATTGATTACACTGAAGAACCATCATTTTGGATATCCTGTATGGTAGAATATAATGCTAGTTTGCATCATGTGTGGTTTCATGTCATAATGGAGTTGGAACTAATGATTTTTTTTTTTTCTTATTGTTAAACTTTTTCAGTTTCTGGCTATCCACTGAGTGCTGCCCGCTGCATCGCAAGGATTTGTGAAGCTTTGGAGGATAAGTGGAATCTGTTGTAAACGTCTCTTTTTAGTTCTCTCTTTGTTTTTTCTTCTTTTCCCAGTTTGTAGTAATTGCTTATTTCACTTTTAAAGTGATACTTGTGTAACTGGAAATGCTGGGCTTGTGGATTGTTTGTGTTCTGAGGGATGAACTTTTTAGGTGATATACTACCTAAAAGAATTTTTGAGAGTATGAATCTTTGCGATTCGGTTGTATACTAGCTGGATTAGATTTATGTGTTTATTTGGACGAGCAGCGGGAACATCATGTATGCTAGGAAAATCTGCCCTTTTTGTTCTTTTTTCACAAATTCTTGCTCTTTCTAACCTGCAGCATTTCCCATTTCTGAAAGGTTAGCTGGAGAATTGAGTCCTCAGGAAAACCTGTAGTAAATATTTCCCGACACCCACAGAAAGGCAATCTGCTGTGTAGAGGCTCAAAAGATGCTCGTCGGTTAGGATTTGGCTGCTGGTTTGAGCATTGAAGGGATGAAAAAGCTTTAGAATTTATCATCTTAATTAATAATAACGTTAACAATTAAAAGTTGGATGAAGGGACTGGACTTGTGGTAAGGCCCAAATGTCTATAACAGCTCGAATGTTTCTGCAAAATAGTAATGATATTGAGCGAAAAGGGCGAAACAGGGGCGGCAACCTATGAATACCCCTTACGGTTTAAAGCATGGGTACAAGCTGATGATCAATTTAATTTGATGTTGAGGCTTTTGGTTGATTTTTAGTTTATATACAACGTTAAGACATCCTAACATTTGAGAGTTTTATCAAACTTCAGCATTAATGTGACTTTCATTAATTAAATGATAAATAAATAATTCATTGATTAAATAATATAAATTATAAAATTATCCATTCAATAAATGAGTAACATGTAATGTTGGAATTTAAGTTGGAACTGAAATGTTAACAAAGCTAGCATTAATGATTTAAAATTAGGAGAAAAGTATTTTTACGAAGAAAAGAAACAATTTGAAGCGACGGCACATAAGCTGGAGATTTGGCAACGAGCCTCCCTTCCTCAATTTAATTTCTTGTTTGAAAATGAAATCTTTTTCTTCATCTGATTATTATTATTGTCTTCCAAACTAATTGTGTTATATAAACTGAGTGGCAGCTCCAATAATAATAATAATAATAATAATTATTATTATTATTGTTGTTGTTGTTGTTGTTGTTGTTGTTGTTGTTGTTGTTGTTGTTGTTGTTGTTGTTGTTAACAACAATTACAAGAATAAGAATAATAACAATAATAATAATATTATTATTGAGGACAAAAGTGAAATTATGAAATTTGAATTAGATAAACTAAGGAGTTCAAGTAACGAAACTTGATTCCTAACCCATGGGAATTAAATTTCTATTCTTCAATTTCAAACATTTATAGGCTCCACCTATTTGTTTTTCATTCCCTTTCTATTTTAACAAGTAAACACCATCAATTATTCTTATTCTGAATTCTAATTCTTTAATCTCACAAGTAAACGTATCATAAAATGAAAATGTAACAATTAAAATGCTCATTTTGTAAGTGCTAGTTAATTGGTTAATATAACATAAGAAAATTAAAATGCGTATTATGCTCACATGAAAAAAAAAAGATATCGAATTGTCAATAAATTACAATTAACTATCTATTAAATCTAAAAGTCTTGGGTGCTCTTACAGTATTGCTCCTTTTTTATTTATTTCTTGCCACTTGTATACTTCAAACAATGATGATAATATGCATGCACACATGATAAACAATGAATGGATAAAGAGCAAAACTTTGGGAGCACCAAAGAACTTCTCCAAAATCACTAGGGAGATGATTAAATTAGCTTAACAAGATATATTGATGTGATGTGTGTATAGAGCATAGTTTTGATTATGCTATTATGTGTCTGTTCAAACTTCAAACTGACGAGCAACATGTAAGCCTTGTAGAAAATTTTTATTTGATATTGTGGTTGGGCAGCTACTAAAGTATTTGGTGAATACCGGTTGCAATAATTTGAAAACTAAGTTAATTTTATCCTATAGTTATAAGAAGAAAATTTTATAGTATATTTTTTATTTTTGTCAAATTTATCATTTAAAAGTTATATTTATTACCCTCAAATTATCATCTATTATTTCATATCAATACCATTTTAGCAGCTACAACTTCCTTCCACTAATTACCAAACAATACCTCAACCTAGGTATCTAACGCACTTTACTTCGTACCATTGAAAACGAAAGGAAAGACCATCTCTTAAAAAATTTAACCGCGTCGCTCAAGGACCAATTAAACAATCTAGAACCTGTAGCAGCTTATTTTGGCAATTAAACACCACTTAAGTTCTTTCAAGGAGCTAGAATTTTGTGGACTTGAAATGTGCTAAAATGGGACGATTATCATGGCACAACTCCGAAGATCAGCCGTGCATATTTTGAAAATGTTACACAATCTTACCGTGTCGTTTACTTCTATATTCTAAGCAGCAGCCACGAAAATTCATCTTGGCAGAGCAGAGGCTTCGATTAATTGAATGAATTTGGTAACGTGCACGACACGCTCATTAAAGGGCGATGACTTGAACACAAGGATTATTATTAGGACTAAAACAAAGTCATGCTTACACACCAGCGGTTGCACGATGCATTGGCTATAAGAATGCGTTCGATCCCCAACTAGTTTAACGAATGTTAAGCCAAGCAATATTAAGCTATAAGCACACGATGGCGCATCAGTTTACTCTGGGAAAATTCCTGTTCTGCCTGCTGCAGCTGGCTGCCCTGTTCACTTACAGCAGCGCTGCTGTGATCTCAGTGTACTGGGGTCAGAACGGAAATGAAGGAAGTTTGGCAGATGCTTGTTCGTCCGGCAATTATGGAATTGTGAACATAGCTTTCCTATCCACATTTGGCAATGGCCAGACTCCGCAAATCAACCTGGCTGGCCATTGCGACCCGGCCAATAATGGTTGCGCTGGGTTGAGCAATGAAATAAAAGCCTGCCAGAGCCAAGGCATCAAGGTCTTGCTCTCCATTGGAGGTGCTTCCGGAAGCTATTCTCTTTCCTCCGCCGATGAAGCCAGGCAAGCTTAGTTTCCGTTATCAAACATTTTATAACAAGATAATTAATTCCACTCTAATGTTACTTTTCTTGATTTTCGTTCAGGCAAGTCGCACAATACTTGTGGGACCATTTTCTTGGAGGCCAATCAAGCTCCCGGCCATTAGGTGACGCAGTTTTAGATGGGATCGATTTCGATATTGAGGGAGGCACAAGCCAACACTGGGACGAACTAGCCAGGGCCTTGTCAAATTTTAGCCAACAGAAGAAGGTTTACTTAGCAGCAGCTCCACAATGTCCGTACCCTGATGCATGGCTTGGTGGTGCACTAGGAACTGGCTTATTTGATTACGTTTGGGTCCAATTCTATAACAATCCTCCTTGTCAGTATTCCGGCAATGCGGATAATCTCAAGAACAGTTGGAATCAATGGACATCAAATCTATCTGGTTCTGGCCAAGTATTTTTGGGATTGCCAGCGTCTCCTGAAGCAGCCGGGAGTGGCTATATTCCCCCGGATGTGCTCACATCTCAGGTTCTGCCGGCTATTAAGACTTCCCCAAAATACGGAGGAGTCATGCTTTGGTCTAGGCAGTATGACAAGAATTATAGCTCAGCTATTAAGTCCAGTGTTTGAACCATACACCATATTACCTGAGAATATTTTGTTCACCTTAAATAATTAATAAATCTACATGAAATAAGAATATGATATAATCACACGCAATAAATTTAGAGCAAGAGCTTTGGAATGTATTACTACCATGTTTCGCTTGTTTGAATGCATGAGATAGAAAAATTGAGGAGGTTGCATCCGTCTATGAGATACTGCACAGAACTCAAAGTTGTTGACTTGGGAAATAATAATTCTGGGTCAATACCCTCATGGATAGGTCATAATCTGCTAAATTTAACTACATTTTGAGTCTAAGGCCAATGGAAATCTGCCTCCACAAATTTGTAATCTAGCATACGTTCAAGTTTTGGAGTTTTCACAAACAATATCACTTTTGGACTTTTCACATATCAATGTCACTGGGACGATACCGAAGTGTCACAGTAGTTTTAACAACAATGCTTCAAACCAAGAGTTCAAGTGCAATCATCAAATATACGTTTTACTTTGCGAGCACGGTTTTGGAGAGACTGATCCACAAGAAGTACGGTTGATATGCAAGGGAGTAGAGTCGGGGTACAAAAAACACCATGGGGCTTGGAAAGATTTGACCTTTCAAGCAACAAATTGTCTGGGGAAATTCCAGAAGGAATTACAACTCTTGTTGGATTACGCTATTTGAATCTTTCAAGAAACAATTTGACTGGACCAATCCCTCTCCCTCCAAAGATTGGTCAGTTTAGCTTTGTTTTAATGCACTTGTCTTGTCACGGAACCAGCTTATTGGTAGGATTCCTTAAAGGTCTTTCTGGGCTGAGTCATCTCGGAGTCGTCCCTGTCGACCAATAACTTGTCAACAAAAAAAACATCATCGGGCACTGAACTACCGACTTTCAATGAGTCTTCGTACATGGGCAATCCGGAGTTTTGTGGTTCCCCTCTTCCGGAGAAATTTGCAGGAGAAGAACCTACAGCTGATCAAGTTCCAGCAGCCGTTATTAAGCATGACAGTGAGTAGGAGGATGGATTCATTAACTAACTGTTTACATTACCACAGCTCCTGGCTTCGCCACAGGCTTCTGTGGATTTTGCGGTGCTTAACTGCTGAACAGGAATTGGAGACGTGCTTATTTCGATCTTATTGAAGATGTGAAAGATAAGCTCCAAGTCTTTACGGCGATCAAGTGCCTCTCTTTCTCAATTTAATTTCTTGTTTTAAATTGAAATCTTTTCATATTATTATTACTTCCTTGCAAACTAATTGATCCTTATTTCATTCACTGAGTGGCAGCTGCAACACCAGTACTCAAGCATTTCTACTAATGATGGATGTTGATCTGCTGAGGGAAGAAGCTTCGAGTTTAAAGTAGCATCTGATGATGAATCAAAAGATAAAAGGACTCGATTGAGAAGCTCGTGACAAAAGTTTGTAATAAAGGGCATCAACAATTAAGTTGGCGTTTACTTTGTTTCGGATTTGGAAAAATTATTTTAAATTATAATTTTATCTTTATAATCTTTACTTACAAAGTGAATGAAAAATATATTTATAAATAAATTATTTATTTAATTATTAATTATAATTGCATAAATTAATAATATTTATTAATATTCTTAATTACATAAATCACAATTTTCTATTAATTTTCATTTCAATTATGTAAATTAAAAACTATCGATAAAAGTAACACAAATAATATATTATTATAGTAATATGGTACAAAATTAATATTTTCTTAAAATAAATAATTTATAATTTATAATTATTAATATTAAATAAATATAATATTATTATATTAAAATAAACATAATAATATTATATTTAAATAAGTTTAATAGTATCACTTGTAATCATATAATAAGAGAAGGTAAAAAGGAAGACCTCCCTATAGGAGTGGCACTCAAAATATGAGTCGAACTCCCACTCTCTTTTAAGTACGTAAAAATTATACTAAAAAATATCTACACTTCCCGCACTCACTCCAACAAGAAACTGCATAATAAATTTTAGCAGTCCTAGACCTCGGCCATGATCCCGTTCCACCTCGTTCACCAAGATTTTCACTAAATAAATTTTTGTGTCCATTCGCCCATTCAACTTCTATTTTTCTTTTTCTCTTAAAATTTCACTCTGAAATACAATCATATCCAATCTGCGTTGCATTAACGTGCATTTATAATGTACCTCTAGGATTTAGTAACAAATAAATTATTATTAAAAAATCATCAATTACAACATTGTAAAAATATCAAGACAGTGCACAAATCGACTAACACCCGATCTATACATGAAGTTTCATTTACGTTATTCCATAAAAATATGTACCATACAGACCTTTTTCATTATTATTTCTCCTTAATCCACTACACGCAGAAACATCAGGCTTCCTGTGTCCAAGCTTATTGAATTGATAACATTAAATTTAACTTTTTCTTTCTCATCTTAAATTGGAAAGAAAAGATAGACCCACCTCACTTACTGAGAGTCTCACTTCACCCTCTCAAGTTCTTGAATTTTCTATAGAAGAAAACCAATTATGGTCAAAAGACAATTCATATACCAGGGACCCAATTGGGCAGTAAGAAAATGTTCATTCAAATTCCAATTTATCCATTAGCAATTGCATAACAAGCATGAGTAGTCCAGCCAATTTCAGTTAAATTTGGCTGCCTGACTTTCATCTTCTTTCTTTCTAATAATAGTTCCGTCACCAGCAACTATTTTGTAAAAGTTTAAATCCCTGCAGAAACTATTGCTTACCCAGACATACGATACAGATACACTAGCGGAGATTATATACCACCAATGTTTACAAAGTTACCTGTCACTCCTGGAAACTGGAATTTAAAATATGCTATTCTGCAGGTTATGAATTTTGTTACCTCCAGGATCAAACATTTGCAAGTCTAATATTTTGCAAACGGCCTTTGCAACCCAGTTCATTGAAGAAGATTATCGTGCAGGAAAAGGGTCTGCTAAAGACATTGTCTTAAAGAGACGGCTGAGAAGCTAGAAAAATATCGCTTTGCAAAGACAAAGTAATTACCTATAACCATCTGACACCCACTTTTGAAATTTTAACTCCAATAATACCCGAATCTGTAAAAAAGAAATATATTTTTCATATGAAGATAAGATGTAAAGATTGTATGTTAATCAACGTCGACTCTTTCAAGTCTAAGGATCCTAGAAACACACCCCATTCATGCACAAAATGCAGGCAACAATACAATCATTGCAATTTTGTGAATTAATGGCAAGGAGAGTGGAAGAGGTCAACGAGTTTTTACACTTCCAACCGGATACGTACAGTTCAATGCCACCGCTAATATTGTAATTTGAAGCTAAGCTCATTTATAGATGGCAATATAAAATAAAGTTCAAAAGTTGCAAAAGAAGGCTAAAAGGGGCAGTTTTCCCAATGGGTGTCTTAAATTTATCTCCTAACATTAATTTGCAAATATAATTGGACCGAATCCAATATTCAGAAAAGAGAAAAGACAAAAGAATATATCATGAGGGAAGTCAACCTATGGTGAGGTCATGAAAAAGATTAGATTTATTTGTTACCTCAAAAAAATTGAAAAAAGAACACCTCCTTGAGCAGCAGTGTCATTCAAGCACATGTTTTTGAGCCTGTCCTCTAATATACTTAATACCAGTAGCCGTCAATGAACCCAACAATGGGACTCAAAAATATATTTCAGAGAGCATGAAAAGAAATTCAGTTTATCCAAATCTTAAAATAAATGATAAATCAAGAACTACAACAATATAGTTGTACCTACCTCAACCCTTTTCTCCTTTAATAATATTCGATGAAAGGGAGATGGTAGAGTCTCAACAAAGCTGTGAGATGGCAAAAAAAGGTTTCACCCATGATTGATTGATGACAATGTGACAAAAGGCCCCAAAAACACACATTTATAGAACTCTGAGATATTAAAAATTCTACCTCATTTACTTTCAAAGCTCAGAGATCTACCCACAAAACCCACTAATACTGGCGAACTGGACTTCTAGGCGACCTCCTGTGACCATGCCTAACAGGGGAACGTGATCTGCTGCGATCACGGTGCCTATCCCTGCTTCTCCAATCAGAGCCCCTTCCTCCATCACGACCACTTCTACCATCCCACTCTCTAGACCTTTCACGATCACGTTCTCTATATCGTTCTCTCTCTCTGTCACGATCTCGATCACGATACCTGTCCCTATCACTTGAACCACTCCTCTTTCTACTCTCATATTCTTTCTCCCTCTGCTTCCTCCGCTCTTCTACCTCTTTTTCCTTGGCTAGTCTTTCTTCTTCCCTTGCCTTCTCCTTAGCTTCCTGTAAAATTGTAAGTGAAACTCTGTATTCACTAGAAATGGATGCATAAATTCTGAAACAGTAAATCAACTATGAAAAGTTGACAAACCTTGTACTCAGTTATGAAATCTCGAACCATGCCATAACCAATATGCTGCTTTCCAGAAATGTGAGATTGAGTCCTCTCAGCAGCATCATTTGCTACAAGAAAGGAACCACATATCTCACATAAAGCCATCTTTTTCTCCTGAGCCATCATCAAAACTTTATCGTTCTGAGACTGCTGAGTCAAGGTTGTCTTCTCAACATTAAGAATCTCCACCTGCAACAAGATGACACCAGAAGTTCAAACTTAAGACCCCTCTTATCATCTGGAGGAGGCAAAACTCAGGTTCACAGATCCATAAGGTTTAAGAAGGAAGATAATGCTGAACTAATAATAAGTCAGACGAGAGCAAAATATTAATAATAATACAATCAAAATTAACTAAATTAAAAAGTAAAAGAAATTATGTCCCTCAATGGTAGAACTTATGCAAATCATAAGATCTATTACTAACTGTTAGTCCTCCCACCCCCATCCAAAAAGAATAAGAAAAAAAATAAAAAATAAAAAACCTCAGGGACGCTATAGCAACACCTTTCTCATGAGGGCTTCAGCTTCATCCACCTTGCCAGCCTCACCCAGGGTCTCCACTTGTTCCAGCAGGTTTTTTATCTTCTCCTCCAACACAGATAACTGTTCAGACTTTTCTGCTGATATTGGAGGTGGTGGTGCAGGTTCCACTTCTTGAGAAAGACGTTCTCGGCCCCGCCGAACTCTTCTATCCAGGTCCATGACCTACAGTAGCAGACTTATTATCGCATAATATGCAAATTTAGCCAACAATCATAAGCAAGAAAATATAAAGCACAGTTTGGTTCAGGTTTTTCACATTTTGCTATTTAAAATTGATTTTTTTACGCACAATTGGCACTTGCCTCAATATCACCCTTTTTTTTGGGAAAGGGGGGGTGCGGAGGCTAAGAAACAAATAAGTATATTGGTAGAGGTTGTAGATATTAGAAATTGCTTTCTATTCCAAAATTTTTGTCTTCCACTTTAAAAAGTAGTTTTCAACTCGCGATAGTGCTTCTTTTAACTTTTGAAAGCAAAATGTGATAGATAAAACGAGATAGTACTAAAATAAATATGAAACCCACCAATTTCTCACAAAATTGAGCAAGTTCAGCTTCAAACTTGGGCACATAAGCATCATGTCGGGGGGACTTCTCAAAACTACAGTCACAAACATAATAACACATTTTAACTGGTATACAATCCAAGTAATTTATCATGCACCTAAGACAAACAGATCAACACTCACGCATATAGATACAGTAAAAACGTTAGAAACAGAAGGCAATGCAAATTTCTAACATTTCCTAAATGAAGAATAAACTTAAAAGAACTTTGCCCACCTTGTCATTTCAATAAAATCAGCAAGAATTTAAGTGCATGACAATCTATAATCATTCTCAAAAAGTTAAAATTTCACTCAAATACAGGGGCAAAAGGAAATGCACCAGTTTCACCAGTAGCCACAATATCAGCAGAGAAAGCATATCCAAACAGATTTGATCTTTTCTTTTTCCATTTCACCGCATTGTTTCATTTCATAAAAAGGTTGCATGAACTGATCCACTCAGGAATCAGCTGAGTACCGAGTAGTCAAATCAAGATACGATAATAAACCCGGTATATGTTTCCTGAACGATGGATTTAATTCTATTCACATTAATTTATATTGGACTCCTCAGTACAGATGAAAATTCTTATATGTAGTTCTCCGGGGGAGCGGGGTGGAGGTGGGGTGAAGGCCATCTCAAAAAAAAAAAATGAAAATACCAAGCCTATGCTCAGTCACTAAATTTCAGTTGAAATCTTCAAGAAGCATCAATGAAAGAAACTAACCACCAAGGACATACCATGCCATCAATTACTTTTGACTCAATCCTCATTGATATATTTCCAAGATATTGAGGTTAAATAGAGCAAACCAACCAAAATTCTAAAAATTTGAAAAAAATATATGTTTACTGAAATTTCCTTATCTTTTTAATAATTTCACACCATGTCAACAATAAGCACATACAAACTTTGATGCCACAAAGACTCGAAAATCATGCTCATCCAAACCTTTCTTTCAACTTCTGGTCATGAATTCTCGGGCATGGTCCTGATGTAAGAAGAAACGCCAAACATAGAAAGCCCACTGTTAGTGAAACCTTACACTCCTATTCATTAAGCACTCTGCTGATTCTAGAATTAGTAAAATATTAATTTGTTTCATCTAAATATACTCAAAATGAAGCAAAGGACTGACCGAGATCGCTTCTCGTGTTGACAAAGAGATCGTGAGGGCAAAACCTAACCATATAGAAAGGACAAACCTCCTTATCGTCCCATTTTATTTCTTTGTACTCTTTTTTCTCTTCTTCGGTCAAATTTCGAGCTAAAATCAACCAAAATCATTTCAATATTTCCATTAGAAAAAATCGAAAATTTTCAAACGACATCACATAGATTATCGCTTCCATAAAAATTTGGGTCTCTGGAATGTACCTGCGCCCATGAGTTCGTCTAGCAGAGCTCGCTGAGCGTCCATGATACTGTGTTAAAGGAAAAAAAATTATAAATTAAGATAACTTAGTTGGATTTATATATAACTATAATGGAAGGACTATTAGGGTTTGTGAGAATTGGGTATTTTTTAGTGGATTTTTTCGGGAGTGATTTTAGGTTTTGATAAACAAAGTGGTAAAGCAGCAACTGGACGGTAACGGGTTATTTTATTAATATAACGCACTCGGAAAGAAAACGACGTGCCGTTTTGAAAGAATTTCACAAACGTTGATAATTGGTTTTTTTTTTTTTTTTTTGTTTTTAACTCGTATGTTCCTCTCTCTCCAAATCAAATGTGCCAAGTTTCTATAAGATTTTTAATAACCTAATAATTACCAACTCCTTTGCTAAAAAGCCTCAAATTTTTATTTTTTTAATCCTTCTAGAATAGTTTCTAACTACAATATTCTTATAAACATATTTTGTCCCATAATTTGAGTATCGTCAAATAGTTTTAATAAGAATCAATAAATCTAATCATTTAATGATTCTTAAACTATAGGTTATGATACCCAAAATTATCATCGTTTTACAATTCACATTTGATATTTTCATTCCTAACTCCTTATGGTAGAACTTGGAATGTCAATGATAAAAACCTTTGGGGTATCATAAAAAATTTAGAGGTGTCAAATAATATATGATAATTAGGGGCTAAGATTGAAAATTTAGGAGACCAATAATTTTAAAAAAAACAAATAAATAAATGAACTAGTGTTTATAAACGAAAAATGATAGTGATTATTGATAACAAAAGAAAAAAAATTGAAATATATGGGACATAATTTTATTGGGGGTGGGGTTATTTGTACTTTAAAATCTACTTTAAACACTCATTTACCCTGCACTCTCAATTAATAATTTCAAACTATTTACTTTTACTTGGAACACTCTTTCAAATTCCTATATTATCCTCGTAACTTTATTTCTTCTTTATACCCAATAAAATATTCATCATTACAATTAAAATATCTAACTTTTTCTATTTTTATTCACTTTTATTTTCTGTTCATATTATGTTTTGATATGTATTTGTTCTTTTCTTCTTGCTGCAATTCAATTTTGTTTGTCAACCCATAAAAGCATGCGAATATAGTGAAAATCAAAGTGTAATTTTTTTAAAAAAAAAATCCTTTGATTTACTTGCGTTTTCTTATATTGAAGTGGTGCAATTTGTTGTTCGTCCTCCTCCTCTATTTTTAATTCCTTTAGTTTCAGGTATACAGATGATCATGAACATGTTACTTGATGCTTTCCTATCAATTCTATTAACCAAAAAAATAAAAAAAAAGGTTAGTCCATAAGTATATACAATGTTTCCATTTGAATATTGATTTCATTCTCCATTGTTAATGTGATTTATTATAGATAAAATATGATATTGGATAAAAATTTGTTATATTATATTTTAAAATTGTCCTTAATAGTAAATTATATTAAAGTTAATTTAGTAATATAAAAAATTATTAAAATGTGAGTGTCTAAAGTAAATTTTAGAGTGCATATAACCCGACCCTTTTATTGGATATATACTACGTGCCTAGTCATATTCCCTTTAATCTCAACTAAGTGCAAATCCAAAATATCAAAAAGTATACTAAAAAGCTAATAGTTATCAACAGCCCTCCTAATAATTGATTGTAATTGGTAAAATCTCTTTGTGATTATAGTGCAAGAACTCTCGAATTCCAAATATAGATGACGAAAGGTGTTGGTAATATCATTATTTTCCTAATAAAACATTTATCGAAGGTAAAACATCCCCTCAAAAACAAAATATTAACCAATTAGATTTCTATTACAATAATAAAATCTTAAAGTTTGAATTATAATCTCGTACACATCAAAACCGAGATTTGAAATAACACTAATTTGTTTGTTTTTTTTTTTTATATATTCAGGGTAAAAGTAAGCGCACACATAATACTTGATTAAATAGTGGCAACAAGAGTCCTAAGATTTCTCCCGGTAATTTTTAAGTAGCTTCATTTAATTAGCCACAAGTTCGAATTCTTAAAAATGTATGAAGTTTGAAAATTGATTTGTACTTTTCTCACCTCTCTACCTTTTCAAAAAAATTTTACAAAAAGTTTAATAAAAATAAATTTTGACAAATCTCTCCTCGCATTAGACAAAGAAGGCCTAGGCCCTTTGGTCGCAACATATGTAACACACAAACTGCTGGCTATAAGCAGCTAACCAAGAACCAACCACAAGCATACAATCCCATATAGTATTATCCAAAATCTTGTGGCCCTTATTTGATTATTGTTATTATAGACACTCCATCAAATTCTCTCAAACAAAGCAGATAATTTCTTCGTGTCCAAAATTTAAATCACAACCACAACAGCCAAACCTTTAGCTTCCGAAACTTGAAGCGTTGGATAACCATGAGTAATGACACAGTTGACAAGCTGGTCATCTTCTTGGCAAAGAGAGATGGCATTGACAAGCTTGTCAAAACATTTCAATACGTATCAAAGCTTGTTCACTGGCACGTCGAGGCCACAAAGCCTGAGTTGGCTCAAAGATTCAAGCAATGGGAAGTTGCATCAGGCCTCAGTCGAAAAGCGTTTAGAACCGGCAGGTTTCTCACCGGCTTCAATCTCTTAAGACGAAACCCCGGCGCGACGCCAACTCTAAGATTGCTGGCGGTTCTTGCTAATTCGGGGGAGATGGTTTATTGGTCATTTGACCACTTGCTTTGGCTATCAAGAATAGGAACTTTGGATGCTAAGTTTGCGAGAAGGTTGAGCTTCATATCGGCTTTCGGTGAGTCTTTTGGGTATGTCTTTTTCATAATAGCTGATTTTATTTTGATGAAACAAGGGCTAGCAAAAGAGAGACAGCTTGTTGCTTCTGATCATGAAGAAAAATCTAAGGATGTGGAAGAGAGTTTAAGGAAGATAAAAGTCGACCGAGTGATGAGGCTGATGGCAGTTGCTGCTAATGTTGCTGATTTGATAATTGCTCTGGCGGATATTGAACCCAATCCGTTTTGTAACCATGCTGTTACTTTAGGTATCAGTGGGTTGGTTTCTGCATGGTCTGGTTGGTACAGGAATTGGCCGTCATAAAGGAAATGACTAGGAGTGAGAGAAAACACAATCGAGTTTCAAAAGTAAAAAGAAAAGAGAGCTATTCAATTGCTTTGATATGTAATATTTGAGCTTATAGTAGTAGCAAGAAATTGACTGTTGTACTTCTATAAACTGAGACATTGACTGTGGTCTTTCCTTGCTACTTTAATCATTGCATCGATCAATTCTGAAAATTACTTGGATACCATGATTTTTTCATTCGCATTTCATCAACAACACATGATTTTAGGTACAACCAGAGGAATAGGCATTGAGCCATGTTCATATTCTTTTAGCCTTAGCTTGCTGCCGGCTAAGAGTGGGGGACCTTCTCATGTACACCGATTAAGAAAGATACAACTATTAAAAAATAGAACCTATCATGAACCAAAATAAAATGCTTTAAAATCACATATATTCAAAATCATATCACGAAAGATATGAGTATACCAAAAATGACTCGGTAACATAATAACCGTCACATTCTAAATAAATTTACAAAATGCGCTATATTTGACATTGGTTACTTTGTAAAATTTAGTCAATCAATTATTTACATTTTTTAAATTTACATTCTCTTTCTCATTCAAGATTGTGATATGATTATTTTACCTTGTGAGATAAAAAGATTAAAATACCCATTAAATTATTTATATTTTCATTTTTTTTAATCTTATAAAAAAATTTATATTTTTTAAATTTTTTATTCGGTACTACTTTAACTAAACAAAGTATATTTTTTAAGAGTAACAATATAACTACAAGTTCTTGTATAAATTATTTTTATACAAATTGATATAGCATAATTTAATTGATTGAATTAAATATCTCTTTATTGAATTAGATATCTCTTGGTTCACATGATTTGTTTTATTATTTTATATTTTTATTCGACCAATGAATTAATTTTAAATCAGTTTATACAAAATAAATTTGTATAAAAATTTGTGACTACATCATCACTTATTTTTTAATTACAATATTATTATAGAATTTGCGGTTGGAAATATTGGATTATAGCATAAAATTATCGCCTTTTTATGGAGAATTTGATATTTTTATAATTAAGTTTATATTAAATCAATCCCATTTGTCAGACATAGTCATAAAAAAAAAATGTATCACCATCCGCACCCATCGATCCGGCCCGGCCCGTTCCGTTTAGCAGCAAATCTAGTGAGCGAAGAAACGGGACTGTAGATACACGTTCAGAGATTTGAAAATTCACTATAAAAACGCCGACGTGGCGTTCATTTATTGGGCCGCAATACGCGAGCGGCGTGAATATAGTAATAAACCCAATCCATTTCTACTCTGGACATTAGGTCCGTGCAGTTGAAGTTGACTTCATTGGGGCGGTTTCGTTTTTTCGGACTGTCCCAAGATTCAGATCTTCGCAAATTTAAGCGCAAATCTCGCCCATTCTATTTGTTTGGCAACACAATTTGTTTGTTTTTTCGAATCAGGTTAGTAAGATTAATAACCTTCCTCAATTTACAACTAGATATTTAATCTGTGTTCGAAATTCTTTTTTTTTTTTTTTATCTTTTTCTCAATTGCTTTCAGATTTGGTGATTAGATGGCGGAGGGCGGAGGGCATTCTCGGTATGTGAAGTTGACGAAGGAGCAGACTCCAGTGGAGGACGACATCAAGCCCGGTGAGCTCAACCAGCCCATTGAGGTTCCTCAGGTGAGTCTCGCAATATACATTGGATCAAAAATAATATGAAAATTTTAAATTAGATTGTGAGAATTGTGATAGATTTGATTAACTAGTGATGATGTGTGTGTATGTATTTGTGTGATTGGACCAGTTGAATGTTCGTAGGTGCAACGAGTGCGGACAGCCTTTGCCTGAAGATTTTGAGCCTCCTGCTGATGAACCTTGGACTACTGGAATCTTTGGCTGCGCCGAAGATACAGAAAGTTGTAAGTTCACAACAGATCGTATCACAGAAGATGTTGTGTGTATGTCTGTTGTGTGTATGTCTGTGAAATTGGGGTTCATCTATTGTGTTTATTTTGTTTGCTTATGGTTAACAGCTTAGATTAGGCGAGTTTGTGTCATTTTAGATTCCAGAACTGGTGTCTAATCTGCCTCTTGCTGAGTTGTTGCGTGCTGTGTGAAAATGTTTTTCCTGTATAGTGTTGTTGTGCATTTGGAAATGGGAAACTGTGTGGTTGGATTTGTGACATAATATTTGCAATTATTAATATGTGGGAGCAACAAAGGATTTATTATAAAATGATGACTGTGGCTTCCCCCCCATTGGCAAACTAATAAAAGGATTAGAAGAATAAGAAAGATTATCTCTGTATTTATCCTAATGGGAGTGAGAACCAACAGTTAAGAGTTTTTAAGTTAAGCATATGAACATCTGTTGTTTCAAAAATCTTGCTGATGATGAAGGTGCTTGCTATTTTCAATCTGGTTAACATGCCTCCCTGATGGAAGATAGGTTTTGACTTTGAAAGACTATTTGCTTGCACATGTAAGTGCTTCTGAGTGATTAAAGAACTCATGAGAGTTTTTCTTTGTTGTTGAACTAGCAATTCTTCTTTACTATTTCTCTATTCTTTAGTAATAAATGTGTGAATTTGATATATATTGAATAATTGATAAAGTTATGATTCTCTTACTTGATATCTCTGCAGGCTGGACTGGACTCTTCTGTCCGTGTGTTCTATTTGGACGTAATGTGGAAACGATGAGAGAAGATACCCCATGGACTCATCCTTGCATTTGTCATGCTGTTTGCATTGAAGGCGGCATAGCTTTGGCAGCAGCAACAGCTGTTTTTCATGGTATTGACCCCAGGACATCGTTTCTTATTGGTGAGGGTTTGTTTTTTGCTTGGTGGATGTGTGGGATATACACTGGAAACTTACGGCAAAACTTACAGAAGAAATATCATCTCAAGGTAATTAACATGTTAGAGTTCATTACTCTGGTTTCTTTTGATTAATTTGCTCACATGGTAACCTTTGTGCCACAGATGTATGTATATGCATGTTGTAAACAGGCTTGCATATTTTCAGAAGTGCTTAATCATTTAGGTTGAAGAATTATGACATAAAATAGTTAACCGCTGGTGCACCATTTTGACACCGAGAAAGATTATGGTTGTTGCTTTCATATGTCTAAATTTGTTTTTCCTCTTGGCCTATTTTATTAAATTGCCTCTTCTGCTTGCTTGTTTAAAAAATTTCTGGCAAATGTAATTCTAATCGATACGTTTGCAACGTGGAATGATACAAGATACATTTATGTGATTATTGCCATTTGCTATATTGAAGAATGAACACTTTTCTAATTTGGAAAGAGAGTAATTGATAATCTTGTTGTCGGGAGGTCCAAGATATGGAAACAAGAATTATTGATAATCTCGTGTTCTTTAGAGACTCTAGACTGCTAACTTTAGAAGGAAAAGATGTGTACTTTCTTTGCTGGGGTTTACTTTCTGCTTGCTCATGTTTGCTAACTGCAGAACTCGCCGTGTGAGCCGTGCCTGGTGAACTGCTGCCTGCACTGGTGTGCATTGTGCCAGGAGCACAGGGAGATGAAGAACCGCCTCTCAGATAATGTTGCAATGCCAATGACTGTTGTCAACCCTCCCCCTGTTCAAGAGATGAACTCTGCCCCTGAAAACCAGGATCCTGCTCCATCCTCTGGAAATGGCACCACCATGGAGATGCAAGCTTTGTAAGATCCAGCGGACTAATTGCTCACGCATGTCATCTTGAGAGGGATTTTTTGTTCGATGCTGATTTCTATGTTACAAACAAATTGGATTTACATTTTCGCTGTTTTCTTTAATGCCTGCGTGCATCAAAATAGTAAATGTTAGTGAGATTTTGACAGTTAGAAAAGCTCCCTTCTTATCAGATAGCTCGTCTTTAAGAGGAGTGTTTTGAGGCAACAATATTAGATATACAAATCTGAATCAAGATTGCTTCATTGTAAAGGTGATTGCATTTTGTATGTTAAAGCGCATATTGATACCACCACTAACTGCATGAGTTTTTGTTGAGAGAATAAAAAAGACATGCATGATTTGTGAGCAGACCCGAAGATGAATTAATCTTGACCTTTAGTGCCGTTGAATCCTTTGAAGGGTTTGGCTACTGCTGCTATCTTTCTCTTTATAGCTCTGAAATCACTAGTGAGTTGCTTCTAGTAGAATGTCTTCAAAATACTTTGTTTGTACACTCTTAGAAATGCTTCTTCATAGAATGTATTTAACAACTCACTTCGATGGGTGCAGCGTGCCATGCAACTTTTTTTTTTTTGAATTGTGTAATTAATGACTGCTGTGATATTGCTGTGAATTTGCGTTTTTTTTTTCTTTTTCTATCTTTTTGAGGGATGATGAAAGTGAGGACACAAAATAAAACTTGCAATTGATCTTTTTCTTAGATAAGGAGCTCCCTGCCAGAGTAGTCGACTAGTTTCTGCAGCGAAGCTAATAATGGTGTGATAGGTAATTACAACTGTAAGGTCGGTCCGAGCCTTTTCCCCAGTAATCATCAATCAGGGGGTATCTGGGTGGTCAATAATTACACGTCATGGCCCACACACGATGGCCCTTTAAATCCTGTTTCTACCAGTAAATCGAAGTCTAGTCTGCATCTAGCGGTCTACGCTGCTCGTATCTTTTGCCCAAATCTCACCAACTTTGAAATTGAAAATGTGGTTGTATTTTAGGTTTTATCAAACAAAGACATAAAATATCTATTTGTATTAAATAAGTCCTTAGGGGCTGTTTGGTGGCAATATAAGGTTCATCAGATAAAAAGTTCGTTCGGGATAAATTTTAATGGGCTAATCATTTATTTCTAGATACAGCGAAAATTGTATTCTCGAGTTTGGGATTACTTTTCAAAAGCCAAAAAAATTTAATCCAAACAATTCATGGGATAATGAATAATTAATTAAATATTTATTCATTTTAATTAAATATTTATTTATTTTATTTAACTAATATTATAATTCATTTTTCAAATTAAATTATAATATTATTTTAAATTTATATAAATATTAATTGAATTTGCATATATAATTTTATTATTGAGTTAATATTTAAAACATTTTATTAAAATTTTCTAATTTATTTGATAAAAATTTTCGTTATTTAAATTATGATTATTAGATTAAGATTACAAATTAAAAAATTTAGGTATTGTATTTGTGATTAAGTTGATTTTTATTTTTCATGCTCTGTGAGTTTTCATTTTTATCATTGTATGAGTTTAGTTAAAATATAATTAAATAAATAATTTATTTTTTAAAATAATAATAATAATAAAATTATTTTTTAATCCAATTAATTCTAAACTACACTGAATATAATATAATATTAAACATAATCCGTTGTGATTCTATTCCTTCTTATCGTATCAAATCTCATCCTATCTCATACTATCTTATTATGCATACCCAACATGCCCTTAAAATTATGTTTTATACTCAGATTTATAATTTGTCCATTTTGTCTTTTCAGTATGAGTTAGTGATCTATAAGGGCCGAACTCTGTTCCTTCTTTAGAAAATATAGACAATTAAGGACCTATAAGGGATGAACCCTGTTCCTTCTAAAGATGGCCAATGGGTCGTGTTTTCCACCAAAAAAAAGTCTATGCGTGCTCGTGCCCGTGTTGTGTCCTGCCCACTATGTGTTTCATACCATGCCCAAATTTTTTGGCTTAGGCCTAACCAGACACACATGCCGTGCCTAAGAAAAAAAGCCTAATAAGTTTTGTTTTTTAATTTTTTAATAGCGCATGCTATGCTGTTGGCGTACTTTTTTCAAATTTATATACTTTTCTTACATTTATACCTTTATTCAAATTTAATAGAATCGAAATTCAAAACTCAAGTCCATATTTAATAATAATAAACTAATAATAGTAAGAAAATATAATATTAATTACTAAGTTTGAGCTTATAGTATTAAAATTTTTTTAATACTTAACAACAACAATAATAATAAAATTTTCTTAAAGGTTAACTTAATTGTTAACTTGAACTTACATAGAGTCATAAATCATAGTTCACAATAATATTAATGCATATTTATAAATTTATGATATTTATAATTTTATTCATTAAAATCATGATATCAATTATTTATTTAATAAATTATAAATATAAATCAATTATAGTTTTTTAAACTAAGAATTAAACGAATTTAAAAAAATTCATTTTCAAGTTATTTGTAAAATTATAAAATTATAAATTTACTTTCATTAAAAAATAAAACATACTTATTTTAAGTTTTTTTATCGTGCCTTATTTAGTTCTTTTCTAATCGTGCCATATTTTTAAAACTTACGTGCCTAAAATTCTAAGCTTAGCCCGACCCGACCCAGGGAGTTATTGTGCCGCCTACCCCACCGAAAAGTACTTGTATTGTATCGTGCAGACACGTGCGTCCAGCCCAGACTGCCCAGTAGACATCTCTAGTTCTTTCTTTGAAAAATGTAGACAATTAAGGACCTATGTGATAATTTTTTCAACAAGCATCAACTAAACCCCTCGTTTCTCTCATTTTCAAACTCCGAGAAAACAAAACCCGCACGCATTGCCAGTCAAAGCGTTCAAAGATTCAAACATTTCAGCTTTCTCTGTTTTGAAAAGCACTTTTTCTCTCTCCAGAGTCCAAACACTCTCTCTCTCACTTCATGGAAAGACCGGAGTTGGAAAACGAAAGGAGAAGAAGACCGCCGAAGGACAAAGAGAAGGTGGTGCAGTGTGCAGCCAAGCGCATGTTAGCGTTGGTACCCGCTACGAAACCTCCCGCTCCGCCGGCCAATCAGGTCCAGCTGGCAGCACTAGCGGTCGATTTAAACGTACGGCTGAGATCAGCCGATATGCCCGCCGCAATGCAAGAACGCGTCATCAGACACGCCAGAGTTCTTCTCGACACGAACGCCGACAACAAGAGATTCAATCCCACTCACTTAGCCATGTGTCTTAAGAAGGTAATTTATTTAAAAACTCTCAGCTTCAAATGTTTGATTGTTTGAACTACGCCGTCTAATAGTACCGGTTTTTTTTTTTTTTTTATGAACTTGTATTATTTTCAGGAATTTGATGCATTGTACGGACCGGCTTGGCACTGTATTATCGGGAAGAGTTTCGGGTCATTTGTGACGCACGCGAGCGGTGGATTTGTGTATTTTTCAATAGACAAGTTGTCGTTTCTTCTCTTCAAAACAGAGGTCCGCCCTGCTGTTGCTTCTAAGAAGCCTCCTCTGCTTCTCAAATATAAATCTTAAAACTTAATTGGAATTTTGTTTTTTCCTTTTCCAAAAAATGGGGAAAAAAAAGAAGAAGATAATCAAAAGTGGGCTTTCTTTTATTTGTAATATTGTAATTTGAATGAAAAATGGAACGTGTTCTTTTTGTTCTTCAACGCACTGGCTGGTTGTGCTCACCTGGTTGAAGCTGCTACTTGCTAGCCTGTCACAGATTAAAAATGTCTGCCTTCGAATCACGCTCACATTATTATAACTTTTATTAATGTGAGATTACCAGGTTGACGGCATCAATTGAAGCCTCCGCATGGGCGTTTCTTCTCAATTGTTGTAACTTGAGACTAAATTTTCGGACTATGATCAACAACCTCTCACTTTACGACAAATGTATGTTTCTAAATTCTCATCCATATTTAAAAAACAAAAAAGATTAATTTTTAATTCTAAGAATGCGTAGAATCTTCTTGTGCAAGTAAAACCATTGATTAGTATTCCTTGCGTCCAGAGATAAACATATCTGTTTAAATTTTGGAGGGAAGCAGTTTACTTGATGATTGTGGAGCAGCAATTGAAATCTGCCGTTGCATGTCCGATTAGCTTCAGGATTAGTCTTAAATATATGAATAAAGGCATCCGTAGTTCTGTTTCTTCTACGCATTATTCTTTGTTTCTGTTTTATTAAGAAGGGTTGAGTTTGGCTATGGACATTGAGGTGTGTTCGTTTTCATCAGCTCTTCCACCGCAACATTCCAGGAATGATTTGAAGGATCCATTAAATGCTGCTACGTTTGAAGAGTCTTGTTATTACTCTTCGTTGAAATTCGATAATTACGAAAACAACGAGATGAAGAGGACGATGATGATAGGGAGAATGTTTTACTCCAGGAACGAGCGATAGAGTGAGTAAAGTGATAAGAGTTAATAACAGAGGAGTTCACGAAAATGAATATTTTCATGGGGTCTAATTGTGATAGTGTGGGGAGGAGATGCGTTCCATTCTATCCGTGTTTCCAGTTCCTGAAGTGCACTTCTTTCAGTGCTTGTTAGATAGAGGCTGGAACCTTTAATTTTTTTTCTTATGTATTAATCTTCTCCATGAGGCTGGCTGATCTCTTAATTTCTCCTTTTTTTGGTATATTAAACATGTAATTTTTTTATTAAATTTTTCTCCTTTTCTCTTTTAGGTTCAATCTTATTAAAAAAAAAGAAATTATCATTGTACCACTTTTTTTTTATCTTATATTCATTAAACCACCACAAAATTCTAACATGTTTTCTGCACTACCTTTCATTTTAAATTTGTATCAATTAGCTACTTTTACACTAACACCATTAAATAATTCAAACGAAATTATGATTTAACTCCTAAATAAATTAAAAGACCATTTTATTTTATAAAATATTTGAAAATAAAAAATTATAATTATAAAAATACCCCTAAATTTAATAAAAATAAATCTAAAATAGAAGTGTTCAGCTTATTATTATTAAATTTAGATTTTGGAAAGTTTTAATAATTATTTTAAAAAAACTATAATTTTGCAAAATTTTAATAAAAATAGCTAAATTTATTTATTAAGAAATAAATCCCAAAATTTTAATAATTTAGGGGATTTTTATTAAATCCCAAAATTTTGTAATTATTTTTATAATTATAATTTTTTATGAAAAAATTTTTATTAAAAAATAAAAATTTTAATTTTGGGATTTGTTTCTTTATTAAATTTAGGGGTATTTTTATAATTATAATTTTTTTTATTTTAAAATTTTTTATAAAATAAAATAGTCTTTTAATTTATTTAGGGATAAAATTATCATTTCATTTAAATTATTTAACGGTGTTAGTATAAAAGTGACTAATTGATACAAATTAAAAAAGAAGTGTGGTGCAGAAAATATGTTAAACTATTATAGTGGTTAAATGAACATAAGGTAAAAGAAAAATAGTGCAATGATAATTTTCTTAAAAAAAATCGTAGAGAAATTAGCCGTCTGACTCTCAGAAAAACTTAATATGAGCTACGGCTATAAATAGTGGCTTCTAGATGATTTTCACTTTCGTAGTTCAGAAGCATGAAGTTTCATAAATTGGCTAACAATAAGTAAAATTATAAATACATGGCTTTCAATTTGGAATCAGTTTTATTTAGTTGGGCACGGAGTTTAGGGAGATACAACAAAACTCATCTAATAGGGTATATACATAGCATTCATAAATGATAGATAACAAAATCAACTAATTTTTTTACAAGTGACCATGATATAAATTATGCGTCCATATAAATATTTTTGGTTCAAGATTTATTTGACAAGAGGAGATAATCATTAACAGATTAAGATAATCTTTTATATAAAACTAATCTTTGAAGTTAATGCCAATCACTTTCTCTACCAAATGCGATAAGGACTAGTAGAGTTTTACACGCTTATTCATCTATTTCAAATTATGTTTCCTGATAATACTTGGTCGAGAAACAAACCAATGAGAGGATCCAACGTCAGTCAGTTAGTTGCTCTAAGTTACTCTGTGTGTGATCATCTATTTTTCAAAATACAACATGCAAAATGTAGAAATTATCAGTGCATTAAAATTACTTAGAAGCACGTACTTGACCCAGATTAGAACTCTAATCCGTTCAGCAGAATATCTGTTTTCAAAATTCCTATATAAGTATAAAACTAGTCTACATGAAACTTATTTTCACTTTTACTTATAAGCTGTTTCATTGATCATTGATGGCAAGAGGAGTTTCTTGTTGTGATGGTGGTGATGATAGTCTTAGTTGTGGTGGCGGCGGCGGTGGCCGTAAGAGTAAAAGTGTGTGTGTGAATAGGCTTTCTTCTTCTTATGGTTCTTTAGTGGCAGCTTCTTCTTTAGGTGAAATAAGAAATATTTCTTCGGACAATGATAATAAGAGCAACATGTTTTATGGCATGTGTGATATTGATGATACGAGTGATATATTATATAAAGAAGATTTGCTCGACTGTTACAAAAGGGGAAGAGCTATGAAGTCTTTCAGGAACGCGCAGAAAAGGTCCCCATCATTGTTTCGATGCCTTGAGTTCTTGAAGCTTTTATGCTGCAGGACATAAAGACCTTCATAAATTTTACAACTTTTTTTTTCCAGTTTCGTTTTTGTATATAGCAACAAGGCTGCAGCAAGACGAGCCTTGTTACTGACTTACTGTAATGTGTGAAAATGTGTTCCCTAAGTTTTGACCATTGTAAGTACATTAAAATAGAACACTTTCTATTTCATAGAATCGATTTATTTCCCTAATCATAGGCTTTTATTTGGTGGTTTTTGGTGTTTTTCACGTCACAAAATGCTAGAACCCATACTGACAGAAGAACAAAGATCAAGGACCATATATCCAAGCAAGGATACTGAATATGATTGATCATATATAAGAAAAAAAGAAGAAAATAAATTTGAAACATATACTCGCCATTTTACATCAATGTAAACGATCTTTACAACAATTGATAAAGTGCGGGTGCATTCCCTAAGGATCACTTAGGGAGAAGATCCTGAAACCCTTGCAAGAAATACCTAAGCATCAGTTTGCAGAAGATTCTAATAGGGAAGATAACAATGAACAGGCTGCTACAAGAAGTTAATGGACGCCGTAAAAATTAGCTGACTAACATATGACCACTGAAGTTTCTATAGAACTTAAAAAAACACTAACAAAAAATTAGTTGACATTTGCCCCAGAATCTGGAACAGTAATTAGTGAAAAGTAGTGACACATTACGTTTGCATACTCTGCTGTATTGTGTGTATATTGATACCAACACAAGCATTCACCTGTGTGATCATAAGCAATTATACAAAAGAGAGAACAAAATATTCCATCCAAACATTAGACGAGGAAATCCGAGATCAACCACAAATGTTATCCAGAATGCGTTGTGTTCGAGATGGAGTGCCTAGGACCAATTCCCCTTGTCAGAATCACCTTAAGCATTCATACAAAGAGTTGGTGCATGATGGAATGTGCCATCGAAAGAACTTGACAGTCCCTAGAGCCGGACCCCTTTTCAAGCAGAAAATGCCAAAAACAATACTGCCTAATAAGTTCTCTCATTTCGCTTCTCGTGACTCGACTACTTCTTTCCCCTTATTGTTGGTTTCTGTATCGTTCTGCATTTCAAGAAGCTTCCGTTGTTCCTCTTCACTCTCTCGTGCTTTAGTTTCTTTCACAGCTTTGGGTTTATTGCTCGTAGACTGCTGATACATAACCCCACCGAGCATACAAATCAAAAGGCCTACAGTTCCCACCCATGTCGAATGCTTGTCCCAAATAACCAAGTTAATCACAACAGTCAATAACTTGTTAACTATACCAAGAACTGTGAAGCCTGTTGCAGAAATTGCCCTCCGACAAGAGAACCCAAAGAAAGAAATGGCTAAACCAAATATACATGATAATCCCACAGGCAAAACCACCTCAAAAGAGTACCAATCTGATGCAGTTGTCATTTCATGCTTTATTTTCTTCAGTTCCCCCATTATAAGAAGCTCCAAGGGAAAGAGTAGGAGAGCCTCAAGATTATTGTACAGAACAAGACCCCATGTATTCAAACCAATTGTCATCACCACATGCTTGATGTAAACAAAGTCAATGGTCATGCTTACCAGGTAAGCCAGAGCCCAGCTGTAAGCCATGATTGTAAACTGGTAATCTGTTAGAACATAAATTACACTTCCACCAAAGATCGTAGCAAGTGAAAGCCATGTCTTGATTGATGGCCATGGTTGGTGTAAAAATAGGGTCTCGCCTATTGCTACAAAGATGGGAACTGCTGATCGAAAGACAATGAAAGTATCAACATTGGCATGGAGAAGGAGCTCACTGTTGGTGAACAGAGAGAGGTAAAATATAATGGCTGCAGGTAGAAACCGCCACATTGTCAGAAGGTCAAGCCCGTCATGCTCTAAGAACTTGAAATAACCACAAAGAAGCACACCAGCTGCACTTGTGAAGTACTGCAAGGCAGTTAGTGCCCCTGGATAAGGAAATTTCATGATAGCCCATTTGTTGATAATGGAGAGCAAAGAAGCAGAGATGCAATACCCAGCAGCTACACCATAGATCGAGGCCTGGTGTGCTAAAGTGTCGTACCAGGTCAATTTTGTTTTGCAGGTAGAAAGTGGTTCTGAATTATTTGGAGTTTTAGCAACTGGTGGATTCTCCTCATCCTTAGACATCTACAAAGAAACCAAAAATTTTTACAAGTAGATCAAGCCAGAATTTTCAATGTGTTAACCACAGACCATCAATCTCATATTAAATTGTCAATAACCTCAGCCATATAACAAGCACCAAGAAACCATATATTAACTATTCAAAAGCAAAGATTTTTGTATGTCCTCGAAAACTATTATAGATTAGCTAAATAGAAAGTGAAGTTTTCTAGACACAGATGTATTTGTTCTGGTTTCTCTACAAGCTCACCAACAATATAGTAATAATTATTATTCAAAGTGTGATGAGGATCCAGTGGAAATAATATTTCATCATCATAAAAGTATTAAACATTCTTCTATAATGTAGCAATTAGAATTTCAAACTTGAACAAAACCAGCTAGCAACTTCATTTCCAGTTTCGACCATGCAAAATAATTTTAAAAATATACAGACGATGAAACAGGTAAAAGAATTAAAAGTAAACAGACCTGGATTAGATGATTTAACTAAAACGACGACGGAGAAGCCTCGTAATCGGGTGTCCTTGCAGGTGGTGAAGTGGAGAAGTGAGCTGAATCTGAAAACGCTTAAAACGACGAAGACAGCGTCGTCGGTGAGATTTTATAAAACGCAGAGTTTAATAAGGATCTCGTCGGCAGAAATTTGGGATTGTAAAACCTCGACTCTAGCTGTCTGCCTGGAAGAACTCTTCATTCCTTTTTTTAAATACTTTCGTTGACGGAATAATAACATAAAACTCCCTGAATTCTCAGATACTTACAGATAAGATAACAATGTTTATATTATTTACATACTCCTACTGTCAATTTTGTTAAAAGTTTCAAACAAATTTATACTTCTGAAATTTTTGACTAATTAGTTCCTAGATAAACTGATTTTTGGAGTAAAACTAAGAAATTATGTACTTTTTATTGTGTACTAGGGATGTGGCTATCCACCATCACGATTGGTTAATTTAATTAGTCGAATGTATAGCGCTTGTCTTGATTAGAAGATAAATAAAAGTAAAAAAATTGGCTTACTAAGTAGTAAAATAAGGAAAATCACTTGTGATACTATCTGCATATCATGCATGCAACTAGCCTCATTTGTTTCATCAACACCACTCGCACAGCTTGAGGGACAGTAAAATCAAGTTATTAATATGACTTTTGTGACGCCAATATTTATGTCTTTTACAACTCAATAAAACCAAAATTTCATGGGTTATAAGTAGTTATAACCTCTATTCATTTTAATTAATGACAAAGCTAGCAACATTTTTTGGGATGGGCTGGATTTTTTTAATTAAATATTTTTCTTTTGTATGAAAAAATTATTAATAAGAAATTAAAGATTACACCTAATAAGGGATATAACAAGCCTTATTCTTCAAAGTATTTGTTTTCTACGAACAAATCTATTGAAATTCGTAATTGTTCCTTGATTTTAATTTTAAAAGTTTAGACTTTGATAAGAAGATATAAAAAGAAAGTTTAAAGTTAAAACAGGGACGAAAACTGACAAGAATTTGATTACGGTTAAAGAGACGGCATAACTAATTAATAAAACGTTCTTATATAAGTTCCAACAAGAGCATTTTTATAATTAACTAAAAAAAAATTTCCTTCAGCTTAACTACTAATTTTAGCTAAACTATTCTGTAATGCTTCCTACATCGCCAATAGTATAACATTTTTATTAATAATTTTCATTAAAATTTTATAATAAACACAAGACACAATAGAGACCTATGTCAAAAATCATACAACTACATTCTTACGTTTGATTTCTTTACAATTAGGGAGCTAAATGTTATTAGTTTATTAAACTTGGTTAAAACCTCCCGAGTCGCATGGGTTCGTATCGCACGTGCCGCTAGACTGCCGGCCTGCGCCGTGCCGCTCCATGCTCTATTTCTAATTAGTTCATGTTTCAGGGATGTATTTGAAATGTTGAAAGATCTAATTGCAACATAAAACCCCACGCAATCTCAACTGATAACTACCGGCTGCCGGTGCCACTGTGACAGTGACAGGTGGGTTCTGGCGGTTATTATTATTATTTGAGTTATTAACTAGATTTGTCATAAATTTGTAATGTGTATGAGAGCTGGATTTTACAAACTCATTATTTTCGTTCCCATAGGAATTCTCTATTCTTTAGTTCCTGTTCTTTGTCAAAAAAAGAAAAAAAAAGAAAAATAACAAACACACCCCCAATATTTAGGTAAAGAGATAAAAATTTTCTTAACGTTTCAAAAAAGATATTTACACCCTAATTTATTATAATTTTACCATTATATATTTCTAGTATATAAAAAAATTTATTAGATTATTTAATTTATCTATATACTATTAATAAAATTATAAATAGACAAATTGGATATTATAAACAAAATTATAAATATACTCTCATTACCCAATTTGTCTATTTAAATTTTTATCAATAACCAATTTTCAAAAAAGACATCTATACACCTAAAAAATTGTAAATAAATTATAATTTAAAAAATAAAATTACTTATTAATAACCAATTTTATTTCAACTTTAAACTTATATATTTAACAATTCTCCACATGTCAATCATTTAAACTTGTACATGTATAAGTAATTTTCTATGTTATTTATTATGGTATTAATAACCAATTTTATTTATAAAATTATAATTTATTTACAATTTTTTTAAGTGTGTAGATGTCTTTTTTGAAAATTAGTTATTGATGAAATTTTAAATAGAGGAATGAATCAATGAGGGTATATTTATAATTTTATTAATAATATATAGATAAATTGGATAATCTAATAACTTTTTTTATATGGCAGAAGAGTATAATGATAAATTTATAATAAATTAGAGTGTAAATATCTTTTTTAATACTTTGAGGGAGTTTTTGTCTCTTTACCTAAATGTTGAGGGTGTGTTTGTTCTTTTTTCAAAAAAGAAAAAGTTTATTAGTGCAGGCATGTTTCAATCAAAGGGGTTACTAAAGATTTCTCAAATCATATCTCGCAGAGTTTGTTTTATTTTGAAGTAAAATTTACATCTCATTTTTATGGTTTATTTTAGAATCAAATATAACTTCAACTAATTCTTAAATTTTGATTAGATTCAAAAATTCTAGATTAGCTATTAATGTTACTATTGGACCCACTCATAAATTGCCTCATTTTTTTTTAATTTCCAATCTAGTTATTCCTCTCTCCTAAGAAAGTCTTAAGTCGATTGATGATGTAGTGGTCTGTCCTTATTTTTTATTGTTGATTTCCTTTTTGTTCTACCTTTTTGAAGAATTTTCTGAAGCTCCTCATCACTCTCTTGTACCTCAGTTTCACTTATACCCCTTGGTTCATTGGTCAGAGAATGCTGATACATAACTCCAATAAGCATACAAATCAAAAGGCCAAGAGTTCCCACCCGCGTCGAATGCATATCCCAAAAGGTCAAATTAATCCCAACATTCAATGGCTTGTTCACTACACCCAGAACTGTAAACTGATAAAGGTACCAGTCAAAGCATTAATAATAGTTGTTCTATTCAGGGTAAGAACGACCATACAAGTTGACTTTGAGTAATTCTCTCCTTTATTCATGAGTACAAGAGCTTATTTATAGTAAAAGAAATACACGAAAACAACTCAACTAAACAACCGAGATTGTAGGCTAAGATAACAACCTTGACTCAACAACTAGCTAAATATCCTAAATAGTCGGGTAACAGAATGAAATAAATAAGCAACAATTGTTAGGAAATTTATGGGTGAAGCAGAACCGCAACTAAAATGAAATTGGAAGAAAATAAAGAACAAGCACAAAAAAAGACATCAGGAAATTACGTCGTTCGACTTTTAGCGTACGTCCATGGGCGAAGACAGAAGGAAAATATTTTACTAGTGAAAAGGGATTACAAGTATTGTAATATTTTAACTCACCTCCCAAAACCCTAATATGCCTAACTCTCAAATCACTAAAACAAGAGCTTTATTATTTAAGCTCTACAACTCTCTACTATGCAGGAATTGCTTCTCACAAACTAGAATGATTAAATGAGGGAATGAGCCCCTCTATTTATAGCCAAAATCTTGGCTACTATTCACGTTTTTTTAAAAAATTATTTTTTAAAATTCAAAGTTCAAAGTTCAAAGTTTAATATTCAAAATTTGAATATCTAGAATTTTGAATTTGATATTTAAAGTTTGAATGTCTAGAAGAGGCACAAATCTTGACATTCTCCCACTTGGAGATTTGATTGAGAATCAATCAATCTCCACACCATCCTTTCTGTTTCGTCATTGTCATGTTGCCTACGTTTCTGCTAGGTTACAAGAGGATTTACTCCATATAAACTTATCAGTATTGATTGGCTTAGTCAAAACATATGCTAGGTTCTCCTTGGTATGGATTTTCTATAAATCCACACTTCCGTCTTCCACTACTTCTCGAACGAAGTGATACTGAACTCCTATGTTTTTTGTCCTGGAATGAAAAGCTAGATTTCTTGCAATATGCAAGGCACTCTGACTGTCACAAAACACAAAATTTTTTTGTTGTTTGTGTCCGAGCTCTTCCAATAACCTTTGTACCCAAATAGCTTCCTTGCAAGCTTGTGTAGCTGCCATATACTCTGCTTCTGTTGTAGATAAGGCCACAACGGTCTGCAATTTTGAAACTCAGCTTACAGCTGCTCCCGCAAGTGTAAACACATAGCCAGTAGTGGATTTCCTTTTATCAAGGTCTCCTGCAAAATCTGAATCCACATAGCCCCTGACAGTAAACTCTAATCCTCCATAACATAATGCAACATCTGAGGTTCCTTTGATGTATCTCAGAATCCTCTTCATAGCTATCCAATGCTCTCCATTGGGATTCGCCATGTATCGATTGACTGCTCCCACTGCTTGTGCAATATATGGTCTAGTACATATTATAGCGAACATCAAACTTCCCACTGCTGATGCATACGGTACTCGAGACATCTCATTCCTCTCTACTTCATTACTATGACACATACTTGAGGATAATTTGAAATTAACAGGAAGTGGGGTAGAAATTGACTTATAATCTTGCATGTTGAAGCGCCGCAATATTTTCTTCAAATAATTTTTCTGTGAAAGCCAAATCTTCATGTTATTTCTGTCTCGATGAATTTGCATCCATAGAATCTTGTTTGCTGGTCCCAAATCCTTCATTTCAAACTCCCTAGCCAATTGTGCCTTCAATTCTTAGATTCGATCTTTGTTGGGGCCTGCTACCAATATGTCATCCACGTACAACAGTAAAATGATGAAATCATTATTTTCAAACCTCTTGTAATATGCATAATGGTCTGAACTGAGTTTGTTGTAACCAAGGCTCATGATGCAGGAATCAAATCTCTTATACCAATACCCCGGCGCCTGTTTGAGACCGTATAGAGATTTGTTCAACCTGCTAACCAAGTTCTGCTTTCCTGTTTCTGTAAAACCTTCTGGTTAGAGCATACATATTTCTTCTTCAAGTTCTCCATGAAGAAATACAGTTTTCACATCTAACTACTTAAGATGTACGTCAAATGTAGCATACATTGCCAAGACTATTCTGACTATTGTCAGTCAAACCACCGGCGAAAATATCTCGTAGAAGTCAATACATTCTTTCTGAGCATATCCTTTCACCACTAATCTTGTACGATATCGCTCCACTTGGTCATTGCCATCACGCTTGATCTTGTAGACCTATTTGTTACCAATGGCTTTTCTTTCACGCGGTAGTGGTATAAGTTCCCATGTCTTATTTTTGTGTAGAGCTTCAATTTCTTCTTGCATTGCTGTCATCCACAAAGCAACATCTAAGCTTTCTAAAGTTTCATGGAAAGTTAATGGCTCTCCATCCTCTGTTAGAAGACAATATGCAACATTGATCTCTGTGACATACTCCAAGTTCCACGCTGGCGGTCGTCTCTCACGAGTTGATCGATGAACTTCTGGAGCCTCAGACTCGACTGGTTCTTATTCCTCGTGCTCTGATGCTGCTTCAAAAGGATCTGAATCTTTTGGATTATTTTCTACAAATACCGGTAAAGTCTTTGATTTTTCTTTTACAGTGCCATCATCTTCATCTTTCCTTTGCAGTTGATCTTCTACAAAAATAACATCTCTGCTAATGACGATCTTGTGGGCAGTGGGGTCCCACAGACAATACCTCTTTATTCCATCAGCATATTTCAAGAAGATATATCTTCTAGATTTTGGATCCAGCTTTGTTCTTTCTTGGGCATTATACATCACGTATACAGGACATCCAAATGCATGTAGGTAGGAGTAATCAGCTGGCTTTCCAGTCCACATCTCCATTGCTGTCTTCAGCCCAATTGCTATAGATGACGACTGATTTACTATATAACAGGCAGTTTCGGTTGCTTCTACCCAAAATGAATTAGGTAGACTCGCAGTCCTCAACATAGATCTTATTCTTTCTGTAAGAGTTTTGTTCATCTGCTTCGCCATTCCATTTTGTTGAGGAGTGTATGCCACCGTGAACTGCCTCTTAATACGTTCTTTTTTACAGAAAGCAAGAAACTCGCCGTCTGTATACTCTCCACCGTTATTTGTCCTTAAGCATTTGATCTTTTTCCTAGGTTCAAGTTCAACCCGCGCTTTGTACTGTTTGAACACCGAAAACACATCTGACTTTTTCTTGATTGGGTACGCCCAACATTTCCTGGAATAATCATCAATAAAAGTAACCAAGTACTTTGCACCTCTCATTGACATATCAGGTGATTCTCAAATATCAGAATGAACCAAGTCTAAAATGTATTTACTTCTAGCAACAGATCTATTGAACTTTAATCAATGCTGCTTACTTGTAACACAATACTCGCAAAATGGTAAACTTACCGATTTGAGCCTTGGAAGCAATTTTCTTTTAGAGAGAATCTTGAAACCTTGTTCTGGCATGTGATCGAGTTTGAGATGCCACATCATCGTTGATTCTTCTCCATTTGATGTGACACACACATCAGCTTCCTGTAGTGTTTCTCCTTTAAGCATGAATAGATTAGCACAGATCTTTTCTGCCTTTATCAATACAAGCGCGCTTCTAGTAATCTTCATGATCCCATTTTCAACATGAGTTTTGCACCCATGACTATCTATTGTCCCAGATATAATAGATTTTTCTTCAAGCCTTTGATATGTCGTACCTCCTTAATTGTGCGAACTGTACCATCAAACATTTTAATTTTGATAGTACCAATACCAGCGATCTCTAAGGCATGATCATCTCCCATATAAATAGATCCTCATAAGAAAGGTCCGTATGTGTGGAACCATTCTCTCCGAGAGGTCATGTGCTAGGTAGATCCCGAGTCTATAAGCCAGACATCAGATAGCCATTTTCTGCCTTCTGAAACAGTTAATGCCTCACTGTAGAGAATTTCGCCATCATCCAAGGTACTTGCTACACACCTCTGAGCATTTAATGACTCAGGTTCTTTGCCCTCTCTTCTCTTTTGATTGTTCCAATATTCTTTTTTGACATGCCCTTTTCTTGCCACAGTTGTAGCATTTAATATTCTTCTTACTTCTGGATTTTGATCTAACATGATTGTGACTCCTAGTGGGGCCACATTACGTTGATCTCCCTCTCGTCACTGATAGCGCTTCTATTGGTTGCGAACTTACTTGTCTGTCTTCCTTACTTTTCCGTCTACTCTCCTCATTTAATATGGAGGCTGTAATATCGTCAAAAACTAGACTGTCTGCTGGTTATAAAGCTCCAGGGGAAAGATAACAGAGCCTCAAGATTGTTATACAAAAGAAGATCCCATGTGTTTAGCCCAATCGCCATGACCACATGCTTGATGTAAACACAGTCAATGGCCATGCTCACGAAGTAAGCAGTGACTGTGAATTATCTGTTAGAACATAAACCAGGCTTCCACCCAGGATTGTAAGAAGTGAAAACCAAGTCTTGATTAATGGCCACGGTTGGTGCAAAAATAGGGACTCTCCTATGGCTACAAAAAATGGGGACAGCTGATCGAGAGACGACGAATGTATCAACATTGGCATGTAAGAGGAGCTCACTATTGGCGAACAGAGAGAGGTAAAATATAATGGCTTCGGACGCAAAGCGTCTCATTGTTACAAATGTAACTAAATCGTGGTCTATGAACTTGAAACAGCTGCCACAAGGGAGGACACCAACTGCACTTGTTAAGTACTGTAAAGCAGTTAGTGCTTCTGGATAAGGGAATTTCATTGTTGCCCATTTGTTGATAATGGCGAGTAATGAAGCAGATAAGCAATATTCGGCTGGTACGCCATAGATTGAGGCTTGGTGGTCTAAACTATTGTACCAGGTCATCATTTGTTCTATGCTGGGATTTATTTTTTCAATTAGTGGAATCTCCTCGACATTAGTCATCTACAGGGAAAGCAGAAGATTTTATTAGATTGGTGTAGCATTTGATGATTTAGTATGAAAACAAGTAGAGATATGGTAGAACCATGATTTTGATTTATCTTTGATACTTTCCAATTGTTATATAGTACAATTATTGATATTTTTATGATTAGAATTTAATTAAGATTCGCTTACATCAGTACTATTAAAAACGTTTAGAATTCAATCCCACAAATTTGGAGGATTAACTTCACCCACAAAAAAATCAACTTCTATCAAATTATATATAATTGGAAAGGGAAATTCTTATACAAGAACTCAAAACCCAAGATCCCAATTTAAATTTTGGGAGCTTGGGACCAGTGAGGCTCCTGCTGTAATATATGAACACTTTAAGGCCGCTTTTCATCAAACTTCTGATGTACCAATCCAAATATTTATAATAAGCTGCTTAAATTATATGATAATTATTTCTTTTCTCAGGGATACATTGTGTAAGTGTTGAAAAAAAATCAATAACGGTATAAACCGCTGAGAATCTAAACCTAACGACAGCAATAGCCGGCCCGGCCACGTGGGCTCTGGCGGTTAATATTATTAATATTACTATTTGAATGACTTGTAAGCTTTTTCTTGAAACATTGCGACGCTTAAAAGACTATATAAACAAATGTCATTCTGCTGGGAAAACCCTCTCGAATCTTTATGTCATTTATTGTTCTCGGGCAAAATGGCCTCAACGACGCTCACCGCACGTTTCAATCAATCGGTCACAAAAGAAGCTCTCAGATCGTATCTTGCAGAATTCATCTCAACTTTCTTTTATGTCTTTGCTGTTGTGGGATCCGCCATGGCTTCAAGTTAGTACCCAGAACAGTTTTAACTTTAATTACTTATTTTTAATCCTCAAAATGTTACATGCAACAACTTTGATAACCAATTAGTTTTCGTTAATGTTTAATTCATGTGTTATGGAAGAGAAATTGAGTCCAGATGCAGCATCAAATACATCTAGTCTGGTGGTTGCTGCGATTGCGAACGTGTTTGCATTGTCATCAACTGTTTATATTGCGGCAAATATTTCCGGTGGGCACGTAAATCCGGCCGTCACATTTGCAAAGGCAGTGAGTGGACACATCACCGTGCCAACGGCTCTGTTTTATTGGGTTTCTCAGATGCTAGCCTCAGTCATGGCTAGCCTTCTCTTGAGAGTCACCGCCATTGGTCAGGTAATGAGCCATCTTTAGGCCCAAATGTGGTTAAAATTTTTCAAAATTTTATGCCTCGAACTGAAACCACTTGAAATTTTTGAATGCTTGTTACTTTTCTAGAACATTCCAGCGTACACAATTGCACAGGAAATGACAGGATTTGGGGCGTCTTTATTAGAAGGTGTCCTAACTTTTGCTTTGGTGTACACTGTTTATGCTGCTGGTGATCCTAGAGGCAGTCCATTGGGAGCCACGGGGCCATTGGCAATTGGGATGATGGCAGGGGCTAATGTCCTGGCAACGGGACCTTTTTCCGGTGGCTCGATGAACCCGGCGTGTGCGTTTGGGTCGGCTGTGGTTGCCGGAAGTTTCAAAAACCAGGCGGTCTACTGGGTTGGTCCTTTGTTCGGAGCCGCGGTTGCTGGGCTTGTTTATGATATTGTCGTGTTCCCTCCCCAAGTTCAAGATTCTATTACAGGAGTTTCTGAAGGAATTCGGGTGTGATTGCCGCAAATTAACATTATAATAAATCTAACATTAAGTATAATTTCTTTATTTGTTTTATAATTTATAAAATTATTTATTTACATAGATGGGTAACTCAATTTTAGTAGTAATTATATTACTAATTCCAATTACAACTACAACTATTAACTACAATTAAAAGTACACTTTTTGCAAATTATTATTAAAAAATATATTTATCAATTAATTGAAGATAATTTTGTGTGCGAAATAGAAAAAGTATGAATATAAATATTAAAAAATATTTTTATTTGTGTATTTACTTTGTACAAGAATCGAAATGTACCATTACAAGTTGCTAGTAGTGAACGCAAAGATAAAAAGTCATCCGTAATAATAATACAACCAACATGTGTAAAACGTATGTGCCAGTGTGTCTTATATGATTTGTCGTTTATGTTTTGACATTCAATGCAAGTCATTAGCAAAATAAATATCCATACGACGTTCTGCCATTATGTTTCTTGACAAATAATCTGTCATTTACGGAGCCGAACTCCAAATGATTTTACAAAAGTAGGAGATTGTTTGTTTATTAACAGTTACACAAATAATAACAATTACAATTGTAATTGTAAAATTAAAAAAAAAAAAGAGAGAAAAATATAGAAATGGGAGTAATCACAACATTCGAGTTTTAATTTTTGTCCCCACTATTGTGGGCCAACATCGAGTAGAGGATGCATTTTGTAATTTATAAAATTCAATTAACAATTCGTTCTGTGTGTTCATTGCTAGGCGACCTGTCATCCAAAAAGTTGAATCTCGAGTAATTTTATTAGAAGGAAGTGATTGTTTGCTTTTAACAACTACACGGAATAAACACTTTAAGTTCCAATTTCAGTCCCCACTACTATCAATCACTTGTCAACTAGAGGATGAATTTCACATTTTATAAAGTTACTTATTTACCATCTAATAGATGAGTTACTCAATTTTAATAGTAATTGTATTAATGACTTTGATTATAACTACAACTATTAACTACAACTGAGACTATAATTAAGATTATAATAAAATAATAAGATAATAAACTTCAACCATATAAATATATCATTGCACCATAATATTGTATACTTGAAATCGATGAACCTCATTTTTTTTCCCCATATTTGTTGTCTATGAAATTGGAGTCGGCTCATCAATGGCGGATCTAGGAAAATAATTTACCGGGGGCTAAATTAGATGATAGTAAAATATGAAAAACTAAAATTTTGAATATATAAAATATTTGCTAATACATTTATAATTATTCTCTACGCATTTTCATACTTTAAAAATGTTATGCAATAAACTCATTATCAATATTATTAAATTTATTGTTTCCTATATAAACAATCAAACTATCATTTATTCTATCCGATTCCAAAAATAATTCTTCATGAGTTTCATTACTGAAAACGTTCGCTCTACTATTATTATAGAGATTGGAAGAATTAATCTTATTTTTTAAAAAAGAAAATATTTTGAGTGGTGGACTATCATTATTTTTAATTAAAATACAAGTTTTTATAATTCTTAAAAAGTTAAATTTTAAATTTTATGGGGGTTTATAATTTATAGTGATTATTTTAATAGTTTTTTTATGGGAGCTAATTAGAAAATTAAAACATTTTTTTTTAATTTTAGAATATTTTTTGACCAGTGGGGGCTCAAGCCCCCACTGATCACAAGTTACATTCGCCCCTGTCAGACTCATTTCCATTGGTGGGCTTGCTTTGTTTAAGAATTGGAGTGACTGTTATAAGTTTCTAAAATTTCTTTAGCTAATAACTGTCCTTGGTGTTATTGTTATCTATTATAATAGTAGCAATAATAATGATAAAAATAAAAATAATGATAGTAATAAGAGCTATAAGATAAAAACAACAACAATAATAATAATGACAATAACAAAAATTTTACATCATAATCGGCACATAGTATTGGATGATCTGCCGTTTATTTTTTTTTCTTGAAAGAAAACGAGAAGTCGACTTGTTATTGAATATAAAATGACGAGTCGTTCGTTCTTTATTGCGGCCGACCTATGAAAACAATATGCCTCGCTGGCGCATACTATTTACAACTATTTGTTTGTGATTTGCCAAAAGATGATGCGCCGTTTGCTTCATGATCGGATATACGCCGCATTGGCCTTTTTGTTTATTGAAAGGCGCCTTGTCATCCATAAAATTGAATTGTACACTATCACTTAATATTATTATCATCTATTATAATGATAGGTGTAATAGTGATAATAATAATAATAATAATAATAATCTAAAAAATTTCAAATCGGCCTAAAGGTTATAGATGACACATCACGTATCGATTTGTTATTAAGACCTTAGGTTGTCCAAAAGACGACAGGTCATCCATAGTATTAAGACGACTGACACACAAAAAAATTATGTGCTAACTCATCCTATAGATGACTCATTGTTAGGGGTGTTCAGAATCCAATCCAATCAGTTCAATCTGTCTGATTTGTGAAAATCTGCTCCTTATAAATTCGATCTGTGGATTTGATATAAATTAAAAATTAAAAATCTGCAATCGATGGATTGGATATGGATTTACTTTTGTAAATCCGTAAAAAAAAATTATTTATTTATTTATTTAGTTAAAAAATTATTATAAATTTAATTAAAAAATATTATAAATGTAACATTATATAGTTACATAAGCCTTATAACATATCATGCCATTACCCAATAAAATAAAAAATAATTAAATAATCAAATATACAAATATACAAATATAACTTGTAAAAATTGTAAAACAAAATAAAAACAAAGTCACATGCACTAGCAAAAGCAACTGAACATAACGCCAAGTTACCATCAATTTGCAAAGTCACCCAAAGTAAAGTAACATAACGCCAAGTCACCAATAATTTGCAAACAAAAAACCCTAAGCTTCCCCACCGTCACACGCATTAGCAACACCCAATATTGGTCCGATACACTCTCAACACCGATTTTTGAAGGATGTCGGCTGCGTGATTCCGGCCAGAGCAAGCCATCTTCTTCCCCGAGTCCATCGAGCCACTTCACAATCACTGGTTCCAGCCGAACAATTGCACAATCACAACCTTCGACATCGCCATCCGTACAGCTTCTCTTGGTTCCCATCGTTGACGGCTTCGTAATCACCACTTTTCGACAGACTCAACAACCCTGGTGAAGAATCGTGCTTGGTTTCAGAAACTTCGCCATTTCAATTAATTGTGGCTTTATTTGAATAATTAATTTCGGTATTATATTAATGTATTTTTGTTACTTTATTTGAACAATTAATCTCAATGTGTAATATTTTAAAACTATGAATGTATTATTTTATCTCTATTTAAACAATTAATTTGTTTAAATTTTATTCAATTTTAAATTTAATTGATAGTAAAATTATTTTTATAGTAGATTTTTTTTCATTAGTTCATGATATAAATGACAATTTTTCCCGATGGGATGAGATCTCGCAAAATCCTATCCCATTGGGAAAAATTGTGACATATTTTGGTCCCATTAAAAATTTAGGAACATGAGTAAGATTTTTTTTATCCCACTTGCATACACGGGACGAGAGTGGGATTGACAAATTCCATCCCATCCGTCTCATTGTCGACTAAGAATGATAATTTTTTCAATTGAAATGGAATCCCGCAGGATCCCATCTCTTTTGGGACGGGATTGAGACATATTTTTGTTTTAAAAAAAATATAGGGATGAGAGTGAGACGTTTTTTCATCCCACTTGCATATGCAGGACGAGACTGGAATTGGTAAATCTCATCTCATCCTGTCCCATGGCTAACCCTAGTTCATGGATTTGAGAGAACTAAAAATTTTTAATTCGAAAACTAATGCGCAAAATGGTGGATTGGATACTGATTGAGTCAAATCCGCATCCGATCCGCAGACGTATGGATTGGATGTGGATTGAGTCAAATCCGTATCCAATCCGCAGATGTATGGATTGGATTTGAATTGAATTTAATCAATCCGTGGATTGGATTTGGTTGAAAATTTATAATCCACAAAATCGTGAATCGAATATGGATTGATGTCTAATCCGTAAAATCTAATCCACGAACAACCCTACTCATTGTTTATCTTTTGACATAAAACGACGTGAAATTAGTGTCATAAATATCTAGACCACATGACGTCTTTGTGCTTTAATGACAAATGGTGCGCCATCTGCGGAGTTAAATTCTATATATTTTTAATAAAAATAAGAGATTATTTATTTTTTAACAGTTACATAATGCAATAATAATTAGAATTGTAATTGTTGGGACCTAGAATGCCCAAAATTGAATCAAAATTGTTAATTTTAAACATTTCTGGCTTGGGTTGGATCTAGATTGCGTAAAACTGCAGCAAAGTTGTTAATTTTAATCATTGTTGGCTAGTTATCGCTATCGTAATCGTAAGAGTTAGGGGTGGGCAAATGCGGGTTCGGGTCAACCCGATCGGGTTGCGGGTTGGTCGGGTTTAATAAAAATCAACCTGAATGGAACCCGAATTAATGACCCGACCCGAACATAGTTCGAGTCGGGTCATTAAATCGGGTTGAATTCGGGTTGAATCGGGTTTGGATTTGAAATGGGTCGGATTGAGTTCGGGTCAAATCGGGTCAGTTCGGGTCAGGTCGGGTCAGTTCGGGTCAGTTCGGGTCGGGTCAGTTCGGGTCATGTCGGGTCGGGTCGGGTCGGGTCCGTTCGGGTCAGTTCGGTTTAATGCAAATTTGAGCTATTTTTTTTCCTATTTTTAGAGTTTTTATGGTGGTTTTAAGACATATTTATTAATTATAGTCCATTTCACTAATTTTCAACTAAAAAAATAAAAAAAATATTATGAAATCAAATGAATAAAATTAAAATGTTAGAATTAAATTATTTGCGTATTACCTTCAAGGGTAAGATTAAGATTATTATTTGCTCAACTAACAAAGTCTAAACTTAATAAAAGTTAAAATTAATATAAACTTTAAAAGTCCAAAGATAATAGGCTATTGCCTATTAGTCTCCATGCAAAGCACAAATTCCAAATACTAGTATTTGAAAGTTTGAGACACAAAGTCACAAAGTCACAAAATTTAAACATAATTAAATTGTTTGAAAACACAAATCACAAAGTTCAAACATGAAAACTAAATAAGATTCTTTGGCTCCTCCACCTTGGTTCCTCCACAGCTCCACACAAGCACTTTGAGAAGTTCTAAATTCAAATTCTTGAACTCCAAGTTCAAGTGCCGATTACCTAGAGAAGGATTGAAGAAATGTACAATAACTAATTTCTTTAAGTCATGTTACAAATGAATAAACTCAATTCACATAAAAAAAAAATTGAGCAAATAAACCAAATTCATAAGGTTACACATAAAACATAACACAAATAAATAAATCCAATATCTTTAATTGAGCTAAAGGGGTGTTACAATCTTTCTAATTTCTATTATATCATTAAAAATTTATAATTACAAATAAATATAATATATTAATATGTTTAGCAAATTTTTCATTACACACATACACACTTCATTATATATATAGAAAAAAAAAATTAAGTCAATCATGCTTATTTTATGGCAATCATCACCAAATCAAGTTAATAATAATACTAGACAATAATACTATTCTATCAACTTCAACTTGTCTAATGAAAACAATTACAAATTTATAATTTTACAAACTACAATTAGACTTAAAAATTTAAACCTATAACAACTATAATTACAGTTTAAATTATAATCTAATAACACTATAATATCAAATTAGGAATAATAATATATATTAAAAGTTACCTTTCAAACATCCATAACACCAATGTCGGCGCTCACCGCTTCCACTGTTGAAGCTTGCGATCTTATAAGCTCTATAAAATCCAAAAAAAAAAAAGACATTAGTAAGTAACTTAAGTATATGACTACATGCAAATATTATATATAAAGTTATTATGCATTTTAAATATATTATGTATATAATGTATGATAAAAAATTAAAAATATTACCTTCTTGTAATTCCATATGAAACATTTGCTCCTTAATGTCTTCTTGGAGGTTGTAGACGGGATTGGCAAAAAGTTTAGATTGTAGCCAATTTTCAGTGCATATCAATGCCTCAACCATAGCCGGGGTTAAAGAACTCCTATACTCATCAATAATACGACTTGATGCTAAAGGCAGACTCAGATGCCACTGTGGAAACAGGAACAGCGAGGACATCCCTTGCAATTTTCTCCAGAATTGGATACCTCGATCCATTCACCCTCCACCAAAGCAAAACATTAAGTTTAAGATTGCTGGGATCTTCAACTGGGTCCTTCAAGTACCTTTCCACCTCAGATACTACTCTTCTGCTCTCATTCTGAACAGAAACCTTCCTAGCATATCCAAGGAAAGGGCGAGCAACTCGAAAAGCGTCATCGCCTTCACAACCAGCAACATCCATCAAATTACCCTCAGTTGTAAAACGTTGAGAAGAACTTGTACCTCCATAGCTGCTACTAAGACCACTCTCATTATACATCGATGGTGTGGAACTAGCGGAGAATGCACTATATGCATCATAAAACTCATTCAACAAGTCCTTCACTGCTTTGGTCATTTGTTCAACCATCAAATGATCATTGCCAAAAATAATCTCAAAAATGTGTTTAGCAAAATCCATTTTCGCTCGTGGATCAAGAATAGAGGCAATAATCAACATTTTGTTTATCTTTCCCGTGGACTCCCAATACTTATCAAATTTTTCCCTCATACTATAAGCCATAGAGGACACCCAAGGATATGTGCTTTCTTGTAGTGCAGTCAAAGAACTCTCAATTAAGCCAATAGTATCATAACAAAGATTAGAAGTCACACTCAAAGAGGCAGAAAACAACAATGTGGCATCATAAAATACCTTCAAAAACTTCACAATTCGTTCAGCACTCTCCCAGTCATCCGGTCCAGGTGGCCCCACCCTTTTAACATTATTCTCTTTCTCAGCAAAGTATGCGTCATACGGTTTATCCACTTCAGCCATTCTATCAAATGCCGCTTGAAATTTCAGCGCAGTCATCAACATCAAATAAGTGGAATTCCACCTGGTAGGACAATCCAAAACAACAATTCTCTTTGGACAATTCACCTGCTCAGCACATTGTTTAAATGTCCGCAGCCTCGTGGTGGAAGATCTCACGTACTTCACAGCATTCCGAATAGCGGCAACACTAGCATGCAACTCACCCAACCCTGAAACAACAATCAAATTCAATATATGTGCACAACAACGCACATGCATATATTGTCTCGCCAACACAAGTGCATCATCATTCCTCCAACCAAGCAACTACATAGTCACATAACCAACAGCAATGTCATTTGTAGTGGCATTATCAACAGTTATTGCAAACAATCTCTCAATCCCCCAGTCCTGTAAGCAAGCCACAATCTTTTTGCCAATCGACTTCCCTCTATGATCTTCGATTGCACTAAAACTAATAATCCTCCTATTCAAACACCAATCACTATCAATAAAATGAGCTGTAATCACCATATAACTCATGTTTTGAACAGAAGTCCATAAATCAGTTGTAAGAGACACCCGCTGCTTGTTGTTGCAAATCAAACTCTTCAACATTGCCTTTTCCTCCAAAAATAACTCCATAACATCTCTACCAACGGTTCTCCGAGATGGCATAACAAACTGGGGGATAGCTACACTACAGAAATGCCTAAATCCTTTGTTGTCTACAAACCGAGCGGCAACTCACCCATAATAATCATTTTAGTTCTGCCCTTGCAGACGCGTCCTGACTCCATCCTTTACCCAAAACTAAATTACTTGCATTTTCTTCGCCGCCCTCAGATGTCAAATTTTGTTGACTTCCACTTTGTTGTTCCCGAAATGTCTTGTATGATGCACATGTCTGTATATGCCTCTTCATATTTGTAATCCCATCAAGCCTTGAATGACATTGATATTGTTTGCCACAATAGTTGCACATGCATTTGTTTGGATTATTTTCGAGTAAAGTGAAATGATTCCATATTTGCGATCTTTTCTTCATTGGCGGCCTTTTCCGCTTCACCTTTTCCTTTCCTTTTTGGGTTCCTTCCATTTGTACACTTTGCTCTTCATCGTCACTCATTGAATTCGATCTTGAGTGTCCAAGCATCTGAATATACAAAATAATAATTAATAATCATTAATTCAAAAATCAAACGCACAGAAATATTATTAACATAATCTAATTAGTAATTTCAATTCAAATTGTTCATACTCCATAAACAAAAAGTAAGAAATTCATGATTAATTAATTATATCCAATTACGGAATTCCCATTTCCCATAATAATATGATATTATTTGCCTATCTATGTCTTAATTCTTATTATAAACCCTTTAATTTCAAGCCCAAATAACTTGTACTTAATGACTTAATGGATAATTAACATATAATAAAATATTAATTGAATTAGTTAATTTCTTTAAGATTGAATGCTTAAAAGTTAAAACTACTACACAAGTGCACATAATCACATAACACATTATAATTCTAAAATATATGTATTTATGTAACATAATACTTCATTTTAATATTTAATTTTCATAAATTCATAATGGCCTAATTTATTCATAAAAAAATCAACTATTAATTGTTATTAGCAATTATTAACAATTATCAATTAACATTATTTCAATTATTAATAATTAACAAAATGTATGTTATTTATTAACAATTAATAAAATTTATTCTTAACAAAATCATAAATACATCAATTTTTTTATTTTATTACTAACATTTAAAAATAAATAATTAAAACAATCAAATAATAATTAATTACATAATAAATAACTAATTAAACATATATAATATAACTATATAGTATACTATTATACTATATACTGATTGCAAATGTAAATGATCAAAGATCTATCAACAAAAAATTAGATTTATTTCTTTTAGTAACAACTTCACTAATTAACATTCTTTTCAAAATAAATGAATTTTAGTTTAAAATTTGAACTCAATAAACTGTATTTTACATTTTTTTTATACCATAGAAACAAAAAATAATTTTTCCCAACTGTCCGGTTAAAAAATAATTCGAATTACACTGCACAAGTAGTAGTTAAGTACGCATCTAAAAAAAGTCATGCAAAAAATACTAATAAATAAAGCCCCCAAATGACCCGAACATCCTTGAAAATTGCAATTATACCATGAATTGAAACTTGAAAGACTTAAACTTGGAACTTGGAAGTCACAAATTCACAAGAAAGACCGAAGAGCACTGGAGCAGCCGAGCAGGCTAAGCACTAGCAGCAGCAGCAGATCACGGTAGAGAGCAAATACTCGGGGGTCGCCGGGTCGGGTTGGAGGTTGCGGGATTGAGCAGCAGATCAAGTCAATCAGCAGCAGATCAAGTCAATCAGCAGATCGCGGCACGGCAGCAGCAGATGGAGGCACGGCAGCAGCAGATGGAGCAGCAGATCGCGGCACGGCAGCAGCAGATGGAGCAGCAGATCGCGGCACGGCAGCAGCAGATGGAGCAGCAGATCGCGGCAGCAGATGGAGCAGCAGATCGCAGCAGTCGGCAGCAGATCGGGATTCAGTTTCTCACGAGGGTTGTGTGACTTGTGTGTTGTGTGGCTGTGTGTTGACTGTGTTCTGTGTTTTGTGTGATATGTGTGTAGTGTGCGTGAGTTTATTTTCATTTCTTGTGTGTGTGCGTGACAGCATGTGTTTGAAACTTTTGTTTGGTGTGTGCGTGTGTAAGTGTAACATGTGTTTTTTTTTTTTTTTGGGGCAACCCGATCGGGTATTCGGATCGGGTCGGGTCAAACCCGACCCGATCACAACCCGATCGGGTTGGCTAATTCTAACCCGATCGAGTTTGCAAACCGACCCGATCCTACCCGAACCCGAAAATATTCGGGTCGGGTCAGGTCGGGTCGGATCGGGTCGGGTAATTTGCCCACCCTTAGTAAGAGTAGATAATTTTTCCCACAAAACAAAGCTTACAATCAAAATTGATTTAAATTATTTTGATTTAGGAAAATGCTATTTCTCCCGAGTCAAACCGAATCCTAAAAACGCACCGTTTTAGTCAAAAAAAGAAGTTATTTTTAAACAATAATTCTTTCCGGCCATTATCTCTCGGAAAAGAAAAAAAATATCTTTGCTTTGAGAACATTGTCTATGGATATTTTTTAACTAAAAACAGAACACCTCATCAAATCTTTAGCTTGTAGATTTTGTAGTTTCTCAACTTCTTGATACGCTGTCGACCTTAACAAGACCGCCAACTTCTCTCTCTTTTGCAGATCTGGGTATTGTTGTGTTCAACTCCCTCCTATAAAAAAAAAACAGCTCGAAATAATGGAGAAACAGGATAATTTCGGACTCACGGCATGCATGATTGTGATCAGGGACTAAACTTTCACTTATCCAGAAGCTTTGTAATATTCTTCTATTATTAAATTAAACACATCCCAACCTTAGACTCAGTAACTTTTTCCTCCAATTCCTCATTATCTTCTTCAAAATCAGTCCCCTCTAATTCCTCCAAATCTGCTTCTGAAAACGATGCATCACAGAGAGGCTGCTTCTGCAAACGACAGATCAAGTAAATGAATGCGCTTAAACCATATAGCTTGGCTGCTTTGTTCAAAATCTGCTTTTGCTTTTGCAATTTTGCTCAGCTTTTGCTTATTAAAAAATTAAAATTAATCAAAGTGCAATAGTTGAACTTTAAAATATAAAATTAAAATTAATCAAAACGGTGCCGTATTCGTAGGGCTCGGGGCTTGACTCGGGTTTGACTAAGGGAAAATAGCAGTACTGTATGATTTATAATTTTGGATTGCTTGAAGCGGGAAAAATAAAAGGAAAAAATTCTTTGCTGAACATGTCAGCCTTTCTCATACAAAATTTGAAATGATATTTCAGTAGTCAGATATATACGCTTAAAACATGATGAAGCATTTGATAAAGTCGCGAATAAATAATGCATATCCTAACAACTCACCGTCGACCGATCATTCTAATGGCAAACATCTTAAACTCCCAGCACGTAATCCACAAAAGATTAATTAATATATTTAGATTTTGTATAATGGGATAATAACGTCGAATCCCCAAATTTAAGTAAAATTACAATAAAGATATAATCTTGAAAATTTTTAAAACATGTGGACCTCTATGGAAAATAATGTTAAATATGTATTTAGTTGTCTTTTATTTTGAGATAAGGGACCTAATTGTTATTGCCCATTGTAGAGTATAACTAATGGCAAATTAACAGTTATATCTGTAAGCGCGCTGTCTCTACGTCTCTTCCCAAAACCAAACCCACTGTCACAGCTGAAGCTCACTCATACAAAGCAACGGTTGCTAAATTATGGCGCTTAAAACTCTCATAACATTTCTCTCTCCGATATCTCTCCCTCATCACTTCAAAAACTCTACCCCTAAATTCCTCAAAACTTACACTAAACCCACTCTCATAGTTTGCAAATCAATGCTCTCACCCGAGACCCAATTCGAATCCGACGGAGCCGGAGCGGCAGCCCCGACCCGAGGGGACCGGTTCCTTGAGCTCCAAAAAGCTAAGGAGGCTGGCAAGGTAGTCTTAAGAGACAATAAGAAGAAAAGGAAGAAGAAAGATAAGGTTTTGAAGGTTAACACGGCTGTTGCTTCTTGTTACGGCTGTGGAGCTCCGTTGCAGACCTCCGAGTCGGATGCTCCGGGTTATGTTGACCCGGATACTTATGAATTGGTATTTTAGCTATTGCTTTTGCTGATTTTGTTTATTTGTTTTTTTTTTGGGTATTTTTTTTCCCAATGAGGTTTTGTTAATGAATGTGGGAATTTGAAGTTAAATTGATGTTAGGGTGCTTACTAGATCCTTGTGTCTTGACTTGCAGAAGAAGAAACACCACCAGCTTAAAACTGTGCTTTGTGGGAGGTGTCGTCTTTTATCCCATGGACACATGATAACTGCTGTTGGTGGAAATGGAGGTTACGCCGGTGGGAAGCAGTTTGTTTCAGCCGATGAGCTCAGGGAGAAGTTGTCTCACCTACGCCGTGAGAAAGCTTTAATTGTTAAATTGGTTAGCACCATCCGTCCTTTAACTTTCGGTTTATGCTTAAAAAAATCTGGATGGTATCATGAGTTAATGAAAATAGGCATACAATTCCAAATTTATAGTTCATTAGCAATATATCTTGAAATTGTTGATCCGCTGTATGTTATGTTCTGTGAAATGGTTAGCACTACTTAGCAGGTTCGTCTAATTTTTGTGGCTAATGACATTTAGGTTGATATTGTGGACTTCAATGGCAGCTTTTTGGCTCGTATACGTGATCTTGCTGGTGCAAATCCAATAATATTAGTTGTGACCAAGGTAATCATAATCATATAGGTGATTCCCTATTTTTTCCTATCAATCTATACTTTATTCCATGAAATCTCTCAAAAAATTCATGCTTTAGTTTCAACTGTTAGGTTGATCTTCTTCCGAAAGGAACAGATCTTAATTGTGTTGGCGATTGGGTTGTAGAAGCCACAACAAAGAAGAAGCTTAAGTAAGTTTCGGCTCTTAGCCCTTGCTTCTTGTATGATGTACTTTTCTGTGATCTAACTGAAATTCTTCATGGTAAAAAAGAAAATATGTTGTGAACCCTGGGTATTTGGTGTCTAGGCTTTAGCGATTTGAGTCTTTTGTAGCAGTTTGTAAGTTTCCATAACAAGGTTATGAATTCTGAGATTCTGTGCTTATTTTTGGCAGCGTCTTGAGTGTTCATCTCACCAGTTCAAAGTCTTTAGCAGGAATTGTGGGAGTTGCATCAGAGATTCAAAAGGAGAAAAAGGTTCTCACTATACCATAATTGCATGCACACATATATGTGGTGTTTCTTAATGATTGTTTGTGGGAACTTGCTTTTATTTTTTTCTCCTCAGTAATGCTCTTTGGCTTGCATGTGCAAATTGCAGTTTTCTTAATCGACATTAACTCGGGGTACACACACACACACACACACACACACACACACACACACACACACACACACACACATAGTTACCGTACTAAATTATCCCCTAGGAATTGAACCCTTGACCTCTTACTTGTAGTGCAATAGGCCTAACTAACTTGGCTATCCTTTGGGGATAAAGATAATATCAATGGCCAACTAAACTCGACCAAAGACCTCAAGGTTATAGGTTTGCACTTCACAACACCAGGTTAAGCATGAGCTCAGTCAACATTGAATGGATATTTGTTTTCACATAGGATTCTAATTCTGTAATTACTTCTTGAGAATTTACTGTGCAATTGATGGAAGAGCTAGTAATCTACACTTCTATCAACTGTTTTCCTGTGCTTTCCCATATTTGTTCCATTATCTGCAAGTTTATGTGTTGTCTTTTAATAATTTTACTCAACGAATTCACTTTTCATCACAACGCACAAATAATTCTGAATTCGTTATTCTAGGATTAAGCTTAGGTGTTGCATTGAGCTGTGATTTTCTTTGGTTTTTAATGTAGACTCTTGTTGTGCAGGGGCGGGATGTTTACATTCTGGTTAGTAACTTTCTGAACTGGAGGCTTCATGCTGGTTTGTGGACAACATTATGAAACTTTTTTGCTTCGAAAGTGGGGAAAGAGTCAGACTGTGCTTTATTTCATGTGGAAATGGCTTCATTCTTGACCTAGATTTATTTATGTATTTCAATACTCTCCTTCCCCGACACTCTTCTTTCCAGAAGAATTAAAGCAAGTGATTGCTTGATTGAGAAATATTGCTTTACTAGAAATTAAATCTCCTTGAAGACCTTCTGCTCCTAAAATCAATTGTTTTATGAATTATTTTCCGATTCTCAATTTCCATCTGTATAAACTTTATATAGCAGGAGTTGAAAATGAGTGATATCTTCCTGTTAAATTTTGGTTTGAAGACTTAATTGTTTGCACTTTTGCTTTGATTTTGTCAAATTTTATATCATATAATTTATGAAGGGCTTGTGTGATTTCTTAATAATTCAAGTTTATCATACTTCCAGGGGTCTGCTAATGTTGGGAAATCAGCATTCATCAATGCATTACTCAGTAAGTTATTGTTATTTAAGGCCATGTGAGACTATGTTCAACATAAAGGAATAAAAGAAAAAGAATTTATTCCAGATTTCTTTTTCCTGAAATATTTTGTGTACTTAATTTTATTATTTTGGTGTAGATTTTGGAGCAAAACTCGTTCTAAATGTTTTTTGGGTTTTTGTTCTGTTTCTTTGGTCTATATTTGCCATTTATTAACTTTGAGTTGTAAATTTCAGAAAAAATGGGGGAAAGGGATCCAGCTGCCGCGATGGCACAAAAGTACAAGCCAATTCAATCTGCAGTTCCAGGAACTACCTTAGGTCCAATTCAGATTGATGCATTTCTTGGTGGAGGGGTAAGATACTTGTGTTTGTGCATAATCTTTTGTAAATAGTACCTCCTCTTTACGGTGTTAGAATTCTTGTCCGCAAATTGTGTTGGTGTTTGTTAATTTATTCTTAATGAATCACCTCCAACCAACTTCTTCCTGCAGAAATTATATGACACTCCTGGAGTACATCTCCACCATCGGCAAGCTGCAGTTGTTCATGCCGAAGATTTACCTGCCCTTGCTCCTCAAAGTCGGCTCAGGGGTCAATCTTTTCCTGTATGTTCTTTTTCAAATTTTCATAAAGATTATATCATTAGCCTCTGTGCGGCTGAGATTTTTCTTTCTTGCACCCTTATTCTCAGGTGATCTCTGAAACGGAGACAAACAATGAATTTAAATGCCATGGCTTAAACGGATTTACAATATTTTGGGGAGGACTTGTCCGGATTGATCTTTTGAAGGTCTTGTTCTTGTAACTTTGCGATTTTTCTGATGTTGGACTTGTTATGGGTGTTTTTCTGCCTTTCTGGGTCCAAGATGCTCTATTTTGGTTTTCAGGTCCTTCCAGAGACACGTTTGACATTCTATGGACCCAAGTCATTGCAGGTTTATATGGTACCGACTGATAAAGCTGATGAATTTTACCAGGTAATCAAATCACTCTTCTTTCGTGATGATAACCTCTTTCGTCGTCGCTGCTGTTGTTGCCCCCCCGTCCTTTTTCCTCTCTTGTATTAGTTACAATGAAAATTAACCATGGATTTCCCTTTTCTGGGTTAAGGAATTCCTTTTCTTTCCAATTTATTGAATACAATTTGGTGTCAGCATCATGCAGAATGAGTTTTATAGCTAAGTCTCTGGCAAGCTGTTATCTATGTTCTCTCTAAAGCCATGAACTTTTTGGCTGATTAGTTTTATTGTTGCCGGCTATTCGACTATTGAATTTGCATCAGAGCAACAGCATCTGTTATTGCGCTCATTTGGTGTATCTGCCCATTATATTTTCACAAGTTTCATGAGCTGTATCTTTGTAAACTAGCATTTTATCTTATTTTATATGAAATGCTGTATATGAAAATTTAATTGTTATCATCTCAGTACCCTTGGTCATAGGTAGCAATTCAATATATGTTTTTTTTTCTCTCAAGTGAAATCCTTGCCCGTCATCCTATAAGTGGATTAAGTTTCTCTCTTTTCTGTCCCTTGTGCTATTTGTATATTCCTGCATTTTTCATGTCATCAGAGATGTTCAATGAATTCTTGCAGAAAGAACTTGGTGTTAAGCTGACACCTCCGATTGGAAAACAAAAAGCAGAGGGCTGGAAAGGATTAGATACAGAGTGTCTATTGGAAATAAAATTTGAAGACACAGAGAGGTAGAATTGAATTTATATTTTTGTTAAAGATTAGAAAAGTATTTGTAGTGCAGTACGTAGTGATATGTATCCAATCTCTGTGTATTTATTGCTCATGAGTAAATGTCACAAACTGATCCTGTTTATACTTTGCCAGACGCTGGGAAAGTTTTTATTTACTTTGGTTGGTTGGTTGGTTTGGTCAGGCCTGCCAGTGATGTTGCAATTTCTGGTCTGGGATGGATTTCTGTTGAGCCTGTACACCGATCAATCAGAAGCTCTGATATTAATTTAGAGTCAACTTCTGGAGAACTGCATTTGGCTGTCCGTGTCCCCAAGCCAGTTGAGGTGTTTGTTCGGAGTCCAATGCCTGTGGGGAAGGCCGGAGCAGAGTGGTATCAGTATCGGGAATTGACCGAAAAAGAGCTAGAAGTAAGACCAAAATGGTATTTTTGATGCCAGAGTTCTTTTACAGGCCATTTGTGTATAATCCATTTGTATTGTTGGAAAAACAAACATATTTGTTGTATCAGGCACAATTACACATATATATTGAGGGAGAAGAGCTTGCCAAGAATATTTGCAAGTTCTTGAAATTTTGCATGTAGAAATCAGAACTGCATGCCAGGGATGTGGGCAGAAATCAAATGAAATTTTGCATGTAGCTCAGACATTTAATTATTATCATTATTATTTTTCCTGAATTAGTGAATTAGCTCAAATACGCTGGATGATTATAAAATGAAAGTTCAATTAATTGATTGTCTGGAAAAAAAATAAATAAAAAATGATACTTTCAAAAAAACAAATTAAATTCAATGATTTCAATTTATTTTTTTTAAAAATGTTATTGACTTTTCTTAACTACGTTTGTATATACGAGCTAAACTATTGGCACACCCTTTCAAAATTCTTATAAAGCCCCTCACTTTCATATTTACAATTTTAACCTTAATCGAATAAAGAGGCATTAATTTCAAATCCCTCTTTTAAAAAAAATTGCTGTTAATATCCTAATACGAGACTTTTCTTTGCAAATAAACATTGAGATTGGTATTCGACTCATTCCTCAAAAGAACGATGTGAATGAAATAAAACAGACTAGTATGGTATAACTTTCTCGGTGAAGAATAAGAAGCTTTAATTTTATTCATCATTATTTTGTGTATGGGTTCTCCGATATGGATTTGGATATTTAATGAAAAAAAGATGGATTTTTCATTTTTGTTGTTTGTTTCTTTGTTTTTTTAATACCATTATTTATGCATTGGTAATTGTAAGAAAATCATTTCTTTTTAAAGTGCCAGATAAAGGGGATAATGGTAAACTAATTTATCTATTTATTTGAGTCATTAGTGAATAATAACAAAGGTTTTAGTGCTACCCAAAAGATGAAAGAATAATTTTAGATTAAACTTGAAAAAATTCTATAGAGAGAGAGAGAGACAGTCGAAATCTTCTTCTAGTTTTTTGAGAGACAAGAGAGCAAGGACATTTGTGAAATTAGGATGGGGCTGTTAGAGTGAGAAATTGTTTTAACTTTTTAATTATTTTTATTGGAGTTTCTTAAGAATAGGGGGTTTTTCAGGATATTTGAGGGGTGACAATAGCACCTGAGTGTAGATACTTCCTCCAAAAAAAAAAAAACGTTTGAAGTTGCAGGCGACTGGCCATTCATTAGAGCCCAGTGCAAAGGCGCCAAGATTAAACGTCACAATAATTTAAAAAATTAAACACCACAAACAAAACCACTTTCCCGCTCTTCCATCTTCATTTTCATTTTTCAACTTTTGACAGAAATCCGCATCAGCGTCCGTGGGAAGCAATTGCGACTTCAGCTTTCAAATATTGAAGAAATTTCTTCCAAATATTTCACCACTCATCCATAAGGTTCAATCTCTGGTGCCGATTCAACTCACTGAGATTAGGGTTTCATACTCAGAGACTCTCAACTCACAAACGCAGTCACTTGAATTGGCTGCTTCAATAGCTTTCAAGGTAAAGTCAATCTTTAATCTTACGATTAATTTCTTTGGTTTTCTCTATATTAGCTTTCAAGGTAAAGTCAATCTTTAATCTTACGATTAATTCAGTAATTGAGATTTTGTACAGTCAATTCGTCTTTGTGGCTGCCGTTTACCTTTTATATTTGTTTTTTGTTTTTTTTTTTTCTAGTGATTGGAAAAGATGTACATTAAGGAGATTTGTTTGGAGGGGTTCAAATCCTATGCCTCGAGGACGGTTGTCCCGGGCTTTGATCCATATTTCAATGCGATAACGGGTCTAAATGGGTCAGGCAAATCGAACATTCTAGACTCGATTTGCTTTGTTTTGGGCATAACAAATTTGCAGCAGGTTCGTGCTTCAAACCTTCAGGAGCTTGTGTACAAGCAAGGCCAAGCAGGAATCACTAAGGCTACTGTGTCAATTGTGTTTGATAATTCTGACAGGAGCCGGAGTCCACTTGGTTACGAGGACCATCCAGAGATTACAGTCACTCGACAGGTTGGTTGTGTATATGGTGACTCCTTGCAAAATTATACTTGCTAAAGTTTTTATTGTTTCAAATATCCATTTGTGATATATCCAAAAAAAAGAAATCCATTTTTGATGTTTCATAAATTGTTTCTCTGGCATTTCTGTTCCATAAATTATAGTTTTTTTTTTTTTATAAAAATTTTCTGAGAACAGAAGCTATTTGATTAGGTGACACGAAAGTGTAGTCATTACATTAAAGAAGTTTGAATCACACCAATTACTACCTTCAAAGTATATGAGTATTTTTTTCAAAATGTTTGAGTTTGTTGACATAAATGTATGACATGGCTTTGCTTTACTGGTAGATTATTAATTTGGAGTCTGAGCATATGTTGTGGTGTTTGCAAAGAGTAGAATAAGACTGGACTTCAAATGTTACCAGTATTTCATGATTAACTTAATTTTTTTTGTTGCTATTCCGGGGTAGACATTTTAGTCCATGCCATTACACTAACCAGTTTTGTTGTTTTTGGATATCACATGGAATCATTGTGTTATATCCTGAGAAAAAACATGGGAGCTGTATCATTTTAGCACTGTTATAAAGCCATAAATGAGAAATTGTAGTTGCCATGGTGCTTCAATGAAGATATTCTATTTATGTTGAGATGTATCTTCTTACTCTGCAGATTGTGGTTGGTGGAAGGAACAAATATCTGATCAACGGCAAACTTGCACAGCCTAGTCAAGTCCAAACCCTTTTCCATTCAGTCCAGCTTAACGTTAATAATCCACATTTTCTCATAATGCAAGGTCGCATCACCAAGGTTTTAAATATGAAACCACCTGAGATTCTATCCATGCTTGAAGAGGCTGCTGGGACAAGAATGTATGAGACAAAGAAAGAGGCTGCGTTGAAAACACTTGAGAAGAAGCAGAGTAAGGTTGACGAGATCAATAATCTTCTTGACCAGGAAATATTGCCTGCTTTGGAGAAACTAAGGAAGGAACGGACTCAGTACATGCAATGGGCTAATGGCAATGCTGAATTAGATCGACTTAGAAGGTTTTGTATTGCTTATGAATATGTCCAAGCTGAGAAGATCAGAGACAGTGCAGTTGGTGAAGTGGATCGAATAAAGGCAAAGATTGCTGAAATTGACTGTAATACAGATAGGACAAGGTTGGAAATACAGGAAATGGAGAAGCAAGTATCAAATTTGACCACTGAAAAGGAAGCCAGCATGGGTGGGGAAGTAAAAGCTTTATCGGGAAAAGTAGATGCACTATCACAAGATCTTGTGCGCGAAGTATCTGTATTAAATAATAAGGATGACACTCTCAGGAGTGAGAAAGAAAATGCTGAAAAGGTGTCTCTCCTCACACTATAACTTCTTTTAGTATTTTTCTTTCAGCTCTGTATATTCCTTGGATAATTGGTCTAAACTTCTGTGTTTTCTTCTTCATTCCACCCTCTTTGTTATTTGCTTATAGTACGTCTGATCCTACATCTTGATTTTGCTAGATTGTTCGTAATATTGAAGACTTGAAGCAAGCTGTAGAAGAGAAGGTCTCTGCTGTGAGAAAGTGTGAAGAAGGAGCAGCCGATCTCAAAAAGAAATTTGAGGAACTTTCAAAGGGTTTGGAGGAAAATGAAAAAGATTACCAGGTAAGGGGAGTCCTTATAAATGTTTGATTTTTTTTGTCAACTCCATTGACATTTAAATTACTTTGGATAGGGGGTATTAGCTGGTAAGAGTAGTGGAAATGAGGAGAAATGCCTTGAAGACCAGCTAGCTGATGCCAAAGTTACTGTTGGGAGTGCTGAAACAGAGTTGAAACAGCTGAAAACGAAAATAAGCCATTGTGAGAAGGAGCTGAAAGAGAAAACACATCAGTTGATGTCAAAGCGTGAGGAAGCTGTTTCTGTGGAGAGTGAGCTGAATGCAAGAAGAAAAGATGTAGAAAACGTTAAACTGGCATTGGAGTCAGTTCCATATAAAGAGGGCCAGATGGAAGCTCTAGAGAAGGTTTACTTGCTTCTTTATTCCACCTTGACCATTTATATGGTCTAAAACTTTTCTTATGGGTTAAATTCACTTTTTGAATCATATCTTATTTTTAGGACCGTGCATCTGAGATGACAATGGTGCAGAAGTTGAAAGATGAAATCCGGGATGTTTCAGCACAGTTAGCAAATGTGCAGTTCACATACCGCGATCCTGTGAAAAATTTTGATAGGTCAAAGGTGAAGGGTGTCGTTGCAAAACTTATTAAAGTAAAGGATAGCTCTACTATGACTGCTTTAGAGGTGAGAAACAAATATCATACAGTTAGTTTAATAACCTACGATAAATTCTTCTAACATTGAGTCAACTTGCAGGTGACTGCTGGTGGAAAGTTATTTAATGTTATTGTAGACACCGAAAATACTGGAAAACAACTACTTCAGAATGGTGACCTTCGAAGGAGAGTAACAATTATTCCTTTGAATAAAATTCAATCCCATACTGTCCCTCCCAGAGTTCAGCAGGCTGCTGTTAGATTGGTTAGTTATTGCTTTCACTTGGGCCTGTGATTTAAAGCTAGTGAGCCCGTTCTTTACTTTTTATTTTTCTATTCATTTTGTCCTTGTATATGCAGGTTGGCAAGGAAAATGCCGAACTTGCACTTTCTTTGGTTGGTTACAGTGACGAATTGAAGGTACGCTTCCTTGTGCTGGTTTATTTAAACCCGACCACTTTATGTTTCTTGATATCTGCTGTTACATGTATGATTCGTATCTACAATATTTTGGTGTTTTGGAACAGTAGTTACAAAGTATTTATTTTGTGCTGTAGCAATTGTGGTCCCGGAAATTGGAAGTTTTTTGTGGTATCATCTTATTAGTCTGTAGGAATGTATATTGGATGAGTTGAACTCTAAGTAGCTTTTGCACTTTGTTTTCTGTACTACCAGAATGTAAATACTGATAGCGACTGTCCTGTTTTGACTATTATTATCTGAAATTGATTCACATTGCAGACTGCCATGGAATATGTTTTTGGTTCAACCTTCGTTTGCAAGTCTATTGATGCTGCAAAGGAGGTATGCTCATCTTTGGAAATGCACCTTTTTGATGTATTGTCTGCACCTCAGATTTTTTCATAGTCAATGGTGCTCATATTCATTATTTGTGCTGTAGGTAAACCTATGAATTATGTGATTTAGTTTTTTCCTATGTAAATGATTGTGAGCCAATATAGTTGGAGAAGAAACTATCATGAAAAGAAATCATCTTAAAGCACGTTTGATGATCAGAATTTGCTAAAAATCTTTTTTCCTTTATATGAGAGTCTTAATATTTGGTTTGAAATAAAAGGAATTTGAAGCATGGTTTACTCAAAACGTATGCCTTTTCTGAAAAACAAGTTTTGGATAAAATATGTGTTTTGTTCATATGTTGGACCCCTAGGTATATTTGCTCAATTGGTTTCAAGAGCGTCAAGTATATTCCATTCATTTGAACTTGTTTATGAAATGTAGAGCTGCCACTTTGTTGTGTATTCGTGGCAAAAGAGTCAGTTGTGTTTTCAATATGAATTAACTGCCTCATAGTTGTCATGAATATTTATTCAGGTCACATGCCACCATGATAATAAATTCTTCTTTGGGCTTAGAAGTTAGGACCACAGGAATTATGAAAATAGTGCTTGTTTATATGTCTGGAATCTCATCTCTCACAATTGGTAACCTGAATTCAATACTCACTTTGTCAGAGGCAAGTGATGATATTGTCAGAACCCTGTAAGGGGCATAAGCATCTGGCAAAGCAACTATGGAAGTCAGTGACTGGGTGACTTTTTTCATGTTGCTATCCTAAGAACCATTATCTTATAAATAATCCTCTAATATTATGTTTGTGTGTGCACAGTGGACATAGTCTCATTTTTCATTATCAGATATACCACTTTTGCTTGTTAATGCATGTATAATGACCTGAACTATAATGTTTTTTTGCAGGTTGCTTTTAGTCGTGAAATTCGTACTCCCAGTGTTACTCTTGAAGGTGACATATTTCAACCAAGTGGCCTTCTAACTGGGGGAAGCCGCAAGTAAATACTCTGCTTGATTTCTTTAATTGGAATTTTCATAGGCATGCTTCTTTGCATTGTTGTAAATGGTTTTTCCTTTGTTTTTTCCCCCATTCCACCTTGGATATGAGATGGTGGTAAATGACATTTCAGAGTTTTTGAAGTGTTTTTGATTACTTTGTTTTATTTGACGCTGTGGGATTTCAATTCAATTAAGATTCCTTTGAAAATTCAGGTGTTTGCATGCACTTGCTACCTGTAAACCTTTCAAATTAATAATTTATTATGGCAGGGGTGGTGGTGATCTGTTAAGGCAACTCCACAGATTAGCAGAGGCTGAATCAAACCTTGTAATACATCAGAAAAGGTTATCTGAGATTGAAGCAAAGGTAGCAGTTTCTTCCTTCTACCAAATAAAGGGAAGGAGAATAAAGCATCTTGTGCTTGTAAAAATTAATTGCTTTTGGAATGGAAATTGTTTGGTAGCTATTATGTCTCTGTTTACTCATTTCTTGTTAACCGGAAGTATTTGTATGAGTCCTTTAACTTATCATTGGCATGGACTGATCAAGAGATTTAAGTCCAGAGCTATTGGCTTGTATTGAAGCTGCTACATTCATGTTTTCAGTATGCTTATCTTAGTTCTAAGTTCAATTTTATGCCATGTGGTAGCATAATTGTTCTCTCGAGTAATGGTTAATGCTATTAGTTATGACATATCGTTTTTGAGAAGTTTCTGCCTCTGAGAAATTTCTGTATTTGATGCACTTGGGCATGCCTGTTTGTTTAACTTCATATTGGAAATATATTGAATATAGTCCACTCATTTTTTTTATGCTGGATAATTTAATTTACCTGTCACTGTATTTATTCCTAGTTTTTGTAGTCTTCAACTAGTTCATCCAGTTCTTCCATAGCAAGTCAAGTAACTCGTTTATGAACTGAATTGTGTGCTAAGTTTAGAATTTCTGCTGTAACATGATTGTTAACTGAGGTCATGGCTTGTGAACTTTTGTGCTCGGTTCAGGACATACAGTTGTTTGGAATAGACATTGCTGGGTATTTTAGGTAAACAAAGAGCAGGCTGCATTTGTAAGATTTTCACTGTAATGATCCATCTTTTGTTTTTGTTTCTTAATAGTTGATAGACATAATTGATCACTAACTCATCTTTACACTGCTGTGCAATAGAATACATTCTCACTGTTTTTTTTGGTAACATTTTAGCTAATTTTCTTATCTTGACATTTCAGATCAATGAACTCCTGCCTCTTCAGAAAAAGTATATGGACCTTAAGGCACGGTTAGAACTTAAATTATATGACCTTTCATTATTCCAAGGCAGGGCTGAGCAAAATGAGCATCACAAGGTTTCCATCTTTCCTCTCTCTTTTTGTAACTTTTACCCAATAACTACTCATCATGCTGCCATTTTGTTCTTGCAAAAATTTTGTTTTTCGTGTTTTCCTCCCTGTTTTTTAATCTTGTTTTGTGGAAATGTAGCTCAGTGAAATAGTAAAGAAGATTGAGCAAGAGCTTGAAGAAGCAAAATCTTCTGCCAAAGAGAAGCAACTTTTGTACGAGAACTGTGTTAGTGCAGTGTCGGTGCTTGAGAAATCAATCAAAGAGCATGACAACAATCGAGAAGGGAGGCTGAAGGACTTAGAGAAAAAGATTAAGGCTGTAAAAGTTCAAATACAATCAGCTTCAAAGGATCTCAAGGTAGGGTTTGATACTACTGTGCTTACGATGAGATTGCCTATAATACCTTTTGCCAGCTCATTTGTATTCTTGTTGATCTGTTTAGATTCTGTTCGATATTTTGCTTTGTATTAGAAAGCATCATTCCCTACCCCTGTAAGGTGGGCTCTTTTTAGTGCTCCCATTTATAGGTATTCTCTTAACCAATCCAGCACAAATGTTTGTTTACTTCATTTTGACCTTAATATAGGATCCTGACCCTATTTGCTATTGAGGTGAGGTGGGTTAAAAGCTACAATAGCTGTGGAAAGAAAGCCGTAGCTAAGGAAAAAAGTTGATAATTTGTGGCAAATTTGATTTTTAAATAATAATTTTGAAAAGAAATGACAAAAATATTTTAGGTTTTCATCATAAAAGTGTGGGATAAGAGCGAATTAGCTCCCAAACCATAGTTGCAAGTGTTTATCAAAAAATTCCACATAGGGCCTAGACAAGGTTGCGGTATTTTAAATGTATAAACCATGAGCAGTCAGCCCTTAAGTATTTGCAACTCCTACGATTTGTTTTCTCCAGTATTTTACCTCTCTTTTGAAATTTTTATTAATTTTGGTTGTCAAGGAGCTCTTATATAGATAGCAGTTATTATCAATGTAGTGAAATGATGCTCTAATTCATCTATGGAGAGTATGGGTTTTCTGACTTTTACAGTTCAAATGCCTTAATTTTTGAAATAAGCTCTTGATTTAGGGTTCTTCACTTCACATTCAGTACCAAAACATGATATCTGATTGTACCACATCAATTTCAACCTGTATTACTCTAGTCAGTAGCAATTCTTTCATATTTTTATGTCTGATTCTTACTGAAAAAACCTTGATGGTTAAGAATGTGCTGGTTCGCAATAGCTGTTGAAGTGTTGTCACATTGTTTTGCTTGCTATTAGGGGCATGAGAATGAAAGAGAGAGACTCGTTATGGAGCATGAAGCAATTGTAAAAGAACACGCTTCTCTAGAGAATCAATTGGCTTCAGTGAGGATGCAGATTAATGGTCTCACTTCGGAAGTAGAAGAACAAAAGAACAAGGTAAGCATGGATATTTGAAGGTTGACCTCTATAGTGGAAAGTGATTGCAATATCTGTTTCTGTTTCAGGTTGCTTTCACACGGACTAATCATGATCAGGCACAATCTGAACTAAATGCGATAAGGTTAAAGATGAAGGAATGTGATTCCCAAATTAGCGGCATTCTCAAAGAGCAGCAAAAACTTCAAGACAAGCTTGGTGAGGCAAAGCTTGAGAGAAAGAGGTTGGAAAATGAGGTAATTTTGCTTATTACCCTGAATAAACTTCTCTGATGATTTGAGACAGTAAATTGTTAGCTTTGCAATTTTCTGTAATAGGTAAAACGGATGGAGATGGAGCAGAAAGATTGCTCTACAAAGGTTGACAAATTGATTGAGAAGCATGCCTGGATTGCATCTGAGAAACAGCTATTTGGAAGAAGTGGGACAGATTATGATTTTGAATCACGTGATCCTTATAAAGCAAGGGAAGAACTTGAGAAACTGCAAGCTGAGCAATCAGGGTGTGTGACTTTGGAAGTTTTGAAAGTACAAGTTGTCTATAAGTATTATATTATCAATATTACTATTGTCTTTTATGAGCCTGAGAGATGATTTCTTTCCTTTTTTCCCCCCTTCCATTTTCCCTTGTTTGAAGGCTTGAGAAAAGGGTGAACAAGAAAGTTATGGCAATGTTTGAGAAAGCCGAAGATGAGTACAATGATTTGATGTCGAAGAAAAATATTATTGAGGTTTGTGCTCAGATTTTTCAGGACATTGTTTTACCTTCCCCTACCTATGCTTATTTTATCTTTGCACAGAATGACAAGTCTAAAATTAAGAAGGTGATTGAAGAGCTTGATGAAAAAAAGAAGGAAACACTAAAAGTAACTTGGGTCAAAGTTAACAAGTGAGTTTGCTTCATGCTAGTTGCCTTTTTTCTGATTGGCCTTTATTTGATAGTTTGCTGACAATTTATTCATGTCGGTGAATCTTCACTTCCTTAGGGACTTTGGATCCATCTTTTCTACTCTATTACCAGGCACAATGGCGAAGCTAGAACCTCCTGAAGGCGGCAATTTCCTGGATGGTCTAGAAGTTTGTGTAGCATTTGGAGGTGTTTGGAAACAGTCCTTGTCAGAATTGAGTGGTGGTCAACGATCTTTATTGGCCCTTTCTTTAATTTTGGCATTGCTTCTCTTCAAGCCAGCTCCTCTTTATATACTGGATGAGGTAACTAAACACCCTGATTGCTCAGCTTGATCATTATGCTTCCACTTCAGTAGTTGAACTTATGCCTTTCGTAGGTTTTGGTTTAACTTATGAAACTGCAGTGGAATTTCCGAAAAAGTGTCATCACTTGTTACTCTGATTCCAGAAAATTGTTTAATTTGTTATCCTGCTATATAGCACAATAACTACATGTCAAGATGATTCAGTTTGTTATTGCAGATCGAATATTGAGTTGAATTATGAATATTTCTGTTGAAACAATGCTTAATCCAAACTCATGCAAGAATTTTGAGTATTTAAAGACAGTCAATCAGACAGATTTCATGAAGTTCTGAATGAATCTTCTTTTATGTTGGTTTTTTTTATAATGCTAATTATACATTTGTTGATTTTTTTCCAAAAAAAAAAAAAAAACTTTGTAATGTTTTTGAAGTTTTTTCATTGTTGCTCAAATGCACCAGTGATTGTTTTATATTGAATAAACTTGGACAAGGACCAGTTGTTTGATTGTTGCCCTTCAGAGAAAGACCTCTGGCATTTAAGTTTCTCATGTTCGTAGCCACAAAATCAAGTAAGAAAGATAATAATCTGGAGAACAACAAAATTAAATCATGGTGTTTTAATAGATTGAACACATAAGATATTTTCTCATTTGAATTCACTATTGAACTATTCTATTATATCTTTCTCATTTGATATTTTGAGTAATACATTGTTAAGTGGTAAATATTCTTGTGGTGGTTGGCAGGTTGACGCGGCTCTTGACTTAAGCCACACACAAAACATTGGGAGAATGATCAAGACTCACTTTCCGCACTCTCAGGTCTGAATATGATGATTTTCTTTTCAATTTCTTTCTCCATTATGTTTTGAACTAAAACTTTTGTATCAAAGGAATAAAGGTTAAAAGAGTTGTGCAGAATGACATATGTCCAATGGCATGTTAAATGTAGTAGAATGAGAGTAGCCTGCTTCTCTGTAGCTTGGTCTTTGTTATTAGGAAGGAATGGTAGGATCAAGGACTAAATATGAACGGTTCATATGTTCATGAACAACGGGATAAAAAGTTCTTAGTTGAAATTTCATCTATATTTTGCTGACTTCTTTTGGCTTCGGTGCTTCACAGTTTATTGTGGTATCACTGAAAGAGGGAATGTTCAATAATGCCAATGTTCTATTCCGGACAAAATTTGTGGATGGTGTTTCTACCGTTCAGAGGACTGTTGCTACTAAGCAGATTAAGTGAAAGCTTTTGTCAGTCGGGGTTCCACTGGTAATAGATCTATATCTTTGAATTGCTTATGTTCCCGCTCTCTCCTTTGAGGATTGTTCTCAATGTCTATGCTAGAACTCTGTTCGGTGTATACTCCTATTTCCTTCATCTATTTCCCAAAGCTTTTCTTAGGCGGACATTTTTAGACGAAATGACATGTTAAAGCATTGTTTCTCAGATTTGTCTAACTCTTGCCTATTGAATAAATGGTAACTAAGAGCTGTGAAGATCTTATATAAATTAGTAATTCCTCAGTTTGGTTTAGCATATGCCCCCCAATTTGGTTTGGCTAAATTATCCATTTTCTGATAGTTAGTTACATCAAAAGTTCTATTTAGTTAGCTTCTAGCAGTTGCCTCTCAAGGAACAGCTTTTGGAACTGCAAAGTGTATTTTCGATTTGCATTTTTGCTTCTTTCTCTTTATGTTTGTACTTTTCTGCTGGTTTCACATAAGCAATGTTCTGAATAATCAAAACCTATGTTTTTTTTTTCAGATTATTTTTACATGTCTCGGCAATCGAAAGTGCTGAAGTTACCTATGCTGTGAAGTAACGCGATTGAAGCTGATGACTCGTTAAATACATAACTAACAACATTTTATTTGTATGTCTGTTCACATATTGCTATTAGTGTACATAATTGCTTGCTCTATGTGTTTTGCACTCACCTTGTGGAAATTTGGACTTGTGATCTGTTGTATTACACATTTGATACATCTGTTTCCAGTTTCAGCGCTGAAACTGAGCAAAGTAATAGTCCAATGTTTGGATTTTCCGTGTGAAGATAAGTCCTATTCAACTGAAAGTTTGTGTCAATGTTGAACATTGCCCTGTTTTATCAAAATTGATTGGGTCAAATACTAGAACTTGGATGCTCTCATAATTGAATTGTTTAGTGCGCATAATCAAGAATAACTAGTAATCGTTCCCACAGCTGACTTTTGATATCGGTACCAAGTGATTTTAAAATGTAACGAGTTTAATTTCCGATTTTTCAAGTCAAAGATGCTTAGTGGAATACGTGCCCCCACTCATTAATATTTGATTTGAACTCTTGCCGCTGGTTGGTGTAGATTTTACACCTATGTTTGGTAAACCTCTGGATAGTAATGGAAGTAGGGATGGAAAAATCCGAGTCCTAGCTTGGGTACTGAAATGCCTGAACCTATTTTGGATATATTTTTTTGACACTTATGGAAGGCTTAAAAATCTTGGCACTAGATTGAATTTTTTAATCCTAGTTTTTATATTTTATAATATTTTTACGTATATTTTTTTTTTATAATTTTATAGTTTTTAAATTTATTTTAATGAAATTGGACATACAAATATGAACTATAAATGTTTAAAATTTTAAATATATGTAATAGATGAGTTAAATAAATATAATTATTTAAAATAATATATATTTTATAATTTTTTTTAATAAAATTTAAATTTCGGGCGGATCCCAAACTTATCAAGTGATGCTTGAGACTGGCTCAACTCAATTCACTCGAGTCTGATTCGAGGAGGTATATTGGACACCCCTAAATAAAAGTATATAAATATAGTTGTATAGATTCTAAATAAAATCTATACTATAATATCTGTAAGTTTTAACAATTGACAAAAAAAGAAAAGAAAAAAAGCAACCAACATGAATGAAAATTAGGCCCGTGTTCAAATAATTTACTTGCAATCACCAGCTTTGTGAACTGGGTCCAGTCTTCCAAGTAGACTTTTAATTAACAAAGGAGGGATCAAAATCAACAGCACTGTTGCCATGCATGATTATTTAAAGGAAATCCAAAAGCGATTATTCGGCATCTATAAGCACCCAATATCCTAGCCATACCGCTCCAAGAAAAAGGATGGCCTCTAAGAACTGCTTGATTGCTTGGCTGCCTCTCCTCCTTGTTGTTATGCTTCTTCTGCCAAGCTCAGAATCTCTTGCTGAGCTTGGAAGCACTTTCAAGCCTTGTGTGACCCATAAGCCTGCTTCAGATCACTTGGGTTAGCATGAAATTAGGTTTTTATTTGTTTATTTTGTTCAAGCAACATTGATCACAGAACATTAATTTTCTGCATTGCTGTTTCAGGTGGACATGCTGGGGAGCTTGTGCAGCTTATTGATACGAGTCCTGGTGGAAGTAAACCAACTGATCGTCCCAGGAATTACAATTACGGAGCTCCTAACAGCGGTACATAAACCGATATTGTTAGTAATCTTTTGCTGAACGATCACCATCATGCTTATTTTATTGAAATTGAACTTTATCTATTCTCTGTTTCAAATGAATACGAGAGCGAATTTTTTTTCATCCATGGAGCTTATATATGCATCATATTATTAATATCATACAAGATGCCATTATATTTTCACAACAAAATTAACATTTCAAGGGTCTACGTAATGCCAAAATGTCCACACTTTTTTAATAAATTTTATTACAAAGTTCTGTCAAAAGAAAATTCTGGGTGCTTTCAGATCATCACATGCTTGATCGAGCTCCTTAACTTTGCACATCATATGTTATTTTAAGCACAGAGCTTCCCAGTGCATCCATCATTTGAAGAAAAGCTAGCATATGTGTACTGGCACTACAGCTGGTATGTACTGGGAAGATTTAATTAAGTTAGAACAACATCAGTTAGTTGTACAAAATAAAATAAAGAGGTTTAAACGGGAAAGTGCAAATGACCAATTTTAAGTTAATCTCAAAACAGGGATGTCAAGGTGAAACAAGTTAATAAATTGAAGGAGGGACATTACCTATTAGCTTCTCCGCCGCCTCTTCTACATTGTTCAAACACTGGAAATAAGCATGTCTCCAATTCCCGTTGAGCAGTAAGGTACCACAAAATCCCAAAAAGCCTATGATGAAGCCAAGAGCTGTGGTAACAAATAAACCTCGAGTTATGAATCCATCCTCCTCGCTGTCATGCACAATCATAGCTGTAACTTGATGAGTAGGTTCCTCTCCAGGACATTTATTCGCAAGAGGGGAACCAGAAAGCTCCGGATTTCACTTGTATGCAGAAGCCTCAAAAGTCTGTAGTGGAATGCTTGATGGAGTTTTTCCGGAGAAGTTATTATTCGACAAGTTTACGACACCAAGATGACTCAACTGAGAAAAACTTTGTGGAATTTTACCAATGAGCTGATTTTGTGAAGAATCAAGGGAATTCAACAAAGATAACTGAGCAATCATCGTAGGAATTGATCTAGTTAAATTGTTTTTCGAAAGATTCAAAGAGTATAACCTAACAAGACATAATTTCTTCTGGAATTTTCCCAGATAAATTGTTGTCTGAAAGATCAATGCTCTTTAGAAGCCCCAGGGTATTCTTATAGAGTCTATTGGTTTCCATACTAACAATGCTCGGTCCTGATAATCAAATTCCGGGACATCAATCAATTGAATTCTATATTAGACGATTACATTTGAACTCCCATTTTGAACCATTGCAGATAAATTATTGAGACACATTTGTACCATTCCTGAGATTTTGTTGTGAGAAAAGTCCAAAACATGAAGCATCAGTGAACTGCAAAGTTTTGGAGTCACACTTCCATTAATATGATTGAACCGTAACTTAGAACGACCAGTTCTAGTAGATTATCACCTATCCATGCCGGTATTGTTCTGGAAATTTTTTGCTCCGGAAATTTTATTATTTCCCAAATCAATCATAATGAGGTAACTACAGTTTTTCAGAAACGAAGAGATTTCTCCAGCCAAACTGTTGTTTCTTAAATGTAATGACATGATATTGCAGCTGGAGTCTATTGAGTTCGGGATTTTCCAGAAAAGGTTATTGTTGGTCAAATTTAAAATGAACAAATTCCAATATCTAAATCAATCAGGGATCTCTCCTGATAAATGGTTAACTGAGAGATCCAGATAAACGCGCCTCCCACTATTAATTGCACATAAGAAACCCTGAGAACATATTTTTAGAAAAAGCCAATGTTGACACGTTGTAAGGAAATGGTAGTTTTGACCTCCAAAACAATTTGAACTGAGATCAATGGTAGGTGCAGGTGCAGGTTCTAAAGTAAATTTCAAAGGTATACCAGGCTCCTTTCCTTTCAAGTGATTGTAAGAGAGGTTTAAATGATAAAAATAAGGAGAAAGATCCCAAAACCAAGTGGGAACATCTGAAATTCCAGTATTAGAGATATCCAACAAAGGCTAATTTTTTTTACTTTGCAGCCATTTTGCTAAATGAGGTCCTAAATTGCAATTTGACAAACTTATGAAACTCCAATGGAAAGGAAAACAATCAGGGCTCAAATTGAGAGCCAATGAATTACAAGAAAAACCCAAGATGGTCAATTTCGAGAGATTTGATATGTGAGCCTCAGAGATCATACCTTCCAAAGAATTTCCGTCCAAAGAGAGTCGCTCTAGCATGGAAAGGCCTCCCATGCCTTCACTAAGTGTTCCATTTAATCGATTGAACCCAACACAAGACTTCTCAGCAGAGGAGCCCAAAGTTGGCTCCTTTCCAAGTCCAACTCTAATAGTGATGAAAGTCGACAAAATTGTTTAGGGAAAGTACCATCCAGTCTGTTGCTGGAAATATCCAATTCTTTTAAGGATGAAAACTCTGTAACGCCAGGTAATGACCCACCAAGCATGTTGTTCTGTAACATCAAGCTCTGCAATGACTTTTTGGCACAACCTGCAGAGAAATTGAGAAACAGCTCCGGCAGCTTTGCAGTAAGATTGTCGTCATGAATTTTTAATGTTTTTAGACTACATATATCTCCAAACGACTTTGGGATTCCCGTAATCTGATTCGTAGAGAGGTCAAGATCCATCAGAGAAGTCACGTTAGAAAAAGCATACTTCGGACGAGCAAGGGTGATTGTAGAGAGAACTTTGAAATTCCAGTAATATAGTTCCGAGAGAGGTCAAACTGGCAAGAGAGGTCATGTTCCGGACTGCATAGTCAAGAGTAGGACCTTGTAACTTGTTATAAGAAAGGTCAAGATTGACAAGACTCTTACTGATGTCGGACAACCAATGGTAAGCTGAATTTGAAAGACCACACAAAGAGAGATGAAGGTGTGTTAGTGATGATGAAGACGAATTTACCAAGGAATGGGATGGATAATTGATTTTTGGAGGAGCGGATGACGATAAATCCAATTCTCTAAGAAAAGGAAGTCCAGTGATTACTACTTGCAGCCAATCCGTGGCTTCCCGAAGGTCGAGACCCTGTAGGCTCAGGCTTGTGAATTTATAAAGATAAGAAAGCCACAGATCAAATTTGTTGACATGGATGGCATTCAATCCAATGTTAAGACCCAAACTGATACGGAATCCTGCCTCCGAAATTTGCATCAGAGAGATCTAGGATTCTTAATTTGGTGAGGGGGGCAATGAACTCCAGGATTTGAGTTCCGCCAAAATAGTTGCCACACAGGTACAGATATTATAAGTGCTCCAATACAAGCATTGAAGAAGAAATGTTACCTGACAAGTAATGTGTTCCGAAGATTGAGGGCGACGACATGACCTTTTTGGTTACTACAGTAGACACCTCTCCATTGGCATCAATCTTCCCTCCTTCCCCAAGAAGACAAATAGCCCCCATTCATCTTTGAGACCTTGTTTGAAGATCAGTAGAGCTTGTCTCTCCCTCTCTATGCATCTGGTGTCAGCTTCTCCAAAGACAGCAGCTCTTGTGTAAGCTACAAGTAAGAAAAGCAAATGAGGACTCGTATCAAATTTCTTTGCTTCATCATTATCATCATAACATCAACCAAGATTGTGATGATCACAGTACTTATTAGAAATGCTTACGGATTTATAATTTACAGTGTTTGCCAGATTTTATCTACCAGATTTTTTTGGTCATTTTCTGATGGTAACGTTACAGCTACGCAACCAAATGTTATGCGCAGAATGCGGAATCAAGTGCACCAAACAATCGTAGAAAAATAAAGGACACAAAAATTTACGTGGTTCAACAATATGCCTACGTCCACAGGAGTAAGAGAAAAATAATTGTATTATTAACAATTATTAGAGTGCAATATTTGAGTAGAAACCTCACTTCCCAAAATACAAATACACCTAAAACACTCTCGCACACACTCTATAATTGCTCACACTCTTAAAACTCTAGAATTTCTTCGCTTACAATTTCTCTTAAACTTTTAAATTTTGGGATGCATTCAATGAATGATCGCTCCTCTATTTATAGCTAGCCTTGCCATTCATGCTTGGCATTTTCAAAGCAAAAGTCTTGAGCTCCTTTCAAATTTTCAAGGTTCGGTGCCAACCTTTAAAGCTCTACATGCATATGCTAAATATGCTAAATTTCCAAGCTTTAGTGCCAATTTTTCAACATGTTTTGGCCAAATTTGTCAAGCATTTATCATAAAGCTTTTCTTTGTCAAAAAAGCTTGGTTTGACTTTAAAAAATCTCCACCTCTGCGAAAATTTGTTCAAATCTGAGCCGACTATCAATGAACCATCATCCCCAAAGTGGCTGCATCTTTGTAACTGCCTATGTACCCATAATTTGGGATCAAGCCAACTGTAGTTCAAAATTTTCGAACTCAACACATTCGAAGGATTTGAATTAGTTTCAAGCAATGTTGAAACTTAACTCCAAAAACTACCTTTGTCGACATATCTGATGGGTTATCTTTGGTATTGATCTTCTTTAATAGCACATCACTGCTCTCAATAACCTCCCTCACATAATGATATTTCACATCTATGTGTTTCGTCCAAGCGTGATATGTTTGATTCTTTGCTAGGAATATCGTGTTTTGGTTATCATAGAAGACCTCAATGTTCTCCTGGATTACTTCTAAATCTCCTAACAAGCCTTTCATCCAAATAGGTTCTTTTATAGCCTCAATTGCTGCCATATACTCTGCTTCTGTAATGGATAGAGCAATTGTCGATTGTAGAATCGACCTCCAACTAATCGGACCTCCACCCAATGTGAATACATAGCCCGTTGTTGATATTTGCTTATATAAGTCTCCAGCAAAATCATAATCATAATACCCAACACATTGTTGACCATAATCCTTTTTTAATAATAACCCAACATTAATTGTCCCATACAAATATCGAAGAATCTATTTTACTACAAGCAAATGATTTTTACCCGGATTGTGCATGTATCTATTAACCATGCTCACTTCTTGAGATATATCGGGCCTCGTACACACTATAACATACATCAGACTACCCACAACACTAGCATATGGAACATGAGCTCCTGTTCCTTTTGTGATGAAGGACATGAAGAAGAGCTCAATTTGAAGTGAGGAACTAGAGGAGTACATACTGGTTTAGTTTTTTCATTCATACTGAATCTTTTTATCACTTTTTTCAAATAAGACTTTTGAGTCAACCATACGCTCTTATTCTTCTTGTCTCTACAGATCTCCATCCCAAGTATTCTTTGTACATCACCCAAGTCTTTCATCTTGAACTCAGATGCTTCTTCAGTCTCTTGATCTCAACTCTATTATACAAAACTATAAGCATATCGTCGATATAGAGAAAAAAATAGGTGAAAGCTCCATCTTGTAATCTTCTGAAGTAAACACAACGATCATGTTCACTTCTGGTGAATTTCTACCCTTGTATGAATTGATCAAATCTTTTGTACCACTGCCTTGGCGATTGCTTTAGTCTGTACAAAGATTTAATCAACCTACACACATGATTCTCCTTTCTAGCAACTTTGAAACCAAAAGGCTGAGTCATATAGATTTTCTCCAAATTTTCATGCAAGAACGCCATCTTAACATCCAATTGAGCCAATTCTAACTCATATTCAGCTACTAAGGCAAGTAGGATACGAATGGAAGTATGTTTTACGACTGGAGAGAAAACTTCATTGTAGTCAATACCTTTTTTTTGAGTAAAACATTTTGCAACGAGCCTTGCCTTGTATCAGGGAGTTGATTGATTTGGAGATTCTTGCTTCTTGGTGTAGACCCATTTATTGCCAATAGCCATTTTTCCCTTTGGTAACTCAACAAGTTCTCAAGTCTGGTTTTGATGGAGAGATTTCATCTCTTCCTCTATGGCTAACTTCCATTGGTTACTTTCACTACTGCGTAATGCTTCACTGAAAGTGTTGGGGATGTCATCATTAATAACTGTAAGTGCATAGGCTACCACCATATTTTTAGTAAGCCATTCAGGTTTCTTTGTCTTTCTTCTTGGCCTCCTTGTTGCAATAGAATCATCATTATCTACATCATCAATTGTTTCTTCATTTTGTAGGACATCCAAGGAAACAACCTCTTCTTTAACTCTGGGTGTCACCACTATAGTTGAACCTTTCTCTGATGTAGAACTAACTGGTACATATAGAGTTGCATCAAACTCTGCTCGCTGCAATACCTCTATGGTCTTGTTCTCCACCTGCTGAGAATTTAAAGCTTTCATCATTGAAGCCTCATCAAACGAGACATCTCTGCTATACACAAATTGTTGCTCCTGGCTTTTGCTCAAGACTTGCGGCTTCTGCTCTGTTCTTTTTTCTTTTTTTTTTTTTTAATCTTAGCTCCAATTCTTCTTGTGCGCGGCTGCCTTCTTAAATTTTTCCTTTTATATTGTTGCGCCCACGAATCCTTAAATCAAAAGGATTTTAAAATTGCAGCCACCACCTTTACAATCTTAGGTCATTATCTTGCAAAATCACAAGGCCAAAGTTCACGTGCAAGCCAAATTTTCTTTGAAAATTAATTCTTCAATGCTTCCCCACGTGCAGCCACGCTTAATGATTAATTAAATTAAATCCTTTGTGATTTGTTCCAATTAATTCTCTTTATTTCTTTCCCTTTTTGATTCCTTCAAGTTGATTTCCTCCTGAATGTTTCGATTTTATTCTTCTTTAATCCCATATTATACCTAAAATAAAAAAATATAAAAATTAAGATAAAATTAACATAATAAAATATAATTTAACCTAAAATTAAGTCAAAGAAGTATTAAAATAATAGATAAATTATGAGCACATCAAGCTTTTCCTTGTCAAAAAACTTGGTTTGACTTTCACACCAAAATGGTTAATAATTGAAGGCTTGGGCTATTATTTCATCAGATTCAATTAAATGAAATAATAAAGAATATATCCAATGTTGTCTAATCCTGGACCCGCTTCGAAATAACTTGCATGTTCTTTACATTTGGCTTCTGTTAAAGCACTATCATTTTGTATGTACTTCATGTTCAAAGTCAACTGGCAGCAAGTCACTTTTGTTTACTCCATATTCGAGGTCCTTTGGCAGCGATCTCCTATTCATTTATAGTTCTGTAAGTTAATTGTGTATTTTTATACTTTATTTTATTTTATCTTTAAAACCTTGTCATTGTGACCTGTTGATATATGTGTCATAAACAAGATTTTGGAACTTCCAAGCTATGTTCTTGGCAGCTATGACGAATTTTCGCTGAGTTGAAAGTTTGCCATTTTGGCCCATCTTTTCCCAATTTCGGAATTGAAACGGAGCGTACTTATTTTTGTATTTTTTCTTACATGGTTGTCATTAAACCGCTATAAAACATATACAATATCATGGAAATTAAATGATAAAAAGCGCTCAATATTTGTCAATGGCATTACTCTTGCCTTTCTTATATAGTTCGAGTTCAACGAAATAGATTTTATTGTTTGAATCTAGAATAGCTTGACTAGGAAGAACTCATTGGTTGATTTATTTCCAATGAGCTTTCATGGAGAGATTTGGCCAAATCCAAATATTCAACAACTCGGTTCGATCTGTTTTCGACCAAAGGAATTAAACCGATTTTTTATTTTTATTTTTTAAATTTTGACGTAAGTGAGGATTATGTGGGATTCAATAGTGGGTGAGGATAATCTCCTTGTTAATTTCGTTCCCCAAAAATTTTATACAGAGCCATTTGACAGCTGTTTTGTCCGCTTGTGAGAAATTTGATGTTTAATTAGTTTAGTATTATCACCAGCTCTCTTGCGTCCTATACATAATGCTCCACGAAAAAAATAAGATGGCCTTCAAGAATTTCTGGATTACTTGGTTGGCTCTTCTTGCTGTTGTTGTGCATCTTCTAACCTTAGAAGTGATTGCAAGGGAACTTGGAAGTAATGTCAAGTCTCGTAAGTCTTCTTTGCTTCATGTTTTTAGCATAAATTATGAGATATGACTATATTCAAGTAGTGACGATTGTTTAATTTCAGACTTCAATATTTGTTAACATGAAATTTAACTTTTAATTGTTCTTGTAACATTGGCCACACATTATTTGTAAAACTGCATTGTTGTTTCAGGTGAACAGGGTCCTCCACGGGATTTCAATTATGGCAGCCATACTTAACGACGTTATTGTCAATTTGTAATGTTTTGCTGAATAAGCATCATCAGGTTTGTTTAATTGAAAACTTCATGATGGTGAACAATTTGAAATGAAAATAAGAGCGATAAATGTATCATAAAAAAATAAAACGCTGAATTGAAATTGTACCCGATTCTATGTTTCTTTTATGTTTAGCCTCTCATTTTTCAATTTTTTTTTTCTTTTTGCTATACCCTACTAAATATTATGATTTCTTCATTATGGCCTTCACTACAGTGCTACCATGGCACCATTGGCTTCCTCAATTTTACGGAGCTTCTGTTATAACCTATTAAAAAAATTATTATTTCCTTATTATGGCCCTGGTGAAACCAATATCCTGGTTCCATCATTGTTCACACCCCTTTAGTGTATTAGACAAACTCCAATAATGCAGTTTTAAGGATTTTTATAATTTCCAACTAGCAATATTAATTCTTTAACCCTTTCAAATTGATTTATTATTTAAAACCTGTTGATCACACTGTTCAATCCTAGTAGATTTTCCAATGTAATTCAATCAAATACAATGTCATATTGCTGACAAATAATGAAAAAAGGAATCGGACCGTATAATTGTTCACAAACTTCCAAGGACAGTTAAGGAAAAAAGGCAAAAAAAAAAAAAGGCAAAATCTCATAGCTTCGAGAAGTCTAGCAGTTTCTTAAAATTACAATCTTTCTTCTACCCTGGCGTTGACAAAATATTGCTTTGGCCCTATATTTCCGAGGGCGTGAAGTATTAGTAGCCTTGTAAGTTGAAGCTCTTGGGGAATTATTATCACCGGCTCCTTGAGGCTGACAACAGCTGCATGAATTTAGTTTCACTTTATTTAAACGAATCCGATTATCATAAGCTTTTCCTTTCTCAGGGTCTGTCAAAACGTCATTGGCTGATCTTATAAGCTTGAAAGCTCCATCGGCGGCAGCAGAGGAATTCTTGTCAGGATGTACCATCAGCGCCATTTTCTTGAACTGTTTCTTTACGACGCTAATATCAACTTGAGGATCAGTAATGGCTAGAATTTTGTACAACGTAGATTTTGTTTCGGATAGTTGGTGAACTCTGTAAGCCGTGAAGTAATCGTCGATGTTCGGCAGATCAGGGTTGAATTCTTTGGCTGCTTTCAGAGTCTTGATCGCCATGTCTATGTTTTGAAGCTTGAAGTACTCTTCTGCGGCGTCTCTAGCCTTCTCGGCCGCTAGCTTGACGAGATTTTTGAGCATTCTCCAATTAACTTTGAGAAGAAAAAGGAACAGAGATGCTTTGGCAGTGATGCCTTAATATATTTGATATATGTTGATTGATCTTGACGCTATTAGTTTAATTACTAATTCATTTTTTTATTTTTCAGATTGGTTGCTTGATCTTGACGCCATTTGTTCAATTCCTAGTCGGAAACATATTTCCGATTGAATTCGGATAGGTGATCGCGCTAGTTGAATATATCCTTTATTTTACTCATTAAATCCATTATGTTAATTTCCAATAAACTAATCAGCAAAATTTAAAATTCAGAATTTTAGCATTTACACCTTTTGTATCTCAAAAACAACCTTATGCTTATTAAATAAAAATATGTAGATAATTGCATCTTAATTGTTCCCCTTTAAAAATTTATGCAGATTATTATTCTCCTTACATTTGTTACCATTTTTAACAAAAAATATTTACCGTATTTATCATTACCCATCACATCTTCATGATATTCTGCTTTACAACCCAATTTCTTTTTTTTTAACAAAGTAAAATTCAATTTTTTTGGCTCTTTATCTCCTAAAGATTTGAATTCGAATTGTCTCGACCAATCGAAAAAATTGAAGTCGCTTTAAAATCATTCAGCTCGGCTGTTAGGGTGCAAATACATGAATTTTAATTGTAAGAATCTAGATAATGACGGAATGGTGATCCAAAAACAGGAAATCATGATATGACGTAATAAAAGACTTCGATTTGACAAGAACATAAAAGTAAACTCCGCTCATTAAGGAGTTTGAATTTAAGGAACAACTACAATAGACTTTTCTTCTCTATATTATTTATAAATATTGTGTGTCCAAGATAATCATGATGGTCTCCAAGAATCGTTTAACTGCTTTTGTATTCATCGTTCTTCTTATTGCGCTTTTTCTAGCAACCCCGGAAGTAGCTGCAAAGGAACTAGGAAAAGCCTGTAAGAGAGATTGTAACATTTTATTCTGGAAGACAACGGCTAGCCGTTTATATTAAAATCGGCAAATTGTTTAATTCCAGTGAGCATTCTCGACTAAAAAGGCAAATCGATTTTTATAAACGGTAAACCGATTGCATACAAAATACTCTTTGGACTAGAAACTGATTTTTGATTTTTGTATACATCAAATCAGTTGTGACCAGATGCCAATTTCAAACCAAATAATGTCTTTGAAGAAGTACCATTTTAAATGGTTGTAATTTTTCAATAAATAACTGTTTTTCTTCATTTAAATAGACATTCATATTAATTTAAAATATCAGATTATTACAAATTTCATATGTGTTCTTGGAATACAATCTTATTTGCTAGAGATTGTGTTCAGGATTTGATATATCTTGGGGGTAATTTGTCATTAAACTCTATAGCAAATTAAGAGTGGTGAGGGCAAATAAAACCTTAAAGGAAAGTGTATAAACACGTCTCAAATCATAAGAAATTTTCTTTGCTCTTTGCCTCCATATTCGTAAATTTCTCCAACAATCTTTAAAGTTTTATTTTGTTTGCAAATGGAGGCTGAGAAGAATTTGACTTAATTTCTTAACCCTAGTGTTCATCTCTATTGTTTTGATGGCACTAATTTCACTCGTTGGAAGGGAAAATTGTTCTTTCTCCTTATTATTCTTAAAATTGCATATGTTCTTGATCCAAAATTGGAACCATTTCCAGAGCCAAAAGAAGATGATACCGAAGTTGTTAAAGCTGCAAGGAAAAAGCGTGAAGATGATGAGTTGATGTGTCGGGGTCACATACTCAATACACTTTCTGACAGGCTCTATGATCTTTACAATTCTATGGCTTCTCCAGTGGAAATTTAGAATGCTCTTAAGTACAAATATAAAACATAGAAGGAAGGTACTGATAAATTACTTCTCTCAAAATATTTTGAATTTGTTATGGTAGACACAAGATCCATTCTTGATCAAATACATGAATTACAAATTATAGTTACTAAGCTTCGGGAGTTAAAAGTTGAAATTTCTGAATAATTTCAAGTTGGGGTTATTATTGCTAAATTGCCTCAAAGTTGAAATGAGTATAGAAACAAACTCCTTCATAGTAGAGAGAACATAACTTTAGAAGAATTACAAAAACACTTGGTAATCAAAGAAGAGACAAGATCTCAAGAATCCAAGGACAAGCATCATTCTACTAAGGTTTATGTTGTTGAAGCTAGTAAATTTTCAAAGAATTTCAAAGTCAAGAGTGACAGAAATTCAAGAAGTCCAGCACACAAAAATTTTCTGGAAATTGTTTCTTTTGTGGCAAGAAAGGCCATCGCCAAAGTGATTGCAGTTTGCAGATTCAAGAAGAAAAAGGAAGAAGTAAATTCCCATAAAGCTAATGTTGTTGAAGACAAATCTGAAGAGATTTGTGCTATGGTTTCTGAGATGCAAATTGGCATGGTTACCGAAATCAATATGGCTGAAATTAAGTCCTACAATTGGTGGCTTGATTCGGGTGCAACCATTCATGTTTGTAATGATAAGAAATTTTTCTTATCACACAAAGAAGAAACGGAAGGACAAAAGTCTTCTTTTGAACTTTTTCATTAATATATTTCTAGTGGATAGTTACGTGTTGCTCAAATTATGAGTAATTGTTTAATTTAAATGACTCTCTTAATTTAATTTAAATTTAGCTTATATCCTACTATTAGAAATTTTTTTTTGTTTATGTTAGTAATAAATAGGGGTAGAGTTCGGAGCAAATCTCCCAGGGGGAAGCCAAGTTCAAACTTCAAATATTAATAGGAGATTGATTTTATACTTTTTTTTTCATCTATAGCTGTGGTGTAGTCGACGTGAATTTAAGAATTTTACTTGTAATTGCAGGGATTTTGAATTGAGAATTTTGATTAATAATTAAGGTTACTGGGACAAGTAAAAGATAAAATAAAAAAATAATTAACAAAATTAAAATCAAAGAACTGGGTTTACAGTTTATCAAATTCTTGAAGGTTATTCGTTATTTTATCAAAATGAAAAATCAATTAACAAAATAAAAATCAAAGGGTTGTTTTGACTTTATTTCATAAAATATAAAATTAGATTTTCATCCTATATGTAGTTTACGAATTAATTAAGGAGGGGCCAAATAAATAATTTTATACTTATTTTTTAATATTTCTTTTAGAAACTTCAAAATTTTTTCTATGCTTGCAAATGCCGTCGCCCCTCCTAAGGTCCGTTTGGGGCAGCTCATTGCCACTGCATAAGAGCTACTCCCATGCTTTATTCCGGAGTATATTACCCCGAAATAAAACATGGGGAGCAGCTGCGCTGTGGCAGCGCAGCTGCCCCAAACGCCCTCCTAGTCTCTAAAAGCCTCTACCCTTGGTAATAAATAATTTTTTTATCACAAAAAAAAAGACGAAAATATATATTTGCACGCATTAATTATATATCAGATTAATGAATGCATAGTAAACAAAGATAATTATAGAATTCTATCATAAGACTTTAAATTAGATGCATTATTTTATAGGGAAAAAATCACCCACTCCCTTAAGGTTTGCTTAAATAGTTACATGTCCCTTCATTTTTAAAATGGTCACACATATCCTCTTTTTTTTTTTTTTTTTCTATTGTGCCTTTTGATTATAGTCGGAAATTTTATAATAAATAAAATTAAAATGATAAGATATATAAAAAAATAATGAAAAAGTAACATATAAAAACAATTGAACTATTAAAATAAATAAAATTAATAGAATAACAATATGTCATGCAAATTATTTTTAATATTAAGTTATTATCAATATGTCCTATCCACTTTTATTATGAATTAAATCTATTAAACAAAAAATTAATTTTAAAATTTATGCTTATATGTGCATAACATAAAATAGTAATATACACAAATGAAATATATAACCTAGATTTTGCAAGTTATATTTAATGTTAAATTTAATTATTTTACTATTATTAATCTATGAAATTGATTTTATTAATGTTAAAACATATATGGTAGATTAATAATATTAAACTCATTTTATTAATATTTAAAATGATTTATAAAATTTATAATCTTTTATATACTAGAGTATTTTATATTATCTTTGTTTGATTATAGAAGTTTATTTAAAGCCAATCTTTTTGTCGTTATAGTAGAAGGGTATAATCATAAAAAGGAGGGGAGAGCCAGTCTGACTATTTATGAAACCAAGAGAATTTATCTAACTATTTAAGCAAACATTGGAGTGTGGTTGCTTTTCCTTATAAGCATTATTTTGTAAGGTATTTTGATACGACTAAGATTCAAAGTTGAGCTTATTTTTGCTAACCAAACTATCAATGGTCAAAATTTATTGTTAACATAAAATTTTTCTTTAATATTGATTTTGATGATAACAAATTTGATTAAGATTGATTTAAAAGCTTAAATTATTTTTCATATAGTTTTCATATTATAAAGGCTTTATATTCAATAAAAAGTAATTTTATGATATTAGTTATTTTCATGATAATGATTTAAATTGCAAAGGTTTGAGAACTTTGAAATTAGCAAATATTGCTTAAAATTCTAGAAATGGACTTATTTGTCAAGTTTTATAAAATTTTAGGTCATAATATAAATTTATAAAGTTTGGGGACAAATTATAATTTTAGAAAATAGTTCAAACGGCTAACCAACGTCTTGATAACGGCTAGCAAACATCGAACAGAATTGAAGCTTAGCCTCTAGACAGCAACGTCGATTCGACATCTTGAAAACGGCGATCTGACAATTTGAAATTTTGTCTAATGGTAATTTGCTCAAAGTCAAAACAACGATCCGACATCTAGTTAATGGCGATCCGACATTGAGCAGAAAGTCAATAACGACTATATTTCAACTCCAACTATAAATAATCTCAATAAAATTCAAACAACAACGATTTCAATAATTATCATTGAGCAAATTATTAAGCATACAACTTTCATTGAGCCTTAAATTTTTGTATTCATCTCATTTACTGACACTTTAGAATTTCATTTGTAATCAAACATATTGTGTGAGAGGGATTTATTGTGTAATCTTTTGAAAATCAAATTGAGAGATAGTAAGTGTTGGAATACACTTGAATTAAGAGATTGGGGATAATCTCTTATTGTAAAGGTTTATTGACACCTTGGAAGTCAATTGTAAGAGCGGTTGAAGCCTTGGAGGCTTGCTTTGTGGAATCCTCAAGCCCAGTGAGCTTGGAGGCGTGGACGTAGGCACGGTTAGCCAAACAACGTAAAAATCACGTGTTTGATTTCTCTTCCCTTACTATTTTATTATTTTGCTTGATTAAATTTATTTGTTTTTGTTCTTATTAAGGCAATAGATTTAAATTGTTGTGTGGTTTATTTTGCATAAGTTTTGATAACCCAATTCACCCCCCTCTTGGGTTGCTTAGATTGTATTTCATTTATTTCATGTTCTTATTTTTTTATTTTTCTTATCTAACAATTATTGATTTATTCCTCAACAAAAACTCAACTTAACACTGGATTCTTGTTTATTTTGATGAATTATTGGACATAGTATATGTTAAATGAGATTGGGTGCCTTTACATTAAATAAAAAAGTATAAAATAATAAGAAAATATAAATTTTATACCGTATATAGAATAAATAATATAAATAATCAGATTTGTCTGAATAAAATATTAAATAATCACTCTATGACTTTAATTTATTGGAAATTTTTTCAAAATAAATGGCGTCTTATTGTAAAGACATATCTAAATAAATAATGTCTTATTGCGAAGATTTGTCTAAATAAATGATGTCTTATTGTAAGGACATGTCCAATTAATTGTGCCCTATAGAAAAGGTGTTTTTACACTTAAAGATATAACTTTTCATGGTGATATTTCACCAGGAGATGCATCATTTCATGGTGACATTTCATTTGAAATGGTGATGGTTCAATTTGGATCATTGATTAAAATTAAATCTTGAACCAATGACTGTGAATGAAGGGGTATCATGAAAGATGACAACCCAATTGAAGCGCCACAAGTATATCTATAAATAGAGGCATTTTAAAGCCATTTAGACATGAAAATAATGATCGCATGCCACTCCTTTCTTAACCCTCTTTTCTAGAATGAATTTCAACATAAAACTCTTATTTTTATGCATTAAAAAAAATCCAATATATTGATTTCTGCAGGAACAATATATTGTTTCTTGGCAGGGTTGCAATATTCAAGAGAATTCTGGTTTGCTTTCGTCAATGCACAATGTAAGCAAATAAACAAGTGCTTCATTATATCCTGGAGGCGTATTTGCTTAACCCATGTGCATCACTCAATTGGTGGGAACAAATAACGTCTTAAAGAAAGAAACATTTGTAATGTGCCTTGAAGTATACATTATTTTCTGCAGTTTTCCTATTACTATTATTTTCTTCTTACATACAGAGTTATAAATATATTACTTTACATAATAAAGTTCCACCATTACTATTGTATTTCTCAACATTTTCCATTCCTCATAAGTACATACCCTAACAATCTTAAGACGTTATTTCTGCAACAATTGCACCAAGTTTATCTCTTCGACAATTCGCAACAGATTTGTTAAATTAGAGCGGTTTGATGGTGGCAACTTTATTCGTTGGCATAAAAAGTTACATTTCTTGTTGACAAGCCTCAATGTGTTTTATGTTCTCACAACACCAAAGCCCCAAGAGCGTGAGGATGGGACATTAGCGGAAACTACAATGCGGCAGAAGTGAGGGCAGGATGACTACGTGTGCAAGGGACACATTTGCAATACTATGTCTAATACCTTGTTTGATCAATATCACAACAAATCTATAGCAAAAGAAATATGGGACTTATTAGAGGCTAAGTACATGATGGAAGATGCCACAAGTAAGAAATTCTTGGCTTTTAAACTTTTTAATTATAAAATGGTCGATAATAGACTTGTGGTTGAACAATATAATGAGATTTTACATATTCTTGATCAATTCAACCAACATAACATGAAAATGAATAAGTCTGTTATTGTCTCTTCAATTATTGATAAACTTCCTCCCTCTTGGAAAGATTATAAGAAAAGTCTTAAACACGGCAAGAAGAAATTAGTCTAGAAGGCTTAGGGCAGAGTCTTCGTATTGAACAGGAACTTAAGCTTAATAGTCTTAAGGACCAGGCTGCTATGTCCTCTAAAATTAATGTTGTGGAGGAGAGGAAGAAGTTTAAGCATTCTAATCACCCTAAGAATAACCAAAAGAGAAAGTTTGATTCCAAATAGAATCAAAACAACAAAAAGAAAAAGAAGGGTACATGCCACCGCTGCGGAAAACCGGGCCACTTCAAAAGAGATTATCGACTTTTGAAGAAGCAAAAAGAAAATTTGAACACAATTTTTGTGGCCATGATATCTAAGATTATTTTTCTTGAAGATGATAATGCATGGTGAATAGATTCTAGTACAACCAAGCATGTATGCAAGGATCGTAGCATTTTCAAATCTTATAAAGCAATAGATGATGGAAGTGTTCTTTACATGGAAAATTCCTCCACTGTAATAATTAAAGGAAAAGGCAATATGCAACTAGAGTTTACTTCTGGAAAAACTTTAACTCTTACTGATGTTTATCATCTTCCTGAAGTTAGGAAAAATCTTGCATCTGGTCGCCTTCTTAATAAGTTTGGCTTTAAACTTGTATTTGAGTTAAACAAATCTATATTAGCTAAGGGTGGTATCTTTGTTGGGAAATGATACATTTATGAGGGAATGTTTAAACTCAATATCAATAATATGAATGTTTTTTCTACTTATATGATTGACTCATTATCTTTGTGGCATAATTGTTTAGGACATGTGAATATTAGAAGATTGTATGATATGGCTAATTTAGAATTAATTCCTAAGCATGAAAATGATATGCATGAAAAATGTAAAGTATGTGCACAAACTAAAATCTCAAGATCTACTTTTACAAAAATTGAAAAAACATCTTCTTTATTGCATTTAATTTATAATAATGTACATGGTATGCATAGTAATCCAACTAAAGTTGGAAAAAAATACTTTGTAACATTTATTGATGATTTTTCAAAATGTTGCTGTGTGTATTCATTACACTCTAAAGATAAAGTGTTAGATAAATTTAAAATTTATAAAAATGAAATTGAGAATTTTTGTGACACTAAAATTAAATGCCTTAGAAGTGATAAAGGAGGTGAATATATTTTTTCTGAATTTTGTGAATATGTTGGCATTGTACATGAAACTAGCACTGCATATACTCTACAACAAAATGGCGTAGCTGAAAGGAAAAATAGGATATTAATAGAAATGGTTTATGCTATGCTTTTTAATGCTGGGCTTGGTAAAAGTTTTTAGGGTGAAGCTATTTTAACTACATGTCATATCTTAAATAGAGTGCCTAATAAGAAAAACAAAATGCCCCCTTATGAATTATGGAAAAAGAGAAAGCCTAATCTTTCTTAACTACGAGTTTGGGGTTGTCGAGCCACTGTAAGACTACCTGAACCTAAGATAAAGAATTTAGGAGAAAGGGGCATTGAACGCATATTCTTGGGATATGTTGAGTATAGTAAAGCTTATAGGTTTCTTTTAACAAAACCTAATAGCTTTGTTGAGATCAATACTATAGTGGAATCCAGAGATGCAATATTTTATGAAAATAGATTATCCACTATACCAAAAAGTATTGATTCTCAAAACAATGATAAACCAATAGAAATTAGCCAAAAACGTAATTTTAATAATAAGCAAAATCAATTGAGGAAAAGTAAAAGAATAAGGACTATAAAATGCTTTGGACCAGATTTTATAGTCTATTTAGTTGAAGGGACAAGAGACTCACAATCTAAACAGACCATGATCACACCTACTATAAATTTTGATTCCCTCACCTATGAAGAGGCAATGAAGTCTCAAGATGCTAACTTTTGGAAAGAGGCTATTAATGATGAAATTGACTCTATTATAGGTAATAAGAATTGGAAATTAGTTGATTTACCACTTGGCTCTAATCCTATGGTTGTAAATGGATTTTCAAAAAGAAGAATAAAATTGATGGAACAATTGAAAAAATTAAAGCAAGACTAGTAACAAAAGGCTTTACACAAAAAAAATGCCTTGATTATTTCGATACTTGAGCACCTGTTGTAAGAATTGCTATTATTGGAGTCTTGATTGCTTTGGCTTCAATTTATCATTTTGAAACTCATCAAATGGATGTAAAAATAACTTTCTTGAATGGAGAATTAGATGAGGAAGTTTACATGAAACAACCAAAAGGTTTTGTTATGCCAGGACAAGAACTTAAAGTTTGTAAACTAGTCAAGTCTTTATATGGTCTTAAACAAGTTCTAAAGCAGTGGCACGAAAAGTTTGATAAAGTGATTGTTTTAAATGGATTTAATATTCATGAATATGATAAATGTGTATATAGCAAATTCAATGGAAATAAAAGTGTGATTATTTGTTTATATGTAGATGACATGTTAATTTTTGGTACTGATGGTGAGAGTATTAAACTCACTAAATCATTATTGTCATTTAATTTTGATATGAAAGACGTGGGGCTTACTGATGTGATTTTGGGGATTAAAATTATCAAAACTGAGAATGACCCAGTATTGACTCAATCACATTATATTGAGAAAATTTTAAAGAAATTCAATTATTATGATTTTAAGTCTGAGTTAAAACATTTTGATTCAAACATAAGATTGTACCATAACATTGGCAGAGCAGTATTCCAACTAGAATATGCACATGTTATTAGGTGTATTATGTATGCAATGACTTGTACTAGGCCTAGCATTGCTTTCACTGTTAGAAAGCTAAGTAGATATACTAGTAATCCAAGCCAAGCACACTGGCAAGCAGTGTACAAAATTCTAAAACATTTAAAACATACAATGGATTATGGTATATATTATGCTGGATATCCTTCAGTTTTGGAAGGATTTTCAGATGCTAGTTGGATAATTGATCGAGATGATTATACATCCAAAAATGGCTAAACTTTTAATCTTGGTGGGGGAGCTATTTCATGGGGCTTAAAGAAGCAAACTTGTATAGTAAACTTTACCATGGCTCTAGAATTTGTAGCTTTGGCTTCATGTTGCAAGAAATCTGAGTGGTTAAGGAATTTGCTTATAGAAATTCCTACTTGGTTAAACCAATGCCTCTTGTGTCCATTCACTATGATAGTGAGTCAACTTTGTCAAGGGCATACAGTCAAATCTATAATGAAAAGTCTAGGCATATTGGTCTAAGACATAGTTATGTGAGACAATTTCTTACAAATGGGGGTAAATTTCACTGTACCTAGTACTAGAATGATTATCTTCAAAATACCCCCTAACGATAAGAAAACATCACTCTACCCCCTAATTGCCGTGATCTTCATGTTAAAGTAATGAGCTTAAAGGGTAAAATCGTATTTGAACAAACACCATAACGAGCGTTAGCCTAGAGAATGATGACATGTCAAATCAAGGCAGCCTTTCAACTACTCCCTCGAATTTTATAATTTTATATAGGGTAATATAAAATAAGTTATTTTCAAAATTTTTAATAAGAAAATACATAAGTGTTTAAATGTAAAAACAACAGAGGATCATTTTCTCTTGGTGCGAACCATCATCTTATTTACAGTTTAGAGAAAGAAACTTTGAAATAGAGCATCAAAATATTGGTCATAAAGAAGACATTTTTTGTTCGAAGACAAAAAAAAAAGTGACCATTGGAGAGTGGTTGCTGGTAACAACAACTTTACGATGACAGAGGTAAGGAATTTATTTTTTTCATTTGGTTATTTCCAATAAAATGGGTTTAACAGAGTTTCAGGGGAATGCAGGACAATATGGCTAGAAGAATGACCTGTTTATATGAAAATTTTGTGCTATTATTGTTATTATTTGAAGAAAAATAGGTTTAAACCCTAGTTCTTAGTGAATTGGGGCATTTTTTTTTCATTGTACCATTAACAATTTATAGTATTTCCTTTGCAAATAAGTTACTTGTGAAGATTAAAAAAAGTGGTTGTTTAGGTTTTGATGATGGATATTTTGGTTTAGCTTTTAATTTTAGATATCATGCCTACATTGGTGTTGTTATTGATTTTGTAATGCTTTTATTATCGTATTTGTAGTTAAGGGTGAAAGGCATTATCAGCTTTCTCGGTAAAACTTTTGAGGTTGGCCTTATTAACCCTGACTTTCTAAATAGATTTGTTTTGATCAATGCTGCAATGAAAAGAATGGTTGGGAGAAACATTTATAGAGATGGGAGATTCATCATTGAAGTTACATTGCCATGGGATGAGAAGAAAGGTACAATAGATAATGATCATGAGCTGAATCAAATATGGCAGTTGTACAATGAGAAGAAGTTTATAGAGATTGTGTTTGACATGACCATCATACCATTTAATGTGACGAATGTAATTAAAAAGAGGTCATTTAAAGATGATATAGAAGATGTTACTGCTGGGACTGATGCTGAACTTCAGAGTGTGTTGTCTGTGTTTCAGAGGCAACCAATCGACAATGTTGAAGCACAACAATAGGTACATGTAACTGCTACTGGAAAAAGAGATGGTAAAAGAAAGTTAGTGGCAAAAAAGAGTTCAAGAAAAATTTTAGAGACCAAATTTTATAGGGTCTCCATTTCAAAACCAGAGTTTACACCTGAAGCCACCACTACAGTAGAAGATACAGTACAAACATAAACCACAATTGAATTTGAAGTTGAAGCAGAAGCTGACAATTCTGAAACACAAACCACAACTGAACCTACCATTGTAGCAAAACCTGAGCTCGCAACACAAACCACACCAGAACCCACTATTACAGTAGAAAATACAGTGCAACCTCAAACCACAACTGAATTTCAAATTGAAGCAAAAGTTGACAATTTTGAAACATAAACCACACCAAAACCCACAATTGCAGCAGAACCTGAGCTCGCAATGCAAACCATACTAGGATCCACCACTCCAACAGAACCTGAGCTTGCGATACAAACCACACCAGAACTACCACCACAGTTTGATCAAACCTCATTCGTAATACCAGCAACAATAGTACCACTCAATTTGACAAAACCTCATTATCAATGCCTACATTTAACAATCCTTTAGGTGATGGGTGTTGATGACTGTGAGATTGAGTCTGTACACCTTTCACAGCATAATGATCACTTATTTAATTTTCATGTTGTTGATGATGGCGTGGATGGCTTTGCACTGAAAGCTGATGAAGAAGATGTTGAGGATGTTGATCCACCATTGTCCCAATCCTTAAAAAATAATACATCTTATAGGTCTAGAAGATCAACGGCTGCCTATTCTCAATCAGAGGAACCAACTAATCAAGAAAAAGATATAATGCCTGCTAAAGATTTACCATCAGAGATTGTGCAAACTTAACCTTGTAAAAGAAAGGAAAAAAATGTCAGCAAGTCACTCGTTACTATCACCCATTCACATAGGCAAGCTAACAAGAGAAATGCTGCTATTGTCCAAATTATAGCTTCTTAAAGGATTGCAAATCAGATGAGGCCTCATTCTACTATAGTTAAGGTTAATAAGAAGACTGTAAAGAAGAAGAGAAAGACCAACTTTGTAGATTCTGAGCAAGTCATGAGCAGGTCCAAGGCAACTAAAAAAAGTAAATCAAGCAGCTTGGATGATGGTGCTGGCCCAACAAGACATGTAGACGAAGATGATGAGATGCTACCAGCTAAGGAAATGGACTTTCACATGTGGTCTGAATCAGAAGATGACATGAATGGAGCCACAAGAGCATCTAAGGGTCAGCCTGAAGACAAAGTTCAAAACGAATAAGACGATGATTTACTTGATGGATATGAAAGTGACAATAGTGACTATGGGCCACTTTCAGACTCAGAGGATGAGCATCAATCTAGCAAGATGTCTCATGCATTAGGTGGGCAAATGTTCAGAGAGGGTACAGAACCAATAGAATTAAGAGAGGGAATGGTGTTCAAGAATTTCAGAGAATTTACGTGGGCTCTAAAGGATTACTGTATTCAACACAGTTTTAGGGGTAGAAGGATCAAGTTCGAGGGAAAAAAAATTTTGTGTGGCTGCTATGCAGACAAATGCCCATTAAGAGTATATGATGCACTTCAAAACTGAGGTAAGTACTTTCAGATTCGGACTTTGCACAACATACACACCTGTGAAAGCCTTGATAACAATCCTGAAGTAACTGAAGCTTGGATAGCAAGAAAGTACCGCTATAGAGTGCTTGCTGATCAAAAGATAGGTGTTGACACACTTGTAGATGATCTGAAAAAAGGCATGGGGTGACCGTTGCTCCACAAAAGGTTTATAGGGAAAAGAGAAGAATTTTAAAATCAGCTGCTGGTGGTGACCATGTTAAAAGCTTCAAGTCATTGTGGGATTATGCAAATGTCATCAAACAGCAAATGCCAGGGGCATTGGCCTTGTTGAAGGTGACAAAGCAGGACACACCTGCTGATAATTGTAGGTTTCAAAGGTTTATGGTGAGCTTCCTAGGCCTTAGAGATGGGTTCAAGGAGGGTTGGAGGCCATTTATAGGGCTTGATGGCTGTCACTTAAAAGGGCCATTCGAAGGTGTGCTGTTATCGGTTGTAAGTTTGGATGCAAATAAAGGGATATTTCCCCTTGCAATTTGTGTTTGTAAATCTTAGAATATTGAAAGCTGTACTTGGTTTTTGGGGCCACTTACAAGAGAATTTAGCTGATGACAGGTAGGTGACATTCGTGGCTGACAGGGAAAATGGAGTACAAAATAGGTTCTATGCAAGACATGTATTTACAAACCTTAAGACAAGATTCCTGCAAGTGGAGTTGAGGGATGAGTTATGGAGGGCAGTTAGAGCATCAGGTAAAGATATTTTTGTAAAAGCAATAAATGACAAACGAAAAATTGATGAAGATGCATTTCAGTGGTTAAGAAAGTTAAATCCCAAGCATTGGTCAGTGCATGCTTTTGATAAGTTTGTAAAGTGTGATCACACAACAAACAATATGACAGAGAGTCGAAATGCATGACTTGGTGAAATGAGGAAAGCAGTAGTTGTAGCTTTGGTGGAGCACATTAGGAAGTGCATGATGAAAGCAATAACTGAGAGAAGAAAGTTGTTGGAAGTGGTCAAGTGATGTTCCTACTTTTATTAACAAGAAGATGAACAACATGCTGAAGGTTGTTAGGAATTATCATGTCATACCAGCAAGTGATGCCTTGTATGAAGTTGAAACAGGGCAATAGTCTTATATTGTTAACTTTGATGAGCATATATGTAGTTGTGGCCTATGACAGATCAGTGGCTTACCTTGTAAGCATGCAAAGCCTTGTATAGCTCACATTAAGGCTACTTATGAGAAGTATGTTGCCCCTTGTTTCCTAAAGGATGCATATTTGAGATGTTACGCTGGCATTATTCATCTATTGTCGGACAAATCTAAATGGCCATATGTTGAAACTGATGAAATATTACCCCCAATTGTTCAAAGACCATCTGGCAGACCAAAGACATGTATAAGAAGGGAGGCTGATGAACCACCAGCACATAGAAGAAGTTTCGTAGTTTGTTGTTCATACTGTCGGGGTATTGGTCAAAATGTAAAGGGCTGTCCTGTTGATTAAGCTAATGCACATAAGGAGACCAGACATATATTGGTCAGTTTGAAATTGCTTACAATTTAAAAATTAAAATTTCAAATTTTTTTTTCAATTGTTGTTACGTTATTTTTAAATTATCCCCTCCTAGAGTGACTACATATGAGGGTCAACTATGTTTTCACATTTTTTGGGATGTAAATTGAAGTTTTGTCACTATATTTTGGGAGTAATATGAACTTTTCACAAAGATTAGGTGTATTAACCTTATAAACTTAAAATTTACTTAACTGTGCTAACAGAAGCATCGCAAGAACTTGGCAGCAGCCTCAAGCTCAGGAGCATCATTTACAAGACTGAATGTTGCTAAAAACTTAACACCTGGTGGGTCAGCAGCTAAGCCATCATCTAATACTTCTACGCCTACCCAAGAACAATCAACAAGGGGTTCAACAACAAAGAAAACAGAAGCAACAAAGGAAGCAGCAGGAATAAGTAGAGGAAAAGAGAGACAAATGAATGCATCAACAGCAACAAACACAAGTTTTCATCAATTTTCAGTGCCGCCAACAAGAAGCCTTGAAATTAGAGAGGGAAGCAAATCTGGTAGGATCACTCCGTAACCTAGCCCAGTTCAAACAAAGAGAGATTTTAAGGGCAAAGTAGCCGCTTAAATTGGCTGTAAGTTTTTTCTTTTTCTTTAAAAAATAATGTTTTTATTTATATATAAGATATTGTTTTTTCTTTTTCTTAAAAAATTAATCTTAAAAAATTAATCTTTTGTTTCGATAAAATGGTAACTACTAAGTAGGGCTTTATGTTGCAAAGAAATACTGTTACAGTGAATGGCATGATGGCAGTAGTATGGACAATTATAGAAAATGGTGTTGCTGATTTTGATATTTTGATGTGCTTTTGAATACATGGCTATGATAGTGCAATATATATTTGTAATTAAAACCTAATTGTAGACTTTAAAAAACTAAGACGCAGTATGTGTGCTCATGCTTTTTTAGAGTTGTTAATTTTATAATTTTATCTAATTAGTAGGCTAAATTACTATTTCTTAGGGTTGTTGCAGTTAATATTTGGTCTGGTTTGTAATCCCTTGTCATAGAAGCTAAAAAGGCAAAATGCAATATGCTACTAGTGATGGTGAATATTGACTGCAACAACATAAGTGTAATATTTTGTTGAAGTGAAAGTACATATCACTGAATGTAATACATGAGCTTTTGGTATATGGAAGTTTTTCATTCAGTTATTTAATTTTATTTAAATAATTTCTACTACTTTCTACCCTCATACTTCAGTTATGAGCAACACTAAGCATATACATCATGCAAAGTACCAACATGAACAAGATAATATGCAGCAACCTAATGATTGAATCTAATTTTGTAGCAAGTTTATTAATTCCCATCTCTAGCATCTTCTTGTCTTTAATTCCTATTTCATCATCACTTTCAAAACCTTTATGCAACTTTCTCAATCCTCTTATGAGTACTTTATACTCGTACATACTTGGTTTCCACCATCTGAAGAAATTGCAACCTTTATTATCGCATTTGTAGTATAGCTTCTTAGGATTTACAGCAGACTCTGAGATGTATACAGATGCACATTTACCAAAATTTCTACATGTTTTGTTTCTGAAGTTGAGCACCTACCCATTGATCTCCAACTTCTCATTTTCATCTTCATCTTCTACATCAAACCAACTTCCTCTTGAAGACGACATACCTACTGTTATTGTTTGAATTTTTGTGATGTCTTGTTTGAGATTTTTGCTAGTACGAAGCTTGTTCAAATTTGTAAAATAATAGATAGTTTGATTTTTGAATTCGAATTGTTGTAGTCAAAGGGAGAGAAAGATGATTTTTTTTTTTTTACTGTCAAAATGAGTGGTTGAAATCACAATGCAAATCCCAATAAACAAATGTTATTTAATGGCATACCTTCTAATTTTCTTCAATCAAAAGTCCAAATAAGGAATCAATTTAAAACCTTTTGACCAAAAAAGTAAATATACATTTTAATATTAATCAATTTAAAATTTTAACAATACCACGTTTTTTAACAAAAATGTCACATCAAAACCTCACCCAATAGTAATGTTAGATAGAATATTCTGTTTCACACAAGGATAATCACGTAATTTAATTATTTAACATCAGTCAATCATTTAAAGTAACGGCAATTGGGGGGTAGAGTGATGTTTTCACTCTAGTAGGGGGTGCAGTGAAATTTAACCTACAAATGGAGTAATCACAATTGACTTTGTGAAATCATGTTAAAATTTGGGAGACCCCTTAACTAAAGACCTTGCAAGGGATATTTTATTAAAAACTTCTAAGGGGATGAGACTGAAACCAATATCATCTTATGGAAACTCAACCCAACACTTGAAATATCAAGATCTTGGGTTCAATTAGCAAAAGTACATTATATGTTGTGATAGCAAGCACTATAATATTTTAAGATCCTCATTTAATAACATGTCTTAATTTAAATAAAATAAAATAATATAAATCTTAATTTTCATCAAACTCAAATTTTACAAACTAATAATAAGTTTTACTAATTCAATTATACTTCTAATTATTTCTTTTGTATGAAGAGATCGCCACTCATAAATACATATATCAAAGTTAGGATATAAAAAATAAACAGATAAGATATTATTTTGCAGCATTTCGACTACCAAACTCTTTACCCTCAACCACAATAATTTTGAGGACATTAAAGTAACTCTCTTGGTCTACCTAAATTTTAATATCAACAGTTGGCGCCGTTTGTTTGTCGGGAATGACCAAAGAGTTCAAAATGCTCAGCCCGCCACTAAGGTCGGAAAAGCAACAAAACGAAAAAAAAAAAGAAGGAAAAACACAATTATCTCGGATCACGAAGGAAGAGAAAATGGGTGGGGACAAATCCCCAAACCCGAGTACAAATCCAGCCGCCATTCACGGCAGCCACAACACCACCAATTCAATCTCCGGTGACCACTATTGAAATCCCCAAGAATCGGCAAGCACGACGCCTTCTTCCTCGCCGTAGGAAAATGTCCTGAAAATAGCCGCACGAAGTAGCGACTTCGCGGCACTACCACTACAAACCGGCAAGAATCCATTGGAATCTCGACAACCCACCACCTGGGTTTTGGTCCATGCGGTAGCCCCTTTAAATTCCAGCCATCATCACAGTCCAAAAGCTGCCGGATTTGCTGCTGACAGCCACCAAAATACGCGCGGCTGCAACTCTCCATCAGCCACCTTCGACCATGCGTCGCACGCAGCACCACCTGGGCTTGTTCCTTGCAGCGTCCCCTTCAATTCTCGATCGTCACCACCAACCAGAAGCCATCGGATTTTCCGTACACAGCCACCAAACCACATGCGGTCGTGGATCTCAATCTGCCGCCGACGACGGCGTTTCGGCGCATGCTGTCACCACCGTTGGACTCGAGGTGGCGTGAAGCTTCAACCTTGATTACAGTCGCTTGTTTTCGGCCACCTGTGGCCGGCGATGTAAAACCCTAAATTTGTATAATTACAATTTTGCCCTTTAATTGTTTTAATTTATGGTTTTACCACGATTGCCTCTTCTTTATGTTTGATTACATGATTCTACGCTAAAGAGCCTTGATCTCATAATATGTTTCTCAACCTCATACTCTGGACATTAACCTTATCAAACGTAGCTCGGCCTCATGCTCATAAGTCTTAATCTTATAATGCGTATCCTGATGTCATGCTTATAGTTATAGGTGATCTTATAATACGTATCTCGTTCTCATCCTTCTTGGCCTCAATCTTGTAATATGAACATCAGCTTTTGAGCCTCGATCTCTTAATACATATCTGAAACTCAGAATGACATCCCTTAAGCCGCATATTTTAAGCCTTTATCACGACATTAATTATTTATTGATTTGAGGGATGAAACTAAGGTGCAACAGTTACAACATACCACTGAGTTTTGTCTTATTTTTAATTAATTAACCCCACTACTTATATTTTATAAAAAAAATTGAATAGACACTAAAAGTTACAACTTTTTATATATGAATCCTTTTTTAGGATAAAATAGATTTTGAAAAATAATTTAACTGTGACATGGGTGGGCTTAAATAATTTGTAATAGTTTATTACAGCAGGCAGACCCTTACAGCTCGTTATTATTTAAGCCCACCCCTTAAATATAAAATAAAGTCTATGTCTGCTCCCTAACTTCAGAAAGATAAATCCTTTGATTGATTTCACAAATCATAAAATATTTAATAATTCTCCAATTATTCCTATCATTTCTAAATCTACTCTCATTATTTAAATTTATTATTAATTATATTTTATTATTATTTTTTTATATTCATTATTAATATATAATATGATATAATAAAAAAATTATAATATCATTTATTTTTATAATATAATTATTATTATAAAAAGAAAATTATAATTTAAATATATTGAACGTTTCAATTAAGCAAAAGTTGGGGCATTGTAGTGAATTATTTGATAGATCACAATCTAACTTTCAAAACGTCCAAATATAGGTAAGCAATAAATTAATATGAACAATATTATAATATTATACAATACTATGTTTTAAACACACTCTAATGGTGTATTTACTAAAGAAAAATCGAAATGAGTTGGAATCATAATAAGAAATTTGAATTAAAATAAGTTGTTTACTTGAGTTGCAAGCATCGGAATTGGAATGAACAACATTCCCATTAATGTGTTTAATTTATTTTAGAATCTAAATAGACTAAAATGCTCTTTTCTAATCGTCCTTTATAAATTATAATTAAAACAACAACAACAACAACAATAATAATAAACTAAAAATAATAATAACGGCAATAATATTAACTAAACCAAAAATTAATAAAATTTAATAACAATAATAATAATAACAATGAAATTAATGGCAATAATAATATTAATAATGATAATAATTAAAATAAGAAAGTTAAAAATATTTTAATAATAAAAATATTAATATTAATAATAATGAATTAATTACGGTATAATAACAATTAAAATAATAAAAATAATAAATTTTAATAATAATAATATTATTATTATCATTATTATCATTATTACTGACGTTAACGAGAGTAATAATAATAAATAATAATAATCAAAATAAATAAAATAATAAAATTTAATAGCAATAATATTATATAATAATAACGATATTAATAATAATAATACTAACAATAATTAAAATTCTTTTCAAATACCATTTTATCCAAAAAAATGACTTATATGTAAAAATTTGTAACTTCTAATGCCTATTTAATTTTATAGAAAATATACGGTAATGTGATGTAATCAAACTATAAAAGGACAAAAGTAGCGATATGTTGCAACTGGTGCAACATAGGCGAATCCCACTAATTTTATAGTTAAATTAGTTCAATTGATCAAAATACCACTAATTTTATAGTTAAATTAGTTCAATTGATCAAAATATAAAAATTTAATGTAACTCAAAATTATGTGTTAAATCTTTAATTATTTTACATTTTTAAAAAACAATAGAGACATCAATGCTAAAAATAAAAAAAATACATACATCCATATATGGACAAAAAAGATTTATCATGCACCAGGTATACAATAGTTGGACCCGTAGTTGGACCCGATCTTATTAGATCATATAAAATTTTACGTGTCACTTTAGCGTGCACCGTCTGTACATGGAAATTAGCATTGTCGATACATCAACAACATTTTGTCTTTTCTGAGTAATTTACTGTTGGCGCTGCCGTGTTGGACGAAAATAGAGTTGACGACTTGTTTGCCGGTTCAAATCGAAAGTCAACTTTTATTTGCCAAGGAGTATTAATTAATGAAGCGCTCTTCCTTATTGGTCGAACGTTGCAATATATGTAATTCCAAGCTTAATAACAAGTCTTAGAGTAATTATATAGTTATAAATTTTTATATAAATTTATTTTATATAAATTAATATTGTATGATAAAATTAGTTGAATTAAATATCTCTTGGTCTACATAATTTATTTTTATTATTTTGTATTTTTATTTAACCAATAAATTAATGACATATCAATTTGTATAAAATAAATTTATACAAGAGTTTGTAACTCTATCATTACTCCAAATCTTAATTATTTGATAATTTCAAACCCTACTTTTATTTTATTATAGTTGATTATCCCCATCAACTGTTAGAAATAATAGAATTGAATGACGACTACTTGTATGTTAGCTTAATTTGAAAGTCAGTCAACATTTAATTTCCACGAAATATATATTAATGAAGTGTTTTTCCTCATTGGTCCAGGTCTTAAAAGTCTTCAGTTAGTCATTATAGAGACCAAAACAAATTGTTTTAATATGTGTCAATTAATACAAAGATTGACTTTTAATAAGTATTAAGATCAATTGTCTAGTAACATCAAGATTGATTGAAAATTTAAGTCGATTAGTTATTGGTTTTCTAATAAATTTATATTCATAAAAAATCCAATCAGATTCCTTTTAAAACACATTATTAATAGATTAACTGATAATTCAATGCAAATCCCAACGGTTAAATTATTTAAATTCTCTCAGTCAAATTTATTTTATGAATTATGACTATCTCCATTAAACTATTGGAAAAATTTATAGTTACAGTCACTTTAATAATATTTTCCACGGAGTCCCATTGGTCGACTGTTGGAAAACATGAAGTGCTTACAAATCTTCAAAGAAAGACCTTAAGATCGATGGCGATGTATTGGCCACTTAACATATTGAATTGAATTCATGGTTAAGCAATCCTCAGCCAATCAAACTGCAAGGCCTATGATAAATTTTTAGTATAAATTACTATCGAATTTCCCTCATTTGCATATTTAATATTAACCAAATGAAAAGTTGCTTAGCAATGGAAAGTACTTCCTTCATTAAGTTCTCATTAATGTCAATGATTTCGATTATTGCCTTGATGACTGAAATCCATGGATACAAAGCATGCTTGGAAACAGAGAGGACTGCTCTGTTGGAACTCAAGAGCTTCTTTGTATCAGTCAGTGATATCGGATATGATAACGAAATTCTTCGTTCATGGGGTGGTGACGATGAGGGAATGTCGTCTGATTGTTGTGATGATTGGGAAGGAGTTAAGTGCAGTGCCACCACACGACGGGTGATGCAACTCTCGCTCAATGAAACAACAAAATTCAACGAGTCTAATTATAACATTTTTTACGGTGGACCTTCGGCTTCGCCTCTGAATATGTCATTATTTTATCCTTTTGAAGAATTACAAAACCTTGACTTATCTGGCAATAGGTTTGAAGGCTTGTATGAGAATAAAAGTAAGTGTATATGTATATATTTCTCATTCATAATTATTTTGTCAGTGGCTAATTAATAATAATACTTCATATGCATTTGCAGCTTACGATAGGTTTGGGAGTTTGAAGCAGCTAAAGATCTTAAATCTTCGTGATAATCGCTTCAACGATAGTATATTACGATATTTGAATACACTAACTTCACTTACCACTTTGATTCTTCGCTTTAATAACATTGAAGGTTCCAGAACCAAGCAAGGTATACACACACGCGCGCGTCAGGCCAGCAGAAATGCATGTCAGGCAACTTCATCTCTTAATTAAAATATATGTCCATATCTTTTGATCAAAATTAATGTCTTCTAAGCAGGATTAGCAGATTTGAGATACCTGCAAGTGTTAGATCTACATTGGAACAAGATAAATAGTGGCTCTTTAACAAGGCTAGGTAGGCTACTGAGATAATTACCAAGCTAGCACACTAATCACGGCCTTTTGAAATAATTTTGAAGTAATATTTTGTTTTTCATTGGTGTAGGATTGGCAAATTTGACAAACTTGAAAACATTGGATCTTAGTAGTTGTCAAATAACTACACTTCAAGGTATATAGCAACAATCATCGCTTCCTATTAAATTTCTTATTTTTTTTGTAATGTTCTGGCCTTTCGTTTTCAATCTTTTTTAGTACGTCAACTAATTAAATCTTAATTAAACATTTTATTATAAATTTTTAATCTAATTTTGAATTCCCATTCATCATTCTTTCGATTTTAGATGCCTAATTGACTAATCCTAACTAAATCAAATTTGAATGAGAACAACTGCTTTCTTTATAAAGATTAGTACTCAAATAGTCTAGTACTGTTTTCTGACATAAACCTGCTCATTTCTTTCATTCGCTCTTTTTTCTAAATAAAAAAAAAAGTTCTGAATGAAAAATGAATTTTTTTTACAGCTCTTTCATTTCAATGCTTTTGAAGTGTTATTGATATCTATATATCAAAATTGAAAATATCTAAAAATTTACTTTTTAGTTTCCTGGTAAAGTTGAACAAAAAACAAAAAAAATAATTCTTTTTAGTATATCAACTTATTTTTTTACTACAATTTTTATAATCCAATATTGAAATAAATTTACATCTTAATTCTTTGGAAAAAGGACACCTATATCCCTAAGGTTTGGAGAAATAGTCACGAAAACTCTTAAATTTTCAATAAGAGACACCAAAACTCTCTTTGACCACAGTACCCTTTGACTCTATAAACAAAAAAAAAATTAAGCCTAAAATTTTAAAATAAATAGAAATATGGCATTAAAATAAATGTAATAATTTATACATTTTAAAATAATTTAATATTTAAAAAATATTTTTATATTTTACAATCTATTAGACCTATTTTATTATATTAAAGTGATTTTTAATATTAAAAAGAAACATAATATCAAAATTAATAAATTAAAACTAAAAATATTTTTAATATTATCAATAGGGAGATATTTTGTTAATTGTAAAGCCTATTTAGCCCAATGATTTATTTAAAAGCTTTATTATAAATACAAATATATTAAAATAAATATAATAATTTAATATTATTTTAAATGTTAAAAATATTTTAATATTATTAGGCTACTACATAGATTATATTAATTTTATCAAATTTGCATTAAATAAAAAACTTTAAAATTAATTTTTTAACTACTATATTAAAAGGATATTATAGTCAAAAAGGACTTTTAGTGTTCTCTTTTGAATACTTGGGGTCTTTGTGGCCATTTCCCCAAATCTTGAGGACATTGGTATCCTTTTTCCTAATTCTTTTTTTTTTCCATTTTTGTCTAAAAGATGACTAATAAGATTTTTCTTCTTTCTTGGTGCAGGATTAGATAAATTAAAAAACTTGGAAGTATTGGATTTGAGTGATAATTATATAAATGATTCTTTAGAAAGTCAAATTAAAATTTTAAATAATTTTATTTACGCAGTTACAATTCGTTGATTATTTACCTAATTAATCTAGTGACATAACTCTCATTGTCAGGTAACGCAATCTCTTAAAATATCAATATTGTCTTGATCAAAATTAATGTTTTCTGAGCAGGATTACCAAATTTGAAATACCTACGAGTGTTGGATCTGAGCTGGAACAGCAATCTAACAAGTGGCTCTTTAACAACGCCAGGTAGGCTATTGAGCACACTGATCACAACCTTCTACAATAACTTTAAAGTAATATTTTGTTTTTTATTGATGTAGGATTGGCAAATTTGACAAACTTGAAAATATTGGATCTTAGTGGTTGTGGAATAACTACACTTCAAGGTATACCGAAATAATTAATTCTTAGTTTTTGAAATATTAAGGGCTTTTACTTTTCAATGTTTTTGAGTATGTCAACGTAATTGAATCTTAATTAAACGCTTTATTATAATTTTAAATCTAATTTTAAATTCCCCTTCTTTATTCTTTTGATTCTAGATGGACTAATTCCTACTAGATTAAATTTGAATTAGAATGCTGGTTTCTTTATAAAATTTAATACTTGACATATTTTATCACTATTTTCTAACATAACCCGCTCATTTCTTTCACTCTTTCTTTTTTCTAATTTTTCAAAATAAAAATAATATTTATCGTCATTTCAATATTTATAGCTCTGAATGAAAAACGACTTTTTTTTTTTTAATAGCTCTTACATTTCAGTGCCTTTGAAATATTATTGACAAGTGTATGTAACAGCACAAAATTATGAATTTGTTTAAATTTATTGACTTAATTCTCCTATGCCTCTCTTATTTCTATAAATAAATAAATAAAGGAGGATTGGCCACTTTGACCAACTTGGAAGTCGTGTTCTAAGTCTGCAAATAATATAAACTCAGCCGTAACATTAAAAAAAAAAAATTGCATCTTTAACATCATTTCTTCTTCTTGGTGCAGGATTGACTAAATTGAAAAATTTGGAAGCATTGGATTTGAGTTATAATAATATAAGCGGTTCTTCAGAAAGCCAAGGTAAAATTTTTAAATAAATGTGCACAGTTATTTTTCATTGAAACGTGATAATTTCGTATATTTACATTAATGATATATACGACTTCTTTGTTCGTTAAACTAGCTATTTGAAAGACAAAATTATGAAGACTATTTTTTTCCATTTAATTAATAATACCTTTGAAAAGTGAGTTCTTTATTTGTACTGTTAATTGTTAGAGTGATGATACAGCCACAAACTCTTGTACAAACTTATTTTGTACAAACTGACATGTCATTAATTCATTGGTTGAATGAAAATATAAAATAATAAAAACAAATCATGTGGGCCAAGTGATATTTAATTCAACCAATCTTATCATGCCACATCAATTTGTACAAAATAAGTTTGTACAAGAGTTTGTGGCTATATTATTACTCTAATTGTTATGAGAGGAAATAAATAAATTTTCGAGACAAAATAATAAAGTGTATTTTAGACCATTTATTATTTATTAAAACAACTGAAAAATTAGAAAACCAATATGATGTCCAATGTATACAAGTGTAATATGCAGGACTCTTTTTTAGATTATTTGAAATGCTTTAGAAATCAACATCATAATATATGAGAATAATACAAATTAATTTCTAGGTATAATTTTTTAGCTACAATTTGAAAACTAAAAAGTCATCTTATTCTATAAATTTTGAATCTTTTATTTTCACTTTCAGGAGTTTGTGAGTTAAAGAATCTTTTCGAGTTGATTCTTCGAGGAATTAATATTAAGGGTCATCTTCCTGATTGTCTCAAAAACTTATCTCACCTCAAGGTTTTTGATATTTCTTACAATCAGTTAAGTGGGACTTTACCTTCTGCTATCACCAACCTCACGTCACTTGAATATTTGGCTCTTTTAGACAACAATTTTGAAGGAACATTCCCCCTCAGTTCATTAGCTAATCATTCAAAGCTTGAGGTCTTGCTACTTTCATCAAGAACCAATATGTTATCAGTGAAAACTGAAAACTTTCTCCCTACATTTCAATTGAAAGTCCTTGCGTTACCCAACTACAACTTAAAAGTCATCCCTAGTTTTCTTCTTCACCAATATGACTTAAAATTGCTTGACCTCTCTGGCAATAACTTGGTTGGTGATTTCCCGACATGGGTGTTACGAAACAACACCAAGTTAGAAGTCTTATTTTTGACAAATAATTCATTCACAGGGAATCTCCAACTGCCAAAAACCAAACATGATTTTCTTCATCATCTAGATGTTTCTATCAACAACTTGACTGGTAAGCTCCCGGAAGATATGGGTATTATCCTTCAGAAATTGTTGTACATTGACATGTCGAACAATCGTTTTGAAGGCTACCTTCCTTCTTCAATTGGTGAGATGAACGCACTCATATTTCTACGCTTGGCCAAAAATAATTTCTCGGGAGAACTACCAGCAACTCTTCTCACTGGTTGCATCTCACTAGGGTTTTTGGACTTGTCAGGTAACAATTTTTACGGCCAAATTTTTCCCAAATATATGAACTTGACTCGGTTAGAGTTCTTATATTTGGATAAGAATAAGTTTAGTGGGAAAATTGAAGAGGGGCTGTCGAACTCCAATGAATTAATAGAGTTAGACATATCCAACAATTTGTTGTCCGGTTATATTCCTCATTGGATTGGTAACTTCTCATCAGATCTTGAGGATCTTTTAATGTCCAAAAATTTTTTGAAAGGTAATATACCTGCACAACTCCTAAATCATGGAAGCCTTCGTCTTTTAAGTGTCTCGGAAAATTGTTTGTCTGGGCCCATGACAACTTCCTTTAATCTTTCTTCATTAGAGCACCTTTATCTACAAACGAATTCTCTGAGTGGGCCAATTCCAATTGCATTGTTTAGAAGCTCCAATTTAATTACTCTGGATTTGAGGGATAATAGATTTTCTGGTGTGATTCCCCATCAGATTAGTGAGAGTTTAACTTTACGTTTTCTTCTTTTGAGAGGGAATTATCTAGAAGGACAAATTCCAAATCAGCTGTGTCAATTAAGGAGATTAGGTGTACTTGATCTTTCACATAACAGAATTAATGGATCAATACCTTCTTGCTTGACTATTATGTTGCTGTGGGTAGCAGGAAACGTTAATTTACATGAACCCTATCTTCAGTTTTTTAGTGCTTTATTTGTTGCTTCCATTGGTACCTACTACAATTCTACTTTTCACTTCGGGCGATATGGAAATGGTGTTTATTCAGGATTCCCTCAACTAGTAAAAGCAGAATTTATGACAAAGAATAGATATGAACTTTATAACGGTAGCAATATTAAGTATATGGTTGGGCTGGATTTGTCTTGCAACCAATTGACAGGAGTCATCCCATCAGAAATCGGAGATCTTCAAATTCGTGGATTGAATTTGTCTTACAATTTCTTGTCGGGATCTATACCAGGGAGCTTTTCCAATCTAAAAATGATAGAGAGCTTAGATCTTTCTCACAATAGATTGAGTGGCCAAGTCCCTCCTCAACTGACTGAGCTCAACTTTTTATCCAATTTCAATGTGTCATTCAACAATTTGTCCGGTTTAATCCCAGACGAAGGCCAATTCGCCACATTTGATGAAAGCAGTTACAGAGGCAATCTCCATCTTTGTGGTCCAACAATTAACAAGAGTTGCAACAGTACAGAGGAAGTACCAGCAACAACATCCATTCAAGGAGAAGTTGAGGATGAATGTGCAATTGATATGGTGTCATTGTATTGGAGTTTTGGTGCCTCTTATGTGACAGTGATATTGGGGTTGTTTACGATCCTCTGGATAAATTCCAATTGGCGCAGACAATGGTTCTATTTCATTGATGCATGAATTGATTTATGTTACTATTGGCTTTACAAATATGTATTCGATCCGTGATCGGGCTAGGCCATAAGCAGTGATAGATCATTCAATTGGCTTCTCGATATGCAAACTCCGGTGTATAAATAATGTTTGTTAATTCAGTTGGGTTCAAAAACTATACTCAACTATTATACGTATTCTTTCTTCAATTTTTGTTGATTTCAAATCTAGAAGTTCATTAATTTAATAACTTTATGTTGCTTCACGAAGAAGGCTTGTGTTGATTCATGCAGGTTATTGTTTATATTAACTTCTTTTTGATTTCTTTAAAACTGCCATATCTTTTATGTTGCATGCTTTTTGGCTTCTCTAAGCTGGATTTCTCCGAGCTTTCTGCGCAATTCAGCTTATTCAGTTTATTGGTTGCCCATAAGAACCTATCAAACCTAATTCTTTTAGAATTTGGGGAATATTAATAAAGGACAACTTTCAGCATCAGCCTAAATTAGTAATCACTATCTGTTAGTGAGGAGAGTTAGCATGTCAACATGGCACTTGTGGCGAGTATTGTATTGGATAAAAGCCATCCAACATGGGGCTAAAAGTAAATTAAAAGAAAAAAAGATCAACATGGTAATATAACAAGAGAAGTTGTAATCAAGTGCATTCAGGTTTACAGCATACTACAGGTTGTTCAGTTTTCATGTAAGTTCTAACAAGGAGTTGTGGGAATTATTCAAGCTTTCAATAACTCAACCAAATTGATGGGGAAACAAATTGGTGACTCTTTCAAACAACGTCGTGTGAAAATGAAATGGGTAGCTTCACTTGGGTGGAGGAATAGATCGAAGAACAAATGCTCATTTCTCTTGTTGCCCGTCTCGGTCACATTTTCATCACGAGGCATTGTCTGATTCCCTTTATGTCAGTGCAACAAGCCGTTTTTGTGTTGGTAATACCTCCATCCATTGAAACACATAAAATTACAATCAATTTAATTCATATAAAATGGGCAAAATTTTTTTCCTAGGAGTTTGTCGTGCCAGTTAATTATTAAGTAGCTTTCATCAGCTAACTACCTGAGTTCAAATCCTGAGAAAATAAGGGAATATATAATTGATCAAGTTTGGTCACATACCATATGAAGCGGGTGAATCCAAGAGTTCCCTCCAAACTTTATAAACATTTCCGAGAACGGATTTAGATCCTGAGAGTGTTGATTGAATTATCAGTGTCAATTGAGAAAGTTGCTCGTTATATAGAACAACGGGTTTATTTGCTTCCTCATCACATTGTGTTTTAGGTTTCACTGTGGCTAATTGTACAAGTACACATCCTAATGCACAGACACTGTTAACTAAAAATTTACAAGCAGCAAGCTATACAATCTCTCTTTGTGAAAGTAAAAAACTTGTAAGAATCAATTATTTTGTTGATAGATGAAGCATTAATTAAGAAGTAATTATAGTAATTAATTTCTTGTAGGTACCTCCAATCTTGGAGAGAATTCTTAGAACACATATTGAGCAAACTTTGAAATGTTACTATATTTTTGCTTTAACTCTTCCTTATTATTGTATGTCAAGCTCCAGTCAACATTAGCCATGTTGATGAAAAAAGTAATTTAGATAAATAAGACTCAATTGTCTCTCTGCTATTGAACTCATCTTTCAAGTTCTTCACAGTATTTTCAAAACATTCTTCCTACAGGAAAAAGAAATTAATTATATTATAAATAAAATTCAAACATACGTTAAGTAACTACATTAAGGTAAAGAAATATCACAAATTGATTATATTCTCATAACTTTTCTTTCTGCTGGTTTTGTTTTAAACTCTGAATCAAAATAATTCAATTTGATGAGAATTGTGTTATTGTTGGCGTATTTTATTAGTGGCCTGCGTGCCACATTAATGAGTTATAATTAGAATTTAAATAATAAAATAAATAATGGGTTGAAATCTTATTGGTCAATTAGGAAGAACTAACTATTTACTTTAATGAAAAGTGGAGAAAAAATGTCTTATTAAAATTGGTCTTCTATCCACCTAATAAAAGGAGATATCATATTAATTTTTTATCGATCGAAAGATGAGTCATTCTAAAGGGTCAATAGAGAGAAATCAATTTTGCTAACCTTTAATACTTGTAGTGAAGCTTGGTCTAGAAAATTACTATGAATTAAGGTACGTCTTCTCTCAATTATAGTGATGTAAAAATCATGATATTTTATGATCTTAGGAATTGAAGTTTATGTAAATTAGGGTTTACTTGCTTTATGAGAATTGTGAAAAATTCCCAACAATTGGTATTAGAGCTTTCTTTGAGAATTGATGATTTTCTATTAAGATCTGAAATAATCCTCTCTTAGTTTCAATCGTCGCTATGGATATATGCCAATTTGGATCATTACTCTACATAACAACAATATTTTCGTGATGATTATTGCCGAATTAAATGAGTAAAATTTATGATCGAAGTCATGCACGTCACATGTGAATCACAAATCACACTAGCACTAAAGTATTAAGACTAATTTCTCGTGGGACTAATGAGTAATGTTTCGGTGCCCGTGCCATAATATTTAAGCCTAAATTCATATTACTTTTGAATTTTCATGTTTATAATTGTCAACGACAGATTGCTGCTTTTGTATATTTTGTTGACAATTGTTGATAATATTTAGCCAAATTTTATTTGGTGAATTAATTACATATGTGCAATTTCAATTTAGTTCCTAAATGTTCAAAATATTATTATGATTTTGTAATAATTGTTATATAAAGTTTCTTGTTGCCCCTGAAACTTTAATAAATTAAGAGCAACCTTTCCATAAAGGTCATTAATGTCCCTTAAGGTATTATAAAATCTGAAATTTGGTATAAAAGCGTATAACATTAGAAGGACATTTATTGTATGTTAAGGGTTATGAGATATTTCATGTGATTATCATATATAATTTGTTAGTCACCAAAGCGGCCAAATTAAAAAGTTCTTCATAAATGTAGAATTAAATTTTAGTTTCAAGTACTCATAATTATTATAATACTTATGATTGAATGACACGATTATTCCTTACATGAGTATATTGAAATTCATAGATTACAAAATATTTAAGAATCGCCCAAAGGTTACTTAATTAATTTTATAATCTATGATTATGATTGTGGTGATTGGTATTCTGCATTAGATATGTTTAGTATATCCAAAGAGGCCTCAGCTACCATGCAGTGCATAAAATCCCTGTATGGTGCAAGGGCTGCCCTTGAGTCGTTGGATTCAACTTGTTTGAATCCAACGGTTGTGGTTTGAATTTGAAAAAAAAAAGAGAAAAAAATGAATAAAAGCAGAAAAAAAAGGCAACCGGTTTAGGGATGGCAATGGGCGTCCGCAGCGGGTTTGCCATTACCAAACCCAAACCCGTACAAAATTTAAATTACTAAACCCACCCGAAACCTGCAGCGGGTTTTAATTTTTTTAAGAAAACCCACTCGCAACGGGTTTTGACAATTACCAAACCAGCAATAGTATCCGACGGATTTTTTGTGGGTTTCCGTATTTAAAATCAGAAATGTTTAATAAATAAATTTATAATACTAACCTCAAATTCCATATAACATACTCAATTTTATATTTAAAAAATGTAAATGAAAAATTAAAATTTCAACATCAATCCAACACAAATTCTCAAATTTAAGTATAAATTACACAAATCCATTTAAAAAACACAAACTAGTATCTAAAAATAATAATTACATCTCATATTATCATTTAAAATAAGCTCCAAGAGAAGATATTTATTTCATTCATCACCATAAGCACCCATCCAACACGATGCCTACAATAATGATTAAGATTAATATTTTTAAATACTAATTCGAAGAAAAAAATTATAATAATAAAATAAGTCATGTATTAAGTTAAAGAAAAATAATACATACAAAATTATAATAGATATATAATAATCCATAAATTACATTATTTTCTTTATACATTTTTAGATTAAAATTTTTAGATTATTTTCTTTATATATATTATTTTCTTTATACATTTTTAGATTAAAATTAAATTAAAAATATTTGGAAAAAATATTGAGGGTTTGGTGGATATCCATGCGGGTATCCACCTGGTATAAGGTAAATACCAAACCTACCCGCATCCATGTGCGGGTTTTAGTTTATAATACTAAACCCGTCCACAATGGGTAAAACTACCGTTGGATTGAACACAGTGGATCCAATGGCTGAGATTTGTTTTATTATTAAATGATTAAAAAAATTTAAAAGAACAAACTTGTAAAACTGAAATAAAAAAAAAAAAGGCACCACTCACTCACTCACCTCACAGTCACCACTCCCTCACCTCACACACGCCTCACCACTCCCTCACCACACGCCTCACCACAGCTATCAACGGCGGTGGTTGAAGGAGTTCCTAGGCAACGATCAACAGCGGCACAAGGACGGGCTAATCTCCGCCGTCGACAACGATCAACGAAGGCAGAAGGACGGGCTGATCTTCTTTGTTGACAATGATCAACGGCGGCACAAGCACAGCGCCCTCAGTCCCTTCAGGACCCCTCAGCCCTTCTCAACCAATCTCGTCATGGTGTTCGCTTCTGATCTACCGTCGTCTCTTCCGTGCCTCAATCTCAGGTAATTTTTTCTCTTGTTTTGTTGTTATTTATTATCTAGTTAAGAAGCATAAAGTATTTTGAATCAATTTCTGCATCAGGAATACATGCAACAGTTTCTAAAATTTTGTTTCTTGTAAGTACTGTGATGGGTTTTGTTTGGGTTGTGAGAAAAGTGAGGAAATTTTAAGAAAATAATGTTTTTAGTTTTTAGGGTTTATGTTGGTTTTGATGATGAGTACAAGATATGCGTGCAGTCCATTCAAGCCAAGCTCCTTTGGTAAAAGTAACTACTTTCTTCTCTTCATAGATGATTTTTTAAGAAAAATTTGGGTTTCTTTTTTGAAGCAGAAATCAGAAGTCTTTGAAGCTTTTAAGAATTTTAAAGCTGCGGTGGAAAAAGAAAGTGGATACCAGATTAAAGCCATGAGATCTGATCGAGGTGGAGAGTTCACTTTCAAAGAATTCGTAGAGTTTTGTGAAGCAAATGGAATTCGACGGCCTTTAACAGTTCCAAGATCCTCTCAACAAAATGGTTGTAGAAAGGAAGAACAGAACCATCATCGACATGGCAAGAAGCATGCTCAAGAGTGATAACTCTATAAAATGAGAGTTATCATAGCACTTTTAGACTTAAATCAGTAATACTTAGAGAGTAAATAATGTGTTTTCATTACATTTTTGTTATATTTTGCATAAAAATTCATCTTAGTTTATTAGTAATAAATTTTGTTTAATTTAGAATAATTTGTATGCTAAATCATATGCATAATTGTAGGTGTTCGGAAGTCCAAATTTCAAGGAAGGAATGCTGATGCAATAGGCTTACAAAAGATAGAAAATAACTTGGCTGCAAAAGAATTGAAACAAATCTGGAACAGTGCAGTTGTTGTAGTCGTTGCTGTAGTAACCATTTCTGTAGCAATCCTAGAACAATGACAGAGAAAATTCTGTGCGAGATACTTGCAGAATTACGATCTGCAGTTTCCTAGTCTGACTTACGCGCGACCTAGACTTCCATTTACCCTAATTTTTAACTATAAAAGAAGAAGACATCATAAGGAAAAAGGAGGGCCGTCACCCAAAGAGAAAAAGACAAAGAAACAAAAGAAAAACAAGAATCAAGAGAGAGATTAAGGGCTGCACAAGAGGAAAAATTACAGAGATCAATTGGGAGCTCAATCCTTCTTATCCTTCTCTTGTTTTCGTGTTTTCTTTTTATTCATGGGGATGTGTTTCATGGCCAAAACTTTGTTCTTTATTTTTCTTTTACAAATCATGAACTAAACGTATTTGTAGTTGAGTGATAAACAATCTTAATGGTTTATTGACTGACTTTATATGATGCTGCATGTTTGATGTAGCATTTTATTTTGATAGAATTTATTTTTATTTATTATTTTGGTTGATCACCCATTTAATGATACTAGCTAAGAAAGAGCCACAAAAGGCCTACCTTAGTAGAACATTTCAAAACAATACTTGATCTTAAATTGAGTTTCCCGGATTGAGTTTTACTTGAATCCCAAAAGAGTCATGCTTGATTTAAGATTAGTAATGAACTAGACATAGGGATTCACCTTATTGGGTAAATAGAACCTAAGCGTTTAATGTTATATCTTATGTTGGCATAATAACTGATCACTGTTAGGTTACATATAGATATAAGATATCCAACATGCGACGGCTGAGGATGCATAAGAATTCTGCCTAGTACTGTAGCATATGTTGCAGCAACCGAGCCAAACATTAGAAAAAATAGTCAAGACCATTAAGAAAGTTTATCCACTCAACTACTCTATATTCCCATTGGTTTTATCTTTGAGTTTGACGTAATAATTTACTTTGTTGCAATTTATTTATTGTGTTTTTATTTTAATTAGTATATTAGTTTCATTAATTATGTTATTTTAATTTAGAACAAAATATGCACTGTTGAGATTGCTATAGCAAATCTGATAACATCAATCCCTGTGGAGACGATCTTGAATACTTATCACTTTATTACTTGTTGTGTACACTTGCACATTGACACCAATAGCAATTGAATTAATTTACCAACAAAGAGTAAAAGGCTACCTAAAGAATTTTGGGCTGAAGCTGTTGCATGTGCAGTCTACTTATCCAATCGATCTCCAACAAGAAATGTATGAGGGAAGACGCCACAAAAAGCATGGAGTGGAAGAAAGCCCGGCATCGCCCGGTTGAAAATTTTTGGAAGCATTACTCATGTACATGTACCAGTCAAGAGAAGAGCCAAGCTGGATGACAAAAATGAGAAGTTCATCTTCACTGGCTACGACAATAATTCCAAAGGATACAAGCTGTACAATCCAAACAACGGGAAGATCGTGATAAGTCGAGATATAATTTTTTACAAAGAAAGAGAATGGGATTTTGGCTTTGGTGTGGATGAATTTAACTTCTTTCCTATTGAAGAAGATGATCATACACAGATGAGACAAGTAGAAGAACAACAAGAGCCAGCTACTCCACCTATCTCACCAGTATCAACTACATGTGGAGATTCACCACTATCTTTCTTAAATAAAAAAAACTGAGGAACATATAAGGAGTCTGCAGGATCCCTATGAGGTAACTGAGAGATTTGACAATCTCACTCTATGTTGCCTCTTTGCTAATTATGAGCCAGTCAATTTCCAAGAAGCTGCACAAGATGAGAAGTGGAGAATTGCAATGGATAAAGAAATCAAAGCCATCTTAAAGAATGACAGTTGGGAACTTACTACTATTCCCAAAGGTCATAAGGCGATCGGTGTCAAATGAGTGTACAAAACGAAGAGAAATGCCAAAGGAGAAATTAAAAGGCACAAAGCAAGGCTGGTTGCAAAAGGCTATAGTTAAAAAGTTGGCATAGACTACGATAAGGTATTTGCTCCTGTTGCCCAACTTGAAACTGTTAGACTTATTATTTCTTTGGCTGCTTAGAACAAATGGAGGATTCATCAGTTGGATGTAAAGTCTGCTTTCCTAAATGGAGTTCTTGAAGAAGAAGTCTACATTAAACAACTGTTGGGCTATGAAGTGAAAGGGCATAAGGACAAAGTTCTGAAATTGAAAAAGGCACTTTATGGGCTGAAGCAAGCTCCAAGAGCATGGAATAACATAATTGACAAGTACTTCTAAGAAAATGGCTTCACCAAATGCCCATATGAACATGCTCTCTACATCAAAGAAAATGATGGAGATATTTGAGATTGTGTGTCTGTACGTGGATGATCTCATCTTCACTGGAAGTAATCCAAGCTTATTTGAAGAGTTCAATAGAGTGATGATCAAAGAGTTCGAGATGACTGACATCAGATTAATGGCATATTACCTCAGCATTGAGATCAAGCAACAAGAAAATGGCATTTTCATTTCTTAAGAAAGTTATGCAAAGGAAATACTCAAGAAATTCAAGATGAATGATTGTAATCCAATGAGCACACCAATGGAATACAGAGTCAAGCTATCCTAGTATGACCAAGGAGAAGAAGTAAATCCAACTTTTTTCAAAAGCCTTATTGGGAGTCTGCATTACTTGACATGTACGAGACCTGACATCCTTTATGTTGTTGTACTTGTGAGTCGATATATGGAGAATCCAAAGATCACTCATTTCAATGCTGCAAAAAGAATCATTCGCTATATCAAAGGTACAATTGATTTTTGTTTGTTATATTCATTCTCTAATGATTACAAGCTTGTTGGATATAGCGATAGCGATTGGAGTGGAGATGTAGATGATCGAAAGAGCACCACCAAATTTGTGTTCTTTATGGGAGATACTACTTTCACATGGATGTCAAAAAAGCAACCAATTGTCACACTTTCCACTTGTGAAGCTGAGTATGTAGCTGCTAGATCAAGTGTTTGCCATGGAGTTTGGCTCAAAAATTTGCTGAAGGAGTTGGGTTTGTCACAAGTAGAGCCAACTAAGATATGTGTGGATAACAAGTCAGCAATTGCTCTATCCAAGAATCCAGTCTTTCATAATTGAAGCAAATATATCAACACTCGCTATCACTATATAAGAGAGTGCATCACAAGAAAGGATGTAGAAGTTGATTACATGATGACAAAAGATCAAGCAGCTGATATCTTCACCAAACCACTCAAGGTAGAAGATTTTATCAGATTCAGAAATATACTTGGTGTCGTAAAACAAGTTTAAGGGGGAGTGTTGAAAAAATAAACTTGTTTTACATAAATAATACATTTAAGTAGAATGAGGTGTTGAGTTGCTCATGGTCCTTCTTCATTCTCCATCATCATGGTCCTACACCATGTTATGATCATGAAGCATCTAATTGAGTGGATATAAGCTTTACACTTTGGATGCCATTAAAGGATTCTTTTAGAGCATATTAGGTGAAGTGGTGTTATGATGAATGCTTGGTGGAATATGGTAGGTGATGTTTATTGTTATGATTATGTTTGTGTTTCATTCACTATAAATACCTATGTCATTTGTGTTGTATGAATCAAGTGTAAGAACAAGAAAGAATAAGAAGCAGAACATAGCTTCTAAGAGTGATTTGTGAGAGTGTGTGAATTGTTCTTATAGTGTTCTTGAGCTTTCTCTAATAAATTTGTGATTTATTCTTCAAATTCTCCAACACGAACTTCATAGCTTCTTACGGTCCATGTTCAGTTATTATTAATATTTACATTAATAACAATTGGCTTAGATATTTGAGTAGGGTATTTTTCTGGAGTTAGAAATTGAGATATACGAGTCTGTTTGGAACGTGTAATATACCATTTTAAAGCTTATGACAAGATAAGTCTAACCAATATGCTATGTCATATTAGTCTGTGGCTCAGCAGGAAAATTCTATTTTTTATTGGTCATTTTGTAAATTTAAGTTATTTCTTATTTTTCCAATTGCTTTCAGAAATTTTTTTTTAATTTTTTTCCAAACATTTGATTTGTTTTGTTTTTCTTATTTCATTTATTAGAATTTTATTATGTAACAATAGTTCGGGCTTGCCTGGGTTTAGTATATATAAAAGGGCATTAAAATCCTATTTTTATTATTTAGACTTTATGCAATAATATTAGGTATTTAGAAACTGTTGTTTCACTATTTGTTATCAATATTTATGTTTCCATTTCGTCAAAGGTGGAAATAAAATTTGTATCCAAATATTGTGTTATCAACTGTAACGTGTTTCGAAATTATTGACCTTAATTTTTATAAATTATATATGTAGTACCAATAGTCACAAAATTAGTGTTATATCAAAATTTGAAAGTGGAAACAAACCAATCTTGTAGACCATTATTACTCACGTCATGTATACTTGGGAAAACTCTCTTGTTACAGCTCAAATTCAATAATAGCAGCAACAACAAAATAATAATGAAGTAAAATAAAAATAAATTCTCTTTGTTCGAATACTTCAGGAGAGCAGTCCTAAATATAAATAGAGTGGCGCACAAAATACCCCTTTTCTATAAATTCCGTATTTTATAATCAAGAAATGTATTATTTCCAAATACCCCTATTTTTTAATTCAATAGGATGTTTGAAAAAAGTCAAATTATCATTCTCCTTTCTAAATTTAAGTTGAAATAGCTAGATTTCATTTTTCGGATGATATTATATTGCCTATGACTCTAATAATATATACTTGCAACAAAAGTGTCAAAAAACGCATAATCAGTTTGTGCTAATGACTTCTCAACACCTTCGCTTTCAAAATTATTATAATACTAGAATAGTAAATCCACTGTTTACCATGGTTTTGCAAGCATGCACTTTGCAACTAATAAAAAGCTATGTTTTGGATTCAGAGGTGTTAACATTTCATTTAAGTGTGCGGAGAGAATCGATTCGAATTTTTTATATCTCTGTTTCCTAAATGATTTTATAGTAACAACTTTCATCTTAAATGACTTAACCTCATCTGTATCATATATAATACGAAATCACCATAAGTACGTAATTGAAAAGTTCAATTGGAGACAAAATGGGTACATTAATGATATCTTGTTTCTCACATCTTCTATTTAAAGAAGTTGTAATGAGCAAGAGAGTTGGTCAACGCCCAATTCTTTTCTAAATTCGATAACGTTGACAATCAGATAGTAAAAAAAAATAAAAAAAGAAAAATATTAAGAGAAGAATATGAATTAGATTTGTTAACTAATTCGTTTCATTTGCGCAAGGCATGCCACATGGAACTTAGAGACTTTTCAGAAGAACGAAAAAATGGACTCAGGAAATTTTAATCATAAAAATTTCGAACTTTGTCTTATATGTTTTTGACGTAGTGTTTTTCTTAATTTTCCCACCACACCTCCTCTCGCACCGAAAATAAATATGTGTAATTGTCTTTCCATCCAATCAAATTATCTTATGCATCATTGTCTACATCAACAACTTTAATTAACATAATAATAATAATAATAATAATAATAATAATAATAATAATAATAATAATAATAATAATAATAATAATAATAATAATGATATTAAGTCGGAACTAACAGAACAATTTAAAAAACTTTTTTGGACATTTCAAAGCTACATGAAGCAGACTTTACAATTCTTTGAAGGATAAATTCTCTTTTAATCATAACAGTTTGATTAATTAAATTACTCAGTTGGTCTTTGTACTTTTAAAAATTATCCACAACAATCCTATCAATCTGTAATTACATTTGATGAAATGTGAACTAATACTCAGTCTCGACATGTCATATGTTGGTTTCTTGTTTGAATGAATTGTCGTTTGACAAGGGTTTGAAATGGAACCGACATAATCCAGAATGCCATCCAGTGCTATAAGTAGCTCACGTGTTTGACATGTGAGCTGAAGGAAATGCTTAGTTTACTTGAAACGACCAAGTAAGATGCCGTTTCAAGCCTGGATTACAAGACATGCTGCAAGCACGTGACTGAGGTTAATATTCTGTTAGAATTAGCGGGAAAAGCCGCGGTGAGAGAGGGATCTGGAGTCAGTTGGAAACTATACAGCTGGGGGATTCTGGGTTCTTAACAGATACATATGAGAGAGAACATGGTGAAGGGAATGTGAGAGAGAGTTGTAAAAGCTTGTATTCTCCATTTGTGTTAATGCTCTCTGTAACTCTTGAAAGCAATAAGAAGTGAAATCACAGTGCTTGTTTCTAGTGGATGTAGGCATCATTAAAATTGGTGCTGAACCACTTAAATCTGTGTGTGCTTTGTCTTTGATCTGTTTTCTTACTCTTGATTCATAGTGTATTGAGTGATTCTTGGTTGTTTATTGGATCAAGATCAGTGAGTTAAGTGTTCTTGGGGTGAGGTTAATCTTGTTGTTTCAGGGCTAAAACATAACAAATTGGTATCAGAGCTACTGCTCTTTGGCTTTAGATTCAAGAAATGGGTACTAAGATCGATCTGGAAAAGTTTACTGGGCAGAATGATTTCAATATGTGGAAGATCAAGATGGAGGCTTTGCTGGTCACTCAAGGTTTGGGAGATGCCATTGAACCAGCCTCTAGAAAAGAGGGAATGGAGGGCTCTTCTTCTACAACTCCTGAACAAGTTGCTGAGATTGATAAGAAGGCAAGGAGCACAATCATTCTCAACCTAGAAGATTATGTGATAAGGGAGGTTGCAAAAGAAAGAACTGTTGTAGGGCTATGGATAAAATTAGAGAATCTGTATATGACAAAATCTCTTGCAAATAGGCTGTACATAAAAAAGAAAATGTTCTCATTAAGGATAATTGAAGGATCATCACTTGATGAGCATATTGATGAGTTCAACAAGGTCTGTGATGCTCTGGAAACTATTGATAAAGGCTTGGGTGATGAGAGTAAAGCACTTCTGTTAATTAGCTCATTGCCTAAATCATATGAGCATTTTGTTGATGCTCTTTTGTATGGGAGACAGACACTTTCTTTGGAAGAGGTTAAATCAGCTCTTGGTACAATGAAACTGAAAGACAAGTAAGAGAAGGCTGATAGTGAGTCTGGTGAGGGTTTAATGGCCAGAGGCAGACCTGAGAAGAGGGAAAGCAAATGAAAGAAACAAGAAAGATCTAAGTCAAAACAGAAGCAACTTAAATTCTTCCATTGTCACAAGGAAGGGCATTTCAAGAAGGATTGCCCTGAGAGGAAGTCCAAGATCAAAGATTAAAAGAAGAAAGCAGGGAATGCAACAATTGCCACAGATAAATCCAGTTATGAAACGGCTGAAGTACTCATAGCTTCCAAAGAAAATATTCAAGGTGAGTGGGTTCTTGACTCAGGATGCACTTTTCATATGTGTCCAAATAGAAACTATTTTACATCATATCAATCATGTGATGGTGGTATGGTATGAATGGGGAATAATTCCATATATAAAGTAGTTGGTATAGGGACTGTTAGCCTGAAAATGTTTGATGGAGTGGTTAGGGAAATCACCCAAGTCAGACATGTTCCTGACCTTAAAAGAAATTTAATTTCTATGGGAATGTTAGATTAAATGGGATGTATTGTGAAGGCTAAGAAAGGTGTGTTGAGAGTGATAAAGGGCTCAATGGTCATAATCAAGGGTAACAAAAACAATGGCCTGTATGTTATGAATGGACATACAGTCATTGGGGAGGCAGGTATAACTGAGAATGGTAAGGATAAATCTAAGCTCTGGCACTTGAGGTTAGGACATATGAGTGAGAAGGGGTTGAAAGAACTGGAAAAGAAAGGGGTGTTTGGGAAGGATAAGCTTAACTTTTTAGGATTCTGTGAAGACTGTATACTAGGGAAGGCTTCCAAGATAAAGTTTGAATCTGCAGTTCACACTACTAAAGAAAAGCTAGGCTATATACACTCTGATCTGTGGGGACCTGCACAGTTAACCTCTCTAGGTGGTTGCAAATTTTTTCTGACCTTTATAGATGATTTTTCTAGAATGGTGTGGGTTTATGCTCTAAAATCTAAAGATGAAGTCCTGGAAAGGTTCAAAAGATGGAAAGTTCTAGTTGAAAACCAAACAAATTTGAAGGTGAAAATATTAAGAACAAATAATAGACTGGAATACTGTAACAAGTTGTTTGAGGAATACTGTGAGAAGAATGATATTTTGAGGCACAAAACAGTAACATACACTCCGCAGCAAAATGATCTTGCTGAAAGAATGAACAGAACATTAATGGAGAAAGTGATATGTCTGCTGATTCACTCAAAATTACCAAAAACTCTTTGAGTAGAAGCCTTAAACACAGCCTGCTATTTGGTGAATAGAAGTCTATCAACAGCCATAGGCTGTAAGACACCAATGGAACTATGGTCAGGAAGGGTAGGTGATTACTCTAAATGGATATATAAAATCAAGGAAGGGATACCTGGAGCAGAACCTAGGAGGTTTAAGGCTAGGTTAGTAGCAAAAGGCTTTACACAAAGGGAGGGGGTTGACTTCACTGATGTATTTTCTTCAGTAGTAAAGCATGCATCCATAAGAGTCATCTTGGCTCTGGTTATTGTTCAGGACATGCATCTTGAATAGATGGATGTCAAAACATCTTTCCTTCATGGTGAATTACAAGAAGAGATTATAATTGAGCAGCCTGAAGGGTATAAAATACTTGGTAAGAAGGATTATGTCTATTTGCTTAAGAAGTCTCTCTATGGCTTGAAGCAGTCACCTAGGCAATAGTACTTAAGGTTTGACAGGTTTATGTTGAAACATGCCTACAATATATGCAACTATGATTGTTGCATGTATTATAAGGCGATAAGTGATAGAAAGAGAATCTACCTACTGTTGTATGTTGATGATATGTTGATTGCATGTCATGACAAAGTAGAGATTGATCAGTTAAAAGGATTATTGAGCAGTGAATTTGAAATGAAAGATATTGAACCTGCAAAGAAGATTCTTGGTAGAAATCATCAGAAACAGGAAAGCTGAAAAAATGTTTCTGACTAAGAAGGATTACATTGAGAAAGTGCTGACCAACTTTGGGATGAATAAATCCAAACCTGTTCAAACACCATTGGCCAGTCATTTCAAGCTATCAGCAGCTATGTGTCCCTAAACAGCTGCAGAATAGCAATAAATGTCAAAAGTCTCTTACTCAAATGTAGTAGGGAGCCTCATGTATGCAATGGTGCTAACTAGACCAGACATTTCACATGCCTTGAGTGTGGTAAGTAGGTTTATGTCAAACCCTGTGATTGACCACTGGAGGGCAGTACAATGGATAATGAGGTACCTGAGGGGTACTGCAGAATATGGTCTGCTATATGGTGGTTCTGGAAATAAAGGAAATATTCTAATAGGCTATGTAGACTCAGATTTTACTGGGGATCTCGACAAGAGAAGGTCACTGACAGGATATTTGTTTACTTTGAGGGGATGTACAGTCAACTAGAAAGCCACATTAAAGAATGTGGTGGCTCTGTCAACTACTGGCGAGTATACAAATGCCAGCCAGCGTGAAGCTCTCAAGGAAGCCATTTGGCTGAAGGGAATGGTTACTGAACTTGGAGCTGAACAAGACTCAGTTGAGGTTTATTGTGATAGTTAGAATGCAATTCACCTCAGCAAAAATCAGACACGTCATGAGAAGACAAAACATATTTATGTGAAGCTCCATTTTGTGAGGCTTGAAGTTTCCAAAGGTGCTGTAAAGCTTTTAAAGATAAATACAGAGGAAAATCCAGCTGACATGCTAACCAAGGCAGTACCTTTTGCTAAGTTCAATCTCTGCATGAACTTAGCAAAGATTTGCAGGAACTGACGCTGCAAGTAACAAGGAAGGAAGCATTGTGGAGTAACTTGAAGTATTGAGTTCAAGGTGGAGATTGATGAAATGTGAACTAATACTCAGTTCCGACATGTCAGATGTTGGTTTCTTGTTTGAATGAATTGTCATTTGACAAGGGTTTGAAACGGAACCGACATAATCCAGAATGTCATCCAGTGCTATAAGTAGCTCAAGTGTTTGACATGTGAGTTGAAGGAAATGTTTAGTTTACTTGAAACGACCAAGTAAGATGCCGTTTCAAGCCTGGATTACAAGACATGCTGCAAGCACGTGACTGAGGTTAATATTCTGTTAGAATTAGCGGGAAATGCCGCTGGTGAGAGAGGGATCTGGCGTCAGTTGGAAACTATACAGTTGGGGGATTCTGGGTTCTTAACAGATACATACGAGAGAGAACATGGTGAAGGGAATGTGAGAGAGAGTTGTAAAAGCTTGTATTCTCCATTTGTGTTAATACTCTCTGTAACTCTTGAAAGCAATACGAAGTGAAATCACAATGCTTGTTTCTAGTGGATGTAGGCATCATTAAAATTGGTGCTGAACCACTTAAATCTGTGTGTGCTTTGTCTTTGATCTGTTTTCTTACTCTTGATTCATAGTGTATTGAGTGATTCTTGGTTGTTTATTGGATCAAGATCAGTGAGTTAAGTGTTCTTAGGGTGAGGTTAGTCTTGTTGTTTTAGGGCTAAAACACAACAACATTCATAGTAATTAGATCTATCTTTAATGGTAAAGATAGCAACTGAGCTGATATAACTTAAAATTCAAATAAACCTGGTTTGAAGTAAATGAAAAATAGATGACAACGAGGTAGATTTTAAAGGAAAAGAATATACAACATGGAACTTAGGTACTAGTTAGGTAATTGGTTCAAACTATATATAATACTAAATAATGGGTTAAATTATGTAAAGAGTAATGAATGAAATTCACAATTCTTTCTCAGGAGTTCCAGAGTGGTTGAAGAGGATCTGACTTTGAATAAGTAGAGACTGAATAAAAAATAGGAGTGAATTCAAAGGAAACTATATACGGTTGGTTATTTGGCTTCTACATTGTATAGTCTAATTAATAAGCTCAAGCCATGCTCTGCGCTTCTCTGTGAAAAACGATGGCCTTCAGGAATTATTTAATTGCATGGGGGGTTCTTGTTGTTATGCTTCTCCTAACCTCAAATTGTTAGTAGCAGTAGAGCTTGGAAGCACTTCCAGTCCTTGCATGTCTCGTAAGTATATACTCCTAGCTTGATCTCTGTATTTTACATATTATTAATTTCTATGGCAGTCTTTGATGTGTGTATGTGTATAATTTTTTTCCCCAAAAATGCTAATTTGCGTAGAAAATATTGCTCGATTGAAATTTCTCCTGGCAAGTCAAACATGAAACGAGTGGTTTTGGCTGGGTTGATTTAATGATGTTTGGTTTGCCGGAGAAAATTTCATGCAATGTTTCCCAGACAAAATTAAGCAGAAATTTTGTACTTTTTTTTGAAATAAAACAAATTGTAGAGTCTGTACGTGACCATCCTTTGCAAAGCAGAAAACATCAGCTACTAGAGCTAAGTTGGATTCATTACTGTCACAATTAGGGGTGTTCAGAATCCAATCCGATCCGCTCAATCTGTTTGATCCGTGAAAATTCGATCCGTATAAATCCGATTCGTGGATCCGTGGATTAGATATGGATTGAAAATTTAAAAATCCGCAGTCGATGGATTGGATATGGATTTACTTCTGTAAATCCGTAAAATCCGTGAATCCGCAAAAAAAAAATATATATATATATATATTTATATAAAAAATTATTATAAATGTGACATTACATAGTTACATAAGCACTATAATATATCTTACCCATTACCTAATAATAATATAAAATAAAAAAGAATTAAATAATCAAATATACAAATATAACTTGTAAAAATTGTAAAACAAAATAAAAGTAAAGTCACACACACTAGTAAAAGCAAAGTAACGTAATACCAAGTTACCAACAATTTGCAAAGTCACTCAAAAGTAAAGTAACATAACGACAAGTCACCAACAATTTGCAAACAAAAAACTCTAAGCTTCCCCGCTGTCACACGCACTAACAACTGGGGTTGGCAATGGGACGGGATGGGATGAGATTTATCAATCCTAATCCGGTCTTGTATATGCAAGTGGGATGAAAAAACGTCCCACCCCGACCCTTTATTTTTTTTGGGACAAAAATATGTCCCGATCTCGTCCCAAAAGAGATGGGATCCCACATCCAATTGAAAAAATACACTTTCTTAGTCGGCAATGAGATAGGATGGGGCGGAATTTGCCAATCCCACTCCCGTCTCATATATGCAAGTGGAAAAAAAAATGTCTCACTCCCGTCCCTAAATTTTTTTATGGGACAAAAATATGTCCCAATCCCATCCCATCGAGAAAAATTGTCATCCCTACTAGCAACACTCAATATTGGTTCGATACACTCTCGACACCGATTTGAAGGACGTCGGCTGCGCGATTCCAGCGAGAGCAAGCCATCTTCTTCCTCGAGTCCATCGAGCTACTTCACAATCATTGGTTCCAGCCAAACAATTGCACTATCACAACCTTCAAGATCGCCACCCGTACTTCTCTTGGTTCCCATCGTTGACGGCTCAGTAATCACTACTTTTCGACAAGTGCAACAGCCTTGGTGAAGGATCAAACTGTGTTTGGTTTCAAAAACTTCGTCATTTCAATTAATTGTGGCTTTATTTGAACAATTAATTTCGGTGTTATATTAATGTATTATTGTAACTTTAGTTGAACAATTAATCTTAGTGTGTTACATTTAGAAACTTTAAACATATTATTGTAGCTTTATTTGAATAATTAATCTCGATGTGCTATATTTTGAAACTTTGAATGTATTATTTTAGTTTTATTTAAACAATTAATTTGTTTAAATTTTATTCAATTTTAAATTTAATTAGTAGTAAAATTATTTTTATATTAGATTTTTTTATTTCATTAGTTCATGGATTGGGGAGAACTAAAAATTTTTAATTCAGAAACTAATGTGCAAAATATTGGATTGGATATGGATTAAGTTAAATTCGCATCTGATCCGCAGACGTATAGATTGAATATGGATTGAGTCAAATCCGTATCCGATCACCAGATATATGGATTAGATTTGGATTGAGTTTAATCAATCCGTGGATTTGATTGAATTGAAAAATTATAATCCGTAAAATTATAGATCGGATATAAATTGATATTCAATCCGTAAAATTCGATCCGCGAACACCCCTAGTCACGATACATCTTTTAGAATCAAACTTGGTTAAATTTTGTGAGGGTTGGCCAAAACGGCATATAAGTCGTACCCAGTAAAACTTAAAAGTTAAAAGTAACCCTGACATAGAGATGGCAACTGGGGTTACTGTTTCCACTTTATAGAATTTCAAGACCACAAATTAACCCTGTCTGGCCTGGATTTGAACCAACTCCAATGCAATTTTATTTTACTTTTTTGGGTGGCTATTGAAGGAACGACCGTGATAATTGTTATGTCATAGAATTAAATGATAAAAAGTTTACCAACTATCAAAAAGTATGTACAGTGTTGATGCCAAAATCCGGATGGGTTGGTTAGTGACTCGATCTCAGATCCCTGCATCAGTATTAGATTTGTTTGGTGGGAAGCTGCTGGTTGATCTCCATGAGCAGATTTTCTATGAGCAGATACTCCATGAGCAGACTATCCGCGAGCAGAGAACCTGTGAACCTGTGAGCACAAATAACAGTCAGGAGGCGCCGGAAGTTTTTCCGGCGTAAACCCTCCGACGCTCAAGTCAGTGATTTGGGTCTACTTGGGAAAAACCCATACCACAATTCATGTGGCTTCATTATGAATGCTTTAAACAAAAAGCTTTAAGTAAATTTCTCAGAAAATAATCCAAGATAATCCATCCTAACGGGAAAGAAATCATGAGAGAAGTTCTCCAGTCGGTAGAGAGAGAAAGAGATCCTTCTGGAGAGAGAGGAAAAGAGAGCCCCGTGCATGATGTTCTTGGGGTTTTTATAAACACCCTACACCCACGACCTTAGATCGTGGTCATAACCATTAACTGATAAATTCGTGCCCTGATTTTCGGGGGAGGTTTGCGGTAGTTTATTTGACTGAGTCTTGTTTTCTGATCATCACCTGGTCAAAGTGGTCTGCTCGAGGTCATCATGATTACCACTTGGTCGAGGTGGTCTGCTCGTCAAGTGGCTGGCTCGCTCACCACTGGTTGTCTCCGCTCACAGTGGGTCTGTTCACCAGGTTGTCTGCTCACCAGGTGGTCTGCTCACCAGGTGGTCTGTTCACCAGGTTGTCTGCTCACCAGGTGGTCTGTTCACCAGATTGTCTGCTCACCAGGTGGTCTGCTCACCAGGTGGTATGCTCACCAGGCGGTATGCTCACCAGGTGGTCTGCTCACCAGGCGGTCTAAGTGTTGCTTATATTTTACTTAGAGGAGAGCACGATAATGTATGAGCAAACACCTTATCTTGGTCACTTCATTCTATTCCCCAAACACCAGTCCCCCAGTTTCTAGTGTTGAGAGTGAAATGAATCAATACTAGAAACTATAAAGTCTATAATTTTTACAAACTTAAAACCCTAAGCAACTCATTTGCTTCATTTGCTGACCACACCATAGGTGAGCAAGTATTGTATGTCTAATGACTTATCTAGGATAAGTTTCAAAGCTGTTAACCTTTTACCGACCTAAGCAATTTCGCCTAATCTTGGTCGGGCAAGAGCAGGAAACTTTGACTACGTCTCACTACGAGGAGGTTTGGAGACTTTAAGTCTTTTACTTGCCTTAGAAACTTTTTGAAATTTTGTGGTCTGCTCACCTTCACATGGTCGAGCAGGTTCTGGCGAGCTTGGCTTCCTGTCTCGCCATAAAACAGGCTTTGAGACTTTGGAGCCTTTGCTTGCGTCTGCTCACCTTTACATGGTCGAGCAGGTTCTGGCGAGCTTGGCTTCCTGTCTCGCCATCGAGGAGGCTTTGAGACTTTGGAGCCTTTGCTTGCCTTAGAAAGTTTTTTGGAATTTTGTGGTCTGCTCACCTTCACATGGTCGAGCAGGTTCTGGCGAGCTTGGCTTCCTGTCTCGCCATAAAACAGGCTTTGAGACTTTGGAGCCTTTGCTTGCATCTGCTCACCTTCACATGGTCGAGCAGGTTCTGATGAGCAGGTTCTGGCGAGCTTGGCTTCCTGTCTCGCCATAAAACAGGCTTTGAGACTTTGGAGCCTTTGCTTGCGTCTGCTCACCTTCACATGGTCGGCGAGGTTCCGATGAGCAGGTTCTGGCGAGCTTGGCTTCCTGTCTCGCCATAAAACAGGCTTTGAGACTTTGGAGCCTTTGCTTGCGTCTGCTCACCTTCACATGGTCGAGCAGGTTCCGATGAGCAGGTTCTGGTGAGCTCGGCTTCCTGTCTCGCCATAAAACAGGCTTTGAGACTTTGGAGTCTTTGCTCGTGTCTGCTCACCTTCACATGGTCGAGCAGATCCTGGCAAGCTCGACTTCCTGTCTCGCCATAAAACAGGCTTTGAGACTTTGGAGCCTTTGCTTGCGTCTGCTCACCTTCACATGGTCGAGCAGTTCCTGGCAAGCTCGGCTTCCTGTCTCGTCATAAAATAGGCTTTGAGACATTGGAGCCTTTGCATGCCTTAAAAAATATTAATAAACTTCATTTATAAACTTTGTTTAGCCTCTTAGTGCTAGCCTATAGCTCTCCTTTTATAAATTATTCTCATATTGAGCAAGTTTCAAGAAATCAAGCTGATTTAGTTATACCGTCAGCCATAATATGAGCACGATTAATTTAATAAATATAAGGTATCCTCATCTCATATAGCAAGACTTAGAGAAATAATTAAATTTTCATAGAAAAAATTACTTGTAAATAAAAATTTAACTTCTGACCTGTTCTGATTTTTGCAATTGTGTGCCTTCAATGTGCTCTCATTTAAGGTTTTTGCTTCCTTTTTTAAACATGCTCATCCATTTATGCGCTGTAACATTCTGATTTGCTTTGATTAGATGAAAATTGATAGAGACAAAAAATTGGCTTCTCGTACCGATCCCCACAGACGGCGCCAAATGTTGATGCCGAAATCCAGATGGGTTGGTTAGTGACTCGATCTCAGATCCCTGCATCAGTATTAGATTTGTTTGGTGGGAAGCTGCTGGTTGATCTCCATGAGCAGATTTTTTATGAGCAGATACTCCATGAGCAGACTATCCGCGAGCAGAGAACTTGTGAACCTGTGAGCACAAATAACAGTCAGGAGGCACCGGAAGTTTTTCCGGCGTAAACCCTCCGACGCTCAAGTCAGTGATTTGGGTCTACTTGGGAAAAACCCATACCACAATTCATGTGGCTTCATTATGAATGCTTTAAACAAAAAGCTTTAAGTAAATTTCTTAGAAAATAATCCAAGATAATCCATCCTAACGGGAAAGAAATCATGAGAGAAGTTCTCCAGTCGGTAGAGAGAGAAAGAGATCCTTCTAGAGAGAGAGGAAAAGAGAGCCCCGTGCATGATGTTCTTGGGGTTTTTATAAACACCCCACACCCACGACCTTAGATCGTGGTCATAACCATTAACTGATAAATTCGTGCCCTGATTTTCGGGAGAGGTTTGCGGTAGTTTATTTGAATGAGTCTTGTTTTCTGGTCATCACCTGGTCAAAGTGGTCTGCTCGAGGTCATCATGATTACCACTTGGTCGAGGTGGTCTGCTCACCAGGTTGTCTGCTCACCAGGTGGTCTGCTCACCAGGTGGTCTGCTCACCAGGTGGTCTGCTCACCAGGTGGTCTGCTCACCAGGTTGTCTGCTCACCAGGCGGTCTAAGTGTTGCTTATATTTTACTTAGAGGAGAGCACGATAATGTATGAGTAAACACCTTATCTTGGTCACTTCATTCTATTCCCCAAACATACAGTTCAGTAATGTATCTTTTCAAAATCTTCAAGTTATATTCCTTATTATTATTATTATTTTAGTTTGCCTAACTAAAAAAAAATTTATTTTCTAATTGAAAATTACGTCAATCTTGGATCATACATTTGTAATCATCATGCAGGTGGGCAGGATAGGGAGCTTTATGAGCTTAAGGGTAGGAGTCTAGGTGTCAAAGCTCCTCCCAAGGATTACAATTACATTGTACCTGCAGCTGCTGCTGTTCCCTAGGACTCTGGTTGCGGTTTACAGTATATCACAATTCACAAGTTAATTAATTAATCATGTTTTCTATATGAAAATTCTAATAAATTTATTGTATTCTACGAATGGAAATAACAGCGAGGATTGCCTTGTTTCTTATGAAATTTTATTTCCGATAGATGCTTCATGCTTTGATGTTCTTTCGAATATTTTGTAACTGCATGCATTGAAAAAAAGAAAAAGTGCAATTTAGACAGATTTTTGGCTTTGAAATACATCCGTGGCCTGCCTCTTCAAATATATTCAAAGTTTGTTAACTTCTCGTTTTGAGTATGCCGTGAGAATTCATTCCATTATTTAATATCTTGAAAAGTTCAATGATTAATTGATTTGAGCTCTCCCTGAATGTGATTGTTGAGGAAAACAAGAATTCTTTGAAAATGTGCAAGGAAAATTTTCTTTTCATTCATCCAGACTGAATCCAAAATTAGTAATCCTAAATTAAAAGAGAAATTTAAAGTCAACTTTGAAATGGTAAACAAAGAAAGACACTGTATGAGAACTTGAAATTTAAAAGAAAATGGAAGGAACTTACACTTGCATTGACATCTCCCTATTGTGCATACACAAATTCTCACTTTGCAAGCCCCTGCTCCACGAAATTAGAGATGCCCTCCGAGATTCGTTTAATTTACTTGTGTGGTCTTCTCTTTGTAATGCTTCTTCTAATCTCAGAAGTGACGGCAGACCGCGGCAACGGCAAGGGAACCTACTACTGGACGGCGTTTAATTCACTCTTGTAAATATAATCAGCCTTGTAAGCCTTATTCAAGTCCACTGCATGGGTGGGATGCAGGCTGGAATTTTAATTATGTATGATAACCCCACCCGGCATGAATTCGCTTTTGTAATTGGTGATCTTCGTAAGAATAAGCATCGTGCATCATGTTTTGTTTAATTTTACTGTTAATTTTGATGTGTTTTACGGATCATTGCTACTTCAATTAATTTTTCTCATATTTATAGTTGATATTCAGTCAGCTTCTTCATATAATTTATATGGAGCATTTGAATGTTGTGCCAGTTTTACGTGGATGTTACACAAGAACTTGTTCAATGAACAAAAGATATATATATCTTTTTTGAAGAGGTCTTTATTGTTTTCCATAAGTGGTATATGTAGTATAAACTCTATAAAATTAACACTCGATAAATTAACAACTTCTATTATATAATAATTGTGATAAATTAACAACTTCTATTAGATAATAATTGAACACAGTATTGAGCTTGTGCTAATAGGCTAAAGTAATTCATAATTATGATAAATTAATATATAATAATTTGTTCTAGAAATCCTAATATAACTCTATGGTCCCATTCATATTATAAAATAATAATTTTCTAAAATAACAAACATAATTGTTATGATATTCTATTGCATAAAATATAACTCCATTGTTAGTTTTTCTTGAAATTAAATATAGTCGGACCTCATCTCTAATTTTGTTTAGTGTTTTACAAGTTCTAGGACTGAATTTTCAGATGGCAAGAATTATGATTTTTTTGTTATTTAAAATATATTTAATGGATTAATTAATTTTTAATTGATTAGATTGGTAAGATACGATAAATATTTTTTATTGATTAAATGTATATTCATTGAATTGTATATACACTCTATTAACTTATTGATTAATTAATACCTCTATAAATCAATAAATTTTGTATGGTCCCAACATCGTTAATTTAGAGAGGTTTTATTGTAATCTGATATAAATTATGCCACGGTGACAGTAGCTTTTCAGGCTCATTTAGCGCAAGCCTTGCCAATCTGACGAGAATAAAGGCCGCACGGTTCAAGTAATTCCATGATTCAAGTTCACAAGTGACCGAAATCAAGACCAATATGGCATTCATATTTTGCCCAAAAGGAATGAAATGAAACATCATCGGAATCAAATCAAGATCTTAAAGATCATGATCATAATCAGATGAAGGATCTTTCTCAAACAAGGCCAAAATGAAGACCAACATTCATCTATAGCAAGAATTATATCCATTATGAAATGCAAAGTTGGCAAAAACTGTGACTACATATAATGAGGTTCCAAAATTACGTAACCATGATCTAAAGTACATAGGACTTTACCACCTTCCCCAGAACTTTCTTCTGAAAAAAAAAGAAAAGAAAAAGAAAAAGATAGTATATCAGCCACGTTGGTTAGGTTTTGTTGTTAGCAATTAATAATATTCGGGTAGGTTTTTGGCTTTAAAATACATGGCCTTTTTACAAATTTTAATTCAAAGTTGTTACCTCTCGTTTTCTGTTTCTAGTAACAAACTGCTTAACTCCATTATTTTATCTCTCAAACATTTCGTTAATACATCACCACCCAAAAGTTTCTCAGGTCAAACAAATTAATAGGCTGAGAGTGCTCAACACTTTCTCTTACAAAACTACGGTGACAATAAAATAGCACATCAACCGTTGATCTTTAGCAATAACTTAATAAATAGGGGAGACGCAAGTTATATACCGAAAGTTTGCTTAAATGGCTACATAGACCCTTTCTTGGTTTTAGAAATAGTCACATAGACCCTTCTTTTACTATTATACCATTTGTTTGTAACAGTCTAAAAATTGACTTTAAATGAATTTATATAATAAATACTTAAAAATATCAAAATAATATAATATATAAAATAAGATATAATTTATAAATTAATTTAAATGTGAGAAAAAATTACTTTAATATTTTTAATCTATCATATTTTCAATAATAATAAAATCTATTCTACAGATTTATTTTATACATTAATATTATTAAAATAATTATGATTAACATTCAAAATAATTTACAAAATTTATATCATTTTGTTTTAAAATAATGTCTATATTAGTATAAATCGTAAAGTAAATTTTTGGATTAGCGGATTTAATTAGTAATAAAATCAATCAGGATATACTAATATAATAGCTTAATATTAAAAATAATTTTCATTGTATATATGTTATTTTATCAATTATACTTCTAGTAATATTTTATTTATAATTTTTATCATGTTACTATTTGTTTTGACTATATATATATATATATTTGTGATCATTTATGAAACCAAGGGAATTTATATGGCCATTTAAATAAACTTTGGGGTGTGGATGGTTTTTCATAATGAATATATATTTGCATTGGGTACATGGTTGCAAATTCAAATTCAAAGTTGTTAACCACTCTCTCCCTCTCTCTCTTTTTATGATTAAGGTGTCGACCCTACCTTATTAATAGATTACTATTCGATAATTGCATATGTAGTGAAATTCCGTTGAATAATGGTGCATTTTTGCATCAATGATGTTAACACCACCCAAAACTTTCTCAGTTCAATCAAGTTATATGATAAAGAGTGCTCAACACCTTCTCTTACAATTTAAAAATAAATAAATTACCTTTATTAAAATATATAGCATATTAAATTATTAACCGTTGATTTAAAAAATAATAATAGATATATTTTCTTTGAATACATGGTTGCAATTTCAAATTCAAAGTTATAACCTTTCTCTTTTTTAGTACTTGGTAAGAGTTGATTGTTTAGCTTGTCACTCTTTAAATGATTGTATATTCTTAAATGAGTGTGAGGTTGTCCTTATCACTCATCATGATTTAAAATCTGAGAAATTGCAAAGTTCAACTAGAGAAGAAATGGACTTATTCTCACTATCTTGCTTCATCACTCTTAATCAATGATAACTCATCAAATTAAGTCTTATTATCACTCCTCGAGTTTTCTGTATGCAGTAAGAATTGATTCAGTTATTGTATCTGTCTCTTTTCAAATGTTTAATTTTTTTTTCTATATTTTATTATCTTATAACTTTTATTTAAATTTAGTTATCTTCTTCTTTTGTTATCGTAAACAGTTTTAAATCTCATTTGAAAAGTTCAACTGGAGAGTAAATGTATACGTTTGGAATATAGTATTCTTTCATCGAACTAATAATAAAGTTCATGACTTTAACTGATTACATAGTTGTTGATTAATTTGAACTCTCTTTGAATGTGATTGTTAAGGAAACAAGATCTCCTTAAAAATGTGGAAGCAAAATTATGTTTTCTTGGACAAGATCTAATATATCTAATTAGTGTTAGAACAAGAAATTCCTTTGGTGAAAATCATCACCTATAGTCCAAGAACATTTATGTTGTATCACCAAGAATCAATAACAAATTATGCAGAAGCGTACCTGAATCTATAATACTAAATTACTCTTTAGAATTGTGTAATTGGTTTTCCAAATCAACATGTTCTCCTAAAGAATCATTTAAATTTCTCACTGCTCTCTCTCTAATGATGGGATATCAGTAGAGAATAGAATGATACATGTAACTTAGGGACTATAACCACTTATATAGACAACTTTTTCCTATTGCCATTAGGTATTCCTAATTATGCCCATCAAGAATTAGAATATTATTACGTCTCTATATATTAAAGGCCCCCACCCTATTAGATATATTAAAACCTATATCGAAAATCTAAATAGATCATTTTTAGTTGTGTTTAACCTTATATGACAATCTGCAACACATAATTATTCACATTTAAGCCCAACCAACAATTTTAAATTAAAAAATTCCACAATTAGTACTCCTAAGATTTTTTTTTTTTTTAAGAAATGAAGGTCAAACTCAAAATAGTAAAATATTCAGATTGGTTAGGTCTTGAAATTGTGAAGCGATGTATGGAACTTGCCTTGAATGCATTAAATATTCTTTGTGAGCTTAGGCGTGCACTGCTCCATGAGATGGCCTCGAAGATTTGTTCAATCTCTTGGGTGTTTCTTCTTGTTGTGGTGCTTCTCCTAATCTCAGAGGTGATGGCAACGGCAAGGAAACCTGGACGGCCCTCTAAGCCTTGTAATACCCCTGCTTGTAAGTCTGCCTACCTCTGTTTCTTGATTTTCCATTCGTGCTGCATGAGACTTCTAACAAATTTAGAAAAACAAAAGAAATGCTCAAATTTGACATTATGTATTTAATTGAGAAGGATCTTCATCTAATTCTGATCCCGATTTTCATTTTATTCCTGTCGATACGAAAGGTTTGTGATCCATTTCATAGTGTTATTTTTAAACAAACGCTTACTATTGTAGATTATGCTTCCAAGTATTTTCATAGGAAAAAAACGACTTTCTACTTCAATTGTTTCTCACAAAAGTGAACGTCGTTCCGATTGACAAAAAAATATTCGAGGTAGCCTGAGATTAATTACAGGGATAATAAAACAAGTTTGAGACAATCATCTTCTTTTGAGCTAGCTTTTAAGTATGACGAGTTATGTCAACGGATTCAATGCCAACAACGCTCTTAACTTTTTAGTTTCACATGGTGCATGTGGTACACTTTAATCAAACTCAAGCAAGTGTTCTACATTGGTATTGAAAGACACTTTAAATAATGATTTTATTTTAATCCATCGTAAGTGTTAACATGAATTTACATTTTAGTTCTGAAGAGCCTTAACCATAAAATGTTAATGCTGGTTCTACAGGTCCACGGACCGTGGATGCTCCCTGGAATCACCATTATTTGTGATATCCCGGCATGAATGATGACTTGTGTTATTCGAGATCTACTGCAGAAATAAAAGATGACTTGTGTTATTGGAGATCTACTGCAGAAATAAAAGATATGTCTTACATAATCATGTTTGTTTACTGTAAATTTTTATACATTCTATAGTATGAATAAAGTTTACAAGAGATCGATTACCCTTGCAACTACAACCATATCCGGAGATTCATGGCTGGTTAGCCAGCTTCTTGTTCGGGTTATATCATATATATGGAGCATTTAGAATTCTATCCAATTTGTACTAATTGTATCATGATCTTCTGCTTTGTTGAATATTACAAATCCTAATATGCCACAGTACTGTGTGAATAAAAGTCCTTGTCCCTCCAAACTTCTTGACATTTAGTTCAGCCAGCTTCCTTATTTGCTTGGTTCACATAAGTACCATTGAAGATGAAATCATATTACGATATAAAAATTGGTGACTTCACAAATTGAAATTATAATCACAATAGGTTCTTGACTTGTTTACATAATTAATATTAAATGACAGAAGCTTTTGGCGTGTGTTGGTGCAACGCAATCTTAATATTCCAACATTTGTTCCCATATTAACGATGTGATAATGAATATGGAAAAATACAAATAAAATTAGATTGGGATATTTTAAAAAATATGTGGGATGCATTTATCACTAGATCAAAGTTAACTTAAAACCATAACATCTAGTACTTGTAAATTAACAAACTGCCATTTTCTGTTAATTCATCCTTGAAGAGACTTTAATTGTTAAAATCCATTATCATCATCTTCTCCAATCCTAAATTCCTAATTGCCACAATTGATTGGTGCAATGCTAGCAGCTCCATATTGTCTATCCATAACCTCAATTAGTTTATTGACTATAGCACCAGCATAAACACAAGAACCTTCATGTATCTGCAAAATTAGAAACATAAGCAAAATTTTAATACCCATATCAGAAAACCAAGAAGCCCAATACTGATACAGGAAAAATGAAAAGAACCCACTTTGGAGTTGAGCAGAAAGCTGTAGTAATCGCCAATATGGCCACCGGCAACATGTTGGAGGTCCAACTGCATCTCATCAAGAACCTTGGAAAGAAACAACAAGCAATTATCAATCTTCTTTCGCTGAAGGATCTTGACGGTCACTTCATCATCAACTATACGAACATCGACCTCAATGTCCTTGGACTTTCTCTGAAGCCAAGATCTTCTTAAAGATGCAGTATTATTTGGGTCAACAAGTGGAGCAGGCTTCATGTCATGATCACAACCCTCAATGTTGTGCCTCTCATTATTGCTCCTAGTTTCTCTTGCAAATCTTTTTTGCTCCACAAGTGATTTGAGCACATTGATCGATCTCTGAAGCTCTTTGATGTACTCACAAGCATCTCCCACCACCGATGCTCTATCAGCCTTAATTTGTTGATTGTACAAATGACGAGGAAATTAATCATACTTTTAATTAACAGATTTACAATTTTTAGTGAAGAAATTAAATATATACGTACCTTGTTATTGGGGTTGGGAACCAAATTCCTCAAGACAGCGAACTTATCAGTCATCTCTACTCTCCTTTGGCGCTCGGAAATGATGGGCTTTTTTGCCTTGCCGGTTGCTTTAATCCTCTTTGTACCAGTAAAAGCCATGCCGATGTCCCCATTGAACTCATCAAGAACACAATTATTGAAATGGCCACCATTGCCGTCTTCGTAATTACTTGATTGGAAAAATTCTCCGAACAAAGGTGGCTGTTGTGAGGGCAAGTTCGAATGAAATATTGGGTCATACAAAGCTGGAGGCGCATTCGACGATGACGGAAGGTGACCCGTAAAGCCATGGCATCCTGGGGACAAGTGAAGGAGATTGAAAAGGTCTGGTGCTTGCTGGCCATTTGCTTTTTCTGAGTCCCAATTCGACTGATCGTACTGAAGAACTAGATTGGGGTCGTGAATCAAATCAGTGTCAATGGGGTTAAAATTTTCTGCATTGAATGCCACAGCAGCATCTTCAGTCATGGAGTTGGGATCAAAGAAATCTGCGATCTCCTCATACATTTTTGGACCTTAAATTTGTCTGCTTCAGTTCCCAAAAAATCAAAACAGGAAAAAAAAAAAAGCCGATGAATTAAATGAGAATCATTACAAAGGGTTTCTTATGAGAAAGAGAAGCTTGCAGAGTTTCCTTACCTATTTGAATTTACTTACTTTGCTTTTAAAGAATTTGTTCCTCTGCTTTCTTATCATCTCCTGTCTGGTTACTTTATTTGAGGTCTGGTACAGGACTGTGGTTTTGAGTTTGTTACTGAGATTCCCATGTTGGGCCCCACTCATACTAACCGTATTCTATCTAATACAAGCAACGTGAATTGCTGTTTTGGCTCTTCATTTTTAATCGAGTAATGATAGAGCCACAAACTCAGACAAATTTATTTCTGACAAACTCACGCGATTAATTCATTGGTTGAATGAAAATATAAAATAACACAAATAAATCATGTGCCAAGAGATGTTTAATTCAACCAATTTTATTACGCCACATGAGCCAGACAAGATCGATCGCAGCATGTACAAGAGTTTGTGGCTATATCATTACTCTTTTTAATCTCTCCCGAATTATTAATTAAAGTTGTGTTTTGCTGCTTCATGAAACACCACTGCACGTTGCACCGCTCATGGATTATTTAATTTTATTGTCTCATTGTGGCAACACTTATACCAGGAACAACAGACCTTTTTTTTTTTTTTTTATATGAACATATTTTTGTGGGGGGTTTTTTTTTTTTTATGTAGGTCCAGCTACTGTTGATTACAAATGCAACAAAAAATGAAAGCAAAATGACACTTCTACCCTTAAGGTTTGGAAAAATAATCACAAAAACTCCCAAATTTAAAAAAAAGGGACACTAAAACCTCTCTTTACCCATAATATCCTTTGACTAGAACAATTAGAAAATTGACTTTAAAGGTTTATAATTAACACGAATTTAATATAAATAATATAACCTATCTAATAGAAAATAATATTAAATTATTTTTGACAGTTAAAATAATATTAAAATTTTAAATTATTATATTTTTTAATAATATATTTGTAATATTATAAAGATTTTAAATAAATCTTTGGGTTAAATAGATTTTACAATTAAAAAATATCCCTATTAATAATATTATAATTAAATTTTACATAATATTCAAAATAATTTTAATATATTTATTTTAATATTATGTTTATATCTATTATTAAAAATTATTTTAATATAATAAAATAGATCTAATATACTGAAAAATATAAAAACATTTTTAAATATTAAAATTATTTTGAAATGTATATATTATTATATTTATTTTAATGCTATATTTCCATTTATTATAAAATTTTAGGGTTATTTTTTTGGAGATTTATAGAGTCAAAGAATATTATGGTCGAAAAGTGATTTTAATATCTTTTATTGAAAACTTGAGAATCTTTGTTACCATTTCCCTAAACTTTAGGGGTGTAAGTGTCATTTTTCCTAAAATTAAAGATACTTGAAAAGGAGTGATATCATGTGCACCTACAAATGTAACTCAATTGCATGGTGGTCAATGGGCTACCAGGCACTAAAAGTTATAACAAAATTATATATGGTATAATTGTCCCTTATAAGTTGGGATATAATAGATATCTGTCAGGTATTATGTAAGGGGTAAAAATTCAATTTTTAATTACAAATATTAGTAGAGTTTTGTAGGGGTTAGCATGGGTTGGGTTGGATAGAATTTGTGAAAACCCAATCCAACTCATTATAGAATAGGTTGCGATAAAGTCAAAGCAACTCAATTAAATAAACATGCTCAACTCAATCTGACCCAACCCTTAAATCATTAGGTTGGGTTGGGTTGAAAACTTAGAGGTTAAATTAAAACTAAAAATTAGATTAAAAAAACATATGAAAATTAAAATGAAGCTTCTTGAAATTCAATATAAATATATTTTAATATGAAAAAAACTAAAAGGATATAGAATGAATAAATTAGAGAAGCACTTTAGCTGAATGATAATTGATATTTGAGAGAATGATTTTAGTTTGAGAATTAGAGTTTAGAGTACATACAAGTATGAAGTAGCTGTTTTATAAAAGAATAAAAAAAGGATGAAAAATAAATTAGCTATTTAGAATTTTAAGGTTTTGCAAATGAGAATTATTGCACTATTATTATTATTTTTACATGAGTTCGATTGGGTTAGATGAGCTCATCATAATTAACCCAACCTAATTATTATTTAGGTTTTAAAAAATTGACATAATTGACCCATAATAACCTACTCAACCCGTCAAAAATAAATTGGGTTCGATTGAGTTAGGTCTATTAAGCTGGATTAAGTTACCCACCCTAAAATTTTGATTGTAATATATCATTAAAAAAAATACTACTCAATTGCATGGCACTTTGCGTCGTATTAGTTGATTGGGGCATGCTAATAATGTATCATTCATGATGATATAAAAAAGTCATTTAATATGTACCTAATGAGTCGCTGTTATTGTTTCGTATGACATGAGACCCAACATTAAACTTTTTTTGAATTAGCAAAAATATTATAATTTGTAATCTATTGGGACTGTAAATAGATACATTTATAATAAGAATATAAAAGAGAATTCTACCCATATTCCATATTATTGTAAAACAGAGAATCAACTCGAGACTGAACTAATTTCTTTTTATAAGTAGTAGAAATGGAAATCAAGAAATGGGAGTCACTAATTTGTTTACTTACAAAATAGAGAAGAGGAATGAGAATCAAATTGATATAAGACTCACTAATTTAGAAATGGTTACTAGATTTCTGATTCCTAGTAGGGGGTTGGGAATCAGAACTCTATTTCTAAGGCTGACAAAATATACCCCACTCAAATCTTATAATTGCTATTTTATCCTTTCTTTAAATATTTGAAAAATTAAAAAAATCAAATCAATCTTATTGGCTGTCGTTGCTGCTACTACTGTTCATTCCCACTGCCGTTGTTGCTGCTTGTTACCATTGCTGCCATACTAGTCATCACTGTTGTTGCTTCACTTCCGGGTTGTTGCTGCGGCTGATGATGATGAGATAATTATTATTGCTTTTGTTGTTGTGGTGGTGTTGTTATTATGGTATTGTTGTTGTTGTTATTGTTGTTATTAATATTTTTGTTGTTATTATTGTTGTTTTAATTTTTTTAATAGTCATAATCATAGTTATTATGAAAAATAATAATTAAAAAATAATAATATTAACTTACATAATTTCAATGACTTGTTATTTTTAATAAAATCCTTTTCAAATTCCTTTTCCAAAATTGTTCTATCTAATGTCAAAATGCCCTTTTTTCAAATAAACCCCTTTCTAAACCTTCTTTCTCTACAAATCTTAAAAATACTAACTTCCAAAAAAATAAAATTAATCAATATGAAAAAAGAAAAAAAAAGAAAAATGTTAATGTTTTAAGTTTGTGCAAATTTATATAGATGAGACTAAAAAAAAAAAAGTAAGAGTGAGAGACAGAACAAGAGAGAGAGAGAGAGAGAGAGAGAGAGAGAGAAGCAAATGTGATTCAATTGGTTTAGATCGTAACGGAAGTAGAACTGAGCTTTATTGAATTATTCTTAAGTCACTGCAAACAATTCAACCTAGGTAAAGATTTCAAGTTTTTTTAATTATATTAGGGTTTAATCATTGGTGAAGTCGCTCCAAGTATTGCAATATATTATTTTAAAGGTTTGATTATAAATGCAGATTTTATTTTAGAAAATAGATTAGAGAGAGAAAAAAGAAAAAGGAGTGAGGTTTAGTTTTTTTTTTTTTAATGTAATTGTAATTAATGAAATAACGGTTTTAATAGAATTTTAGAGGGTGCCAATAATCTCAACTTAATATTATTGATATCACCAACCTATCATTTAGCTACAAGCCCAATATAAAGCTAATATTACGGTACTCCAACATAACCTCTATCATTTTAAATTTTTTATCTTAACTGTTAAAAGGTTTTAGCTTTGTTTGTAGATTCTGTCGTCCTATTCATTTGAACCATTTGACTATTATAAATTTAGCTATTACGTCGGCAAAAAGATATAAAGACTCTTCTCAATCGACATACTTAACATAAAAATAAGCTAAAGAATGGCATTTTCTTTTTTTTTTTAATTTTTTTCATAGTGCTTAAAAAGTAAACAATTGACATAGGCAAATTCTAGACTTAAATATTCTAATGAACATATATAGAAAACCAATAAGTGATGAAAGAGAACCATGGACTTGATTTAAGTCAATTAATATTTCACCTTAATTTAAGTCAATTAAGTAATCATGATCACATGCATATCTCTTATCATATTTTGAATTCTCGCCATAGAAAAGTTCAACTGCAGAGAAAATTTCTTGCCGAATGCCCACTTATAGATTTAGCTAATTGTGCTGCTTAAGTTTTTGGCTTAGAGGTTTTGGTTCATGGTTATTTTAAGTTCGTGTGTGTGTGTACATATTGATATGTTGCTTTCAATTGATGAAAATAATTCTAATATGAATCATAAGTTTTCAACCACTATTTTTTAATATGCCAAATAATGAACTCATCGAACGGAATCTTATATATTGTTGATTTAAAAACTCTGAAAGTGATTTGTTGAGGGAAATACAAGAATTTTTTCAACATTGAGCAGCCTAAATCGTTATTTATTTGGACTATATCAATTCCATTAAATTATGTCAAGATTGATATAATGTAAAATAATAATTTAAAGCTTGATCAAACCATGAAGATGCGGTATGAGTTTGTCAAACTTGAAGGAAAATGAGAGGAAATTACATGCACTTGGCATCTGAATTATGTATTACCTGTGTTTCCTAGACCTGCTAGTAAAAATAAGTATGGCCTTTAAGATCTATTTAATTGCTGTGCAGCTTCTCCTTCTTATAGCGATTCTCCTAATCTCACAAACGATGGCAAGATGTACGGCTTCCCAGCAAGTCTACCTCACTTTTATAGTTTGTTTTTCTCACATATTTAATCATCAGCAGGACAAAGATGAAAATGGAATAAATTATATAGATCAATGGATTTGTGTTGCTCGAGGGTTCAAATTGCATCTCTCCTAAATTATATGACTCTTTTTCAAATTAATTATTTCAATTGTATATTTCTATTTCTTTTATTAACTGATGCGCTCATTAAAATTTGAAGGTAGAATTTCATTGTTAAGAAAACTGTTCCTTGTCACTAGAATTAAATTTTAGCTTCAATTAAGAATGGGCAAACTCAATCCAAGCCAATCGACCCAACTTAACCCAGTCCAACTCAATTTATTTTTGATAAGTTGGTTGTTATAAGTTAATTGGGTTAATTTTTTCGAACCCAATTAATAATTGCACTACTAATTAAAAAATAAATAATTAAATATAAAATAATTGACAAGAGTCAATATCCTAAATTGAAAACCTAATTCAAAAAAATCAACCATGCTTTAAGCTCTTCCAATCACGCACGATGCCGGCGACACAACCAAAATGTTCCTAGCCGCATCTTGAGGCCCAGGCGACCAGTTGCACTCATCGATTTCCAATGTAGTGGCAAGTTCTTCAACATCCCCAAGAATCATGAAAATGTTGATCACATGCATGGAGTTTGCCGTGGAATTCACAGTTAGATGGGAGTTTGACGTAGATGCACTTGTCGAGGCTGAGTCTTATGAGATCCAAGGGCTCCTTCTCTGCACTTTCTTCTTTGCTTGTGTTAAGGAAGCTCATGTGTGCAAAGTGGTCAGTGAAATAGAGGATTGTAACACCTGCAACTCACAATTGTGAGTTGATGACATGGCTTGCCAGTTGGCGCCTGGTGGTTATATAGTTTCTTGCACACATGAAGATTAGTTCATGTTGTTATAGTATTTCTTATACTTGTAAAATTAGCTTTAGACAATTATAATTAGCTGATTAGTAATTGTAATTAGTTAGAGAATTAGTTAAGCCATTACTTGTGTATATAAGGAGAACCATGTACAGATTCATTGTAGTTATGATTTTGGAATAATAAAGAAAATAAAGTTTCCAGAATTCTCTTGTTTTCTCTTGAAAGTTTATCTGGTTCCCAACATCTTTGATCTTTAACTTGGTATCAGAGCTAGATAATGGCGTCTGTTAATCTTGCTTCTTCTTCTTCATATCAAATTCAAAATCCTGCAGCAAATTCAACGACTGTTTTATTTACCTTTAACACACCAATCAAGCTTGATTATCCAATTATCTCATATGGCGATCTCAAGTCCTAGCTTCAATTCGTGGTAATAGACTTGAAAGGTTCATTGATGACTCAATTACTCTACCTCTATCTCATATAGCTCAGAGAGTTGATGGTGAACTCAGATATGTAGAGAATCCAAATTCATAACATGGAGATCTTAAGATCAGGTGCTGCTTGGATGGTTACTCTCTTTAATGAGTGAAGGAATCATTAGTTTCCAGGAAAAAAAACGTGAATGAAGCCTATGTTATGCTCTTAACGTAAGAGGCTAGGATTGAACAACAGTCTCATATGCTTGCTGGTATGGTGTGAAACATAATTTTGAGGCTAACTTTGCTCAAAACAGAGGAGCTAAGAAAGGAAATGTGTCAGGTGGAAAGGGTTTTGGTGGTTATGGCTATAATTCTGGTTTTGGAAATGGTGGTTATTACAAAGGAAATTTTGGTACTGATTATGTTGGTACTGGTGCTAGTACTGGTACTGGTTTTAAAACTCAATTCAAATGTTATCAATCAGGCAATCAAAGAGGAGGATGAGCTAAGTGGATAACAACACTGGAATCAGAAGCTTTAATAATGGCAAATCACCTATGAATCTTAAACCACAGTGGAATACTTCAAAACCTACTTGCCAAATCTGTCTTAGGCTTGGACAAACTGCAAACATTTGCTGGAAGCTTGAAGAATTCATTGCTTCAGGTGCTTATAGACCACCTCCAAATAAAGGACCAAAGGCTGCTTATCTGGCTAACATGGATGCTCCAACTGATACTAATTAGTATCTTTACAGTGGTGCCACACATCACCTTACTAATGATATGAACAATATGTATATTGCTGAACCTTTTACAGGTACTTCTAGACTTGTTATTGGAAATGGTGTTGGTTTATGCATAACACATACAGGTTCTGCTGTTTTAAGAATGCAAAGTTCTCTAAATCATTTTGAATTGAAGCTAAACAACATTCTCCTTGTACCTAAAATGACCAAAAACCCGATAAAGTGTATCCAAATTAACCAGAGATAATGATGTTATGGTGGAATTTACTAATGACTTCTGTTTTGTAAAGGACAAGGTGAAGAATTTGATCATGCTGCAGGGCAAAACTAAAAAAGGATTATATAGATTGCTATTAGTCTCCTCAAATAAATCCTCTCCTTCTCAGTCAAACCAATGTCTTCTTACTCATGCTCAATCAGTTGTCTCAACTCAACCTATTTCAATGTTTTCTGCTGTTGATTCTAAATGTCAAAATAAAACTGCTTCTCATTTACATACTGAAACACAATATAGTTAAAACTCATATTATATGTTGAGTACTATGGTTTTACATCAAAGATTAGGTCATCTGAATGCTAAGGTGTTGAGTTATGTAATCAACTATTGTCCATCTTTTAAAACTATCAATGATATTGAAGTCTTTGATTCTTGTGATGCTTGTAAGTGGGGAAAAATGCATAAACTCCATTTTCCTGTAACTGACACCAAAACTAAAAATGCACTCGAACTACTACATACAGATCTATGGGGACTTGCTCCTACACTTTCTATACAAGGATATAGATATTATATCAGCTTTGTTGATGATTTCACAAGGTTTACCTAGATTTTCTCTTTAAAAACCAACGCTAAAAACCTTTCAAGTGTTCAAAGCTCAAGTAGAGAAACAATTAGACAAATTTATAAAGTGTCTTCAGTCATATTGGAGTGGTGAGTACAGGTCATTTGTTCATTTTCTTCATGCAGAATGAATTCAGTTAGACATTCTTGTCCCTATACATACAATCAAAATGGTCTTGTAGAAAGAAAGTATAGACATATCACTGAGTTGGGTTTAACTTTACTTGCACAAGCCAAGTTACCTATCAAATTCTGGTGGGATTCATTTCATGTAGTTACTCAAATTATAAATAGACTACCAACCCCTGTTCTTTCCATAAAAACCCCTTATGAATACCTTTTTTTATTTAAAACCAAATTATCCATTTCTCAAAACATTTGGTTGTGCTTGTTTTCTTTTCTTAAAAGATTACAATCATTACAAGTTTTATTTTCATACTTCTAAGTGTGTGGTCTTAGAATCCTTTGCATAAACACTACAAAGGTCTTCATTCATCAGGAAAAATTTATATAACAAGTCATGTCCTCTTTGATGAAACTTCCTTTCCATATTCTACTGATCCCCCCTTCTTAAAATCCATTCCATCTAAGTCCTCTGATTTTCTTTATAATTCTTTACAATTTTATAACATCTCAGTTCCAAATAGCAATCCAAATCCTTTTGAAGTTGTTCTAACAGATACTGATTCTCACACCTCAAGTTCCAATCACAACATCATCTCATTTCCTCATACTACATCACCAGTTCATTCTACCTTACTTATCTCACCTAATAATACTATATCTTCACCCACTATCCACACAACATCACCAGCTGCATCCTTAAACACTATACCTTCACCTACAACACATCAAACCTTTCTAGATATATCATTATGACCTTCCAGATCACTTTCCTCACCTCTAAAATTTACCATATGATTACTAGAGCTAAAGCTTGCATATTCAAACCCAAGGCATTCTTGACATCACATAACAACTTAGATCCTTCTAATGTTGACGAAGTTATGTCTGATCCTAAGTGGAAGGCAACAATGCAAGAAGAGTATGATCTCTCATTAGAAACAAAACCTGGGCCCTAGTACCAATGAATCTAGCATACAAGCTAGTGGGCCTTAAGTGGGTGTTTAGAACAAAATATAATACAAATGGTTCAGTTTCTAAGTATAAAGCTCGTTTAGTGTCAAAATGGTTTCACCAAACAAGTGGAGTCGATTACTCAGAAACCTTCAGTCCTGTAGTGAAGTCTTCTACTGTCAAAGTTATCTTTAGCTTGGCAGTTATGCAAAGATGGAATGTTAGGCAAATTGATGTCAATAACGCATTTCTTAATGGGAATCTCACTGAGGATGTTTACATGCAATATCCAGAAGGCTTTGTTTCAGAAGGAAACTACATTTGTAAACTAAACAAAGTTCTTTATGGCTTGAAACAAACTCCAAGGGCCTGGTACGATAAACTTAAGGGATGTCTTACATGTTGGAATTTCACTACTTCTAAGGATGATACTTTCTTGTTTATCAGGCATGATGTCAAAGGTATAATTCTTGTCTTAATATATGTTGATGACATTTTGATCACTGGTCCAAATTCAGATTTGTTGGAATCATTCATTGTTAAGCTCAGCAAAGTTTTTGCCTTAAAAGACTTTGGTCTAGTAACATATTTCCTTGGTGTAGAAGTCTGCTATACAAATCATGGAATGCATCTCTCTTAGACAAAATATATCAAGGATCTATTATCTAAAGCCTCAATGCAAAACTGCAAAGGAACTGACACTCCTTTCAACACAGGCTACAAGTTAAAAAGATCAACAAAAGGCTCATTAGGTGTAGAGTTTGAAAATCCAACCCTTTATAGAAGTATTGTTAGAGGTTACAATACTTAATTCTAACCAGACCAGATATTGCATATTCAGTGCATAAACTTAGTCAGTACCTCAATGCTCCTACACTCTAACACTAGTTAGCTTGTAAAAAGATGCTTAGATGCCTTTAAGCAACTGTCACATATGGTTTCTACATTCAGGAGAAGGGAACTTTGGAAACTATAGGGCTGATACGATACTCAAATGCTGATTGGGCATGTGATATTGATGACAGGAAATCCATTGGAGCATATTGTATTTTTCTTGGTAATAATTTGGGTTCTTGGTCAACCAAAAAGCAAGCCATTGAAGCAAAATCTAGCACTGAGAGTGAATACAAAGCCTTGTCAGCAGCTAGTTCTGAACTTTCTTGGCTGCAGTCATTATTCTCTAAGCTCAACATTATCAAATTACCAACTCCTGATCTCTGGTGATAACCAGGTTGCTGGGGATCTAGCTAGAAATCTAATTTTTCATTCCAAATCAAAACACATAGAGTTAGATGTTCATTATATTAGAGACAAAGTTCTTAATAAAGAATTGGAAGTGAGATATATTCCCACTAAAGAGCAAGTAACAGATGTCCTTACTAAGTCCTTGTCATTTCCTAAATTTAGTTATTATCATTCCAAGCTCAATATGATTATCAGACCCTTGAGCTTGACGGGGGATGTTAAGGAAGTTCATGTGTGCAGAGTGGTCAGTGAAGCAAAGGATCGTAACACCTACAGCTCACAGTTGTGAGTTGATGACATGGCTTACCAGCTGGCGTTTGGTGGTTATATAGTTTCTTGCGCACATGAAGAGTAGTTCAGGCTGTTATAGTATTTCTTATGCTTGTAAAATTAGCTTTAGACATTTATAATCAGCTTATTAGTAATTGTCATTAGTTAGAGAATTAGTTAAGCCACTACTTGTGTATATAAGGAGAACCATGTACAGATTCATTGTAGTTATGATTTTGGAATAATAAAGAAAATAAAGTTTCTAGAATTCTCTTGTTTTCTCTCGAAAGTTTCTCTGCTTCCAAACATCTTTGATCTTTAACTTGGTATCAGAGCCAGATAATGGTGTCTGTTAATTTTGCTTCTTCTTCCTCACATCAAATTCAAAAGCCTACTGCAAATTCAACGATTGTTTCATTTACCTTTAACACACTAGTCAAGCTTGATCAGTCCATTTTATTTCGAAATATTCATATAATATGAATCTGATCCGATTTATTTTCAATCAGGTTGGATCAACTTTAAAGTTCGGAATGAAATCAAATGGTTTTTTTTTTCTCAATTTGAACTAGGGGTGTTCGCGGATCGAATTTTACGGATTGAACATCAATCCATATCCGATCCGTGATTTTGTGGATTATAAATTTTCAATCTAATCTAATCTAATCCACGGATTAGTGAATTTCAATCCAAATCCAATCCATACATCTGCGGATCGGATACGGATTTGACCTAATCCATATCTAATCCACCATTTTGCGGATTAGGTTGCGTACCGAAAATTTTTAATTCTGTCCAATCCACGAACTAACTAAATAAAAAATTTTAATATAAAAATAATTTTACTATTGATAAATTTAAAATTAAATAAGATTTATATAAATTCATTATTTAAATAAAGCTAGAAAATAAATTTAAAGTTTCAAAATATAACACACCAAAATGAAAAAAATCTCATTCGTTTAGATCAGTACATAAAAATTAACTATTTAGGAAGTTATATTTATTTATTTAATTATTTTTATTTTATATTATTATCAGATAAGATATAATATAGTGTTAATGTAACTATATTTTAACTTATTTATTTACTAGTCAGTACTAATGCCATATTTACAAGTTTTATTTTTTAATTAGATAAATACTTTTTATTTTTTTGCGGATTCGTGGATTTTTATGGATTTACAGAAGTAGATCCGTATCCAATCCACCAATTGCAAATTACCAAATTTTCAATCCGATCTAATCCACCAATCCACGGATCGGATTTCTACGGATCAGACGGATTGAGCGGATTAGATTAAATTCTGAACACCCCTAATTTGAACCATCCGAAATCGGATCGAATTCGGACAAATCTAAAGTTGCCTAGCCTTTTCTTGAATAAATATTATGAATAAAATTTAAAATATGTGAACTATCATATGGGATTGAGAAAATAGGGCATTTTATTTTAAACAAACAAAAATAGGAGCTTTTTATGCTTAAAAAAATGTGAAAAATAAAATTGAAAGTCCTACTTTGGCTCCGTGCTGTGTCCAGAGTGGAGCAAGGGCATCTGTTAATGCTAATAAGAACATAAAATTAGTAACCACTAATCCCTATAATGTGGTAAACAGATATTGATGATGTATTAATAGATGTTGCGTTATGATCCTCCAAATGTATTGGTTTATCAGGTTGTCATGTCACCTTAAGTGGTTTTCCTTGGGATGGTCACTATAATAAATAATTTTGTTATTGTATTAACTAATATGTTGTACAATGAATGAAAATAAGAGAAAGAAAAAAAAAATCCATGCCTATCAATTTGTACAATGATGTATTGTAAAGATGTTAGTTGGATAAAAAAATTAATTATTTTAATCAAATGCAACCAACACAATCCATGCCTATCAATTTGTGCATGCAAATTTGTATATATAGTTTGTGTTTTTTACAATACTTATTAATTAACTTGTGTATTAAATAAGGTCCTACTTGAGATTGAGGTTAGATAGATGTAACTTAAAAACTACAGTACTAAAATATTTAGTAAACACTAGCTACAGTATCTTAAAACTAAATTGATTTGATTTTATATTTATATGATGAAAAATATATTATACTTTGCAAATTATTATTTAAAAATTATAATTACTATATACTATTAATTTTTATTTCATAAGTATAGCTTCTTCTTCTTTTTTTCAAATAGCTGTACCTTTTTTTTTCTACATATCTATAACTTTTAAGTTTTAGTACCTTAAGACCACATAGGACCTAAGAGAAAAACTTGAGACACAGATATTTTGTACATATTAACATGAGCAAACTGATGAATTATTCAAGTGTTGGTTGAATGATTATCTTATCAGGCTATATGATTTATTTTTCATTAGTTATATTAGATTTTGTATTTTTATCAAACAAATATTTAAATATTTAATGCAAATTTTAGCTCAATATATAATAATTGATTTTTTTTTATTCTGAACATTGACGCATCCAAAGAGGGACCACAGGGGGCTAGAGTCCCCCCTGAACTCAAATTTCCTTCTAAATTAAATTACTTACTTAGCATATGTAATTAATTTTAATGCTAAGTGTATTCATTAAAGCCCCTGGTAATTTATTCCATAAAGGCCCAAATTAAATTGTATACTGTTAAAAGTAAAAAATGTAACTTCTTTAAATAATTAAAAAGCTGCCCACATGAAATTTAATCAAATTAATTTTTCTATTTTAATCCTAAAATAATTTGACTCATTAATTTCTTTTCCAATTCAACATCCTGCATCTAGAATCCCTAAAGCCTTCAAGAATCCAACGATGTTTCACGTTTGCAAATCTCCAAGGCTAAAGACTAACAAACGCAAATCATCTTCCAATTAAGTAACTTAATTCTTAATCTTCTATTCATAATTATAATTATATATCATTATTTCTGCTAAGTTATATCAAGCAATAATTTAATTAATAATTTTTTTTTGTTTGATTAACCCGAATAATGGCTAAATAGATTTTCTTTCAAATTGGTACTTGCCTAGGTTTCTTGGTCTAGGTTTGTTGGTTTGCGTACTTTAGGAGTTGCTAGTTGGCCAAAATTTTAAGACATTGCTGGGATTTGTTAGTTTGCTCAAATAATTATGCAAGCAAAGAAAGCTAAGAGTGGTTTGTTTTTATTAAAATAGCTATTGTCTACTGAGTTTCTTTTGAGAAGTTAACCTTGTGCCTACTGATTCGTGGAGGATGAGTAAAGAAATTAGTTTTTGCTTTATAAAAGAGTTTGGGATTGGGATAGAACTCATAAAAATATAATTACGTACAGTACTGACTTTGTTAGATCAATTGCAACCGCACAAGAATTGTGAACTCAAAGCTTCGGTTTTATTAAACCTTCTTGACCATAAAATTTATTGTTTGATTTTAAAACGTCTCAAGTTGTGTTTGTTTTCCATGCGATAAATAGATTTTGACTGAAATTTTAAAGATATAACTGAATATGGGTGTAAAGAGTTTTCATTGAAATTAAATTAACGAGTAAGTTTTGTCGAATATATATATATGTCTTTTTATGTAATTTCATTGAAATCAAATTAACAAATTTTATCGAATATATATGTCTTTTTAAGTAATTTCAGTTTGGGTAAAAATATAAATATATAACAAGGGTTTTATCAGATTTTTTAAAGAGGTGCCAAATAGTTCGACTCCTGCTAAAAAAAATTATTTTATTGATACCTTTAATTTTCCATTATATACTCAATTACTCATATTCTATTTTTTGAACTAGGCACGGCTTTGGAGAGGTATTTCAAAAGAAAGTTAGTTATGACAACACTTATAAAGGAGGACAGTGGTGGTTTAAAACAAGACAAAGTTGAGCTTGATTTGTCAGATCAAATTATGATCCTAGATTACGACATCCACTTTCAAATTATGATCCTTGTGTTTAAGATCAAGTTTGAAGAGCATAATTACAAAAGGGCCCTTGTCAACCTGAGCTCTATGATTTTAAGAAAAACTATTTGAAAAACATTCCTGAAGATTTAATCCTACCTGGTTTTAACAAAATGAAACCTGGCTAGAATATAGTATAGCAAAGGATGCTACATTTTGTCTTTTTTGTTATCTTTCTAGTCCAAGCAGTGGTGAACAAAGGGGTAGTGATGTTTGTTATGGCACTGTTTCCTCCAATATGTTAATGGGAAACATACGTAGCAAAACCATACACGTTTTCCTTTATATGTTTTGTGCCGCCCACAAAAAGTCAATCAATCTTAATTGCAAGTCTGCCAAATATGTCCCATGGCGGCCCGAACCAAGAATTTTGCCCGTAAGTACTTAATTTTATATTTGGAAAACATCTGTGGAAAATTATTTCCGCATTAATTACAAGAAAAGCCAAAATTCATTCACTGAAAAATGAAAGGGGCTCTTGTCCAATAATCAACCACTTAGAGGCTCCTGCTGATGGATGAATACCTTTCACTTTTCTGTGGCATCATTTACATGATTTTGTGATGATAATTATGTGAAGAGTTCTAAAATTCTTGTTGTGCAACCAATTGACCAAGAAGCCAGGAATTAACGTCGACTGAAAATCAATGTGCGGTCGTTGAAGTTTCATGCCTCAAGTTGATCGGCTTCTTTATTTTTTGAATATCTTAGTTTGAATTTCATGAAATGCATGTTAGCTCCAAATAGTCAATTCCACGCTGAGATATAGATTAGCAAATCATATATTGTTACCAAAAGGGCAGCCAAAGTTGAGCTCACAAATGAAACAAAAAAGAAGACAAGTTTCTAACCTATGGCGAGCCAAACAAAATACCTCTCACTTGCGTATGTTGCTGCTCTTGCGGTGCTGCTTTGTTTCTGCAAAGCAAGTTCACTAACAGAAACAGAAGCCTTGCTTAAATGGAAAGAAACTCTTGTAAACCAATCAATTGTTCAAGCATGGGTGATAACAGCTAGCAATAGTTCGAATTCTACCACTCCAAGTCCTTGCAGATGGCGCGGAATTGTATGCAACGATGCAGGGAGTGTTACAGAAATAAACCTTGCAAACACAGGATTAGCAGGTACCCTCCATGACTTAGATTTCTCTTCATTTCCAAACCTCCTTCGCTTTGATGTTAAAATAAACCATCTTTTCGACACCATACCAACCAATATTGGCCTACTTTCAAAGCTTCAGTTCCTTGATCTTTCCACAAATTCTTTCAATGGAACACTGCCTCTTTCTTTTGCTAATCTCACTCAGGTTTATGAGCTTGATGTTTCTCGAAACAATATGACCGGAGGAATAGACCCGCGTTTGTTTCCTGATGACAAAAATCAGCCCACGACTGGTCTTTTGGGTCTTAAAAAATTTCTCCTTCAGGATAACATGCTTACTGGCCGCATTCCAGAAGAGATAGGCAATTGTAAATTGCTGACTCTTCTAGCCCTAGATGGGAATTTTCTTAGCGGTCCCATTCCTTCATCTCTTGGTAATTTGAGTGATTTGGCGGTTTTAGTTGTAGCTTCAAACCAACTTTCAGGAGAAATTCCTGCAAATATTGGAACTCTGAGCAAATTAACTGATTTGCGCCTTTTCATTAACAAATTCTCCGGGATAGTTCCTGAAGGATTAGGAAATCTTTCGTCGTTATCTGTTCTACATCTATCTGAGAACAACTTCACTGGCCAGTTACCTCCACAAGTGTGTAAAGGAGGAAAGCTTATCAATTTCACTGCATCTTTTAACCATTTCTCCGGTCCAATACCAACAAGCCTTAAAAGCTGCTCGTCTCTGTACAGAGTTCGGCTTGAATCAAATGAACTCACAGGAGATTTGGACCAAGATTTTGGAATCTATCCAAACCTGACTTACATAGACTTGAGTTACAACAGATTGCACGGTGAAGTCTCACCGAAATGGGGGAAGTGCCAAAAGTTGACCCTGCTGGGCCTTGCTGGTAATTCCATAAGTGGTAAAATTCCTGCTGAGATTGGTTCATTGAGCCAGCTAGTAGTACTTGACCTATCCTCGAACCAGCTTTCAGGAGAAATACCTGCCCAAATTGGAAATTTGACAGAGCTTTCAACTTTAAGCCTGAGTGGTAACAATATTTCAGGTCCAATACCTGAAGAAATTGGAGCACTATTGAATTTGGACTCATTAGACCTGTCAATGAACAGGCTAAGTGGGCCAATTCCAAAACAAATAGGTGAATTGAGAGATCTGCGGAGTTTGAGTTTGAGCCAGAACAACTTGAATGGCACAATCCCCTTCCAAATTGGTAATCTTGTAGGCCTTCAAGATTTACTAGATTTGAGTTACAATTCACTTACGGAGGAGATTCCAGCACAGCTTGAGAAGCTCACAAGTTTACAGAGCATGAATCTGTCTCACAATAATCTCTCTGGCGAAATTCCTGCTTCGCTCGGCAGCATGCTGAGCTTAGTGGCCGTTAACCTCTCATACAACAACTTAGAAGGTCCTCTTCCTGATGGCTCTGTCTTTTCTTCAAGTCAATCTTCTGCTTTTGCCAACAACAAAGATTTATGCGGCAAAGTCCAAGGTTTAAGACCCTGCAATGCCTTATCTACAGATAAGGGTGGTGGAAACAAGGATAACAAACTTCTTGTTGCTATTGTTGCTCCCTTAGCAAGTGTTTTGTTCATTTTGTTTGCAATTGTAGGGATTTTTGTTTTCACCCGTTGGCGTAAATCAAGAAGAGAGTCAAGAGTTGGATTTATTTCGAGGAGAGATAATCCATTCTCAGTGTGGTTTTTTAACGGGAGAGTTGTGTATGATGACATTCTTAAAGCTACGGACGAATTTGACGATATGCACTGCATTGGAGAAGGAGGCTCTGGAAAAGTTTACAAAGCAGAAATGCAAGGTGGTCAAGTGTTTGCAGTAAAGAAGCTGAATATGCAGGCCAAAGATTTTGGGATTGGAAATATAAAAACTTTTAGCAACGAGGTGAAAGCATTGACAGAAATAAAGCATCGAAATATTGTGAAGCTTTATGGGTTCTGTTATGAAGGAATGCATACATTTTTGGTCTATAAGTACATGGAAATGGGAAGCTTAGATAAAATTCTAAGTGATGAAAAGGAAGCAACAGAGTTTGATTGGGTGAAAAGGATTCAAGTTGTTAAAGGTGTAGCTCATGCATTATCTTACTTGCATCACGATCATGTTCCACCTTTGATTCATCGAGACATTTCAAGTAAAAACGTTCTACTAGATTCCGAGATGGAAGCTCATTTAGCAGATTTTGGCACTGCAAAGCTCTTAAAGCCTGATTCATCTAACTGGACAGCAGTTGCGGGCACATATGGCTATGTTGCTCCAGGTCAGCTACAAATGTTTGTTTAATAACAAATAAATATTAATTTCAGAATTCGCTTAATTCTATGTCTTTGTTGTTGCAGAGCTTGCTTACACAATGGCCGTAACTGAGAAATGTGACGTTTATAGCTTTGGTGTGTTGGCACTTGAAATTCTGATGGGAAAGCATCCAGGAGAACTCATAGCTCAAATGAATTCAACGAATGATCGAAGAATCCACTTGGAATCTGCTTTAGATCCGCGTCTTTCACGTCCTATACTTCCAACGCTGACTGATGAGTTATCTTTAATAATGAAACTTGCTCTCTTATGTTTACATGCGAATCCCCAATCTCGACCAACCATGAGAATTATCTCTCGGAGGCTCGAAGTGGAAGTTCATTCTGACTAGTTGCAATCTTTTATGTAAATTTATAAAACACACTTGAGCCATCGGTCTGATTACTATTTTTGTGTGCTTGTTGTGAATAAATGTGTACTCCACATATGTAAATGTTAAGTATGGCCAAAATTTTGCCTGTTGACCATCATTCATCAATCATTACCATTTCCATTTAAGGCTAAATGTCAATTGCTGAAATATATATTTTTCATTTTGGTCATTACCATTCGGAATTAAAGCAAAACATAATTAAAAAAAAAAAATCCTTTTTGTATGTTCTTACTTTTAAGCAAGCCAAATGATGAAAACAGAGCAACTGCCATTAGGCATGAGTCTATTCAAGAATTATCAATAACTTTGTTAATTCACAAGAACAAATAAGATGAACACTTAAGATTACTGCATATATGAGATCTAAAAATTTTACTCTTCCTTGATCTTACTTGATCGAAATAAGAAAGGTCCTCAAAATCTGTTATTTTATTTGATTGCTTCAAATCCCCTGCAGTCGGAAACAGAATTCATAACTGATTTTTTGTTTAACTTTATCCTGGCTGCCACATCAGCCCCTTAATAAGACTTTGGACTTTGAATTTTTATTTAAAAAATCTGTACACTCAAGAACGAAATCAAGAAATCAAACCCCCAATTGGACCTCTACAATTAAGAAAACAGATCAAACAAGATCGAAGAACACACAGATTTTTAATGGTTCAGCTAACAAATGGCGTACTTCCATCCAAGAAACGAATCGATAGCGTTACTGATTTTACAAAGCAAGATTACAAGAGTGTTTAAAACTTTACAAACAATAAATTGGTCTCTCTATTCGCAAGATGAGATACCCAAGAAAGCTAACCTCTCAGGTATTACAGGTATTTGTTCCATTTCTGATTTGTATTACATGTAGGGGTTTCGCCTAACCTCCCACATCTTGGTGGTTTTTATATTAAAAATGAAAAAGCTAACCTCTCAGGTTATAGAGGTGAATGAGTTGGATTTTGGAACAATCCCAGAACCCTTTCCCGCGCTTTCTAACTGAATTATCTGTCCTTTGACTTGGTCAGAACAAGTGATTTAACTTCTTAAGTTGCAAACCTGGGCTGGACTTAAATGAAGAAACGGAAATGTTTTGGATGTTGCTTGTTGATTCACAATCAACCAACGTTTTAGCAAAGGAAGTTTTGCTTGAAACGGAATTGGTAATGATGAAGAAAAGTTCCAGCATAATTTTACATTACACCTGCCAGAGGGAAGACTAAAACCACTTTTATATTTGTGGAGTAAACATTTATTCACAGCCAGCACGCACGCACAAAAGTGAACACACGTTGGCTAATGTGTGTGATCACAAATTTAAATGAAGGGTTGCTTCTTGCTAGTGGGAGTCAGCTTCCACATACATCCTTTCAGAGATGCTTCTAATGCAAGATTCAATATTAACGATAAGTCATCAGTCAGTGGTGCAATTGTAGGAGTGAAAGACGTGGATCTAACACAGAATTAAAGTGTATTCGTTGATCATTGATCGAATTTAGTTGAACTATAAGTTCACCTGGATACTTTCCCATCAGAGTTTCAAGTGCCAAAACAACAAAGCTATATACATTACATTTCTCAGTTACTGCCATTGTGTAAGCAAGCTCTGCAACAAGAAAGACAGAATTAAATGGATTATAAAATTATTAATGCTTTGTGAATGGTCTTTAAACAAGCATTTGTAGCTTATTTGGAGCAACATAGCCATATGGGCCTGCAACTGCTGACCACTTAGATGAATTACGCCATAAAAACTTTGCAGTGCCAAAATCTGCAACATGAGATTCCATCTGAGAGTCCAGCAGAATACTTTTACTTGATATATCTCGATGAATTATAGTTCGAATACGATCATGATGCATGTAAGATAGAGCATGAGCTACAACTCTTTAACTACTTTAATCCTCTTCATCCAATCAAACTCTTTGGCTGCCTTTTCATTGGTCAGAAATTTTGCTAAACTTCCATTTTGCATATACTCATAGACCAAAAATGTGTGCCTTCCTTCCTAAGTCATAACAGAACCCATGAAGCTTCACAATATTTTGATGCTTTATATCTGTTAATGCTGCTACCTCGTTGCAAAAACTTGTCATGTTTTTCTACATCCCTGAATCCGTGGCCTGCAAATTCAGCTTCTTTACTGCGAATACTTGACCATCTGACGTTTCTGCTTTGTAAACTTTTCCGGAAACTCCTTCCCCAATGTAGTACATATCATCAAGGTTTTTCATTGATTCAAGAATGTCATCATACACAATTCTCCCGTTTAAAGACCACACTGAGAATGGATTTTCTCTCCTTGAAGTAAATCCAACTCTTTGCACTTGGATCGTGCCTGCGGGGGGTAGGCAAAACACCCAAAAAGTGCAAATAGAAAGAACAACGCACATGCCGAAGGAGCAACAATGGCAATTAGTTTGCCTTTCCTTTTTCTACCGACCTTCTCTTTAGATTAGAAATTGCAGGGTCTCAACCCTTGGACTTTGCCGCGCAAATCTTTGTTGTTGGTAAAACAGATGGAGGTGAAGAAGAGATAGACCCATAGGGGAAGACGACCTTCTAGGTTGTTGTATGACGGTCACTACACTCATCGTGTTGCTCAGTGAGTCAGGAATTTCGCGAGAGAGATTGTTGTGGGAGAGATTCAAGTTCTCCACTTTTGCGAGCTTCTGAAGCTGTGCTGGAATCTGCACAGTAAGTGAGCTATAACTTAAATCTAGTAATTCTCGTAGGCCTACAAGATTACTAATTTGGGAGTGGATTGTGCCATTTAAGTTGTTCTGGCTCAAACTCAATCTATGCAGATCTGTCAGTTCACCCATTTGACGTGGAATTGACCCACTAAGCCTGTTCATTGACAGGTCCAATGAGGCCAAGATCAATAGTCCTGCAATTTCTTTAGGTATTTGACCTGAAATATTGTTACCATTCATGCTTAAAATTGTAAGTTCTTTTAAATTTCCAATTTGAGCTGGCATTTCTCCTGAAAGCTGGTTGGAAGAAAGGTCAAGCACAGCTAGTAGGCCTATTGAACCAATCTCAGCAGGAATTTTACCACCGATCGAATTAGCAGCAAGTTTCAGCAGGTTAAGTTTTGGCAGTTGCCCCAATTCGGTGAGACTTCACCTTGCAGTATGTTGTAACTCAAGTCTATGTAACTTAGATTTGGAGACACTCCCAAATCTACGTCTCCTGTGAGTTCGTTTTGTTCAAGCCAAACTCAGTATAGAGGCGAGCAGTTTTAAGGGCTTATGGGCATTGAAGCAGAGAAATGGTTAAAAGATGCTATGAAATTGAGAAGCTTTCCACTATTACAAACTTGTGGAGGCAAATGGCCGGTGAAGTTGTTCTCAGCTGGATGAAGAACAGTCAACGAAGAAAGGTTTCCCAATCCTTAAGGTACTTCCACAGATAATTTCTTCGTGAAAAGGCGCAACTCAGTTAACTTGTTCAGAGTGCTAATACTTGCAGCAACACGTAGAACTGCCAAATCACTCAAATTTCTCAAAGTTGAAGGAATAGGACCACTTAGAAAATTCTCATCAAGAGCTAGAAGAGACAACAAATTACAGTTGCCTAACTCTTCGGGGAAGAGCCAGTAAGCATGTTATCCTGAATGAGAAAATTTTTTAGACCAATAAGACCAGTTGTAGGCTGATCTTTGTCATCAGGAAACAAACGGAGGTCTATTCTCCCGGTCATATTGTTTCGAGAAACATCAAGCCCATAAACCTGTGTGACATTAGCAAAAGAAAGAGGCAGCGTTCCACTGAAGGAATTTGTGGAAAGATCAAGGAACTGAAGTTTTAAAAGCTGGCCAATAGTGGGTGGTATGGTACCGAAAAGATTGTTTATTTTAACATCAAAGCGAAGAGAATCTATGTCATGGAGGGCATCTGCTATTCCTGTGATTGCAAGGTTATTACTGTAACACTCCCTGCATCATTGCATATAATTCCGCGCCATCCGCAAGGACTTGGATTTGTAGAATTTGCATTGTTGTTAGCTGGAATTACCCATCATTGAACAATGGTTTGGTTTACAAGACTTTCCTTCCATTTAGGCAAGGCTTCTGCTTCTGTTAATGGGTTGGCTTTGCAGAAGCATAGAAACACAACAGAAATAGCAAAATATGCAAGCGAAGCAAAAAAAGCTTAATTAATTTCTTTTGTTCTAGAAATGGTTTCAATTTTATTTTTATGTATGCTTTCGGTACAGCTTTGGTTTTCCTTTGGAAATTTTGTTTGCCTAATTCATATCTCTGAATGAAATTAAAATTTTGATACTCTCTAAATTAAGACTAATAAATTCAGTCATACTTCACCCACTGAACGATCACGTAATTAATAATTATATTAATTTATGTGCAAGTCATACGTATATTTAATGGATAGAATATAATAACGATACTCTAAAATCTCTAGAAAAAAAAAAAAAATAGAAGTCAAATGCATGTCTGCTCCTATTATGTTTCATGAACGAAAAATAAAAGTGAGAGAAATCCTTCTTTCATGTATACTTTCAAATACGAATAAATGAAAATGAGGGCACAATTTATGTGCCATCCAATGTGTTGCAGATAGTATGCTTTCCAGACACGATTGAATTAAGCAAAGACTTTTCATTTAACAACATTCTGTGATATTTGTACTTATGTTAATGCATCTTATACCATAGCTCTTATGTGTGGTAATTAATTTATGTTTAAAAGCAATGAGATTTAAACAGAAATTTTTTTAAAAAAAATGGTGATAGAAACAATAGTACAACTGCTCGGGAGGTGTACCGTTATTTCTGTCAGCTCCCTATCAACATTCAGTTTCTTTAACATTTTCTCTACGTGTGATTATTTAAGGTATAATTTTTTTTTATAATATAAGGTCTTTACTGCCAATATTCTCTTGCACAAGGGAGAACGATATTTTGGTTCCTTTATAATTTTTTTTCTACCATTTAGACACTAAATTTTTAATATCCTATTTTATCTGTGGTGTTATAGTCACAATAAAATATACCGTTGAAAGATAAATGCGATCTTTTAACAAATATATTAACAAGTTTTTGTTTGTAGAGGTCTCAGATAATCAAACTGCATATAAAAATATCATATTTATTGTAAAACAATTTGTTTTTCTGTGTATATGTGCAAAAAATAGATTAATGAAAATTTATTTTTGACTGAAAGTAACAAAAAAAATTAAAAGAAATGAAAGCGTCGTTCCTTCTTTCATAAATATCAAACACTCTACTTTTTTTTTTTTGAATTACATGAGACTAATGCTCATATTACAACTCATATTATATGATATTTATAATTAATATTTACAATCAGACAATTACTATCACTAGTTTACATTAATTCTTATATAGTACTGCCTAGATTTTACTTTTTTTTTTAATTACATGAGACTAATACTCATATTACATAAGATTTACAACTGATAGTTACACTGCCATATTTTACTTTTTTTTTAATTACATGAGACTAATGCTCAGATTACAACTCATATTATATGAGATTTATAACTGATAGTTACACTGCCCAGATTTTACTTTTTTTTTTAATTACATGAGACTAATGCTCAGATTACAACTCATATTATATGAGATTTACAACTGATAGTTACACTGCCCAGATTTTATTTATTTTTTAATTATATGAGACTAATGCTTAGATTACAACGCATATTATATGATATTTACAACTGATAGTTACACTACCCAGATTTTATTTTTATTTTTTAATTACATGAGACTAATGCTCAGATTACAACGCATATTATATGATATTTATAACCGATAGTTACACTACCCAGATTTTACTTTTTTTTAATTACATGAGACTAATGCTCAGATTACAACTCATATTATATGAGATTTACAACTGATAGTTACAATTAATCAATTACTGAGACTAGTTTACATTAATTCTTATATAGCACTATCCAGATTTTACCCTCTCAAATATTCGATGAATGTCTACTCCACTCACATTTCGAAAGGGAGAAGATTGTCTTCACTTAATTATATATCATAATTAAAGAAGAAAATAAACCCCTACATACGTTGCTTCACTTAATTATATATCATAATTAAAGAAGAAAATAAACCCCTACATACGTTGCGGTAGCTTGAACCGCTGCCTCATATTTATGAGTGCAGGGTCCTGGCCACTCGGCCAAAGGCCCAGTGGTTATCAAACATTCCACTTGAATTGAAAGTTATAGGTGTTAATTAATTATTCTACATGCAGCTGCACATAAACCTCACCTTGTGCAAGCACATATCATAGCTTGAAGAAAGTTTCAGAATACTTGATTACTTTGGTAATATTGGCAAGATTTAAGCTTTCATTGCTAGTAATTTCTGCGAAGTAATAATTAATAAAACCACCAGCGACTTGTTTGACAAAGCGTTTTACATGCTTAATTAGACTTCGTTATTATTCGACTTCAAATTAAAGAAACAGTCGTATTTTTTGCCCTCGCCTACAATTAGAAATTAACTTGGTGTCTGGCTGCCAAGAAAATATTCATATAGAAAAAAACAGAGAGAAATGGAAACTCCTGGATTCATTTCAAGAATAACAGATTGCATCGATCAATCCATTGAGCTCAGGTCAATTTATGGTAACCATGCTGTTATAACAGCTCTTGCTTACTAATAACTAATTTGATCTAGAACAGCCTATCACAAGATGCCACGTGGCTAGTGTTACAACTACTTCATGTAACTAAAACTATTGACATATCAGCAACACAGCAGCTGGAGCTAAATACACGTCAGCTCTTTCCCTTGACACATCAGCAAAGCAATATCCTTCACACCGACCTTTTAGAAAAATAAAATAAAATAAAATAAATAAAAATGAATAGCCGTATTTGATTTTGTCTAATAGTAGCTGAAATATTGACTTTGACGACAAAGTCTCCTATTGTATCACTTTCACGAATAAAGTCGTCGATAAAATTAATTTTTTATTTGCACATTTCAATTTTATGTGGCATTTACTATTGTATCACTCACTGGATAGATGTAATGAGATTAACACATTAATAATAAAAAAAAGTCAACCAAGACCCAACACATTAACATTACTAGTAGGTACCTTGCACATCATCTGGCATATAGAGAATAAGAGAAATTAAATATGTATCTCAACCTCGTAAAGCTTGTATTACTATTTATTAATTCAATCATGCATGCGAAGATATGATAATTTTATGTTAGTGGTTGAGGTTATATCGTTGTGTCATCCAAATATTTAATAATACATATGGCGTAATCAATTTAAACTCGGATTAATTCCTCAAATTGCTTCACATTACCAAGCTCATCATACTATCCAGAAATTAATTAAGAAAATTCTGGATTGCCAGCTTACGAAAGTAACTCTTTAGACTTTCTATTATTTACATAACATAGTTTCAACTTAAAAGGAAAATGAAAGGAAGTTTCATTTAGACTCAAACACAAGTAAATTATGCAGATGAGGCCGTATAAGTAGACAATAACTCAAAAGAATTAATTCCTTTTAATTTTCTTTTGAATTACATGAGAGTATTGCCCAGAGTACAAGTCCTATTTCATGAGATTAGTACACTGATATTTACAATCAGACAATTACTATGATTAATTTATAAATCTTATATAACACGGCCTAGATTTTACCCTCCCTAATATTCGAGAGACGTCTACTCCACTTACATTTCGAAAGGAAGAATATTGTCTTCACTCAAATTGAGGAAAGAAATTGAGCCCCCACAATACGTTGTGGGGCTTGAACCCGTGACCTCACAATTGTAAGGGCAGGGTTCTAACCTGTGTTTATTCCTTTTAATTATTATGCATAAAAATATGGCGTCGAAGAAGCGCTTTTTTGTTTGGCAAGTGGTCTGCATTGTAATGTTTCTTCTAGTCTCAGCTGTATCATTGAGGAATATGTTGGTAGTGACCAAGCATCAAAAAACCTGTGAGTGTTTAATATTAGATCCTTAATCCAATATTGTTAGATCCTTAATCTAATGTTGGCTTATATGTGAATAATTATATGTTGCGAACTATCATATAAAGTTAAACTCATTTAAAAGTGATCTACTAAGGTTTTTAGAAATTTGGACTTTAATGTAGCTAATAGGTTGTGGACCTTTGATGTGTAGAGATCTAAGGATAATATCTATTTTTATGACGGGTTGAAATAAGAATACCTAAAGATGATTTAAAAAAACTATATATATAAGTGATTATGATTCCCAAGTCACACGTAACGTTCTATTCTCTTCTGATATCCCATCATCAAAGATAGTGCAGTGAGAAAGTTAAATTTAGGAAAATGTTTTGATTTAGAAGGCAAACAGCACAGCTCTAAAAGTTATTAAGTATTATTGATTCAAGTATGTTTCCACATATTCTGTTATTAATTATTGATAATACAACATGAATGTTTCTAAATTTTAGTTGATAGTTTTCACCAAAGATTGATTATTTTCTAATATTTAATACTTGATACAAGTTAAAAATAATTGCAATAACATAATCTTGCATTATTCTTGTGCTTTTTTATATTACTTTTGGATAGTTTTTTTCCCCCTTTGAAAGTGCTTTCATATAGTTAATTTTTATTGATTAACTAATGATTGCTTATTAAAGTTGGGCTTTTATTAGTTTAATTAATTGTTAACAATAGTTATACAAAATTTACTTGTAAATATTATTGATAATACTTTTATACTGATTAAAAGATGGAGCAAGACATTAATATTGGTGATGATGATTTGCCTACAACATAAATATTTTTGTGTTAAGTTAATATATTTTGTATATTTGCTTTAATGTTAAAATTTTAGTTTCTTATTTATATTGATAAAATTTAGAATTAAATATCATATGCGGATTTTTAGGCTATTGTTATAAATTTATATTTTGAATTATATAATTTGGTTTTTTTATATATTATCAAAAGTACTTTTTTAATATTTATGATTTTAAATGACAAAATCCCCTGAAAAATCCACTGTGGGTTGCGGATGGATTTGGTAATTTAAATTTTTTACGAATATGGGTTTGGTAATGGTAAACCAATAGCGGGTAGTGCCCATTCCCATCCCTAAACTTAAGAGAAATTTAAATTTTGATTTTATAAATTTTGTGTATTTTTTAAATCCTATAAATTTGAATACGGAGACAACAACATTGGAGGAGGCGAGTTTTATGTTTTTCATTTTATTTTCTTTTATTATTTTATTGTGCCAAGTCATAAATGCTCTTATTTTAAGGCGTTAAGGGAAAAGTGAAATATTGAAACTTCAGACAGTTGTAAAAGGAAAAAAATAAGTGCTTGTCTATTTTTAATAAAGTGTAAAATTTCAAGTAGTCAGGAGATATTTAGTCGTTTTTGATCTAGGACATCGTTTTAAGATTTTATAATTTTTATTATCTTAAAATTTTTTATTTTAATTAAAGTCAATTATCCATTACAGTGTGTGTCTTAATCCAATACTAAAACAATATTTAGTGTTTCCTCCCTTATCAATTTCACTTCCACTACGTCACTCCATTAGTTGTATCAGAGCGATCTATGTGATTTGCACAGCTGTCCTGGCCACCATATCCATCTAACCAAATCGCCCAACCCAAATCTTCACCACCTTTATCCCAAAAAAATTATAAAAAAAATCGAAATTCCCAAATTTTGAAACCTTAGCCGCCGTACCCCTACCGTCACTCCTCCATAGTTTGGCAACCGCCGACATCAACCGTTGCAACCAGCTGAATCACTTTATTTCGGTATCCAAATCCCGACAAACCCAACTCGATTCCCGCCACCTGTAACTGTCACAAAATACCAAAAACTCATCACTTTCCACCACTCAATCCACTGTTGTCGGCCACCTTTACCGTCAGCCAACATTACCACCAAACTCGCTAGCCTCCACTGATAAAAACCTGACCTGCCTCCACTTGTACCAGCCACACAGCAGCCGTAAATCACCCAAAATCCGCCCACTTGCTGCTGTGAAATCACCGCCCGTTACCATCAGCTGACATAACCATCACACTCCCCTCTAGCCAGACATCCAAAACCAATCATGAATCCCTACAACATACTGGCCAAAAACCGCCTTGAACCGCCATAAGCCACCACCAAACCACTGCGAATCCAGCCAATCCATGGCGACCATCGTGTTCTCCACCACCAAGTCCTCCAGATCCAACTCTCTCTGGTCCCAATCACAGCCGCCAGCTGCCGGCCACACCAAGCCCAGGAGTGCAGCCTTATTTACAGTTTTGCCATTGGCTTTGAATTTTTGATTGAAATATTAAAAAGGCATCATGATTTGGAAGCTTGATGGAAATTGCAGTCCTAAATATTTTCGTTCATGGTTAAACAAGCTTGATCAGGAATACATGATTAAACTGCCAAAGTATGATCAAGTACAATTTATAGCTGATTTTGTATTAACAGGGAGCACTTTAGAACGTTGGACCAGAGTACAAAGACGTAGATTACTTATCAAAATTCTTTTTAAAATTACTTCATAGAGACATATGGAGCGAATGTTGAAATCAAGATTCATTCCTTTTTATTATTGTTTCATATAAAAAGGTATGGAATCAGTTTCTGATTATGCTTTTGAGTTTGAATCATTTTATGGATATAAATATTATTGTAAACCTGAAGAGGATTCAGTTACAAGACTTGTGAGGGGGCTCAGTTTATAAATTAAAGACAAGATGCCTACATGCACAATATACACCTTGCAGCGTGCAATTCTTTTAGTGATGTAAATTTGAATCGCAAATTATATGGCAAATCAAAAGAGAAAGAAGCCAAGCATTGAAGTAATTAAGACAACCTCATCCCTGAAAACAATTTAAGATTTCTAGTCCTATCATAAGCCAGTAGTATGAAGTGAAAGACATACAAATGAAAGCAGTTTTTTCCTCTTCACATGTTGAAGATGTGCCTAATGTTGCAGAAGAAAAGGTAAATTTTATTAATAATTTAAAATTCCAATCTAACAATTTGTGCAAGAAGGCGCATGATGTTTCCTTGGAAGACAAGACTAGCATTGAAAATGATGATGTTATTTATCTCTCTGAGATTTTTAAAGAAGAAGAACAAACTATTGTTGATTTGCGCATTGAGCCTAATATTACGTTCAAGGTTGTGCAGCAAAATCAAGTTGAAGAAGCTGAAATGGTCGAAATGGTTTTGCCTATTCACATTGAAGACAAGAAGATTATGCTCGAAGAAGATTTAATTGAGAAGGTGAAATTTATTAGAGAACACATTGAGCGTTAATTGGGGAGGAGCAAAAGTTATTTGATCATTGTTAGCTCTTGGAAGTCTTCATCACCATGAAGAATGTATAAGCGAAAGAAACTGATGAAGTATAGATTCTTCATACTTCATCAGTTTCGAGAAAGATTGATGAGAAAGACCACAAGTTTGAATTATAAGATGATTTGGTCTTATACTACAAGTTTCACCCTCTAGACTATATTTAAACTCGAGTATGAGTTTCTTTTAAGAAGGGGAGAATGATGTAAGACGTTATTTTAGGATTCTTGAATTTTAATTCTTTTAGGATTTTCTATTTTAATTAGAGTCAATGATCATGTGTGTCCGGATCTTTTATTTCTATTATAATTATGATTTAGTTTCCCTTTTAAAGTCAACTTAAGGAAGTAAGTTTATTTTATTATAAATAAAGAGGTCTTGTTATTGTTTCCATAACTTCAATTTCAATTATTCAATAAAATCCTCTTTTATAATTCCCTCTGGGAATATCTATCAAGATCTCTCTCGTAGAGTCGTTTAGATTAAAACATCATCGAATCTCACTTTAAGTATTCTTGAAAGTTTCATTGAGTTGTTTATATTAGAACAAGATCTAATAACGCTTCGATTAGAACATCACTTAATCGTGTTGGCTTGGTCCATTAGTAGAGCAGTATCTAATATTTCCTACCATATAAATTCCGCTTTCGCTACACGACTCCGTCAATCTTTTTATTGAGGAATAAGCATAAAGAGTTCACTCTAACCCCCACATGAGAGTAAATTAAATTAATAATAAAATTTCCTCAAATTTTGAACTGATGACAAACTTATACCAAAAATCTATCTCAGTGAAATTAGGATGGGGTTCATTGGTGGTAAGTGACGGTTCCTAATCCACGTCAAACAGTAACGAGAATTAGTGCTAATCTTATAATTAAAATTAATTGAAGAAATTGCCTCTCCCCATCTAGACTTTTCAAGAATAGTCGAGGCAACCTTTTTGCAGTGGATTTGGAGCTGAAAAGAAAAGAAAATTATAAAAACTTGCTTGGACTTTGCTCTTTATTTCGATCAGTTAGTAGTATCAATTAAATATTTAATAATAAGGGTGGCCTACAGAAACCCGCGACTGTATATATCTTTTCTTTTTTTACCGCTTATCCTAAAAATTAAAAAAAAAAACTTATCTCAGCAAACAAAACTATTTTTTTAATTAAAATTTTAACGTCAAAGGATATAGGTTAAGTGCTCAATTCAGTACATCCAATGCTAGTTCAAAAATAAAAAATTACTTGAGATTTTCCACCTTTTTTAATCAAATGAAATTACTTACGGGTTAAGTAAGAAGTTTTATGGTTCCATGGGCCTCTATAAATAGGCAAAAACTTTTGAACTTGAAGAATATTACACAACTTATATAAAAATGACTTCTGAGAAGGGCTTCCTTGTTTGGCAGGTGATGTTTGTTATCATGCTTCTCCTAGCCTCAGGCCCTCAGCAGTATCCTCGAGGTCCACGAATATGTGGGAAGCTACCAACAATCAATTAACTTGTGAGAATCAATTTTATTTTTTATTTTTTACACTTTAATTCGTTCAGATAATCAGTTCATACACAGTACTTAAAAGAAATGTTTGATTCTAAGTTTATGAATAGGCTTTCAGATATAATTAATTAATGACAAAAATTTTATTGTATGTAAAAACAGACAAGAAGGGTGGGAGGCGCCTGAGGGCATTTGACAATCCTTGGTGGCACAATTATGTTGTGGCTGGTAAACATTAATTGACCTTCGAGTGCATGGCTTCGACATTAAACGAGTTTAATCTCTTTGAATTTCTGTTGTCAATGAATAAAAAGAGAGTACAGGTGAAATTACTCTTGCGTCTCTGCTGCGTGATTAATCAAATCTCATTTGTCTACAATACTGTACTTTGTATTGATAAAATCCAATGAAAAGGAAAAAAAAAATGTTATTATCATGTGTTTCAATAAATATAGATTTATTTATCTATTTTTAAAATTTAAAATTAATTTCTAAGTCCTTGCTGACCTTAAGATTTAAATTTCAGTGGCAAGTATTAAAAAAAATGTTTCGAATCTCTTGATTAATTCCCTCGTAATTTTTTTTATTTATTAATTTTCAAAAGATAAGGTGGATTAATCCCAAATTGATTTTCGAGCTGCATAATTTTTCAAGATTTGAATTCGGATAATAATTGAAGTAAGCTGACTAAAAATCTTCTGATCAAGCCTACACAATAGTTTGATTTATAGATTGATATAATTAATTGTTCCACGTTTTATACTTAATATCTGTGATTGTTTTTATTAGATTAGGTCTCCCGTCCAATTGATTCAATGAGATGATAAATAAAAATAATCATAATAATGACGATTATTTAATTTTATAATGTGCGATTTTGCATGTGGCGAACCTTGATTAGAAAAATTGTAGGAAGTCGTGCATTTGAAAAAAAGTATATAATTTCTATTTTGAATCATGTATCACCAATAAAACTTGTCACGTGTTAAAAGTTATGGACATTATTTTTTTTTTATACATTGATATTACAATTAGAAACCTACCGATATTTACAATAAAAAATTTATTCAGACTCTTTGTCTTTAATGCGATTTTAAGATACAATCTACTGATAATTGCAATCAAAAATTTATCAAAACACTTTGTCTTTAAGGCGGTTTTCAAATACAGCCCGAATATTCTACCCTTACTTATTATTAAAGGAATTCCAACACTCAAGCGGAGGAATATCGACTCTATTTTAGGAGAAAATTCAGCCCCAGCTTCACACCCAAATTTAAGTGCCAATTGTCACCACTAGGCTAATGGGCTGCGGACATTATTTTCCAGAATAAAGTCGTTGATGAAATTAATTTTTCACTTGCCCATTTCAATTTGATGTGCGGCATTTGCCATTGTTGTGGCATTTGCTATTGTATCACTCACTGGATAGATATAATAATGTTAACACATTAATGATCTATGATAAAGTCAAACGAAATCCAACACATTAAAATTAGTAGTAGGTACGTTGCACATCATCTGGGATATAGAGAGTAAGAGAAAGTAAATAAATATCTCAACCACGTAAAGTTTGTATTATTATTTATTAATTCAATCATGCATGCGAAGATATGATAATTTTATGTTAGTGGCTGAGGTTATATAGTTGTGTTATCTAAATATTCAATAATACATATGGCGTAATCTATTAGAACTCCCATTAATTTCTCAAATTGCTTAACGTCACCAAGCTCATCATACTATCTAGAAATTAGTTAAGAAAAGTCAACACCAGCTTATGAAAGTAACTCTTTAGACATTCTATTATTTGCATAACATAATTTCAACTTAAAAGGAAGATAAAAGGAAGTTACATTCGGACTCAAGACACAAGCAAATTATGCAGATGAGGCTACAAGTAGACAATAACTCAAAGAATTAATTCCTTTTAACTATTATGCAGAAAAATAGGGCTTCGAAGAAGCGCTTTTTTGTTTGGCAGGTGGTCTGGGTTGTAACGCTTCTTCTAGCCTCAGCTGTATCAGCGAGGAATACGTTGGCAGCGACAAAGCATCAAACAACTTGTGAGTGTTTAATACTTGATATAAGTTAAAAATAATTGCACCAACATCACCTTGCATTATTCTTGTGCTTTTGATGTTACTTTTGTAACTTTTTTTTCTTATACACAAGCAAAGGTGTATATTTTTGAGTTTATTTTTGTCATTTTTGGCCCAAAATACAAAACCACCTTTGGGAGGCGACGCAATATTTGAAATGCCTTTAATAAAAGCCCAATTTAGATGCCATTCACATAAATATTTATGACTTAATGTTCGTGTTAGGATCCAATATCCGTTGTCTGTAAGTTAAGATTTAGCATGCGAACTTCTAAATATTTGAACTATTTCTATTAAGAATATATGTAGATATTTACAAAGTGACATATTTTACAAATTTCTTTGAAATTGTAATTATGAAGTCAATTTCTTAAGCATGTTAACTGGAATTCAATAGAATAGATTCTTTGCCAAATTTAAAAGTCTTCGGGCCTGCGTCACAGATGTAAACTCATTAGATCATTCTATATTTAATGCAAAGCGAGAATGACAATTTGATCTCTTTCGAATATTATTTTTATCATTTATGGTCCCTAATAAATATTCAGTAATTCATTCCATCACTGGTATTAAAATAGTAATATAAAATATACGTTGTTGAATGTAAATATGAAATTTGCCAATAAAAGTCGATTTATCTGTCTGAGACCTCTACAATCTCAACTTAGTTAATTTCTTTATTTTTTTTGAAGGAATTAATTTTTTTACTAGAATGTCACATTTACCCTTTATTAGTGTATTTTAATCTAAGTTAATATTTTAACACCAGAGATGAAATTTGATATTAAAAATTTATCATAAACTCAAGTGATCAATATAATTTCTAAAAGAACCAAAGGTGTCATTCTCCTTAATGCCTATAATAAGTGCCCATCAATCGTATTTTTCTCAATTAAGAAAAAGGTTTCAAATAAGGAACATATTTCTTTTTCTTAATTCTTGCAGATTTGAAGGCTAGGGAGCTGGGCAACAAGCCAGATAATCCTTGGGACAAGAATTATCACAATTAATGTTCTGAATTTCTATATTGTACTTGTATTGTATAAATCAATTGATTAAAAAAAAAGAAGCGAGGTTAATTAATCTTTTTCTCTGCATTTCCCTTCTTTCTTTGATAGTTTCTTGAATGAAGGTTCTGTTGAAAAGTCATGCACGTGGCATTCAAATTCAAAAAGGCATGCAAAATTTCAAAGGGCTACCAAATAATTGAAGAAAAAATGAAAAGTTGGCAAATTTGTCAAAGTTGCCAAATGGACACCATTGACATATTTGCATGAGTTAGGCAGAGTAGTGCTTCGGTTAGGTGGAATAGTACTAGCTTCAAGCCTATAAATTGAGAGCATTTCTTCATTCCAAATCATCCTAAAATTGTTAAGCTTATTAATTTCTAAGCTTTTGAGAGTGTGAGCAATTGGAGAGTGTGTGTGAGAGTACTGGATGTATTTGAGTTCTGGGAAAGTGAGGTTTCTTTACTCAAATTTGTACTCAAATAATTGTTAATAATACAATTATTTTTCTCTTGCTCCCGTGGACGTAGGCATAATTGCCGAACCACGTTAAATAATTGTGTCCTTTATTTTTCTGTAATTATTTGGTGCGCTTGATTCCGCATTCTGCGCACAACAAGTGGTATCAGAGCCGACGGTTCGTACTTGGGGGGATACGGCACTGTTCACGTATATGGTACTATTCCTGTATACGGTACTGTTCACAAATACGGTGGAGATGGCCATTTGTACTTGAGAGACAGTCTATTGTAAGTAGTGTGTATTTTTGCATGTCTAGGAAAGTTCTGTCAACAAGGCGATAAGAGTCTAAGGATTCTGGTTTTTAATTGGGACCGAGTTCCCGTCCAGTCTCCTGTAAACTTTCCTGGTGCATTTATTCACACGAAATTAACATCATAGAGACTGTTTTTCAAGTGGAAATAGTTCGTTGAGAAAATGGTAGAAGGTGAAACTTCTAGAATTGGGGGGAGATCTACTGAGACTATTTCAGGAGACACTTCAGGTGGGAGGCGAGATTTGTCAAATCGCTATTCAGCACCTGTTATAGGAGGCCAGAAGATCGATGTTGAAAAGTTTGATGGGAAAATCAACTTCGGCATGTGGAGGCGCGAAGTTATGGATGCCCTTATTCAAATCGATCTCGATGTTGTTTTGAAAAATAAAAGACACTTGTATGATGAAGAAATTTGGGATCGTATGAACGAGAAAGCTTGTGGTCAGATTAGATCTTGTTTGACCAAGGAGGTGAAATACTTGGTGAAAGATGAGGAGTGTGCGATGACTTTGTGGCGTACATTGGAGGAGAAGTACTTGCTGAAAAGTCCTGAAAATCGCCTTCATACAACGAGCCAAGTATATGGCTTTCGAACGAAGCTTGGGGCGTCAATGCACGATCATGTCTCAAGATTTGAAAAGTTACTTGCTGATTTGAAGAATCTTGATGAAGATATTAAGGATGAAGTCAAGGCTATGATTTTGTTACACTCATTACCAGAGGAATATAGCCATTTTGTGACTACCTTAATATATGGGAAAAGCGTGATCATCTTCAAAGATGTTTGCACAACATTGACTAACTTGGAGATTCGGACTAATGATAAAAGGTCTGAACGAGCATCGTCTGAAGCTTTGGTGAGCAGAGATTGGGCGATGGAGAAAAAGAAAAAGCGTGGTGGAAAGAATTCTCTATCCAAATCGAGAAGCAGAAATATAGCTCGAGATGAGTGTTCCTTTTATCATGAAAAGGGTCATTAGAGGAAAGATTGTCCAAAGGCTCAAAAGAGATATGGGAAGAAACCAGTAGCAGCAAACATGGCACGTAAAGATGAAGACTCTGATTATTCACTAAGTATTATTCCTGCGGCATACGTGGCTAGTTCGAGCGAGTGGATACTTGATACTGGAGCAACCTACCATTTGTGTCCTATTAAAGAATGGTTTACAGATTTTCGTAATTTGGAAACCGGTGTAGTTGTGATGGGGAATGATCAACCTTGTCGTACAATGGGGATAGGAATAATTCGGCTCAAAATGTTTGATGGAATGGTCAGAGAACTGAAAGACGTTAGATATGTTCCAGCTTTAAAGAAAAATCTAATTTCTGTGGGTGCTCTAGAAGCTAAAGGCTACAAGGTTACCATTGAAGATGGCACAATGAAGTTTACACATGGGGCTATGGTGATTCTGCAAGGGGTTCGGCGTCACAATTTGTACTATTTGAAGGGAGATACAACTGATGAAGCAAATGTTGTTGAGGCGTACAATGACACCACTGAGCTATGGCATGTACGTTTGAGACATGCTGGAGAGAAGTCTTTGCAAATTCTGATGAAGCACGGACTCTTAAAAGGTACCAAAACCTGTAAATTAAAGTTTTGTGAGCATTGTGTAGTAGGCAAGAAAACAAGAGTCAAGTTTGGTACGGCTAATCACGATACTCGTGAGATCCTTGAATATGTTCACAGTGATGTATGGGGACCAACCAAGACTGCATCAATTGGTGGAAGCCATTATTTTGTTACATTTGTTGATGATTTCTCTAGACGTATGTGGGTGTACACCATGCGAGCAAAGGATGAGGTTTTAGAGACTTTCGTGAAATGGAAGAAACTGGTGGAGACTCAAACTGGCAGAAAGATCAAAGTATTGCGTTCTGACAACGGGGGTGAATATACTTCTGATCCATTCTTGCAAGTATGCCAGAGTGAGGGCATAAAAAGACATTTCACGGTGAGACATACTCCGCAACAGAACGGTGTGGCTGAGCGTATGAATCGTACTTTACTGGAGAAGGTACGATGTATGTTATCTAATGTTGGTTTAGATAAAAAAATTTGGGCTGAGGCTGTGAGCTACGCAAGTCACTTGATAAACCGGTTGCCTTCTGCTGCAATTGGAGGTAAAACTCCAATGGAAATGTGGTCTGAAAAGCATGCACAAGACTATGATTCTCTTCATATATTCGGGTGTCCAGCTTATTATCATATCAAAAATGGTAAACTGGATCCTCGTGCTAGAAAAGCTATCTTTGTGGGATTCAAAGGTGGAGTAAAAGGCTTCAAGCTTTGGGATCTCGAAGATAAAAAGATTGTGTGTAGCAGAGATGTCACGTTTGATGAAGCTTCAATGATGAAAACTTCAAGTTCTCAGCAGGTGGAGAACAAGACCACAGAAGTATTGCAGCGGGTGGAGTTTGATGTAACTCCATATGTACCAGTTAGTTCTATATCAAAGAAAGGTTCAACTATAGAGGTGACACGCAGAGTTGAAGAAGAGGTTGTTTCTTCTGATGTCCCACAAAATGAAGAAACAACTGAAGATGTAGATAATGATGATTTTATAGCAACAAGGAGGCCAAGAAGAGAGATAAAGAAACCCGGGTGGCTGACCAAAGACATGGTGGTAGCCTATGCACTTCCAATTATCGATGATGACATCCCCAACACTTTCAGTGAAGCATTACGCAATAACGAAAGTGATCAGTGGAAGTTAGCCATGGAAGAAGAGATGAAATCTCTCCATCAAAACCAGACTTGGGAACTTGTAAAGTTACGAAAGGGAAAAAGGGCTATTGGCAATAAATGGGTCTACACCAAGAAGCAAGGATCTCCGAATCAATCAACTCCTCGATACAAGGCAAGGCTCGTGGCAAAAGGTTTTGCTCAAAAGGAAGGTATTGACTATAATGAAGTTTTCTCTCCATTCGTAAAACATACTTCCATTCGTATCCTACTTGCTTTAGTGGCAGAATATGAGTTAGAGTTGGCTCAATTAAATGTTAAGATGGCGTTCTTACATGGAGATTTAGAGGAGGAAATCTATATGACTCAGCCATGTGGTTTCAAAGTTGCTGGAAAGGAGAATCATATGTGTAGGTTAATTAAATCTTTGTACGGACTGAAGCAATCGCCAAGGCAGTGGTACAAAAGATTTGATCAATTTATACAAGGGCAGAAATTCACCAGAAGTGAACACGATCATTGTGCTTACTTTAAAAGACTGCTAGATGGAGCTTTCATTTATTTGTTACTCTATGTTGACGATATGCTTATAGCTTCGAAGAATAGAGATGAGATCGAGAGACTGAAGAAGCAGCTGTCTTCTGAGTTCGAGATGAAAGACTTGGGTGATGCACAGAGAATACTTAGGATGGAGATTCGTAGAGACAAGAAGAATGAGAGTGTATGGTTGACTCAAAAGTCTTATTTGAAGAAAGTGCTAGAAAGATTCGGTATGGATGACAAAACTAAACCGATATGTACACCTCTAGCTCCTTACTTCAAATTAAGCTCTTCTTCATGTCATAGATCTCAAGAGGAGCAGGAGTACATGGCTCATGTTCCATATGCTAGTGCTGTGGGTAGTCTGATGTATGCTATGGTGTGTACGAGGCCCGATATATCTCAAGCAGTGAGCATGGTTAGTAGATACATGCACAATCCAGGTAAAGACCATTGGCTTGCGGTGAAGTGGATTCTCCGATATCGCTGGATTATTGTTCAAGAAGAATTGTGGGTTATTGTTCAAGAAGAATTGTGGTCAACAATGTATTGGGTATTGTGATTCTGATTTCGCTGGAGATCTTGACAAGCGAAGATCAACAACGGGCTACGTATTCACATTGCGTGGAGGTCCAATTAGTTGGAGGTCAATTCTACAATCGACAATTGCTCTGCCACTACGGAAGCAGAGTATATGGTAGCAACTGAAGCTGTAAAGGAAGCTATCTGGTTGAAATGCTTGTTGGGTGATTTGTGAGTGATCCAAGAGAATATTGAGGTCTTTTGTGATAACCAAAGTGCGATATTCCTCGCAAAGAATCCAACATATCACGCTCGGACAAAGCACATAGATGTGAAATATCATTATGTGAGAGAGATTATCGTGAGCGGTGTTGTATTGATGAAGAAGATCGATAGCAAAGATAATCCATCAGATATGTTGACGAAGGTAGTTTCTGGAGTTAAGTTTCAACACTGCTTGAAACTAATTCAAATCCTTCGATTGTGTTAAATTATTGCCTTCGGGAATTTTGAACTACGATTGGCTTGATCCCAGATTGTGGGTACGTAGGCAGTCATAGAGATGTAGCCACTTTGGGGATGATGGTTTGTTGGTAGTCGGCTCAAATTTGGACAAATTTTCACCGAGGTAGAGAATTGTTGAAAAGTCATGCACGTGGCATTCAAATTCAAAAAGGCATGCAAAATTTCAAAGGGCTACCAAACAATTGAAGAAAAAATGAAAAGTTGGCAAATTTGTCAAAGTTGCCAAATGGACACCATTGACATATTTGCATGAGTTAGGCGGAATAGTGCTTCGGTTAGGTGGAATAGTACTAGCTTCAAGCCTATAAATTGAGAGCATTTCTTCATTCCAAATCATCCCAAAATTGTTAAGCTTATTAATTTCTAAGCTTTTGAGAGTGTGAGCAATTGGAGAGTGTGTGTGAGAGTACTGGATGTATTTGAGTTCTGGGAAAGTGAGGTTTCTTTACTCAAATTTGTACTCAAATAATTGTTAATAATACAATTATTTTTCTCTTGCTCCTGTGGACGTAGGCATAATTGCCGAACCACGTTAAATAATTGTGTCCTTTATTTTTCTATAATTATTTGGTGCGCTTGATTCCGCATTCTGCTCACAACAGGTTCAAGGCAATAATATGTAGACACTCGTATTTTTATTTATGGGTATTTTCTTGAATGAAGGTTCAAGGCTATTTTTATTTAAATATTTTATTAAAAATTTTAACATAAACTTTAAGTCAATATATGTCAATCTCATGTAATCTAATGATAGATGAATTGATGTTATTAAATGTCCCTTTGATTTTTAATATCTATCATTAGATTTTCTAAGATTAATAACTCAAAATTTGTGATAAAAACGTAAGTAAAATTTAAGTTAAAATAGCCTCACCCTAACATAGAATATATACAATAAATTGGTCCAGCTACGTTACCCCTGGGGTTTGGTGCCCCATTTTTTATCTTTTTCAAATTCACCATTGGATGTAACGCAAGAGTTATATAATGGCTTAGATGTGATTTTAGGTTATTAACATTAACTTGTTCATGCAAAATAAGAAAGATCAGAAGATTTAAAATTATGACATATAAGTCCATAATATTCTAAATTTTTTTACACTATTGAACTAGATTTCCAATTAAATGACTTATTCTTACATTTATTAATATCTATTTAAATTAATAAATTTACTTATATTAACAAATTAACCAATTTATTATATATTTAAACTACGTATATTATTTACGAACCATAATTAATGATAAACATAAATATGATTTTTTTTAATTTAACATAACGGCAACCAATTTCCTCTCACCCATGTGACCAAGGTAACACAAGAGATTTTACTATCTCAAGTAATTGTAATGTACAAAATACAAAAATAAATTTAATTTGATATTCTATGTAGGTTTTTTTTTTTTGTAACATAAGATTTATTTAACATACTATCAATTATTTTATTATGTAGTAAAAATATATTAATTTACTAATAATAATAAAGTGTTAGTTTATGAATTTGTAAAATAATTTTTGTTTGTTTGAACAATGATTTTGTATTTTTGGTTGAGTTTTTGTCCTTAAATAAATAGAATAAATTTAATTGCACACTTAAATAAATTGATATTTGTTACTCCACCCCAAAAGTTTAAATAGTCATTAGCACACATCCATACGGTTGAGATCTTTCATTAACTTAATTGAGAGAAGGGTAAAAAAAATTCTAAACAATTACTCTATTTGAAAATAATTTAAATATTTCCTTAGTAAAAATAAGTATTTTCTATTATTTATTCTCTCTTACTAACATCGCACATGCACAACAATAGAGATGGGAATTCGGCACATATCTACCAATTAAAATATTAGTCAATTAGTATAATTAATTGAATAATTAATCGTGTCATAAACGGGTTGTCAAATTAGGAGTTTTACAAAGCATAAAAAAAAAAAAGCAGGCAGTTGCCTTTATTTCCTATTAAAATTATTGCACCTCAAATTTAATCACACAACTCAAAAAAAAAATTTTTTATTCATTGGTGTTTGTGTGTATAAAAAGAGTAAGTGCTTGAATTTATAGGTGCTTGAATTCTAAACAAATCATGGCAGTTGAAAATTTTTAGATGCAGGATTAATGTGTGAAAATTTAAAATTTTTTAGGTTTTTTATCTTATATCAAATAACAGGACTCCATTGTAATTGATCTTGAAAAAGACAAAACAAAGGGGTACCAAACCGATGTTGCAACGTAGTTTCGCCCAAAATTTCATAGAAGTAGAAGTTTTATGAAATGAAGTGCATGTTTGGTAGAGAAAATTGAGAGGAGAGTGATGCATAAATTAGCAAGTGTATTATCGGCACAAGTAATATAATGAAGATTAGAGTATCGTCTCACAGAGATTTTATATCTTATTAGCTATCGAAATTATTCTAACTCTAATTTATTTGAACAATCGAATAGGCGAATTTAGATAAAGTATTAAAATAAAATAAAATAAAATAACTAAACATTAAATAAATATGCTGGCAGAAATGGAAATTACCAAGATATTAAGATACTAGGACATCTGATTTCACCATAACCAATCTAATTTAATCCTCCATCTATGCTATTAAAGTTTATTACCCATGTTGACAATGAATTTCCCTAATCTATTCAATATCCTCTCTCAAGTAATATCAAAAATATCCTCACTTATTAGCCCACTATATCTCCATGTGAATTTAAATATGCAAAAATTCATTAAGCTCTATGGAAATTCTTAGAAAAACTGCACGAATAACGTTGCGCTGAGTTAAAGGTAGTGTTAGGAAGGCTTGCAGTATTTACAATTGCGCTGGAAAATGAGATTCCCCTTTGCCCAACTTATGGACCACCTTTCTAATATCCAGGCTAGCTTAACTGACTTGTGTACATAATGTGGATTTTAAGTATCCACCGACTATTTGAAGTTTCATATTTTCTTGGAAAAAGGACATCTACACCCCCAAAATTTAGGGAAATAGTCACCAACACCTCCAAGTTTTTAAAGAGGGACACCAAGACCCTCTTTTGACAATTATACCCTTTATCTCTTTTATTCCAAAAGAATTAACTCTAATATTTTACAATAAATAGAAATATAATATTAAAATAAATGTAATAATATATACATTTTAAAATAATTTCAATATTTAAAAAATATTTTAATATTTTATAATCTATTAGATATATTTTATTATATTAAAGTAAATTTTATGATAAATAAAATCATAATATTAAAATAAATGTTTTAAAATTTTAAATTATTTTGAATATTATGTAAAATAATAATTTTAACAATATTAGTATGTAAGAATATTTTTAATTGTAGAACGTATTTAATGCAAATATATATTTAAAATCTGTAGAATGAATAAAAATATATTATTAAAATAAATATAATAATTTACATATTAAAATTTATTAAAATATTAAATATTTTAATATTGTTAGTCTACTGTAGAGATTATATTATTTATATGGTATTTGTATTTACTAAAAATTTTAAATTTAATTTTTTAGAATAATATAGGTAAAGGGTATAATGGTCAAAAGGGGGTCTTAGTGTCTCTCTTTAAAAACTTAGGGGTGTTGGTGACCATTTCTCCAAACTTTGGGGGTGTAGATGTCCTTTTCCCTATTTTATTTAACGCTTTTTTCTTTTACAATTATTCACCTAAAATTTATAAAGCACATCAGATATTCACTTTTCTGTTAACCGTCGTGAAAAATTAATCATCTCATAAGGATAGTGTAATCATTTAGCAAAATCACAAACTTTTACAGGATTTTCAGATTTTTTTCCTTTCCAGTGATCCCACTACTGCATTGCTTATTCACTTCGTGCCCCAATTTGCATGAAGAAGAAACTTGGCTCTACTATTCAATCCCAATATTATTTTCACTAAAATCCTTCCATTTTTAACTGTGAAACAAGATTTGGACACTAAAGATTTGTTGATTCAAAGATTTGGTGGTTTTGAGTACAGCTTTCTTGGTGCACTAGAGCTTTCACCACCAGCCATAGTCTAAGTTCGATTTTGGTGAGAGGCGATTATGGGGGGTTTTCAAAATAGAAGTTTGAACATAAAATGGAACCAACCAAAAAAAAAAAATGGTGGGAAAGTTTTTGATGACGACAATTGAAGAGAGTAGATAAAAAATTGAAGCAATTGAGAGAGAATGGAATGTCTCTAGTTTAAGTTTAGGTGAAGGGTAATTTTGGGGGTTTCAAAATTAAGTGAAACTATGAAATCGAACCAAAGGAAAACCACGAATGATGCATGGAAAAATGTTTGGTAAATTCAATTTAATGAGGAGTACGGAATTGTAGCAAGTTAGGAGAGGATCGGGCAGCGTAGGGTTAGGATTTAGATGGTGAGATATTTTTTTATTTTTTTATTTTGATTTTATGTTGGTGATGAAAGATTTAATACAAATTTTGTGTATTTTTTAAATCCTATAATTTGAATAAAGTAATGATATAGTCACAAACTCTTGTACAAACTTATTTTGTACAAACTGATGTGGCATGATAAAATTGGTTGGATTAAATATCCCTTGATCCACATGATTTATTTCTATTATTTTATATTTTCATTCAACCAATAAATTAATACCCCATCAGTTTGTACAATATAAGTTTGTACAAGAGTTTGTGGCTGCATCATCACTCATTCGAATAAGGAGAGGACAATGGAGGAAACTATTTTCTGTTTTTTACTTTATTTTCTTTTATTATTTTATTATACAAAATCACAAATGCCCTTAACTCAAGGGTAAAAATAATCATTTTATTTATATTATTCTTAATACTCTCAGTGCTAAGGGAAAAATGGAATATTGATATATTTTATAAACTTCAAGTGGATAGTTGGAAAAGAAAAAAAAAGTGTTTATGTACTTCTAATAAAGTGTGAAACAGCCACTTGGCCTTTGGTCGAGTGGTTAGGGTTGTTGCCCTCCAAATTGGAGGGCAGTAGTTCGAACCCCCACAAGCGCATTGTGGGGGTATTTCCTTCCTTAATTATATTGTATAATTGAGTGAAGGTAGTCTTCTCACTTACCTAAGAATGAGTGGAGTAGACATCCATTGAATATTAGTAAGGATTAAAATCTGGACAGAGCTCCATAAGCATTGATGTAAGTCGATCACAGTAATTGTCTGATTTGTAAATATTAGTTATAGTATCATTTAATATAAGTTGTAGTTTGAACAATAGTCTCATGTAAAAAAAAAACTGTGAAATTGTAAGTGGTGGATAGATATTCAACCATCTTTTTATTATTGAGTAGGATTGTATCTCTGTCCCCCACATAAGAGAAAATAAAAATTGAATTAATATAAAAAATTTTCAAGTTTTGAACTAATGGTAAAAGCTCGTTAAGTTCCTATAATTTGATATTAGTGCCCGTTTAGTTTCTATATTTTAAAAATACCTGAAGATATTCCTGCCATTATTTTTTATTCCTTTTAGCTTACTTTTACAATATTATCCTCTTACAATAATGTATAATATTATGAAAAATTTTTAATTACCAGTTTAACCCCAAAAAATAGAATAGAAACAAAAAGAGTATATATTAATTTTTATGGAATACTCTATAGAGGAGTTAATATATTAATATTTTATTAATGTAAAAAAATGGTAGTTTAATTTTTTTAGAATATTAATTTTTTATGGATATATGTGAGCTTTCACAGAAATTAATATATATTCTTTTTTTTTTAGGGTTAAATTACTAATTTAATTTTTTCTTTTCATTAATGTCCCCAAAAAGAAAGAAACATTATTGTAAGAGGATAATATTATAAAAGTAACATAAAAGGAACAAAAAGTAATGGTAGAGATATTTTGAGTTATTTTTAAAAATATAATAACTAAACAGACACCAACTTCGTAATATAGGAGCTAAACAAATTTATACCCTTTGAACTAATGACAAACTTATACAAAAAAAAAAAATTATCTTAATGAAATTAGAATGGGGTTCATTGGGGGTAGGTGACAGTTCATAACCCACGTCAAACAGTAACGTGAGTTAGTGCTAATTTTATAATTAAAATTCATTGAAGAAATTGCCGCTCCACATCTAGACTTTCCAAGAATAGTCTAGGCAACTTTTTCGCAGTGGATTTGGAACTGAAAAGAAAATAAAATCAAGAAAACGTGCTTAGACTTTAGTTCCAATAATTAGTGATATCAATTAAATATTTAATAATACTCCTAAAAAAATTAAATATTTAATAATAAAAGTGGCCTACATGAATGAACCCGCTAATATGTATCTTTTCTGTTTTTACAGCTTATCCTTAACATAAAAAACTTATCTCAGATAACAAACAACTATTTTTTTTAATTAAAATTTTAACGTCAAAGGATATAAGAGAGTATTATGATCAAAGCTGGGTTTAGTGGTCAATTCAATACAACCAATGCTAGTTAAAAAATAAAAAAATAAAAAATTACTTGAGAATTTCCACCTTTTTTAATCAAATGACATTAATCACGAGGTAGTTAAGAAGTTTCATGGTTCCACGGGCCTCTATAAATAGACAAAAACGTTTGAACTTGAAGAGTATTACACAACTGATTAAGGGAAAATGACTTCAAAGAAGTGCTTCCTTGTTTGGCAGGTGATATTTGTTATCATGCTTCTCCTAGCCTCAGCAGTATCCCCGAGGGCGACGACTTTGTGGGAAGCTACCAACAATCAATCAACTTGTGAGTATCAATTTTTATTTTATTCTTTTTTTTTAAACTTTAATCCGTTAAGATAATCAGCTCATAATCTCATACACAAAGGAGTGGCTTTAAATATAGATGAAAAGGTGATTCTCTAAGGCCTTATATTTTTTGAAGGCCTCATATTTTTTTTTTTGAGTATTTTTTAATAGTTTTCTCATTAATAAAGATCCTTTTTTAAAAATTATGTATTGTAAAAAAGCCTATTAGACATCTTTATAATTAACAATTATACCACAACTAAGAATTATTTTTTTTTATAGAAAATCAATATTTGGTAACCTTAATGTTCAAGAAATATAATTAATAAAATGGTTTAGCCATTAATTCATTCATTATTAGTTTTTCCAACAAAAAAAAATTAAATTTTTTACCTTTTAAGTTTCCTAAAAAAATTAAATTCTTTGACTTTTAATATTCCTTTTAATTTCCATTAAAACCTTGTACTATAAAAAATCAATAGATAAATAGATTTCTTGCTCTTTTTTGTTTTTACAAAGAGAATTATTACATTCATTGATTCATTTAAAAAAGAAAAAATTAGTTTCTTAAAATACAAAGTGTATATCTATTATTTGATAATCAATTCATCATCTCAATTTTCTGCTATTCTAAATATTCTTTTTGAAAATAATAGTGTTTTTATTTGTTTGTTTGTTTATTTTTGTAATAATTTTAATGGAAGTAAAAAAGATATCTCCTTGGTTATTTTTTTAGGTTTGATTTTTGAAAAGTTTTAAGATCTTTTTTATTACTATTAAATTTCAAGAGCTAAAAGTTGATTGAATTTTTTAATATTTTATATTTCTTGGAGTATTAAAATAACAAAATAAAAAAAGGTCCTACAAAAAAATTTTACCTAAAACCCCATATACTCTAAAGCTGGCCTGCATACACCGTACTTAAAAGGAAATGTTTGATTCTAAGTTTATTTTATGAATAGGCTTTCAGATATAATTATTGAATGACAAAATTTCTGTTGTATGTGAATAACAGACAAGGGTGGGAATCTCCAGCGGGACAATCCTTGGTGGCACAATTATGGTGTGGCTGGTAAACATTAGTTGACCCTCGAGTGCGTGGCTTCGACATTAAACAAGTTTAATTTCTTTGAATTTCTATTGTCAATGAATAATAAAAGAGCACAGGTGAAATTACTCTTGCGTCTTCGCTGCATGATCAATCAATCTCATTTGTCTACAACATTGCACTTGTGTATTGATAAAATCCAGTGAAAAGAAAAAAAAATTTGTTATTATTATTTTTTCAATAAATATAGATTTATTTATCTATTTTTAAAGTTAAAATTAATTTTTAGGTCATCACTGTCCCTAAGATTTAAATTTCAGCGGCAAGTATAAAAAGAAAATGTTTCAAATCACTTGATTCATTCGCTCGTAATTTTTTTATTTATTAATTTTTAAAAGATAAGGGTGGATTAATCCCAAATTGATTTTTGAGCTGCATAATTTTTCAACATTCGAACTTGGATAATAATTGAAATAAGCCGATTAAAAATCCTTTGATCAAGCCTACACAATAGTTTGATTTATAGATTGATGTTGTGTTTTAGCCCCAAACTAACAAGACTAACCTCACCCCAAGAACAATTAACTCGCTGATCTTGATCCAATAAACAACCAAGAATCACTCCATACACTATAAATCAAGAGTAAGAAAACAGATCAAAGACAAAGCACACACAGATTTTAAGTGGTTCAGCACCAATTTCTTGATGCCTACATCCACTGGAAACAAGCACTGTGATTTCACTTCTTATTGCTTTCAAGAGTTACAGAGAGCATTAACACAAATGGAGAATACAAGCTTTCACAACTCTCTCTAACATTCCCTTCACCATGTTCTCTCTCGTATGTTTCTGTTGAGAACCCAGAATCCCCCAGCTGCATAGTTTCCAACTGACTCCAGATCCCTTTCTCACCAGCGGCTTTGCCCGCTAATTCTAACAGAATATTAACCTCAGTCACGTGCTTGCAGCATGTCTTGTAATCCAGGCTTGAAACGGCATCTTACTTAGTCGTTTCAAGTAAACTAAGCATTTCCTTCAGCTCACATGTCAAACACGTGAGCTACTTAAAGCACTGGATCACATTCTGGATTATGTCGGTTCTGTTTCAAACCCTTGTCAAACGACAATTCATTTAAACAAGAAACCAATATATGACATGTCGGGACTGAGTATTAGTTCACATTTCATCAATTGATATAATTAATTGTTCCACGTTTTATACTTAATATATGTGATTGTTTTTATTAGGTTAGGTCTCCCGTCCAATTGATTCAATGAGATGATAAATAAAAATAATAATAATGATGATTATTTAATTTTATAATGTACGATTTTGCATGTGGCAAACTTCCATTAGGAAAAATTACAGGAAGTCGCGCATTTAAAAAAAAGTACATAATTTGTATTTTGAATCATGTATCACCCAATAAGACTTGTCACATGTTAAAAGTTGTGGATATTAATTTTTTTTTTTATATACACTTGATATTACAATCAAAAGCATACTGATATTTACAATAAAAAATTTATCCAAACCCTCTATCTTTGATGCGATTTTAAGATACAATCTACTAATATTGGCAATCATAAATATGTCGAGACTCTTTGTCCTTGATGTGGCTTTAGGATAGAACTCGAATATTCTATCCTTATTACTGAAGGAATTACAACTCTCAAGCGAAGGAATATCTACTCTATTTTAGGAGTTAATTGAGCCCCAGCCTCAGACCCAAAGTTAAGTGCCAAGGTTGTCGCCAATAGGCTAATGGGCTGTGGACATTATATTCCAGAATAAAGTCGTTGATGAAAATTAATTTTTCACTTGCACGTTTCAATTATATGTGCGGCATTTGCCGTTGTTGGGGCACTTGCTATTGTATCACTAACTGGATAGATATAATAATGATAGCACATTAATGATATATAATAAAATCAAACGAAATCCAACACATTAAAATTAGTAGTAGGTACGTTGCACATCATCTGGGATATAGAGAGTAAGAGAAATTAAATAAATATCTCAACCACGCAAAGTTTGTATTATTATTTGTTATTTCAATCATGCATGCGAAGATATGATAATTTTATGTTAGTGGTTGAGGATATATAGTTGTGTTATCTAAATATTCAATAATACATATGGCGTAATCTATTAGAACTCCTATTAATTCCTCAAATTGCTTCACGTTACCGAGCTCATCATAGTATCTAGAAATTAGTTAAGAAAAGTGTACATTGCCAGCTTATGAAAGTAATTCTTTAGACTTTCTATTATTTGCATAACATGATTTCAACTTAAAAGGAAGATGAAAGGAAGTTACATTCGGACTCGGGCACAAGCAAATTATGCAGATGAGGCTGTATAAGTAGACAATAACTCAAAAGAATTAATTCCTTTTAACTATTATGCAGAAAAATATGGCTTCGAAGAAGCGCTTTTTTGTTTGGCAGGTGGTCTGCGTTGTAATGCTTCTTCTAGCCTCAGCTGTATCGGCGAGGAATACGTTGGTAGCGACCAAGCATCAAATAACTTGTGAGTGTTTAATACTTGTTATAAGTTAAAAATAATTGCACTAACATCATCTTGCATTATTCTTGTGCTTTGGAAGGTGCTTTTGTATGGTCAAAGGTGTATATTTTTGTGTTTATTTTTGTCATTTTCGGCCGAAAATACAAAACCACCTTTGGGAGGCGAGGAAATATTTGAAATGCCTTTAATAAAAGCCCAATTTTTTCACTTACATTCTTTCGGTGTGAAAAAATTACAAGTTAATTTAAAGAGTTATGAAATCATTTTTGCATTCAATTAGACTCTTCTATTATTTGTCTATTTTCGTAATTTTAATTTAGGATATAATTGTAATTATACAAGAGGGGTTTTAAGAGATAAATAGATGAGTGCCAATAGTCCCGCTCTAAATATTTATGACTTAAGGTTCATGTTAGGATCCAATATCCGTTGTCGGTAAGTTAAGATTTAGCATGTGAACTTCTAAATATTTGAACTATTTCTATTAAGAATATATGTAGATATTTACATAGTGACATATTTTACAAATTTCTTTGAAATTGTAATTATGAAGTCAATTTCCTAAGCATGTTAACTGGAATTCAATAGAATAGGTTCTTTGTCAAATTTAAAAGAGTTCGGGCCTGTGTCACAGATGTAAACTCATTAGATCTATCTATATTTAATGCAAAGTGAGAATGACAATTTGATCTCTTTTGAATATTATTTTTGTCATTTACGGTCCCTAACAAATATTCAGCAATTCATTCCATCACCGGTATTAAAATAGTAATATAAAATATACGTTGTTGAATGTAAATATGAAATTTACCAATAAAAGTCGATTTATCTGTCTGAGACCTCTACAATCTCAACTTAGTTAATTTCTTTAGTTTTTTTAAAGGAATTAATTTTTTTACTATAATATCACATTTACCCTTTATTAGTGTATTTTAATCTATGTTAATATTTTAACACCAGAGATGAAATTTGATATTAAAAATTTATCATAAACTCAAGTGATCAATATAATTTCTAAAAGAACCAAAGGTGTCATTCTCCTTAATGCCCATAACAAGTGCCCATCAATTGTATTTTTCTCAATTAAGAAAGAGGTTTCAAATAAGGAACATATTTCTTTTTCTTAATTCTTGCAGATTTGAAGGCTTGGGAGCTGGGCAACAAGCCAGATAATCCTTGGGACAAGAATTATCACAATTAATGTTCTGAATTTCTATATTGTACTTGTATTGTATAAATCAATTGATTAAAAAAAAAGAAGCGAGGTTAATTAATCTTTTTCTCTGCATTTCCCTTCTTTCTTTGATAGTTTCTTGAATGAAGGTTCAAGGCAATAAAATATAGAAACTCGTACTTTTATTTATGGGTATTTTTATTTCCAAGGGTATTTTCTTGAATGAAGGTTCAAGGCTATTTTTCTTTAAATATTTTATTAAAAATTTAACATAAACTTTAAGTCAATGTATGTCAATCTCATGTAATCTAATGATAGATGAATTGATATTATTAAATGTCCCTTTGATTTTTAATATCTATCATTAGATTTTCTAAGATTAATAACTCAAAATTTGTGATAAAAATGTAAGTAAAATTTAAGTTAAAATACCCTCACCCTAACATAGAATATATACAATAAATTGGTCCAGCTACGTTACCCCTGGGGTTTGGTGCCCCATTTTTTGTCTTTTTCAAATTCACCGTTGGATGTAACGCAAGAGTTATTTAATGGCTTAGATGTGATTTTAGATTATTAACATTAAAAACCCCTCTTGTTCATGAAAAATAAGAAAGATCAGAAGTTTTAAAATTATGACATATAAGTCCATAATATTTTAATTTTTTTTACACTATTAAACTAGATTTCCAATTAAATGACTTATTCTTACATTTATTAATATATATTTAAATTAATAAATTTACTTATATTAAAAAATTAACCAATTTATTATATAGTTAAACTATGTATATTATTTACGAACCATAATTAATGATAAATATAAATATGATTTTTTTTTAATTTAACATAACGGCAACCAATTTCCTCTCACCCATGTGATCAAGGTAGCACAAGAGATTTTACTATCTCAAGTAATTGTTATATAAAAAATACGAAAATAAATTTAATTTGATATTCTATGTAGTTTTTTTTTTTTGTAACATAAGATTTATTTAACACACTATCAATTATTTTATTATGTAGTAAAAATATGTTAATTTACTAATAATAATAAAGTGTTAGTTTATGAATTTGTAAAATAAGTTTTATTTGTTTGAACAATAATTTTGTATTTTTGATTGAGTTTTTGTCCTTAAATAAAAAGAATAAATTTAATAGCACACTTAAATAAATTGATATTTGTTACTCCACCCCAAAAGTTTAAATAGTTGTTAGCACACATCCATACAGTTGAAATCTTTCATTAACTTAACTGAGAGAAGGGTAAAAAAAATTCTAAACAATTACTCTATTTGAAAATAATTTAAATATTTCCTTAGTAAAAATAAACTAAAAAATAAGTATTTTCTATTCTTTATTCTCTCTTACTAACATCGCACATGCACAACAATAGAGATGGGAATTCAGCACATATCTACCAATTAAAAGATTAGTCAATTAGTATAATTAATTGAATAATTAATCGTGTCATAAACGGGTTATCAAATTAGGAGTTTTACAAAAGCATAAAAAAAAGCAGACAGTTGCCTTTATTTCCTATTAAAGTTATTGCACCTCAAATTTAATCACACAACTCAAAAAACTTTTTTTTAATTTACCGGTGTTTGTGTGTTTAAAGAGAGTAAGTGCTTGAATTTATAGGTGCTTGAATTCTAAACAAATCATGGTAGTTGAAAATTTTTAGGTGCAAGACTAATATGTGAAAATTTAAAATTTTTTAGGTTTTTTGTTTTATATCAAATAACAGGATTCCATTGTAATTGACCTTGAAAAAGACAAAACAAAGGGGTGTCAAACCCATGTTGCAACGTAGTTTTGCCCAAAATTTCATAGAAGTAGAAGTTTATGAAATGAAGTGCATGTTTGGTCGAAAAAATTAAGAGGAGAGTGATGCATAAATTAGTAAATGTACTAGTCAGCACAAGTAATATAATGAAGAGTAGAGTATCGTCTCACAGAGATTGTATATCTTTTTAGCTACCAAAATTATTCTAACCCTAATTTATTTGAACAATCGAATAGGCGAATTTAGATAAAATATTAAAATAAAATAACTAAACATTAAATAAATATGCTGGCAGAAATGGAAATTACCAAGATATTAAGATACTAGGACATCCGATTTCACCATAATCAATTCAATTTAATCCTCCATCTATGCTATTAAAGTTTATTACCCATGTTGACAATGAATTTTCCTAATCTAATCAATATCATCTCTCGAGCAATATCAAAAAATCCTCATATATTAGCCCACTATATCTCCATGTGAATTTAAATATGCAAAAATTCATTAAGTTCTATGAAAATTCTTAGAAAAACTACATGAATAACGTTGCGCTAAGTTAAAAGTAGTGTTAGGAAGGCTTGCACTATTTACAATTGCGCGGGAAAATGAGATTCCCCTTTGCCCAACTTATGGACCACCTTTCTAATCTGGAGAATATCTAGACTAGCTTAACTGACTTGTGTACATAATGTGGATTTTAAGTATCCACCGACTATTTGAAGTTTCATATTTTATTTAACGCTTTTTTTCTTTTACAATTATTCACCTAAAATTTATAAAGCACATCAGATATTCACTTTTCTGTTAACCGTCGTGAAAAATTAATCATCTCATAAGGATAGTGTAATCATTTAGCAAAATCACAAACTTTTACAGGATTTTCAGATTTTTTCCTTTCAAGTGATCCCAATACTCCATTGCTTATTCACTTCGTGCCCCAATTTGCATGAAGAAGAAACTTGGTTCTACTATTCAATCCCAATATTATTTTCACTAAAATCCTTCCATTTTTAACTGTGAAACAAGATTTGGACACTGAAGATTTGTTCATTCGAAGATTTGGTGGTTTTGAGTACAGCTTTCTTGGTGCACTAGAGCTTTCACCACCAGCCATAGTCTAAGTTTGATTTTATTTTTTAATTTTGATTTTATGTTGGTGATGAAAGATTTAATACAAATTTTGTGTATTTTTTAAATCCTATAATTTGAATAAGGAGAGGACAATGGAGGAAACCATTTTCTGTTTTTTACTTTATTTTCTTTTATTATTTTATTATACAAAATCACAAATGCCCTTAACTCAAGGGTAAAAATAATCATGTTATTCATATTCTGCTTAATACTCTCAGTGCTAAGGGAAAAGTGGAATATTGATATACTTTATAAACTTCAAGTGGATAGTTGGAAAAGAAAAAAAAAGTATTTATGTACTTTTAATGAAGTGTGAAACAGCCACTTGGCCTTTGGTCGAGTGGTTAGGGTTGTTGCTCTCCAAATTGAAGGCCAGTAGTTCGAACCCCCACAAGCGCATTGTGAGGGGTATTTCCTTCCTTAATTACATTGTATAATTGAGTGAAGGTAGTCTATTTCACTTTCTCCCTCATTTAAGAATGAGTGGAGTAGACATGCATCGAATATTAGTGAGGGTTAAAATTTGGGCAGAGCTCCATAAGCATTAATGTAAGTCGATCACAGTAATAGTTTGATTTATAAATATCAGTTATAGTATCATATAATATGAGTTGTACTTTAAACAATAGTTCCATATAATAAAAAAAAACTATGAAATTGTTGGTGGTGGATAGATATTCATCCATCTTTTTATTATTGAATACGATTTCTATGCCCCACATAAGAGTAAATAAAAATTGAATTAATATAAAAAAATTTCAAGTTTTGAACTAAGGGTAAAAGCTCGTTAAGTTCCTATAATTTGATATTAGTGCCCGTTTAGTCTCTATATTTTTAAAAATATCTCAAGATATTCCTTCCATCATTTTTTATTCCTTTTAGCTTACTTTTACAATATTATTCTCTTACAATAATGTATAATATTATGAAAATATTTAAATTACCAATTTAACTCCAAAAAAATAGAATCGAAACAAAAAGAGTATATATTAATTTTTATGGAATACTCTATAGAGGAGTTAATATATTAATATTTTTATTAATGTAAAAAAATGGTAGTTTAATTTTTTTAGAATATTAATTTTTTATGGATATATGTGAGCTTTCACAAAAATTAATATAAATTATTTTCTATTTTTTTAGGGTTAAATTACTAATTTAATTTTTTCTTTTCATTAATGTCCCCAAAAAGAAAGAAACATTATTGAAAGAGGATAATATTATAAAAGTAAAATAAAAGGAACAAAAAATAATAATAGAGATGTTTTGAATTATTTTTAAAAATGTAATAACTAAACCGACACCAATTTCGTAATATAGGAGCTAAACAAACTTATACCCTTTGAACTAATGACAAACTTATACAAAAAAAAATTATCTTAATGAAATTAGAATAGGGTTCATTGGTGGTCGGTGACAGTTCATAACCCACGTCAAACAGTAACGTGAGTTAGTGCTAATTTTATAATTAAAATTAATTGAAGAAATTGCCGCTCCACATCTAGACTTTCAAAGAATAGTCGAGGCAACTTTTTCGCAGTGGATTTGGAACTGAAAAGAAAATAAAATCAAGAAAACGTGCTTAGACTTTAGTTCCAATAATTAGTGATATCAATCAAATATTTAATAATACTTCTCAACAAAAATTAAATATTTAATAATAAAAGTGGCCTACATGAATGAACCCGTTAATATGTATCTTTTCTGTTTTTACCGCTTATCCTTAACATAAAAAACTTATCTCAGCTAACAAACAACTATTTTTTTTAATTAAAATTTTAACGTCAAAGGAAATAAGAGAGTATTATGATCAAAGCTGGGTTTAGTGGTCAATTCAATACACCCAATGCTAGTTAAAAATTTTTTTAAAAAAATTACTTGAGATTTTTCACCTTTTTTAATCAAATGACATTACTTACGAAGTAGTTAAGAAGTTTCATGGTTCCACGGGCCTCTATAAATAGACGAAAACGTTTGAACTTGAAGAGTATTACACAACTTATTAAGGGAAAATGACTTCAAAGAAGTGCTTTCTTGTTTGGCAGGTGATGTTTGTTATCATGCTTCTCCTGGCCTCTGCAGTATCCCCGAGGCCAACAACTTTGTGGGAAGCTACCAAAAATCAATCAACTTGTGAGTATCAATTTTTATTTTATTCTTTTTTTTTAAAAACTTTAATCCGTTTAGATAATCAGCTCATAATCTCATACACATAGGGGTGGCTTTAAGTTGAGGCCAACAAGGCGATTTCCTAATGCCCTATATTTTTTAAAGGCCTCATATTTTTTTGAGTATTTCTTAATAGTTCTTGAATTAATAAATATCCTTTTTAAAAAAAATTATGCATTGTAGAAAAAAGCCTATTAAATATCTTTTTAATTAAGAGTTATACCACAACTAAGAATTAATTTTTTTTTATAGAAAATCAATATTTTGTAACGTTGATGTTCAAGAGAGATAATTAATAAAATGGTTTAGCCATTAATTCATTCATTATTAGTTTTTCCAACAAAAAAGTTTAAATTTTTTACCTTTTAAATTTCCTAAAAAAATCAAATTCTTTGACTTTTAATATTCCTTTTAATTTCAATTAAAACCATGTAATATAAAAAATCAATAGATAAATAGATTTCTTGCTCTTTTTTTTTTTACAAAGAGAATTATTACATTCATTGATTCATTTAAAAAAGAAAAAAATTAGTTTCTTAAAATAAAAAGTACATATCTATTATTTGATAATCAATTCATCATCTCAACTTTATACTATTCTAAATATTCTATTTGAAAATAATATTATTTTTATTTATTTGTTGTTTGTTTTTGTAATAATTTTAATGGAAGTAAAAAAGATATCTTCTTGGTTATTTTTTTAGGTTTGGTTTTTGAAAAGTTTTAAGATCTTTTTTATTACTATTAAATTTCAAGAGCTAAAAGTTGATTGAATTTTTTAATATTTTATATTTCTTGGAGTATTAAAATAATAAAATTAAAAAAATGCCCTACAAAAAAATTTTACCTAAGACCCTATATACTCTAAAGCTGGCGCTGCATACACCGTACTTAAAAGGAAATGTTTGATTCTAAGTTTATTTTATGGATAGGCTTTCAGATATAATTATTGAATGACAAAATTTCTGTTGTATGTGAATAACAGACAAGGGTGGGAATCTCCAGCGGGACAATCCTTGGTGGCACAATTATGGTGTGGCTGGTAAACATTAGTTGACCCTCGAGTGCGTGGCTTCGACATTAAACAAGTTTCATTTCTTTGAATTTCTATTGTCAATGAATAATAAAAGAGCACAGGTGAAATTACTCTTGCGTCTCCGCTGCATGATCAATCAATCTCATTTGTCTACAACATTGTACTTGTGTATTGATAAAATCCAGTGAAAAGGAAAAAAAAATTGTTATTATTATTTTTTCAATAAATATAGATTTATTTATCTATTTTTAAAGTTAAAATTAATTTTTAGGTCATCACTGTCCCTAAGATTTAAATTTCAAAGGCAAGTATAAAAAGAAAATGTTTCAAATCACTTGATTAATTCGCTCGTAATTTTTTTATTTATTAATTTTTAAAAGATAAGGGTGGATTAATCCCAAATTGATTTTTGAGCTGCATAATTTTTCAACATTCGAACTTGGATAATAATTGAAATAAGCCGATTAAAAATCTTTTGATCAAGCCTACACAATAGTTTGATTTATAGATTGATATAATTAATTGTTCCACGTCTTATACTTAATATCTGTGATTGTTTTTATTAGATTAGGTCTCCCGTCCAATTGATTCAATGAGATGATAAATAATTATGATAATAATAATGATGATTATTTAATTTTATAATGTGCGATTTTGCATGTGGGAAACTTCCATTAGGAAAAATTGCAGGAAGTCGAGCATTTGAAAAAAAGTATACAATTTCTATTTTGAATCATGTATCACCCAATAAAACTTGTCACGTGTTAAAAGTTGTGGACATTATTTTTTTTTTTATACACTGATATTACAATTAGAAACCTACCAATATTTACAATAAAAAATTTATCCATACTCTTTGTCTTTAATGCGATTTTAAGATACAATCTACTGATAATTGCAATCAAAAATTTATCAGAACACTTTGTCTCTCATGCGGTTTTCAAATACAGCCCGAATATTCTATCCTTACTTATTATTAAAATACAGCCCGAATATTCTATCCTTACTTATTATTAAAGGAATTCCAACACTTAAGCGGAGGAATATCGACTCTATTTTAGGAGAAAATTCAGCCCCAGCTTCACACCCAAATTTAAGTGCCAATTGTCACCACTAGGCTAATGGGCTGCGGACATTATTTTCCAGAATAAAGTCGTTGATGAAATTAATTTTTCACTTGCACATTTCAATTTGATGTGCGGCATTTGCCATTGTTGGGTCACTTGCTATTGTATCACTAACTGGATAGATATAATAATGATAGCACATTAATGATATATAATAAAATCAAACGAAATCCAACACATTAAAATTAGTAGTAGGTACGTTGCACATCATCTGGGATATAGAGAGTAAGAGAAATTAAATAAATATCTCAACCACGCAAAGTTTGTATTATTATTTGTTAATTCAATCATGCATGCGAAGATATGATAATTTTATGTTAGTGGTTGAGGATATGCAGTTGTGTTATCTAAATATTCAATAATACATATGGCGTAATCTATTAGAACTCCTATTAATTCCTCAAATTGCTTCACGTTACCGAGCTCATCATACTATCTAGAAATTAGTTAAGAAAAGTCTACATTGCCAGCTTAAGAAACTAACTCTTTAGACTTTCTATTATTTGCATAACATGATTTCAACTTAAAAGGAAGATGAAAGGAAGTTACATTCGGACTCAGGCACAAGCAAATTATGCAGATGAGGCTGTATAAGTAGACAATAACTCAAAAGAATTAATTCCTTTTAACTATTATGCAGAAAAATATGGCTTCGAAGAAGCGCTTTTTTGTTTGGCAGGTGGTCTGCGTTGTAATGCTTCTTCTAGCCTCAGCTGTATCGGCGAGGAATACGTTGGCAGCGACAAAGCATCAAACAACTTGTGAGTGTTTAATACTTGATATAAGTTAAAAATAAGTGCACGAACATCATCTTGCATTATTCTTGTGCTTTTGATGTTACTTTTGTACTTTTTTTTTCTTGTACACAAGCAAAGGTGCATATTTTTGTGTTTATTTTTGTCATTTTTGGCCCAAAATACAAACCATCTTTTGGAGGCGACGCAATATTTGAAATGCCTTTAATAAAAGCCCAATTTAGATGCCATCCACATAAATATTTGACTCAAGGTTCGTGTTAGGATCCAATATCCGTTGTCGGTAAGATAAGATTTAGCATGCGAGCTTCTAAATATTTGAACTATTTCTATTAAGAATATATGTAGATATTTACAAAGTGACATATTTTACAAATTTCTTTGAAATTGTAATTATTAAGTCAATTTCTTAAGCATGTTAACTGGAATTCAATAACATAGATTCTTTGCCAAATTTAAAAGTCTTCGGGCCTGTGTCACTGATGTAAACTCATTAGATCATTCTATATTTAATGCAAAGCGAGAATGACAATTTGATCTCATTCGAATATTATTTTTATCATTTATGGTCCCTAATAAATATTCAGTAATTCATTCCATCACTGGTATTAAAATAATAATATAAAATATACGTTGTTGAATGTAAATATGAAATTTGCCAATAAAAGTCGATTTATCTGTCTGAGACCTCTACAATCTCAACTTAGTTAATTTCTTTATTTTTTTTAAAGGAATTAATTTTTTTTTACTAGAATGTCACATTTACCCTTTATTAGTGTATTTTAATCTATGTTAATATTTTAACACCAGAGATGAAATTCGATATTAAAAATTTATCATAAACTCAAGTGATCAATATAATTTCTAAAAGAACCAAAGGTGTCATTCTCCTTAATGCCCATAATATATAAGTGCCCATCAATTGTATTTTTCTCAGTTAAGAAAAAGGTTTCAAATAAGGAACATATTTCTTTTTCTTAATTCTTGCAGATTTGAAGGCTAGGGAGCTGGGCAACAAGCCAGATAATCCTTGGGACAAGAATTATCACAATTAATGTTCTGAATTTCTATATTGTACTTGTATTGTATAAATCAATTGATTAAAAGAAAAGAAGCGAGGTTAATTAATCTTTTTCTCTGCATTTCCCTTCTTTCTTTGATAGTTTCTTGAATGAAGGTTCAAGGCAATAATATGTAGACACTCGTATTTTTATTTATGGGTATTTTTCTTTCCAAGGGTATTTTCTTGAATGAAGGTTCAAGGCTATTTTTATTTAAATATTTTATGGAAAATTTTAACATAAACTTTAAGTCAATATATATCAATCTCATGTAATCTAATGATGGATGAATTGATATTATTAAATATCCCTTTGATTTTTAATATCTATCATTAGATTGTGTAAGATTAGTAATTAAAAATTTATTGTTTAGTTTGTAAGTAAATTTTAAGTTAAAATTGCCTCGCCCTAACATAGAATATATAAAATTTTCGTAGAAGTAGAAGTTTATGAAATGAAGTGCATGTTTGGTTGAAAAAAATTGAGAGGAGAGAAGAAAAATGGAAAGGAGAGACGGGGAGAGAAAATAAGGGGTAAAAAGAATCAATCTCAAGTTTCTGTTTAGTTTGACATACACTAATCAATCTCAAGTTTACTGTTTAGTTTGACATACACTCATCTCTTCTTCTCTTATTTCTTTTCCCTTTCCTACTCTCCGCGCTCCTCTCATTTCCATTCATTTCTTAAAACCAAACATTAAAAAACAATGAAAATGAAAAATAAAAGTAGTCAACCGTGGCAGCTACCAAGCATCAATTGATAACTTGTAAGCATGAATGTTTTAACTAAGAGCAATATTATGTGTTTAGTATATGAGTCAGGCGAATAAAATAACAGTAAGCCTTGAAGAAAGTAATGGATTTTTATTAAGGTGCTGATCTAATTTTTTTTGTCGATCTTTTTACCAGATAACGATTAACTTCTAGTTGTCGAACAGGAATCTATACATATATCTTTTTACAAATACACAAACGAAAAAATTCTTTAAAAGATCAGCATCGGATTCAAATTCAAAAATCAAATTAAAAAAATAACAACATATATCATAATGCACGTAGAGTGTCAATATGTTTTGTGCTTTTAATATCATCAATGACCAATTTGTATAGTTACGTTAAAGGCGTTTTTCTGATTATTTTGTAATTTTTGGGTCTGTGTCACTGTTTGAAACTTACCAGATCTTTGCTTTATTTAATGCAAACTCTAAGCAAATAGTAGTATAATTTTCTTAATTAAGAAAAAAGTATTCGATAGTGAACTTATTGTTGTTCGTAATTTCTTCCGAATATGAAGGCTAGGAAGCCAGCGAACAAGCATACTGAAGATTATCCATGGGGGAAGCATTATCGCAAATAATGTCCTCTTGAATTTCTATAATTGTTATGTATAAATCAATTAATTAAAAAATGCGAGCGAAGTTTTTCATGTTTTCCTGTGTTTCTCTTCTATTTTCGATTATTAAGTTCTTAATTACTACGTAGACAATACTCCTTACTTATAATAAGTTAATAATTTTTCATTTTTTCTGTGCCCCAATTTGCATGAAGAAGAGCTTGGTTCTACTATTCAATCCCAATATTATTTTCACTAAAATCCTTCCATTTTTAACTGTGAAACAAGATTTGTTGATTCGAAGAATTGGTGGTTTTGAGTACAGTTTTCTTGGTGCACTAGAGCTTTCACCACCAGCCATAGTCTACGTTCGATTTTGGTGAGAAATTTGGGGGGTTTTCAAAATAGATGTTTGAACATAAAATGGAACCAACAAAAAAAAAAAAGAATGGTGGGAAAGTGTTTGGTGACGACAATTGAAGAGAGTAGATAAAAAATTGAAGCAATTGAGACAGAATGGAATGTCTCTAGGTTCAGTTTAGGCGAGGGGTAATTTTCGGAGTCTGAAAATTGAAGTGAAACTATGAAATGGAATTAAGGAAAACCATGAATGATGTATGGAAAAAGTCTTTGGTAATTTCAATTTAATGAGGAGTACGGAATTGAAGCAAGTTCAGAGAGGATCGCGCAGCGTAGGGTTAGGATTTAGATGGTGAGATATTTTTATTTTGTTAATTTTGATTTTATGTTGGTGATGAAAGATTTAATAGAAATTTTATGTATTTTTTAAATCCTATAATTTGAATACGGAGAGGACAATGGTGGAAACCATTTTCAGTTTTTAACTTTATTTTCTTTTATTATTTTATCAGACAAAATCACAAATGCCCTTACCTCTGGGGTAAAAATAATCATTTTATTAATATTCTGCTTAATACTCTCAGTGCCAAGAGAAAAGTGGAACATTGATACATTTTATAAACTTCAAGTGGAATGCGGCAAAAGAAAAAAAAAACGTTTTTATGCTTTTAATAAAGTGTGAAACTTCATGTGGTCGATACATGTTTAGTCATCTTTTTATTATTAAATAGGAGTGCATCCCTATCCCCCACATAAGAGTAAATAAAAATTGAATTAATATAAATTTTTTTCAAGTTTTGAACTAAGGGTAAAAGCTTGTTCAGTTCTTATTTTTTAAGTTAGTGCCCGTTTATTCTCTATATTTTTAAAATTACCTCAAAGTATCTCTACCATTATTTTTTGTTCTTTTTTCTTACTTTTACAATATTATCCTCTTATAATAATTTTTTTACATTAATATAATGAAAAAATTTAAATTACCAATTTAACCCCAAAAAATAGAATAGAAACAAGAGGAGTATATATTAATTTTTATGGAATACTCTAATATATTAATTTTTACAATATTTATTTTTTATGAATATATGTGAGCTTCTACAAAAATTAATTTATATTCTTTTTGTTTATTTTATTTTTGGGGTTAAATTATTAATTTAATTTTTTTCTTTTTAAATTATTAATTTATTTTTTTCTTTTTATTAATGTCCAAAAAAAAAAAGAAACATTACTAGAAGAGGAAGTTAAAATGATCAAAAAATAATGGTAAGGATGTTTTGAGTTATTTTTAAAAATATAGTAATTAAGTGGATATTTACTTTATAATATAAGAACTAAATAAGTTTATACTCTTTGAACTAATGACAAACTTATAAAAAAAATTATTCTAAAGAAATTAGAATGGGGTTCATTGGTGGTAGGTGACTGTTCCTAACCCACTTCAAACAGTAACGTAAGTTAGTGCTAATTTTATAATTAAACTTAATTGAAGAAATTGCCGCTCCACATCTAGACTCTCCAAGAATAGGCAAGGCAACTTTTTCGCAGTGGATTTGGAACTGAAAAGAAAATAAAATTAAGAAAACGTGCTTGGACTTTAGTTCCAATAATTAGTTATATCAATTAAATATTTAATAATAAAAGTGGCCTACATGAATGAACCCGCTAATACATATCTCAGCAAACAAACAACTATTTTTTTTTTAATTAAAATTTTAACGTCAAAGGAAATAAGAGAGATTGTGAAAGCTGTAAGGGTTTAGTGGTCAATTCAACACACCCAATGCTAGTTAAAAAATAAAAAAATAAAAAATTACTTGAGATTTTCCTTCTTTTTTAATCAAATGACATTACTTACGAGGTAGTTAAGAAGTTTCATGGTTCCACGGGCCTCTATAAATAGACAAAAACGTTTGAACTTGAAGAGTATTACACAACTGATTAAGGGAAAATGACTTCAAAGAAGTGCTTCCTTGTTTGGCAGGTGATGTTTGTTATCATGCTTCTCCTAGCCTCAGCAGTATCCCCGAGGGCGACGACTCTGTGGGAAGCTACCAACAATCAATCAACTTGTGAGTATCAATTTTTATTTTATTCTTCTTTTTTTTTTAACTTTAATCCGTTTAGATAATCAGCTCATAGTCTCGCACACAGTACTTAAAAAGAAATGTTTGATTCTGAGTTTATGTATAGGCTTGCAGATATAATTAATTAATGACAAAATTTCTATTGCGTGTAAAAACAGACGAGAAGGGTGGGAAGCGCGTGGGGGCACATGACAATCCTTGGTGGCACAATTATGTTGTGGCTGATAAACATTAGTTGACCTGCGAGTGCGTGGCTTCGACATTAAACAAGTTTCATTTCTTTGGATTTCTATTGTCAATGAATAATAAGAGACTGCAGGTGAAATCACTCTTGCGTGTCTCCGCTGCATGATCAATCAATCTCATTTGTCTACAATATTGTACTCGTGTATTGATAAGATCCAGTGAAAAGGGGAAAAAAATGTTATTATTATGTGTTTCAATAAATATAGATTTATTTATCTATTTGTGGAAGTTAAAATTAATTTTTAGATCCTTACTGTCCTTAAGATTTATATTTCAGCCGCAAGTATAAAAAAAAATTAAATTATTAATTAATTCCCTCATAATTTTTTTTATTTTTTTAAAATAAGGGTGGATTAATCCCATACTGAGATTTGAACTCAAATAATTAATTAAAGAAAACTAATAAAAAACTTCAGATCAAACCTACACAATAGTTTGATTTATAGATTGATATGATTAATTGTTCCACGTTTTATACTAGATATCTGTGATTGTTTATATTAATTTAGCGTCTACCGTCCTATTGATTCAGTGAGATGATAAATAAAAATAATAATAATATATTTTGGAATGTGTGAATTTGCATATGGCGAACTTCCATTAGAAAAATTGCATTGCACGAAGACGAACATTTGAATGCAAGTGTATAATTTATATTTTAAATAATGTATCACCCAATAAAACTCGTCAAAAATTGTGGAAATTATCTAATTTGCATTTTAAATAATGTAACACCCGATAAAATTTGTCACGCGTTAAAAGTTGTGGACATTATTTTTCTTTTATATACTGATATTATAATAAGAAGTCTATTGACATTTATAATAAAAAATCTATCAGGACTTTTTTATTTTTGATGCGATTTTAAGATGCAGCTTATTAATATTTCATATCGGGTCTCTTTGTCTTTGATGTGGTTTTAAGACACAGCTCCAATATTATGTCTTCACATATTACTGAAAGAACCCGACTCTCAAGCAGAGGAATGCCGACTCTATTCTGAGATAACATTGAGCCCTAGCATGGCACCCAAAGTTAAGTATTGTCGCCAATGGGCTAATGGGCTGCGGACATTATTTTTAAAAATTAACTTACGCTATAATTTAACAGAATGGAGTGAATGAATGACAACAAATAATGTGAATATGACTTTCTCCTTTGTCAAATTTTACTGCCATCTCTCGTCACGCCGCAAATTTACTCGCATTATTATTCACTTCCAGTTTTCCACACGATTCAATTCATAAATTAATGACAACGAGCAATTAATGTCAAGGGCCAATTTGACTTAAACACGTTTTCAAAAGCCAGAGATGCGCCAAACAGCTACAGCTTAGCATTGCTTCTTATCTCTTTGCTCGGTCATCTGATTCATCCCTACCAGCCATCAGTCTCATGGCGGAAACCCAAGACACTAGCAAAGTAAAAGTTCATGAGGTTACTAAACTCACCCCGTTCTCCTCCAACTCAACAACGGCGGCTCCGTTCACTCTTCCGCTCACCTACTTCGACACTTACTGGTTCAAGTTCCCTCCTGTAGAACGCCTCTTCTTGTACCAAATCACTGAGTTAACCAGCGATTCATTCAACTCGGTAATCCTCCCAAAACTGAAACACTCCCTCTCCCTCACTCTCCTTCACTATACCCCTCTCGCTGGTCACTTGATGTGGCCTCCGGATGCCGCTAAGCCAGCCATCTACTGCCTTCCAAACGACGGCGTTTCGCTCACACTCGCCGAGTCCAACTCCGATTTTGCGCTCCTATCTGGGAGCGGGATTCGTGCTGCTGCAGAATTTAATCCTTTGGTGCCCCAGTTATCCATATCGGACGACAAAGCTGAGGTAATCGCCATCCAAATAACATATTTTCCTAATCAAGGCTTCTCAATCGGTGTCTCGTATCACCATTCGCTTCTTGATGGGAAAAGTTGTATGATGTTTATCAAATCATGGGCTTATTTTTGCAAACAAATTCAATCATCAGACGTTCACAACGCTAGTCCTTCTTTGTTACCGGAACTTACCCCATGTTTTGACCGCACGGTCATCAAAGATCCCGATGGGATCGACATGGTGTACGTTAAGCACTGGCTGGATTTTACCGGATCATCCGACACACGGAGCTTGAAGGTTTTGGCTACCGCGGTTGATAAAGGAGCGAGCTCCGACGTGGTTCGAAAAACATTTGAATTGAGTGGTAAAGACATAAAGAAGCTTAGAGATAAGGTTAACAAAATTAATAACGAAGCAGGGGAATCAAAACAACTTCATTTATCGACTTTTGTGCTTACGTGTGCTCACGCGTACGTTTACAAGATTAAAGCCAAAGGAGTAGAAGCTAACACAGCCGTTAAGTTTGCGATGGGAGGGGATTGTAGGGGCCGTCTAGATCCTCCTATCCCTACTAATTACTTTGGAAATTGTATTGGAAGTGCAATTGCGGAGGCAAAAGCAAGTGATATGATACGGGACAATGGGGTTGTTGTTGTTGCAGAGAAATTAAGTGAAATGATAAAAGTGCTGAAGGGGGATGGTGTGCAAGGATCAGAGGATAAGATGGTAAAGACAATTGCGATGTTGAAAGAGAAAGGACATGTAATGCTAACGGCAGCCGGGTCAAACCGTTTTGATGATTACGGGTCCGATTTCGGGTGGGGGAGGCCTGAGAAGGTGGAGATTGTGTCAGTAGACAGGACAGGGGCTATTTCTTTGGTGGAGAGTAAAGATGGAGGTGGTGGTGTTGAGATTGGTCTCGTTTTGAAGAAGCAAGAAATGGATGTTTTTGCTTCTCTCTTTGTTGATGGCCTTGAAGATCTTTGAATTACACACATGTAAATATAATTAGATTAATGTTACAATTATGTGGGAATTTATTTGGTGATGATACTGCTTTGCCCTGGCAAGGCCAAAGTCTAGATTCAGCCTTTTGGGCAGTTTTGATGTTTGCCTTAGCCGGATAGCAAAACTTTTTTGTCTGCGTGCTAATAAAGGAGTTTGGTGTTGTACATTCAAAATAATAATCATTAATGTTGTCGGTTAGGTAGACTGGTGGATCCACCTTATGCTTGAGGGTTCGGGTATGTATAGTCCTAGCTGGATTCAAACCCTTATCAGGCCATGTGCCATAATTTTTTTTTCACTTTTTTTTTTTTAATTTTTTTTGCATGGGACTCCTATTTTTAATGTTTAATTAATAATGTTGTATTATCATTGACTTACTGTTCCATTTTTATGTTGAATTTATTTGTAAGGAGTTTAATAAATTATTTTTATTTAGTTTTAATAACAATACAACATGTAACAATCTAACAAGACTATCAGATTAACCAAACTAACAACAAATAAATAATTCAAATACAAAATAACTAAATTATTATGAAATAATGACAAATACCCTTAAGGTACAATTGTGACCAATTGGTGTGTCTATTTTAATAATTTTAAGTGTTGTATATTTTTTAATTTTAAAATTAACGTAAGGGTCAAGGATGGGGCTAAAGCTTTCGGTAAGGCGCTAACCTTGCCTCAGAATGCAACGGGCCTTGATTTCTTAAGCCTTATCTCAACTCTTAATCTTTAATATTCGGGCCTAAGTACTAAAATTTGTAAATCGTTAATTCTTATTTACAGTCTCATCCAAATGTGGTGTAATTGATTAGAAAGCATTCCTTTTTGTCTAAGAAATCTTCCAATTACCAATGAGCCTTTGGTCCAATGAGAGAATCTTTATACTTATAATATTGAGTGAAAGAGTTCGAGTCTCCATAAAAGCATTATGAAAGTTAGTTTCAGTACTCCTTTAATTATTAACTAATTGAGTGGAGACAGTCTCTCCCTTACGAAATGTGAGTGGAGTAGGCACCCCTTAAATATTTAAGAAGGTTTAAAGTATTTGGACAAGTGCTTCAATGTGTTAATGTATGGATGTGATTCCAGTTATATTGTATGATTGTAAATATTAATTGTAATATCTAATGTAATATCAGTAATAATCTGTGTATAACAAACTTTAAAAAAAAAATCTTCTAATTATTTTTATGTACACTTTTTTTTTAGGACTATGCAAAACATAAGTAAAACCCTTTAATCAAGGAATTCTTTTAATATGAAAGCCGTTCCTTTGATCTTTTTGAAACAAAATCTTCTCTCAAGGATTTTAACTTCATTCCTTTGATCTTGTCAATTGTCATAGAGTTCCGCTATTTACAAAACCATTCCTTTCATCTCGTCAAGAAAAATATCAATTTTGAGGATTCTCTTTTATTCCCCTTTCTTTTGACATTATTTCCTTGAACAACCTTTTTTTTTTCTTTTTTTTCCCAAGTGAAGAAACTGAAAATCAATTGAAAAGGAACTCACATTACTCTCACTTGGACCACCATACTTCATAAATCCATTATTGACATGATGGCTAAGCTTAAACACATGAATTTGAGGACTCTCAAACACGCTCTAATCCTATTAAAATTTTTTAGAATTATAGAGAAAAGATGAATTTCACTCTTATTCATTCAAGAGCACAAAGGCTGAATTTATACAAGTATTTGATACAATTAACATAATTTGGGAATAAATTTGACGAACAATCCTTTTTAATCAATAATTAAGATGGCAACAATCAATCATTTGATTGATTGTTTTATTTTCATCAATATTATTTGATTCTTATCAGATTGGACTATTTGAAATAAATTATACCCTATCCTAATTTTGGGGAGTTAAAAGTGGCTTAAGATTGCTTATTCTTGAGGAATAGGGGATTAGTCAACTAGGATTATAGGTTGACATAATAATTTATTATTATGGAAATTATATTAATATGTGGTGAACGTAATAAAAAATATTAATTTTTGTAAAATCATGTTATTAATAATAAATATATATCAGTGACTGTGATGGAGTTGGTCAACCATGAAGTATTAATGGCTAAGGATAATCATCATAGTGTAATAATAAATACAAATTTAATATTTATCTCTATAATCATATAGTTATCATTAATATTCTACTGTAGAGTGGTCCAATATAGCCGGACATATACACATTTTCTTTTTACAAGATAAGCCATCAATGTCTTGAATTATTGATGTTTGTTTCTGCTAGCTAGCTGTTACGATGTCCATGTTTAAATGGAAAAGGATCCAATGGAAACGGCACGTCCACAGATTAAAGTACTAAATTTTAGGCCACGTATTGGATATCTTTAATTTTTTTTTCTTTTAAAAGCCTCAATTTATCTTTCGTTTTTTCTTTTGGTTAAGAATGAAAATGAATTCAACTCACCTCTATTTTTCTGTTATGTTTAAAAAAAAAAAGGGATAATTTAAGGTTTTCAAAAGTAAGGGAGATAATTTAAAAATAACTATATATAAAGGGTTAATGCAAAATTTATCCTAAATAAAAGAGACTTTTTTTTTGGTAAGGCACTTTCAAATTAATGTTAGAATGTTTAAAGATAATTTTAGTGTTTGATATTTTTTCTTTTCTTTTTTTCGATAAAATCACCTGATCTACTTTATTAAAATTATATTATATGTGTATTGATAAGATCTACTTAAAAATAAAACTCATGAGTTGAAAATTACCTTAAGCTTATATGATGTTATAGTCTAGTTACTATTCCGAGCCGATGTGAGATAACAAACTCAACGCCTCTCATCACCCTGCAAACCAGTATTTTTGCCTAATTCTTGTCATTGGAGGAAAATCGTGTAAGAATAGTTGTGCATGAGTGTGGGCCTATATCATTCTAAACCAATGGGTGGACAATATCCACAACAATAGAACCGCAATTCTCTTACATAATCTATATATTATATTTATGGTGTTTGTCTTTTTAGAATAAAAGTTGAGTTAAATTTTGTATATATTCTCGGAGAAAAGAAAGAAAACTAGAAGTCTCCTCTCAAACCGAGAGACGCAGGTTCTCCCAACAAAGACAACTTCCCTACGACTCAAACTGGGGAACAAACACAGTCAATCCACTTAAGGGGACTCCATTATCAGTAGAGCCAACACTTTGTTGGTAATTTTTTTATATTACATAAATGAAAATCAGAATCTTCTCCACAATAATGTGGCCAGAGACCTAATAATCTTTGAAAACCTACTAGCACACCATGTATCAATTTAATTAGTACTAAATATTACAGTCAAGTTGATTTAATTTATATTAAAAAATTAATCCAAAAATTAATATTATCCATTTTTTTAATATTTAACCCAATATTCGTTATCAGGTAAGGTCGCTAACACTAAATTTTGCATCTCTCATTATGTTATCTGTCTGTCAACCAAACTTGAGGGCTGGGAATTTGTTGTATGCTTCTTGGTTTAAAAAGAAACTGTATTCGTCTAAATAACACTTTTATCATTTGAATTGTCTTAAAAGCCCCTCGTAAGTTGAAAGTTGTCTCTCGTTATTTCCTTCTTCTGACTGCACAAGACAAACAAACATACACGGAAGACGTAAGCTCCACACAATTAAGTATGCCGACTATGAAGGAAAGACTATGCAAATATGGAACCAGCCACGTACATGAGCTTCTTTAATAGCAATCATCTCAGCAAGTAACTCAGAAAAATGGCTGACTAGAATTCCTTATGGCATCACAAAAACCCCAATAAAATTTTCCAATGAAGATCAGCTGAGGCCGTAGGACCCGGTGAAGGATAAAATTTATCCATGAAGTTCTGAAAAACGCAACTTTTGTGCAGTAAAATTGAAATGAATAGTGAAAGTTTTATGATACAAACTATTAAAATAATTAAAATTACCTATTTTATTTATTTAATTTTATGGTATTAGTTAATTTTGAACTAGTCAAAAGTAGTTGCACTTATTTTGTGGAACTACATGTAATTAGTGGAGCATTATGTGAGAACATGCTTAGTGTTACTAATTTTTATGTTGTAATCCTAAATAAGCTTTATTATATAAAACTTGATGTTATTCAATAAAAAGTATCATGAGTTTTATTATTTTGGCAACATAAAAGTTGTAATTGGGAGTTTATTGGTTTCTCGAATAACCAATACTTATTTAGAGGTTTGAGTTTCCTCGAATTAACCTCATTTGTCATCTTTTTTTTTTTCTATTTCATTTGATTTCTCCTTATAAACTTTAGTGTTCGTATCACTCTAGCAGTATTTCATAACTATCCAAATAATAAGAATTGTTGGATTTGTAGAGCCTATTCCATTGTTTCTCTATGTCCTCGTCGATTCATCATCCATGTCCAAAGAAAAGCATGACTTATGGTTTAGTGTGTTAATCACCTATGCTTTATCTCAAAATAAATCTAGATGAACTTGGCATGAAAAATATAATTTGAACTTCTTTAAATATATTTTACTTTGATCAAGGATTTCTCATGGCGATCTATATTAACTTACCGGGGGCATCTTTTTTGTTTATTACAAAGTGAGTTCCATATTGGTCATACACTTATCTTCATATACAACCAACCATGACAGCTACTGCTGGGTTTCTTACTTGATTAGGAATCAATCCTTATGCTTTCATGAAAAGTAGATGTCTATGCATAAGACATTTGTGATGCCTCATGTCTAAAGACCATTACTAAACATAGTGTTTATTACAATGTATATTAATCCATTAGCACTCAAGACCATATGACGTATTATTATTTGGTCAAGTTTAGTAAACTTTTTCTTGCAACAAGTATCTATGTGTTTGACTTAGCATCTCATGTCAATGATATAAAACTCACTATGCATTTTAGTATCGCATACCATAAAGGAGTCATAACACATACTAGTGTTTATAAGAACTTTCTGACGTATAATCATAAATCCACTACTAGGAACTATTTTAGAACTATAGTATAAAGAATACATGTTTTATATTCTTAACAAACTCGAGAAAGTACTCATATTTTACTTCTTGGGCTATATTAATTAATATAATTTATGAATTTGATAACTTTGTTATTTTATAAATATCAAAATACTAATCAAACACAATAATTCCCTAAAAGCAAGCCACTGATTGGCCTTTAAGGAATATCACTAACACCCGGAAAACTTTTTGACATCCCATCTGTATTAATCTTGATCCAAGGTGACAGCGAATGGTGCCACCTCAAAATAAATAGGAGCCTTGCAAAGCTTAACAGGAAAACCCCAAGCATGTAGAGATTAATAAAATTAGTGATAATTTTGTTCTCTTTAACTATCTCTCTGTCATTAGTTAAAGCATTCATCACCGTTGTTTCAGATCCTTCAATTTAAGCAATACCGTATTTTGAATGAAATATTCGGATGACACTTAGGTTTTGATATAATTTATTTTTTTTTTTTTAGAATTATAGTGTCGTAGACCTTAGCTCCTTCTGTATCGAATTCTTAACTTTACCACTGCTGTCAACCAATTCGTAGTATGTGGGATAAAATTAATAAATAATAGGGAATTAATTATAAAAGAGTGACTGCAAACATATTGAAATTAATGATAAAAGTGACCGTAACATGAAGTTTATTGCTGAGTTTTTAATGGTTGAATCATATGCCTCTTTTGGGGCTAGTTGGCGCAACTTTTAGTAGTGGATTTGGAACTGAAAACAAAAGAAAATTAATTAAACATAGCAGCGGGTATATGCGTTTTGAAGATATATTTGATCATTCAACTAGCCATCGAGTTCGTTAAAATTCTACGAGACTTTTTTGTTTTCATGCTTCCTTCTGCATTAAAATGAACACTAGTAGATTTTGAACTCTAATTTTTCAAAAGGCTAAATTCCAAATGATGATGACGTGATGATTTTATGTTGGTGATTCAGATTGATATCATCGCTTGAATGTTTGATGCTACATTCAAAATGCTTGAATCACACGTTTTAATTACCAAAGATCACACCATCTTAAAACAGAAGTATGACTTGTCACCTTGTGGGAATTAATCAAGCTTTAGACTTTATGAACGTAAGAGAGTTTCAACCTCAATGGGCAACGTTTAGAGACTATATCTAGGCAATGTCTCTTCGAGGACTTGCATTATTTTATTGTATTACAAAATAAAATAATGGCTTTTAAGAAGTGCTTATTTGTTCGTCAGGTGATCTTTGTCGCTGTGCTTCTCCTAGCCTCCGCAGCATCATCATCAAGAAGTATGTTGGGAGCTACAAGCCATCACACAACTTGTGAGTATCAAGTATTGTTAATGCTTTTAATTTGGTACTTTGCTTTGTTTTAGATTTATAACAAATAGGCATGACAAAAAAGCTCATGTCGGCCTGGCCTATTCCCATGAATTTTGACCCGAGTTTCACACATGAAGGCCTGGATAAGGGTTTAGAAGAAAAAACTCGGCAGAGGTCTAAGTCCTCTATTCTTTAAAAAAATAAATTTATAAATAAGAATAATAAAATTGAAATTTAAAAAATAATGGAAAGATTAAAAAAGAAGCTTAAATTCGTAATTAATATATCAACAATGAATCAAAAAACTTAAAATTATAATATTAAACTCCTTTTTAAACATTAATTAGCTAAGAGAGTACTTGAATTAGAGAATCAAATACTAAAAAATTAAATATGTAAACTTTTATTTATTTTATTTACTTTATTTATTATTTTATTCTGAAATATTTATTTTCTTTAATATATTGTTGATTATAACAACTTATTATTTTTAACTCATTTTAAATTTACAACAATTTAAAAAAAAAAAACTAAAAACCCAAGTCTAGCCCAAGCCCTCAATGGGCCCGGCCCAGATTTTTGGAAGGTGCAAATCTAACACTCGTGCTTTCCCGTTAATTTTTCAGATTTTTGCTCTCGTATAATTTTACTTCAACAAGGGCATGGGCACAAGCTTTATTCTCATTGATTAAATCTTGTGCTCTTTATCTCCTTTCAAGAAAGCAGAATTTTTACCTAATGGAGCAAATATGTGATTCTGAAGTTGGGTAAAGAATCATAGAAGTTGAATTTGGGAACAGAATTCTCATGGACCTTTGTATCATTGCATCAAATTTAGCATATGAGAACACTAGTTCATCACTGAAAGGTAGGCTATTCCATTTGTGTTTTATCTGTCATTTCTTACTTCATTTCTTCAAAATAATATGAATTTTTATGAAAGCAGATGCATTTTGTGCACTGATTAACTTAAGAAACCTCTACAGCAATTTGATTTTGATGATTGGAGTACTGATTTTAATTTCTCTTTGCATGAGACCCCAAAATCGGAAAAAGAAAAATCTATATATGGGTGTTCTTGGAAGCCAGAGGTTTAGGAAACAGAGCTGATGCTACTGTCTTCAAAATCACCCCTAGAGGAAGCAAGTTTCACTTCTTCAAGAGGTACTAATCAACAATCCACGAGAGTGGTAGTCGAATTTGTTCTAGAGTTTGACAAAAGTTTTACTTTACAATCTAAATTGTACTTATGTTTTACTTTTCATTCAGAATTTGCTATGATTTTTCTGGTCCATCTGATAATTATTGATTCAATATTGTATTCTGTGTGTTTATGTTCGACTAGAACTGAATGACAATCTTTTTCGGTATTTTGCAGGAAACTGCTCATTTGAAGATTTTGGAAACAATTTGTTGTGAGGTTGATTTTGATATATTTCAAGAATGTTAGATAAACATTTTGATTTTGTAAGATAAATCTTGAACGGTTCAAATTTAAGATGTTAGATTGATGATTTTTTTTTTTCTTTTACCATTTATGATTTGACAATTTTGACGATGTGATCAGATTAATCTTTGATGATTTGCTTAATGGCTGCGTTATTTTATATAATTTCATATTAAGATAAAATTGATTTGAGTAAGAATCATATATTTATATAATAATGAAAAAAATTGAAACTAATTTGTTTTTTAGAGAATATTTGGCAATAAAAAAATGGTAGAGAAATGGAAAATTATTTACGGGAAAAAAATTGGCAGTAAAAAGCAGTAGCAAAAGAAGTGGAATTTATTGAGTTTATTTGCTGTCAATTTTTATGGTCGCAAAGTTCCCTGAAAATTCTTTTTGCAGTGGTGTAATATGGTCATACAAACAACTTTTTGTGCCTAATTTATGGAAGCTAACATTTTTTCATTCGTAAATGCTCAAGTTTTAGCCGCAAAAACAAATTTAGTTTATTCGCAGGGAATTTTTTTGGCCGCAAAATCCCCTTTTCTTGTAGTGGATCATGAACAGTCACAGTGCTTTCTATAGGCTTACAGAGAGTTGCTCTTGAGCATCCTTATAATTTGAATAAAGATTAAGAGATATTACCTAATGGCTAATGTAGGTTGTAACTGAATCTTCATCTCTACTAGGAAGGGACTATTTGCCTTGTAGACATAAGCATGAAATAATTACAAAATGGAATGTATATGAAGGATCTTACAATATGATGATATTGCAAATAAGAAGAAGACGCTAGTTAATTATAAGAGGTTTAGGTTTGAATTTCGCTCATTTTCATGGGGAAGAATTTAGCATTAAAAAATAAAAAATAAAAATAATATATAAACAATAATTACAAGAGATTTGATCATATGTGAACTTTAAAAGATCTTTTAACACATATACTTTTTATTTAAATATGATCAAGATTTATTTAATTATTATATTCTTATTTATTAACTATCAATCACATAAGTGTATTTATTCAAATAAAAGATGAGATCAAGTGAGAAATTTGATCCTTATAATATATCTTGATTGTATTCTGAATCTTGATCTACATAAGCTGTCGGATTCTTTGAAAACCAATTTATATCAAAGCATTAGCCATGCCCATGCGTGTGGCATTATTATCTGTACTTTCTCAAGTGAGATTCCGTATCAAACAAATCTCAAAAATGGGAAGTTGCTTTTTCCCTTCGACTCTCAGTGAGCCCCCAGCTCACTTATTCTTCAATTCTACAAATAAAATCGAATTAATAAGGCAAATTGGCGGTGATTTTGCCTTGTAACTTAAAATACAGAGATCAATTCTGATCTCACCGACCTCTAAAATCTAAAATTTCCAGGCTCTCTCAGATTCCGTCTAGTTTAGTTTTTTAGTACACAACATATAATGCAGGGGATGCGTTTGGATTTGGACCGCCAAGGGACCACGTAAATTTCCAACAATGCAACCGCCAAAATCAAGATTCAATGCTTAATATTTAGTCAATAAGCATGAGTTGTTTGCACAAAGAACAATGCTCGGATGCTCCCATTTTCGCCCTAAGAATCCATTAAACAAAGCCAAAAAAATGTAAAAAAAAAAATGAAGAAACCAAGTTGACTTTAAAATTCTTTTAAAAGGATCCCCAAAGTAGAGGGATAGTACACAGGTAGTTATACGGAAAAATGGAAAAATCCTGCATACAAATAAAGGAAGTGGATATGGGTAAAGATTATAGGAACATGCAACAATCCGAATTTCACATGACTGGATTGTGGCGGTGCCCTAATTTAGAAGACATGTTTTCTGGCAATTTGTTTCCCAAAATCTGTGTTCTATAATCACAAGTGATTTCAATGGAGGCTACTCGGAAGCTCTTTGTTTCCTTGGGGCTAAGCATTGGGAATGTTATATTCTGTGCTTTATTGGATTCGGTTCTAAAGATTTTGCGTGATCTTTCGCATCCATGTATATCTAAGAGCTGAGATTGTCTCTTTCTTTTTGATCATTTGTAATAGTTCATAAATTGAAGGGTTTTTGGAGAAAAGAAAATTCTAAAATGTTGGCATAAAGTTTGGAGTTCTCGAAATTCGTTTTGAGTTCAAATCCATTTACAAAATTGTATACTAATCATTTTTTAAATATTATAAATGCGTAAGGGAAGATTCAAACCTCTGACTTCAACGATAAATCAAGGTCTCAAGGATGTAACTACAGTAGGCCAACCTAATGCATTCGCGCTAAATTAATAATTTTTTTTTAAACTATTATGATCGCATTTATTTTACAATATGATATTTATTAAGATATTAGATACATATATTTATACTGCAACCCAAATGTCTATCGAGCACAAATTCAGAAATATGCTCCGACTAATTTTATGGAGATATTTACCATCTTGCAGAGAATCAAGCTCACGCCCTCAAAGTGAGTTCTACTATCAGGCTATAACTTCCGGTATAGAGATGGCCAATGGGCTGGGCCAACAAAGTAAGGTCTATGTGTGTTCGTGTCCGTGCCGTACAATTTCTAATTTTTTTTACTTAGGCCCGGCCTGACACACGTGCCGTGCCTATTCGTGCTGTGTCATAGAAAAAAAGTCTAATAATTTTTTTTCTTTTTTAAAATTTTTTTTAAAGTGCATACTAAGCTGTTAACGTACTTTTTTCAAGTTTATATACTTTTCTTAAATCTATGCCTTTATTCAAATTTAATAGAATGAAAAATTCAAAAATCAAATTCATATTTAATAATAATAAACTAATAATAGTAAGAAAATATAATATTAATTACTAAGTTTGACCTTATAGTATTAGAATTTTTTTAATACTTAACAACAATAATAATAGTAAATTTTTCTTAAGAGCAAACTTATAACTTGGACTCACATAGAGTTATAAATCATAGTTCACAATAATATTAATGCATATTGTTGTGGGCATATTTAGCGATGGGACCAGCCATCCCTTAGACGAAGAGCCAGCCTGCTTATAGGCGAGCAGACATGCGAAACCTGGTAGCAGGAACTAGCGAGCAGGTACCTTCTGCTCGTTCGCGAGGACGACCTCCTCGAGGTTACAATGCGAAGTGGACTCCTCCTAAGGGCCCAAGTGCCTTTCCTATTAGAGATCGGGGCTGACAGACCCAGTCAAATAGCGGTTAAGGAGAAGCACACCCTTAACCGGGAATCTAGGCACGAAACTCATTCAACCGACAACCACGTTATTCAACCACCCACTCCGTGAACAGGGGAAAATGGTGAACGTGGATCGTGGGAGGCTGAATCTGGAGGATAGCTATAAAAAGGTAACCAACGAAGGTAAGAGGGTTGGACTTTTTTAGATTAGAATAGAAAGAGAGATTTTATTTGGGAGCCAAGAGTGGGGTAGCAGTGTTTTCCCACAGAAAAGGGGTAAAACCCAAATTACTGACTTGAGTGTCGGAGGGTTTACGCCGGAAAAATACCCGGCGTGCTCTGACCTGTTTTTGTGTACACAGGAAACTACGGGAACGAAGTTCGTACGGGACATTGTTCTGCTCGTCAGGAAAGGAACGCGAGGAGAGTTTGTTGTGAGTAGCGAGTTTGATTGTTGAGGAAGGACTCTGGTCGTAGTCGAGCAGAAGCCAGAATCCCGCATCAACATTTTGGCGCCGTCTGTGGGGATCGGAGTAAAAAGCTTTCGTTGATAGAGAGTAGAAGAAGAAGAATAGAGAAGAAGACAATGGACATTGGTGGGAGTAGTACCCAAGGGGGTGATTCGAGACATAATGAGTCCGTGACACTGAGAGAGATTGCTAATGAAGCACGGGAAAAAGCAATGTGTGAACGAATGGAACGGATGGAGAAACAGATGGATACTCTAATGACCATCTTACACGAGTTAAGAAATGAACGAAGGGAGAGTCAAGAAGAAGGGATGAGAAGTGGAGGGATGATACCGGGGAACGTGGTCGGAAGGAACAACGGCGACGTGGTAAGGGGTCCGCCATTAGCGGACTTGGTGGTGTAGTGGGAAGCCAAGTTCCACGGGGAGAAGTCCAGGGAGGAAGAGATCAATCCCAGAGAGGCAATTCTTTGATGGCGAAGGCGGAGTTGTGAATGCGGAGGAAAGGGAACTCCGGCAACACCTGCATGATGTCGAACGAGAACGGGATCAAGTGGCGGCTCGTGACCCTGGGCGCGCCATACAGTTAGAAAAGGAGGTGCGCAGACTAGCGCGGGTGATAGACGACATGTAGGGAAGAAGTAGAGCGCCCGGTTGGAGGATAATGCTAGACAGCGAATACCCCCTCTCAGCAGGAATTATGAGCACAGTCATCCCGAGAGATTTCTGAGTCCCGGACCTCAAGTACTCAAGGCGAACTGACCCATTGGTGCACATAGAGCGCTTCAACGACATAACTGGGGTGCATGGGTTATCTCAAGCTCAAAGGTGCAGAGTGTTCCCACTATCTCTAGAGGGACGAGCGCGAGAGTGGTACCGAAAGCTTCCTTGAGGGAGCATCAAGTCATTTGAGCAGATATGTCAGGAGTTCGCAGAACATTTCCGGGGGACAATGGTGCCTAAAGATGACATGATGGAGCTGGCGAGCATGAAGCAGGGGGAAGATGAAATCGTTCGGGAATACATCAAAAGGTTCCATCGAGCTGTCCTCAATCTGGGAGCCTTTAACCATCCCCAAGCATTGAGGGGACTGAAGAAAGAGGTGCGGATTGGACGCCTGTAGTATAATTTGAGAAGCCCGACCATTCAGTCATACTCCGCCGCTTACGAGCAGGCAAAGAGAGATATAGAAATTGAGGAGGAAAAAGCGGCGAGGATTAAGACAGATCAGGTGGAAGGGTTAAAGAGAAAAGAGAGGGGAGCGACACTAGGAAAGGGGCCGATTAAGAGGAAGAACCACCACACCTCGAGCAGTAGTGCAGGAGGCCGAGTCACCACTTATCAGCTCATCAGAGGCCGCCTCGATATCAGCATAGAAGGAAGCAACCTCCTTGTTCACCAGTCGGAGACTCCTGGAGAAAGCATGATCAGACATACGGTCATCCTTATCAATACCAGCAGGATGGAAGATCGAGTAGACCAGAACCACATTGTCCTGCTCCGATCGGTAATCAAAGGAAAAGGGCAGTGCACATGATCGACCCGAACCAAAGCTATGGGCGGTATACCCCCGTTGAAAGTATCCTTGAAGGAGGTGTTCGAGTCCGTGAAGGACAGGGGATTACTGTATCCCCCTACCCTAATAACAAAGTTGCCCAGCAAGAGAGATAAGGGACGGTATTGTAAGTTTCATGGCACCCACAGTCACAATACGACCACGTGTAGCGATCTCAAGACTCAAGTGGAAGATTTTGTGAGAAATCGCTATCTGGATGAGTTCGTAGATGGGGTCATCCCGATGGTCGGCTCATCACGTGAAGGGGAGCAGAGTGATAGAAGTATGAGCCGAGAGCAGCCAATAGTGAGGGTAATTGCTGGGGGACCGACTTTGGCAGGAGACTCCAACAGATCGAGAAAAAACTACGCGAGGTATGCCATGATTAGCAAGGAAGTGTTCTTCAATACTCCAGCAGCCAAACGAGCAAAAGTTAGGCAAGTGCCGATATTGTGGACGGATGAGGACGAAGAGGGAATTCTATACCCACATGAGGACGCCCTGGTTATTAAAGTCACCGCGGCTGGTAAGAGGTTCGACAGGATCCTAGTAGATACGGGAAGCTCAGTTGATATTCTGTTTAAGTCAACTCTTGAGGAAATGGGAATAGCAGATCTCAAACTCGAGCACACCAATACCTCCCTGAAGGGGTTCAGTGGAGGAAATCTCACTCTTTTGGGCGTGATCGAGCTGCTCGTTATAATAGGCAGCACCCCAACCGAGAAGACCATGTTCCTAGATCTCGTGATTGTCGACGAGGAGAGCCCTTACTAGATGATTCTAGGCCGCCCCTTTTTACGAATGAGCAAAGCAGTACTTTCCAATCATTGCCTAGCTCTGAAGTATCGGGAAAACGAAGTAGTTAAAGTAATACGAGGAGACCAGAAGATTGCCCGAAGCTGTTACTCCACAGCAGCGAAAAAAACAATGCAGATCACATCGCTTGATACTCGAGCGGGGGTCAAGAATGGCAGACAAGAGCTGGTAGAGGAGCTGGAGACAGTAAGCTTGGGACAAGATGACCCGGGAAAGACAGTCTGAATCGGAACGAGGCTCAGAGAAGAGCAGAGGCATGAGCTCGTGCATTGCCTGCGAGCTCACGCAGATGTGTTTGCATGGACACATGAGGACATGCCGGGAATCGACCCCGAGGTGGCCTGCCACAGGTTAGCAATAAGGAAGGGGACTCAGCCAGTAAGACAAAAAAGAAGATGCTTCAACCAGGAGAGGTATGACGCAGTAAATGTTGAAGTCGAAAAGCTCTTGAAGGCGGGGTTCATTCAGGAAGTTAACTACCCCGAATGGATATCGAATGTTGTACTGGTTAAGAAGGCTACTGGAAAATGGAGGATGTGCGTCGACTTCACTGATCTCAACAAGGCGTGCCCAAAAGATAGCTTTCCTTTGCCCAAAATCGACCAGCTGGTAGACTCAACAGCCGGTCACGGGCTGCTGAGCTTCATGGATGCCTTCTCGGGATATAACCAGATCCCAATGTACGAGCGAGATGAGGAAAGCACCACATTTATTACTAACCAGGGCTTGTTCTGTTACAGGGTTATGCCATTTGGTTTGAAAAATGCGGGCACCACATACCAAAGGCTGGTGAACAAAATCTTCAAGCCGTTGATTGGAAGGACGATGGAGGTCTATGTAGATGACATGATCACAAAATCCAGGAACCCGAGCGAGCGCGTCACGCACCTCGAGGAGACATTAGGGCTTTTGAGAAAATTCAAGATGAAGCTCAACCCAGAGAAGTGTGCCTTTGGAGTTGAATCAGGAAAATTCCTGGGATTCATGATGAGCCATTGGGGGATTGAGGCAAATCCTGAGAAGATCCAGGCAATCGTGCAGATGAAATCTCCTCGCAGCTTGAAGGAGATACAAAGCCTAATGGGGAAGCTAGCGGCGTTAAGTTGATTTATATCTCGAGCCACAGACAAGTGCCAGACCTTTTTCCAGGTAGTACGGAGAGGGAAGAAAACAGAATGGACTCCCGAATGTGAGGAAGCGTTCCAACACCTGAAAAAGTATCTTCAACAAGCACCTCTGCTGTCTACTCCACGAGAAGGAGATGTACTGTTCCTGTATATGGCAGTATCAGATCATGCAACGAGCTCGGTTCTAGTGAGGGAGGAAGAAGGAGTTCAATATCTCATATACTATACAAGTAAGGCCTTGTTGGATGCGGAGACCAGATATCCCCCATTGGAGAAATGGGCGCTTGCTCTGGTGGTTGCTGCTCGAAAACTGAGGCCATATTTTCAAGCATTTCCCGTATCAATAATAACGAATCAGCCGTTGTGTCAGACTTTACACAAGCTGGATGCTTCTGGTCGGCTCATGAAATGGGCTGTCGAGCTGAGCGAGTTTGATATAAGTTATAAGCCCCGAGTAGCGATAAAAGCTCAGACAATGGCAGGCTTTGTTGCAGAATTTACAGAGCCAGAAGCAGGTGTTGACCAGACCAGCACTAGTATAGAGAACGACAAGAATCAGATCTGGCAGATATCAGTGGATGGGTCCTCAGGGGAGCATGGTTCAGGAGCAGGTATTGTTTTAAAAAGTCCAGAGGGGGAGCAGGTCTCTTACGCTGTAAGATTCAAGTTCACGACCACGAACAACCAGGCGGAGTATGAAGCTTTGATAGCGGGTTTGGAATTAGCTAAGGCAGTAAAAACGGATAAAGTGTAAATCCAAACCGATTCCCAGTTGGTGGCTAACCATGTAGGGGAAAGGTTCCAGCCGAGGGATGGAAAGATGGAGCGGTATTTAAATAGAGTCAAGCAGATGATAGAGGAGTTTGAATCAGTGGAAGTATTGCAGATCCCAAGAAAAGAGAACCATCGAGCAGACATCCTGGCCAGAATAGCAGCAGTGGCAGATCCAAAAATACCCAAGACGGTCCCTGTGGAAGTAAAGACCAGCCCCAGCATTGAGCAGAGTGTGGAAGTGCTGAGGGTAGAGCGGAGATGTTCGTGGATGGACCCAATCTCCTCGTACATCCGAGATGGGTTCTTGCCACAAGACACGTTGCAAGCTCAAAAGATTAGAACCCAGGCGTCGAGGTACACAATGATCGATGGGGTGTTATATCGGCGACGGTACACCCTTTCATTCCTTCGATGTCTGGACGAGGATGACGCAGATTATGTGCTGAGAGAGATACATGAAGGGGTTTGTGGAAACCATTCTGGTGCGAGATCCCTTACCCACAAAGCCCTTAGGCAGGGATATTTCTGGCCCACGATGCACCAGGACGCACAAGAGAAAACCAGAAATTGCATGAGTAGCCACAGTTTCGCAAATTTCTCCACCCGGCCACCCGAGAAGCTCACTTCTATGGCCTCACCATGGCCATTTGCTCAATGGAGAGTTGATCTGATTGGGCCACTGCCGAAGGGAAGAGGGACAGCTACACACGCGATTGTTACAATTGACTATTTTACGAAATGGGTCAAGGTAGAAGCCCTCAGTAGGATTGGCTCCCCTCTCTTTTCTCCTTAACCCTTCCACCTGATCTGTCTTAATCCTCGCTGCTTTTTCCTCCTCAATTTCTATATCTCTCTTTGCCTGCTCGTAAGCCGCGGAGTATGACTGAATGGTCGGGCTCCTCAAATTATACCACAGGCGTCCAATTCGCACCCCTTCCTTCAGTCCCCTCAATGCTTAGGGATGGTTAAAGGCTCCCAGATCGAGGACAGCTCGATGGAATCTTTTGATGTATTCCCGAAGGGTTTCATCTTCCCCCTGCTTCATGCTCGCCAGCTCCATCATGTCATCTTCAGGCGTCATTGCCCCCCGGAACTGTTCTGCGAACTCCTGACATATCTGCTCAAATGACTTGATGCTCCCTCGAGGAAGCTTTCGGTACCACTCTCGCGCTCGTCCCTCTAGAGATAGTGGGAACACTCTGCACCTTTGAGCTTGAGATAACCCCTGCACCCCAGTTATGTCGTTGAAGCACTCTATGTGCACCAATGGGTCAGTTCGCCCCGAGTACTTGAGGTCCGGGACGCAGAAATCTCTCGGGATGACTGCGCTCATAATTTCTGCTGAGAGGGGGGATTCGCTGTCTAGCATTATCCTCCAGCCGGGCGCTCTACTCCTTCCCTGCATGTCGTCTATCACCCGCGCTAGTCTGTGCACCTTCTCTTCTAACTGTATGGCGCGCCCAGGGTCACGAGCCACCACCTGATCCCACTCTCATTCGACATCATGCAGGTGTTGCCAGAATTCCCTTTCCTCCGCATTCGCAACTCCGCCTTCGCCATCAAAGAATTGCCTCTCTGGGATTGATCTCTTCCTCCCTGGACTTCTCCCCGTGGAACTTGGCTTCCCACTACACCACCAAGTCCGCTAATGGCGGGACTCCTCACCACGTCGCCGTTGTTCCTTCCGACCACGTTCCCCGGCGTCATCCCTCCACTTCTTATCCCTTCTTCTTGACTCTCCCTTCGTTCATTTTTTAACTCGTGTAAGATGGTCATTACAGTATCTATCCGTTTCTCCATCTGTTCCATTCGTTCATACATTGCTTTTTCCCGTGCTTCATTAGCAATCTCTCTCAGTGTCATGGACTCATTATGTCTCGAATCACCCCCTTGGGTACTACTCCCACCAATGTCCATTGTCTTCTTCCCTATTCGTCTTCTTCTACTCTCTATCAACGGAAGCTTTTTGCTCCGATCCCCACAGATGGCGCCAAAATGTTGATGCGGGATTCTAGCTTTTGCTCGACTACGACCAGAGTCTTTCCTCAACAATCGAACTCGCTACTCACAACGAACTCTCCTCGCGTTCCTTTCCTGACGAGCAGAACAATGTCCCGTACGAACTTCGTTCCCGTAGTTTCCTGTGTACACAAAAACAGGTCAGAGCACGCCGGGTGTTTTCTCGGCGTAAACCCTCCGACGCTCAAGTCAGTAATTTAGGTTTTACCCCTTTTCTGTGGGAAAACACTGCTACCCCACTCTTGGCTCCCAAATAAAATCTCTCTTTCTATTCTAATCTCAAAAAGTTCAACCCTCTTACCTTCGTTAGTTACCTTTTTATAGCTATCCTCCGGATTCAGCCTCCCACGATCCACATTCACCATTTCCCCCTGTTCACGGAGCGGGTGGTTGAATAACGTGGTTGTCGGTTGAATGAGTTTCGTGCCTAGATTCCCGGTTAAGGGTGTGCTTCTCGCTAACCGCTATTTGACTGGGTCTGTCAGCCCTAATCTCTAACAGGAAAGGCATTTGTGCCCTTAGGAGGAGTCCACTTCGCACTGTAACCTCGAGGAGGTCGTCCTTGCGAACGAACAGAAGGTACCTGCTCGCTAGTTCCTTCTACCAGGTTTCGCTTGTCTGCTCGCCTATAAGCAGGCTGGCTCTTCGTCTAGGGAATGGCTGGTCCCATCGCTAAATATCCCCACAACACATATTTATAAAATCATGATAATTATAATTTTATTCATTAAAATCATTATATCAATTATTTATTTAATAAATTATAAATATAAATCAATTATAGTATTTTTTTTAACTAAAAATTAAATGAATTTAAAAATTCAATTTCAAGTTATTTGTAAAATCATAAAATTTTAAGTTTACCTTCATTAAAAAATAAAATGTGCTTATTGGGAGTTTTTTTATCATGCCGTGCTTAGCCCATCTCTAATCATACCATGCTTTTAAGACCCGCATGGGTAAAATTCTAAGTCCGGCCTGGCCTACGTGCGTGCCGCGTGCCCTACCGAAGCATGCTCGTGTCGTGTCGTGCCCGTGCCGTCCGGCCCATTGGCCAGTTCGGTATTTCTTTAACTTCTTGCTAACTATAAGCTTGCCAAATGTCAAGATTAACATCAGCACTGAATAAATTAGGAGAAAAAAAAAAAGAAAAAAGTTATCAGGTGCACCCGACAGGTTCCTATTTCCCCACTTCAAGTTTTAAGACGAAAAAGAAAGTCAACCAATAGGCGGCGAGGAGAAAGAAATAAAATTGCTACTAAATAGGTCAACATAGGACTTGTATTTAAAATATACGTTGAAGAAAATTAAAAAAATTCATTGTAAACAATTGAATGTCAAAATACCCCTTATTTTGTTATTTTTATATACATTAAAAATACTATCCTTCAACCGGCCTTTGCATGAGGGAAGGGATTTGGCGACTCTTGAGTCTTTGTAAGAAATAATTTCTTTGAAACGGCACCAACTAGTTTGACTTTTAATGCAATAAACTTCTAGAAATTTGGTTTCTATGCAATTTAAAGGATGAATCTCTTTAATTGTTTTTTTTTTCATTACATCTGAAAGTGTTTACAGATTGATAAATATTGATTAGTAAATCTATATACTGTATTTTCGTAAATGGGTTTAGAGATCAATCTTCCTTATCGGTGTAAACTAGACTTGATTAAAAAGTAAATTAAATTTGCATTCGTGAATGGATGTGATGAGATGGACGGAATACCTAATACCAAAAAAAAAATAGATTTGACGAATTATATTATATTTTTAACAACTTCCCGATAAAATTTTTGATAAAGACGTTCATATATGAATTTCAAACTTTTAAAGAATTTTTAATTTAAATTAAAATCTAAAATCAGTTATCTAAAATTTTAGTCTAAAAAAATTGTTATCTAAAATTTGTTTTTTGGATTTTTATCACTTCAATCCTTTTATTAAGGAAGACGTAAGTGATCCGTTTTTAAAGCTTTTGGTCTTTCATTTTTTCTATAAAACAACAATGATTCAGATGATAAAACCCCTTTTGTTTTCCTAAGAATGATGATGATGATGAGAAGATAATAAGATACCACCTTTAGAGGATGGATTGGGCCATCTGATGAAATCCCAAGAGACATGGAAGATCCCATTGCTTTGATATGTACATGCAAATACCTCAATAATTTAACACCCTCACACCTCCCTCATTCAACTCCCAACAGTACTGCTGTATTCTACAGTTAAACATATATTAATGTCGCTAGCGATGATGTGTCCCAACAAAATAATTAAAATAATGTTGACTTTAGTGTTTCTTAAGCCTATAAATACGTGGGTTTAGAGAGCCAAAATTAATTGTATAGCACTAGAGCTAGCAGAAACATCAAAAACACTCATAGAGAAGCTAATAAAGAGAGAAAATTTAATCGTCAGCGCGAATGAGGAGTGATCAAGTTCGTTTAAATTGTGGCATCACCATACCAGTTCTTGGACTGGGCACTTACTCTTTTGATAATCATAGGGAAACAACTCAACTTGCGGTCCATAAGGCTCTCAAGGTAGATTAATTTCTGTACACTCCTTATTGTCCTTTCTCCTTCTTCTTCTTCTTCTTCTTCATATTCAATCCAATTCATACAACATCATTTTATAGATACTTCATTTGTTTTTGGTTTCTTTCTGGGGGTGTTTTACTTTACCTTTCTGAACCATGGCAACAGTGCATTCACAAGTTAAAACTAGATTTTGATGTAAGTGTTGATTATTTTTAGTTTTTCAATGCAGATGGGTTATAGGCATTTTGACACGGCAAAAATATATGGTTCAGAGCCAGCTCTTGGGAATGCGTTAACAGAATCAATACTCGAAGGAACTGTGAAGAGAGAGGATGTTTTTGTCACGTCTAAACTCTGGGGAAGCGATCATGATGATCCTGTTTCAGCCCTAAACCAAACCCTCAAGTAAGCAATATCAAAATAAATTATCATAGTTCTGTTCTTTTCTCCTAATGAAGATAAGCTCGAAGCTTCTTTTATGCCTCAAATCGTTACTTTCAAGGACAAATCTGCATGCGGGTTTAGCCTTTTTCTGCTATCAGTACCTTTTAAGAAACAAAAACCTGATGAAAACAAATTTAAAATGTCTTGAAAACCATGCTGATGATGTTTTGGAAATGACAAAAGAAGCATGCATGGATAAAGATTTTTTTGTTGCGTGCGTTTGTTTCTTATTATTTATACATTTTTGTATGGAATCAATGCCATGTTGCAGGAATTTGGGCATGGAATATGTGGACATGTACTTGGTGCATTGGCCAGTGAGACTGAAGCCATGGACGTGTTATCCTGTGCCAAAAGAAGACGATTTTGAGCAGCAGCTTGAGTTTGAGGCCACGTGGGCAGGCATGGAGAAATGCCTAGATATGGGCTTGTGTAGAGGCATTGGTGTGAGCAACTTCTCAAGCACGAAGATCCAACGATTGTTGGATTTCGCATCTGTGCCTCCAGCCATCAATCAGGTATGGTAACAATATCTGCCTTCATTTGCAGTTTGTGGCCACCACGTGCGTAAGATAATGTGGAAACAATGTTGAATTGGGAAATGAAGAAAAGAAAATAAAAAAAAAAGGGGGGCAAAAATCGATGAAGAAAATTTATATGAAATTATCTCTTCACATAAACCAGGATCAAAAGGTTTGCAATTAACGTACGTGTAGACATTGAAATCTGAAAAATGTTTTCTCTCAAATATGCAACGTAGGTTCATAGCTCTATGTCATATTAGTATCCCAATTATAATTATAAGACAAATAATAATATCACAGAATAATTTAAATTTAAGGAAGGAAAGAAAGAATAACAGATTGTTTGAAGAAGTCACATTCGTGCATGCGCAAGGAAATTAAACAATTGCACATCAGTTGATCTAACCCTTACCTGTGCCTCATGTTTAATCATTTTTAAAGTCAAAATAGCTGACTCTATACTCTATATCTATTTATATAATAATAATCTTGTCGTTAGAATAGAAATACAATATTATATAATTAAAATGTCAACTGAAATGTGTAACATATACACTGAAATTTGAAAGTCCCACGTCGAGCCTCTTGATTGATTTTTATAGTACAATAAAATAACCATTTCTATATTATCATTCTTTGAATTTATCCAAAATTGGTTTCTGTTGTACAACAATGAAGTCTATTAATAATTTATCAAGATCAAAATTTATCCAAACGAAAAAAAAAAATTATCAAGGTCAAAAGTATATTAATAATCAATTCTTAATTTTTCTCGGATTATAAAATGTCAATGGCATATGTTGGGATTGCTCTTTTTTTCTTTTTTCTTTTTTTGGGCGTTTGATTATAATTAAATCATGAATATGAATTAAAAACAGGTGGAAATGCATCCGATGTGGAGGCAAAGCAAGCTTCGAGAGATATGTGCCGATAACAAAATCCACGTCAGCGCTTATTCACCGCTTGGTGGGCCCGGAAATTCATGGGGATCAACGGCAGTGGTTGAGAGCCCAGTCATCAAATCCATTGCTCTCAAACACAAGGCAACTCCAGCTCAGGTAAATCACTAATTAATATAAGTGATCCACGTCACATTATTCTTTAATAATTATATTTTTTTTTCTCATATTGTTTGTGAGTAATTAATAACGTAGTCTAACTAAAACATTATAATTGTATCTTGTGAAGGTTGCTCTAAAATGGGGATTAACAAAGGGAGCAAGTGTGATTGTGAAGAGCTTCAATGAAGAAAGGATGAGGGAGAACATGGCATCCTTCAATATAAAACTTGATGATGAGGATTTGCTTCAAATTGACAACTTGGAAGAGAGGAAGATTATGAGAGCAGAGTACCTGGTTAATGAAACAACAAGCCCATATAGGACACTTGGAGATCTGTGGGACAATGAAATCTGATTAGTAGACCTATAAAAAGGCCCATGTACTTTCAGAAAAAGATAAAAATTAGCTCTACCTTTGTATCCTTTTAGCTTTTCCTTTGGTTTTAGCATGTGAGCATACGTTGAAACCGGCCAGCCTTGTAGCCTAGCATGGCATGAATTACTTGATGTGTAAAGTGATATGTCAAGTGATTTGCTTCTGTTTTCATTCGCAAATTTGCACTAGAGTTAAGATACTTGCCCCCCCCGCACAAATTGCTTATTAATACCCCATTTCTGAAAAATTCCCTTTTGCTCAATTTTTCCTTGACAATAACCACTTATCGTCCTTGGTAAGAAGAAGAGAATTCAACGCAACTATTGTACTAGAATAATAATGGACTGCTTTCAGTGCAATTATCATTAAGAAGAGTAATGTTTTTATACCTCTAAAAGTAAACCATAAGGATGCATTAAGCGTACATGTTCATTTCATCATACTAAACATCATAGTAATACAAGATCTCTTTATCTGTTCGCAGCTGTGTATACTGAGGGAGATAAAGACACTAAGTGAGAGGTTAATTGACTCAGTTTCAGAGGTCAAGCAGTCATCTTCTGTCCAAAATCCATAATTTGACCCATCAACTGGGTAGAATGGAAGCTGGGAAGAATCAATTCTTCTGGAGACAAAAAGTTCTCCATTGATAGAATACATATTTCCATGATACAAGAGCTTCCAACAAGCTCTTTCAAGAACTTGTTTCCCATTTTGCTTTGTACCATTGAAATTCAGCTGTTTTACCCATGTCATTGCTCTTTAGTACAAAACTCAAGGTTACTGGCAGTTGGCTTCATACCTGTCATTGCCCAAGCCAACATCTATATGTAGCTTAATTTTCTGCCGGCTTCTTATCATTGGTATTGGACACTGAAGAAATACCTTTTTCTATGCACTGCATTAAGAAAAACAATCGCCAAAGAGAGGATTATCCAAAACAATGTAAAATCAAGAAAGCCTTTACACGACATTGAATATAAAACAAGTATACCTGAAGAAGATATCCATGCAGCCAATCTAAGGTTTGTGGGAACGTTGTTGCTGATACATTGACAACAGTCATACCCTGTTGCAAAAAAATCAATAAGAATTTGAGGAAAGCACAAACATTAGAAGGATGATGACAAAATAATTTTTGAAGAACCATGCTGGCAACAGGCATTTAGGAAGGTAGCTTTGCACTGGCAATAATTATACAAAGTCGCACAATAAAATACAACTAATCAATGAAAAGTGTCCAGGTCTTGGATATGTCATGACACTAATAATGAGATAGATCAGTCCTTTGATTGATGCATGAGGATCTAAAGCAAACAGCTATGACTAACTTTCAAGAAGGTATCAACTAGAAGTGTAGCCAATAATTAGCCTCTCTTCAGTTTTAACTGAACAGTTAGCTTACAGCAATGCATATCATTAAGGAACTGATGAATAATACAGTGCCTTGGGCATAGCATACTTTCCATTTTCATAATCGCCAAAGAGCACTTTGAAAATACATGATTCACACAATGCCAAAGGCTTTAATCTCCCAATATTTGCTATATTGCCATATCCAATTAGTCAGGACATGCCAGACTGAAACTGCTAGACACATGCATAAGCATACCTGTGACTTGAAGGAGCAGAGATAGTTCTGAATAGTTTTCAACTTGCTCACTAGCTCATCCTTATTCTGCAGAGGACATAAGAACAAAGTTATATCTTGTCCTAAGGACTTGGTAAACATAAACAATCACTTGAGTAGTCAGCTAAATAAACAAATACGAAAGACACAAATACCAAAAGGAAGTAAAAGACACCAAGAAAATCATTCATTGAATACTGGAAGGGAAGTAAAATAACAAGAAATAACCAAGGGAAGGAAAAAGAACCAGACAAAAACATTCATTATTTGACCCTGAGGGTATCATGTTACCCAAACAAAACTAAACCCAGCTTCTTAGATAACAGCCATTTTTTTTAACAGGGAAAACAGAAGGAAAAGCTTTTTTAACACTGTTAAAGCAACTAATTGTTTGCTAGAGATACTATTCTACTATTTGTTTAAACTTCTGAGAAACTTGGAATGACTAACATTTTTACACTCAGATGCAAATGTCCAATCACAAGAGCCTAATCTTTTATTTTATTTTATTTTATTTATTTTTTTGCAGACCACTTTCTGGGATTCACTTTCTTATAAACACCTAATGCAGCTAAGCATACCCATATTTATGATGAATAATGCAAAAACCTACAAGAATTTAAACTTCCTAAGAATATATAATTCCAGAATTAATAGGCGCAATTTTTACAATAATCAACTAGTCACATTTATGCTTATTCATATTACTATATACAGTATTCACCCTAGACATGCTCATTTTAAGAGTTGATATTCTTTTTGTCTCACTGCCTATAAAAACATGTTTCTTAAGTAATCACTTCTCAAATTATGTTCTCCTTTCGCGGTCACATGTCAACCAGTGAAAATAAGAGTAGTAGTCAAAGAATGAACATTCATATGTAAAAATAAAAGAATTAATAAATAGTTTTACCTGGACCAAACATTTATCACCAAATGTATGAGTCAAGATCCATTCCTCTAGTAATGCCTGCACATGACAACAAAATATTTTAAAAAAATTCTTATACTGAAAAAGCAGACATGCAATGATGTAAGAAATCCTTCCAAATGAAACTGCATGAGTTCATCAGCATCTTTACTGATATTATTTTACAAAATCATTCATGAAGTGGTACCTTAATTACACTCATTCAGGATACATATAATTCACGTGACATACTCACAGATTAATTTCAAAGCATTTAGCATACCCAACCAAACTGCAAAGCTAGAAACAAAGAATTACAACTTCAGAGAAATGAAAAAACACTATTAACTTTTTCAAAAAGAAAAAAGAAAAGAACAAATTATGACACTTGCACTCTTCACCTCCCATCTCCTCATCTTTTACCTCCTTTTGGAGGAGTTAATAATCGTTTAGCTCCTTTCCACATAAATATACCATGGAAAAACTATTTATTAGCATCCAGAAAATAAATGAGCTGCCAATTAGAGACATAATATATTATAAACATAGATAATCACAATGAATCAACAGAACCATTGCAATTTATAGAGCATCAAATACTTAAACCAGTTTAGATTTCCGTTAATGTGAAATTACACCTCACCAAAAAAGAATCAAGAAACTGAAAAATGCATCTTTCATAAGAAACATAGAATTGAGATTTTAGAGAGGATAGTCGTCAGCAACAGTGATATTGGTGCTCCAACTAAAATCTAGATCAATATCTATTTAATATGGTAATTCTTCATCAGCATCTCCCTTAGATTCATGACCTTATAATTAGATGAAATAGTCATGACTAAAGCCATAAATCATTTATCAATGAATATGAAACAGATTTAAAATAGTCATATATAATAACCAGAAACGGTGCATGCTTGTGGTTCACTTTATCTTCCTATTCCTTCTGATATTGGTCGTGTCCTGCATTTTAGTAACTAATTTTTCATGACTAATAGTCATGACTAAAGACATTAATCATTTTTTTTTTATCAATGAATATGAAAGAGATTTAACAGTCATATATAATAACCAGAAAGGGTACACTATTGTGGTTCCCTTTTTTTCTTGTACAGATTAACAGTTGTTGAAGGAAAATTTAAAGCGGCCAAGGTTTCACATCGTTAAGTTACCACTTCACCTAAAAGCTTAAGATAGTAGGTAAGGGCCCCAAACAATAGTATTAACCCTTTGTTCCAGAAGACAGGGGTAAGAACTATAAAACAAAAAAAAAACACACACACACACGCGCGCGCGCGCACACATCCCAACCCTGTAAATAAAAGAATGAGGCCAGACCTTATGATCAAAATCAGCCATCTTCAGAACAATAGGAATAATTATTGGATCAGGACCAGATTTTTCTTTCTTAACAGAAGTATTTCTATCTACCCCTGGATCTTTAGGTGTTTCACCTGCAAATGTTAAATAGCAGTATTTGTTATTCTGTAAAATGGATGAATACATGAACACATTAAATATGTTGCAAATTATAGAGCAATGGTTAACCTTTATTCTCGGAAGAAGTTCCTGCAAGGGCAATAGATTCAAGAGAATCGGCGATTTTATTGACCTGTTCACTAGATATCTTTCCTCCTGTGATAGGCTGCTCCGGGCTGTTGTTGCCATTTTCCCGATCACTAACACAAACACTTGCAGAGTTACTTTCCTCTTGTGTCACAGGATTATCATCTGATGCCACAGATTCAGAGTTTGTCTTTTCTGTTGTGGTAGCTGGTGCTTTACTGTCATCATCCATTAGATAAATGCTGGGGTCCAAATGTATTCCCTGCCAATATCACACACACACACATATATATAACAGAAGACATTAAAATGCAACACGTTAAGGCACACATGATGTTATATTCTAATGCTTACTTCATATGAATAAGCCAAGAGGAAAAAACCAAACAGCATATAAACTGAAGATCAAGCAAAAGAGTTTTGAGTGTTGCAAAGGAACAATTAGTTTGTCATAGCAAGATTTGGCGCTTTACTTTTAATACACCTACACAAGTATATAATTTAGTCCCACAATCATGAGACGAAAATAATTTACCATGCATGAGAATGCATTAAGAACAAAGCAGATCAGCAGGACTGAACTGAATCATGCCACAAAACAATCTCACCTCTGAATAAAACAATTCTTCAACAACACAGAAAAGGATATGTGTTTCTTCTTTGATTGGACCAAGAATAAAACAGGAGCAAGTCTTTGATAACAAGCAATTACACGATTTATTGCATATACAATCTCTTAAGAGCTCTTTTAAGTATTAGATAAAAGCAGTCACATAAATCATTGTTTGTTCGCAAATTCATTATGCAGACTTAGATTTGCCCTTTTTACCCAATTATGAAGAATGCTACACATACATTAATTCCATGCTTTATATTTCCCAAAATTTCAGATCACGTATTAAAATTATTAAATTGCAAATTACGATTTCAATAAGTATCTTAACAAAGTAAATAAATCATTTCATAGTACGCAATTGTGCCAGAAAAGACATTTTAATTGCATATGTATAAAGGCAGCCATAAAAAAAACCATTATCGATGACTTTTCAAGATAAAACAGCAGGACCGAGTAAATGAAATAAATAAGAGGATGACGCCATCATGAGGCTAATCCACTAATTTTCACCATACCTCAATTATGATTGGCTTTCCGTCTTTCATTGCTTTCTTCAAATCACCAGCCAAACCTAAGAATATACACATTCAGAATGATTGCTACAAAGAAGAAAGAGAGGAAATCCATCACATCCTCCAAAAATAGTTCCAACTATCCTGCTTCCCAAATGGTAATTCAGGAAAATCATCTTCCTAAGACGAGATATTACCTTTACGAACAATTCTGCACTCTCTAACAAATTCAGTCACTAGCTCCTCAGAGGAGCTAAAGTTCCGCGCCCAAACAGGAGAAGATGATAATGGTGCACTAAATCAGGCATTATAAGCAAATTAGCAATCCGATGTGGCCCATAAATGATCCAGCTACAACAATTAGCAAAATTATCTGTCCAAAACTTTGATGAATAATAAGGGAGATTTTGCACAGGCTGCAGATTAAATGCGCACAGCCAAGTTTAAATTACGAAATATGCAGAGTTCTCATAAAAAAGAGATGACCAACAAAAGATTACATTTCAAGCCTAAACAGACTATTTCTTAAAGCAAGGGCATGTTCTTAACCAGGTATTCTTTTCCATTTACCACATAACAGCTAAAACAATAAACTGTAGCCAGAAACAACTTTTTATGTTGGCCAACATCTTCCTCCGTTGAGCCAAGAGATTTCTTTTATAACAACTTTCATCATAATAGTGGAAATAAAAAATGCAAAACATGATATAGGAGGAACATAATTAAGCTCGTGACATACTCTGTTGATGTCCGCAGCAATTCGTACACCATATCTGTCTGCAACACAAAGAAACACATCAGAGGCAATACTACACATCTCAAAAACTGTTAGTTTACATAAGGGTTGAGATAAATAAGAATAAACCTGTAAGACATTAGGCAAATTTAGCCTCTGTGCAAGTTGGGTGGCTATAGTCGACTTTCCAACGCAGGCAGTTCCACAAACAAGAATTACTAATGGCACTCTTTGATGGTGAAATCTAAATAAAGCAACAAGCAAAATAATGTTATTTGAATGAAGAACCTTCCAATCTCTAACACTTTATTGCTTTTATTTAATTATGTGACAAGCCCACTTTAATTTTCCATGGATTGCAAAATACTATCAACATGTTTTATTGGTAGAAATTGTATACAACATATTCACTAGTAATGTTATTTGAATGAAGAACCTTCCAATCTCTAACACTTTATTTTTTATTAAACGTTTGGTAAAATTTGTTTCTAAAAGTTATGTGAGCTTTACAATCAGATATATTTGGCAAATCTTATCATTAAACAAATGACCAAAATGGATATGAAGTTAAATAAAATTTATTTACACAATTATAAGCATACACACACACACAATTAACTAAAATAAATATTTTTATTTTATTTTTATTATTATTATTATTTTTTGCTATCTCAATATAATTGGTAATAATAATAATCTGTTTAAATTTAATGATTTTATTTTCTAATTGAATAAGGATAATTTTGGATTTTTATAATATATGTGAGCATATATATGGAATTATATTAAATATAAAATTGATTCTTAAAATCAGATTTTAAAAAACTACTCTTTTCCTACTTTTCATATTCTGCTGTAGGATAGGGTGATTTTACCATAAGTGATTCTAAAAAAAAATTTAACAAACACCAACATTAACTTTTAGCTTTTCAAAATCACTTTTAAGTCTCTCAAAAACAATCCCAAACAGGCTCTAAAATGAACAAGATTATTTTCCAATAAATTCAAAGGGAAAAGCATCAGCCATTAATCCAGAAAATATAAGAATTGCTATGATTGAGATTGCACTAACCTGGTCATCATCCTGTAACGACTTATATATTCTTCTCCATAGCCCCTTCGCTCCATAAGCTGTACATAGAGTCCTATGAGAAGGTTTTATATAAATTTAATAGTGTCACAAGCCCTAATTTTGTAAGTAGTGCATGTTTGGAATCAAATATTCACTTATTTCAAATTATTTTTATCAAACACAGATGATTTGAGTTGGTCTTTTAGATAGATCCAATACATTAGCAATCATCAAATAAGTGATTATCAAACATAAACTATTAAAAAATAACAATTATTCTACCACAATTCCACATATGCAATAAGAGACATGCATAACCTATTAGAGGCAAGGGCTGCAGGAGTCAACAATATGTAACCCATATTTAGGACATACCTTAAACAGATTAGCTTCCAAATCAGATTGCGAGCTGCAAAATGAATAGGGCTCTGATGTTTGTCAAGAACTGTAAAAAGAATTCAAGAAAAATCTTTCTTTTTTCGTTCCTCTTTATAATAAAGAGAGCGATAAGGGAAGGATGGCATACACATCTAGAAGGCTGTTGTCTACAAGTAGCTTCTTGAGTTCAAGAGCAATTTTGATAGCCACGTGATTTGGGATCTGAAATCAACAGAGATCGTCTTTAAAAAACGAAACAAAAATGAAATTGCCTCTTTAAAGAAGTCATTTATACCAAAACTGAAAATTTAAACAATAAACATAAAGTAGAATGAAATAAAAAAATCAACAATCAATTATCACATCAGGCCACAATTTATCATCCGGCAATAAAGCAAACAAACCCTGCTTTTTCGGTTGAGAGTGCTAGTGCTTTTAACACCATCAAAAGCATTGCATGTTTGGTTGAAAAACACAAACTAGTATACCGTCAAATACTTTTAAAAGAAATTGTCAAGCATATGGAATTCTCATAAAATACTTCCAAAACTCACCCAACACTTGCAAATTTCAGCTATCCAATTTTTCAATCAATCCATAAACTATAATTATTTTTTGAAATAATAAACAGTTGAAATAATTTAAGTACGGACCTTAGTAACAGTCAACATTCTGCTGAGCAAGAACCTGGAGAAGACATAGTAGTGATCAGCATTATCACCAAGCCACACCTTCACCTGTAAAAGTAATCAATCACGATTGATCATGTGATATAATATTCATGTAGTTAGTTATTAAGAAAAATGAAATTTGAAAAATGAAAAACGGAAATTGAAACCTTAACAAAGTCGTATTTAGAGACGGTGTTACGGCAATTGAACTTGATGTTCGATAAAGAGAAGACGCTGCTTTTATCTTCGGCGTCTTCACCGCCGCTGGCGCTGTTGTTGCCTTCGTTGTCGTTACCGTTACTCTTACTATTAGGGATCAAATCAGCTGCTTCTTCCACTTCTTCTATGTTCTTCTTCGTTTTCTCTTTCTCCATGTCACCACTGCTCCTCTAATTTGAGTATTGGAATTTACCAGGTTTGATTTTTATTGCCCTTTTCGATTTGTCCTGGGCGGCCAGAGTGGCCCTGTTTTTAACCGACAGCAAGCGTTTGCTCAATTTCATTCGTATTGTAATTTAAAATTAAATTAAAAATAAATAATTTATGATTTATATTATTTTAAAAAATAGTAATATAACCTTGATTTTATGTTCCCCCCTCATTTCATGTTGCTGTTTCATGTTTCATAATTAACATTTACAGTTTCCTGATTAACCTTTTATATTTCATGCTACAATGAACACATTTTTTGTATCCTTCATTGCATACTTTAAGTTATATGCAATATTGAGTTCTATATTTCATGTGTGTATGTCATATTTCATATTAACCTCATAGATTACATCTTTGAATTTTTTTTTCATGTTCTAAATATTCCAAGTATCTACTTTTTTTTTCTTTTGGGTTTTATGTTTGAGATTGATATTTCATATTTCATATTTAATGTTCAATGTTTTAGGTATAAAGTTAAAATTTGTATGTTTTAAATGTTTTATATTTGATATTTTTTCACATAAATAACATCTCAGGTTATATGTAAGACATCATAGTAGAGATGACAATATAAATTATGATACCATTTGTTGATTGACACAACACTACACAAATAATATTCCTATTATATCCATCTTGGACCACATCATTACCTTTAACTCTTTATGATATGAATATAATATTACAGGAGTATTATAGGGCTACTGAGTCAGGGTTTCAACTATGCTAACATTCATTATGTTCTTCGGTATGTGTGGATCGCTCTCTACAACAGACTACAGAGTTACATCCGTGCTAGAAGCACTCTGGAACAGCAAAATTTCGAAGTACACTAATTCACCCAGCAATACGGAGAACAAAACAAAAGCCGAAAAATGTGTAGAAGGAGAGAGAATTGTTTTATTGCTACATTTGAGAAAAAGCGAACGATAAATACATTACTAACTATATGAACTACAATTACATTTAAGCAGTCAGATAATAACCCTAATCTATTGCCAAGTTCCAGTTACAATCTGGAAATGAACTAGCAAATACATATAATCATTAAAATTATGTTCTAAGACTGAAACATCTTCTCGGATGTTTGCACTTGATATTGAAATGAGCAAAGGCATCCGGCGATCTGCAAATTTATCATACTCTTTCATCTCTCGGCTGGTATTCACCGCTCATACCAGAAAGTATGAGACTAAACAACAATCTGCCTTTGTGAACACAATATGAGACAAACCAACAATCTGCCTTTGTCAACATACAAGTTAACTGGCTAAAAATGGACAAGGAATCTGATTATATTTGATTAAGAGAATTTCGCACAGAAACACCATTTGGACAGTGGCTGGGATCGTGGTATACTGATCATGAGAGAAAAACGTGCAAAATCTAATCTTGTTGAGAGACTAATTCTGGCCTCACATCTTCTTGAAAAATTTACCACCTCTCTTCCCCATGCCAGTCCCCACAAGACTTGACGCAAGAAGAGATTTGGTGTCCGGTCTCCATTTCAGCTCTTTAAGGACAGAGAACAGTGTTGAAAGTGCAGGAGAGACTTCACCGTCCTTGATGTTCTTACAAGATACTACTCTTAGACTTTGAAGCTCTGTCCAGGAAAGAATCACGGATTCCAGGCCTTCTGTTGTTACAAGTGAGCAACCTTCTAAGGATAGAAACTTTACCCTCCTGTGGACAAAGTAATACCAACAAATTTCCAATCAAATAATTTTTTTGAATGATTGTTTTCTATTGTATAAGTCAGTTCATGCCAGTCAACTGGCTACTAAAGTAGCTTTCTCTATTGTAATTAAACATTCTAAATAAATTTCAACATAAACTTGTTGAACCCATCACTCCCCCAACCCCGTTTTTTGGGGTACAATAGCAGATCAACCATAATTACATGGTTTATTTGCAACATGGTAGTATAAATATGCCCGTATACAATCCTATAATTACTGAAAATCAATTATACAGCTCATCAGTTCCAAGCTTAGTAGTTCCACTATAGATCTCCTTTCCAGCTTATATCTGCACATTTGTGAGTGTGTGCCCACACATTATACAAATTCACAATTATTTCATTTTGAAAAAGGTACAGCACATAATTGTTTTAGTGATGACATCAAACCTACAGTAAGCACATCATTTTCTTGTGGTTCTTAGAATTGTAAGCACTTGTAAAAATGTCAGGCCGAAAAGACCTAAATTTGGAAATATAGACAACAACAGTAACAAAGACGGTGGAAATAAGAGAGAACCTGAAAACATCGGCAAATCTGAAAATATCATCATCCAGTCCCCAACAATCCTGAAAAACAAGCTCCCTCACAGCTTCAGATACCCTGAACAACGCTCTCACACCTTTCTTATCTCTCAACTGACACTTATGCAAGTGCAACCGTTCAAGAGCCAGACAAGAACCCAAATACTCATCCGGGCCCGGACTCGGATCAATCTTCTTACACGACGCAAATCTCAAAGTCTTCAAATTCTCACAGTACGAAAGTGCAGCCAACCACCCACCATCCATCCTATGATCAGAAAAGGTCAATTCCTCGAGCATTTGACAACACTGCCCAATCGCTTTAATCCCATCAAAGCTACCCTCACAACCGCTAAGCTCAAGCTTAACCAATCTCTTACACCCTTGAGCCAAAATGGTCAACCCAATATCCGAAACCGTCGAACTGTAAAACCCTTCCACATTTCCAACCAGTTTCAAGATTTGCAAATTCTCACACGCAGCAATCCCCCGCAACACATTATCACCACACTTATGCAACTCCAATTCTTGCAAAGTCAGGCACTCTTCAGCCACACTCAACAAACCGAACTCACTAGCACCAATCACCACAAGCCTCCGCAAATTCGGGCACCCACAAGCAAGCGCCTTTAGCCCTCTATCAATAATTTCAGCAGGCAACAACATACCCCCATCGTCACAAAACCTCGAAAAACAAGAGTCAATATGCAGGGACACCAATCTATGACTCAAAAAGACACCCGCATCTATCCGTCTCACAAAGCACCCAACAACCAAATCAACATTGGACAAATTCGGGAATCTGGAAATCAACCTACCGGATTCAAGAAACTCCCAATCGAGCACTTTGAGGGACCGCACAAGCCGACCCTGAAGATTCAGCCAGCGTTTACAGACCAACGAGTTAGCGTTCCGCTGCGAAACGGGGAGTTTCGAGAGGATTCTGAGGAAAATATCGTCGGACAACAAAAGGGTACGGTCGATTCGCGAGAAATTCGAGATTAGGGTTTTGTCGCCGTCGGGCAGTGACTCCGGAAGCTGCATAGTGAAGACCACGCGTTTCAAGGGCCAAATGTCCGACCAGCTCGGCGCTCTGCTCTTCTTCGATGACAGGTTAGGGCTTGGGTTTTTGACCGGGATTGGGGTTTCATTTGCTTTCTCTTCTTCTACATACGGCATCGTTTTCGTGTCCGGTTGTTGTTTTCCCGTTTATCATGTATCTCTTCCTCTGCTTGCATCAAACTAAACTTCAAAAAAAAAAAAAAAAAAGACTTTTTGCTTTGCTGCTCTACCGGAAACGACGTCGTCAGAAATGCGATGGACTTTCGAACGGTGAGCGAGTGAAGCAAGGAAGCTTTGAAGAGAGAGTGTGTGTTTTGTCTTATGTGTCTCTGGTTTAACGGATTTGTAAGAGTTTGGTGGGGCATGTGGTGGTTTGAATTGAAGATAACACAACACAGTCCTAAAAATCTTTTCTATTTTTCTGAGTAGGGATAATAACATCTGTATCCTTGTTTTTTGCGTTTTTTTCTCAAAATATACTACTTTTTACTTTTTATATATGCCAAATAGAAACCCAATCAAGCCAAGTAACCAACCAATTAACATGCCGTCTTCCCCTTCTTCGACTTCCTTCTTGCCCAGTTTTTCTAAGCTGTTCTTTTATAATCCTTTGGCTGGGGCCTCTTTGTAAGTAAAAATTTTTTTAAGAACTATCTAAACATCAAATTTTGGAAAGTATTTTTCTATAAATCTTGGTTATTAACTACATAACAAATTCTTTTAGACCTGGCAAAATTAATCTTGTCTTTTTTTTTGTTTAATTATTTTCAATCGTGAATTTTATTTATTTTATATAGACACAATCATGTATTTTATTTTATACATCAGATTTAAAGAAATGTGATGTGTGGTGTAATTTATAATTAATGTTTAAGTGCTGCACATTTTATATCTTAGACTAATTAAATAAATATGATGAGGAGAATTTATTTTACCTTACAAATTTATTTATTACATGTCAATTGACTCTATCTGACTTGACAGGTTCTTAATTTTATGAAAGATTTAGGTGACTGCTTATGAAAATTTATATAACAATAATCATGCTATGATTTAATAGTAGAAGTTACTTGTTATTAAGGGATGAGTGGTGATAATTATAACCCAATACAAAAAAATTTCAAAAGTAAAGATTCAAAATTTATTTTAAAAAATACACAAATATTTACTTAATTATTATAGTAAAATTTTAATGTTTGGTATATTTTCGTCAGTACCTTAACAAATATAATTTTCATTTAAAATATTTTCGTGTTGGTCGTTGAGGGACCTATTTGATACAGTAAACAAATCCTGTCCCAAGATTTGAGAAATATAAGAAACTAGGGTGCAAAAATGTTATTATTCCTACAATCATTTTTATTTTTCGGGTGAGTTTGCTACTTTTTGTCAGTATCTATAAATTTCAAAATTTTGTTTTGTAATTTTTATTTTTTTCTGAAAAAGTCAGTGTCTGAGGATTTCAAATACGCTGTGCGGATCGCATGACATGATGAATTATTTCTCGTGGTGTTCCCACGGCTCAGTAGCTTCTGTTTCTTGATTTACTGTAACGAGCTCTCCTCGTCTTATCAAAATCTATATTGACATTTCTAAGAGGAATTACAAAATAGATTAAAAAAAATAACTGGAAATTTAAGGTAAATTTATAATAGACTTTTATTACGTTTACATCCGAGGAGATAACTAGTTAATTCGTTAACCCCCCCTACACTTGAGTTTATGGTAATGAAGTCATAATTATGATTTTCTCTTTTGTCTTCCAACTAAAACCCCAACAAAATAGAATAAAAAGTTGTCTTTTTTCCATATTGGTTCAAGCTCCTATGAGTATAATATTTAGACAACTCAAATACCAAAAATTATCCATTTCGAAAAAGGAATGGGGTGCCTTTTTTTTGTTTTTTTTTTTTTTTTACCCACCAAATGAGATTATCCGAAATTAACATAAAAGTCCAAAAATCGTGATCCGCTGAATTATTAATTTAGAGATAACGGCGTGTTGCCATCGGCATAGCTTTTCTAATTTACTGCGGCTTATGATTTACACGTGTGTGTCCCAAATGTGCGTGCAAAGTAAATCAATATCCTCATGTCTAATTTATCCCTGACATAATAATAATGTGTATATTAACGGTTATGAAAATATCCACATGAATGGATTCTTGATGTTAAAACGACTTGACATTGTGATGGCGTTTTATCCTCAAGTGAACGAACTTACACACCACATCTTGAATTAAATCAGTTTTTTTTTTAATTTATTTTATTATTATTATTATTTTCTCCCTTTTTCTTTGCCTCCAGGGTATTGGTATTTGGTTTTGTTCCCCGCTTAGACACAGGGCGGGGTTCCCACAAAAATAGCCGTTACACATAGCCGTTCATGATTCAAAATTTTTCTTTCGAAGTGGGGTGGGGACAGAAGAAACCACAGTAAAATGATAAAGATAAAGCTCCCCGTATCAAAAAAACAATTAACAGTCCCCAAGAAAGCGTCAATCTTTCGTAATAAGGAGATTACAGACACACCGTGAATTGTAGTACCATTTGCAGATGTACAAATAGATAGATTGAGTATGATGTTAATTTCATATTGCGTACGTTTAAAATCGGACTATGAGTACATAAATAAGTCAACCCAAATCAAAAGATGTGTAATTCAATTACAAACCGAATGCCACTTATTGTTGGGAAAATATGCTCTTTAAAAGCATATGTGTTTATTTAATTGTAATAAATAATTTTTCTGATTAATAAAATAAATGAGGTATTTTATTCAAGTATCTTAATTGCATTAATATTTTGAGTAAAGTCCATTTGATCAAATTATATGTATTTATGTGATCACTATGTGGATTCACAGAAGACATAAATACAAGTTATCTTATGATTAAATAAATTATGTTCGCAGTTGATAAATAAAGTTGGGCACTTTATTTAGGTATAGACTGTAATAAATTCATGAATGATTTATCTTAATCACGTATGAATTTATTGATGAAGATCTGACTACATTGAAACGAGGATCATATATGAGATTTAATTAACTTGAAATGAGTATCGATTTATTAAATCTCATAGGCATTGATTTTTCTTGTAATTTTAATCTTGAGTTAGTTATGATTTCATGATTGTAATTGTTATTCCATTTGAGTTACCAATGGGCGACACACACACTTGTGATCAAGATTACCCGGTATCTTGGTGGAGGCAATTATGAGTATTGGAGTTATAGATTAACAATATAAAATTTTACGACACATCTCTTGATGGGTTTTTGACTGATGATCATGTAATTTCTGGCCAGAGTGTGTCAACATATTTAGTATGTTGAAAATGATCATTAGAGAAAACCAAGTAAGTATCAAGGAATAAGATGTAATTAAATCGATTGGACGGTTGAGATATCGATTTAATTAATGATGTGGTATAAAGGATTATCCAAGTAAAAAAATTAATGCTTGGCAGGCGAATTATTATTCGAAAGATACAATTATGGAGGTCGATTCCAATCTTATAGTGGAGTAGAATTGGAATTAAATAATTATATTTGTTTAATTACAAATTTAATTATTAGCCACTATTGTATGTCCCAAATGATCCGGGTTATTTCATTTAATTGAAAACACCATCATTGGACCCAAAAGCAAAGAAAAGCTGGCGTATTAGGTGAAAATCATAATTATAATATTTGTTAAAGCAGTATGTTATATTGAAGTGTAAAAGGGGTTTGTGATATTTTACTGAGGTGGTCCCCTAGTTAGTTACACATTCTCTCTACTTTTACGTAAGTGGAGAGAAAGTATTTAATTTAAATATTTAAATATTTAAATTAAAAGGAGAATTCTATTTTAAAATAGGAATTCTAATCCTAACATACTAGGGTTTTTTATAAGATATTATAAAAGGGGTATTTTTCTCTCTTTTGTGAGAGAATAGAATCCCAGAATTTTTGAGAAAAATATAGAAGATATCTAAGAGACGCCAGTTGCAATTGGGAGTGGTGAAACAGACGCCCACACGTACAGTGTTGATCGATCTTGAGTCATAGTCTGGAAGATCGTTTGGAGACGAATCTACAACTCTCAATCATTCGTCTTCTCAGATCATCAAGGTAAGAATTTCTAGATTACACCTATTCCCTCAACTTCAAATTTTATTGAGTGGAGAGCGCAAGCGTTTGTATAAACTCATTATTCCAAAATTAAGGTATCTATTAAAAGATTAATGAGAATAAATTCATGAATTAATATTCAATAGACTAGTGTCCTACTGAGTATTTGATTTAGACTCCCAATGAATGTCAAACTATAAGATATCTATAAATTATAACGATTTCAAAGCTAAAAAGGATAAAATACGCCGTTACGAAATGGTAAAAGAGTTTGCTGTCCATGTTCCGTGTTGGATTGGATGGGCAATACTCAGACAGGTAATAAGTTAATCTATTCAGATAATCTATTTAAAAGGTTGTTGGGATCTCGAAAAAAGTTGTACATTGGAGTCGGCCGTGCAAGACGGTGGACACAAGACAGTAATCAAAACCACATTCCATACAATCCAGGGAATCCATAGCTGGCTTCCTTTGGAAAATTGAAACAATTAGCTGTTTCCATCGTAAGTCTAGGGACAGGAAGAACCTTGACCCATGCTGATGCTCTGCAAAATTAATTGTAAATTGAACAGTACCAATAGATGATGACGTTTGTATATATCCTGGTTTTCACATGCCTTTTTCCTCAATTGTAAATGTGAGATCTCATCCATTTTTCAGTCTGTTCTATTTACTTGTGGGGGTTTGACTCAAATTTCCGGGGACGTTTCCGGTTCTATCATTGCAGTGTCCGATCCAGGTTAAGATTCCTCCACAAACTTTTAATCACAAATGCGAAGCGAGAACAAAGTATATGTAACTGAAGAGTTAAGTATTCAGACTTATCCCAGCAAAATTTTGCTACATTTAGCTCCACTCAACTTCAACATGTCTAAAGTTACATGCACATAGGGACCAAAATAAATCTCACCTTAAATTAGTATATTGTTTGATTAACGAAACAGCTGAACTTATTAAATATCATTCAGATATTAATGCAAAGCAAAAGCTGCAGATGAATAAGATCAAGGACGAGGAGCTGCCATCTGCTGTTTCTTTATCCTCTCTCCTTGTTTCACTAAACTGTATGTAAAATGCAACAACAATGAAGTTAGATGCATTATTTTTGCCAGTAGTTACACTGGTCCTTTATTATTTGACTGAATTTATCCAATCAAAATGTGGTTTTAGCCGCCGAGGGGACAGTTCCAAGTGTTTCATAAGTTAATGATATCTTATTAAACATTGTTGGGCAATCAAACCTGAAAATAGCAATTCCTAGACAAACGAGCACAGGTAAAAACACGACGAAAACACCAGTAAAGCAAGCCGAAAGCAATCCTAGGCCATTTTGCAAAAGAGCACCTATTGGTTATACAATCTTTTGACTGCCTAACATGACCTAATAATGGGTATTGCGAACTTCAACAAAAGCATAAGCAGAGGCAAAAGTTTTTACATAACTAACCATGAAGACATCAAAAAGGAAATCAGAAAACCCAAGACTAGTATAGAAGCAAACAAAAAGACAACAAAAAAATTGACATGGTGATGCCAGGGAAGAACGTGGGTGGCAATTCTATGGCTACATGCAACAGGGAAGATGCAAGGTCAATAAAACACGAAGTTTGAGACATGGGCTGAATTATGTACCTGACATCATGAGGGGTGATAAATATCCACTGGGATCCTTGTGCCAAAGCAAAATCCACTAATGTATCTAAGCTTATTTTCCGGCTAATTGCATCCTGGAGATCAAAAGTAACACATAAAAATTATAAAATTCACATCTCAAAAGGGACACCTATTTCCTGGATACTTCACCATACCAAGTAGAAAAAAGTACATACCCACTAAAGTCAATAGAAAAGACATTTAAATAAAAACTGACCATGAACACATCAAACTCGTCCATTGCTCGAAATGGAGCTTCTGTCATTTCGTGAAGAGCCAATGCAAAGCATAATGTTGAAAATGAGCGCTCCCCACCTATTTAGCAAGCAAATTAAAACCATTTTAAAGTTTAACTCAAGAAATCAATCCACCAGGTGAAAAGTACAGCCAGAAAATTGATACTCTCATAGTCTTATAAAACTAATGAGGGGAAATTAAGAAGGAGAATGTACATGCCTAACCAACTGTTGAAATAGTTCCAAGGCATGCCTTGGTAGAAGAATTAAATTTCTTATTAAAAAAAATCCTAAAATGAAGGAAATTAATAAATAAATTTGTGGGTATTGTTCGTTCAGCTAGTGAGATCTCTAAAGTTGGTGCAAGATGCCGGGGAGGAATTTGGCTTGTATTATTTAAGAGGAATTACAACGGTCTCAAATGAAGCCAAAAAATGCAGAATTATCGGAAAAGGCTGAGGGTCCAAACTTCTCGGAGTAATTCAACTCCATATTATTATTAGTAACTGACCACACACTGTGCAACTAATAAAATTTGTTGGCGTTCTTCAAGTTTACAAAAGCATGATTGAAGACCATCAATTTTGTAAGTACTCTAGGCCCAGTAAGTATTCTAGGCCCAGTAATTAACTTGCAATAGAAAGAGGTGTAGACAGAAGAAAACCTGAAAGCCCCCTCGTGTCACGAACATTGCTGCTTGATGCATCTTGGGGCATCTTTACCTGATAAATAGAATGCACAGTTTCAAGATTCAATAAAATTGAAAATGCAAAGTAGAAAACGTTTCCAACTGTCTAGCTAACTAGGAGCATAATTCATGCATGTATAACACAAATGGTCTTACTCGACTATACACAGAACAAAAAAAGTACACAAAGGGCACACAACTTACCTCAATGGAGAGAGTCTTTTCCTCATAGCTAATATTAATTTTCCCGCTAATCCCCTTCTTTCCCAGATGGCCATTAAATCTAATTGAAAAAAATTGGTTTATTACGAAACCATTCAAACATCATATAAATGTATTCTTGAAATGAGAAAATAGAAAATCGAGCACTATAAAGAATGTGATATGGAATATAAAAAACAGCAAATTCATACTGCCAAGTCAACTGACGCTTCAAAAGAGTAGCATTTCTTTGAAACTTGCCCCATCGCGAGTCCAGCGCTTCTCGACAAGCCTGCAATTTAGAAGTCAGAGGAGAATGGTGCTTTTTTGTGTGTGTTGTCGCACACACGCGAAGGGGGGGGGGGGTTGTGGCATGGAATAGTGTGAGAAAATCAAGCCGTTAATAAGCCAAACCGGCAAAGAGGATGATGAATAGCTAATACAAAGAAGAAATAAAGAGAGAGAAAGAGACAACTCAGTGAATGGTTGAAAGTTATGTATACAACTTGATTTTCTAAATTCATGCTATAAAGAAGCCTGCAGCATATGCTAACAATTTTTTCAACAGTAGTGAGTGGAGAAATGAAGAATCCAAATTATCTGCGCATCTAGCCAGTTGACTCCATACTTCAGGGTGGCAAATAGCTAATACAAAGAAGAAACAAATCATTGAAGAAAGAGACAATTCGGTGAATGGTTGAAATTTAAATTGTGGATACAAAGTTCTATACACAACTTGATTTCCTGAACTCAAGCTATAATAAAGCCAGCAGCAGCTGCTAACAACTTCTCAAGTGTAGTGAGTGGATAATTCACCTAATTTTATAAACCTAAAGTATCTGCTCATCTTGCCAATTGACTTTATTCTTGAGAAGATGCTTTGGAAGGAGCACTTCATAATGTATTGTACAATGAAAAATCCAACAATTTAAACACAGAGTCCGAAATGAAAGAAAACAACACATACAGATGAAAATTGAGAACTTGACTCCCTCTGTATTTATGATCTTTGTGCTAATGACAGTTGCCATACCACAACTTAACACTGAATAGGCTTTAAAATTTTAATGTGAACAATACAAAATCATAGATAATTAGTAAATAATCCCTCTTGCCTAACAGATGTCTTGACTAAATTGCAATTAATGATTACAGAAATCAATAAACATAAAGGTTATGTATCTTGATATACGAAAGAGTAACATGAATGTCTCTAGAGCATTCCATTCCTTCTTTTGTTACTCGCCTAAAAGTAACAAGTAGGCCGACCATCTCCCTGGCTATCCCAGCACATAAATAGGGCCTAGAAGAATTTTTTAGACCATGTCCCAAGAGTCCTCATTTAATAAATATATAAGTAAAATAGTTTATCTCTATCTACATCCTTTCTCTGTTTAATTAATCCCTTGTTCCGCTCTTTCCATCCCTTCAAGTTCTTCCCTTAATCTATCTTCTTTGAAAGTCAAAAGAAGAAAAAACAATAGAAAGATCAGGTCGCTTCATTCAGCTGAAAAAGATGAAAACAACTTGACAAGGCAACAACAGCTGATCTGACAAGCAGCCAATCTGAAAAAAGCATGGACAATTTTTGCTCCTTAACCCTTTTTTGTTTCTCTGTCACAATCACATAGAGAATCTCAAAGACCATTCTACGTTTTCAAATGGTTTGTGAAAGATTTTGGAAAATGGACATGACCTTGAATCAGAACACATCATTAGAAATCGTAAAAGGATTCAAAATAAGGTTTACTTGATAAAAGGGAATAAGAAATTGCAGAAAAAAGGGGTAAAAAATGCAATTGAAGGTAAACAACAATGTTGGAGAACATAGTGACAATTGGATACATGCAATATATCAGTGAGAGTTTAAATAAGCTCCTAGTCTAATATAAATGAAAATAAATGTGTACAACTTACCCTCACTTTTTCCCCAAAAGCTTGGTAAGTTTGCTGTTTTCTTAAAATTTTATGCTCTTTTTCCTCATACAACATCCTCAAGTCTTCAATTGATTCAGAATATCTGCTCAGAAGATGTGTGTGTAATTAGAACCTGAAGTCGTCAAAAGGACATAATGAAGACAATTTATGCTCATACTGGTGACTCTCATGCTTAAGCCTCTGATTCAGTCTGTTTACTCGAGCGCTGAGTTGTTCAGGAGTGCTACCATCCCAACCTCCTAAAGCTTCAATCTCACTCTCAGGACAAATAACAGAAGCCTTTCTGCAACTATCCTGCAATTTAACCCAAGTATAAAACTATTGCTATCGATTGATGCAAGAACAATTGCTTTCACTTTGAAAATTTAGAAACTACAGACAACATCGAAAAGCTAACAACAAAATTTCTGCCATTTTTTGAATAATGTATAAAATGTACCTGACGGAGAAGTTCAAGCTCCCGATACTGCGACTCTGCCTCTTTGATAGCATCGACAACCCTGGTTCTCATTACATCTTCATAGTGAGCCTTCTCCTGAAATAGAAATTTGATTTCTGAATATAAAAACTCAAGAAAACAAAATTACAGAAACAGCATGGAAGCACTGAAAGAAGTTTAGAAAAGAATAGGAAACCGATTCTGAAGTTTGTAGATTTTTTTCTATCTCCATTAGCTCTTTCTCTGCTGCCTCAAAGGTATCAACCTCTTCTTTTGCTGACTCTACAAGTAGTATTATAGAAGAAATCATAAGGATAAGTATAATAGAACTGAACACCAATCATAAAAACATTAAGAAGATACCACATAAACTCTGAAATGATAACTTAAGGTCTTCAACTTTAGCTTCTGCTTCATTCATGCTGAATTGGAGCTTTTCCAGGATGATCTCCTTCTCTTGTATTTCCTCTTGAATTTTCTATGAAACATTCCACAACACAAATAAAATTATAAAGGGAGATAAAACAGATAACATACTAAAGTACAAATTGAATTTTGAATGGTGTCAGCATTATGGAACAAACTGAAATTTCTTGAGAAATCTCATCCACTGCTGATGCAGATGGTGGACCAGCATCAGCAGCAAATGAATTCTTCACATCCTGAAAAGCTAGTTCCTTTGACATCCGATTCCGTTCCGCACTAAAGCACCTCCTCTACACAAAAAGAAGGAAACACAGGATAACAAACATGCTGGTTAAAACTGAGTATACAGCAATAACATAAACAAATAGTTAGGACAGGATTTTCCACAGGTGAGCTGTAAGTAGTCTTCCACTCTGCTATTACCTTAACATTTTGTTGATGTTGTTGAAGATCCTGAAGTCTTTCTTCTGAATCCCTCTTCCTCTTTCTGCATTGTTGAGCTTCTTCCTGTACATGTAACGCAACTCTTTCAAGATCCTTAATCTTCTCGTCATAAGAACCACAAAGGCGGCCAGTTCTGAGCCTCCTGTTTAATGGCAGAATTGTCTGGACTGACCCACGAGAAAACCTAGGGATATCAGAAATGAATTGAAGTCTTCAAACTGGGAAATATAAAAGGAAAATAACTTTGATTACTGCTCATACACTGCTGAAGCTCAAAAACAGAAACCAAAAGATATCACTGGCTGTCAGTGATTCACTGTGTGCTGTTATTGAGCTGTGTTACCAATTTTATCAATGTTCTAGTCTAAATATTTCTTGTAATTGTCATTAGTAAGAAAATACAATAAAAATGTAGTCTTTAGACATTCTCTCCACCTACACGGCTCCTTCTCTCTGTTAACATAATCAATACCAAGAGCAAAGCAAATATGTATGAATTAAGTAACCATAGTTCATGTGATGCTACTCAAGGCTCAAATTCATCAAACGTCCAGGACTCATCCAAAAACAAAGTTCTTATGGTTTTAGAACAATATGTAAGATCACAGTAATGGTTCCTGCAAATTGTTAATGTTGTCTGTTTTAACTCCCTTTCTAAGATTTTACACTCTCGTTACAAAGAAATAGCAACATAATATCTCAATTTGTTCAAGCACCACCTTTCTTAAATGCATATGTGCTTTACTAAGAGGGCCACTGCACACTACTGCTTAACTATCTTTGTAACCTTTATATCCACTCCCCCTCCCTCTTATCTCTATGCCTGGTATACAATAGGGACTGTCAAACTATTCCCTATAACTCTTTCCAGGGTACAACTTCCCTGTACCATTTCCCAAACTGCAAAGAACCAATGCTCCACCTCTGCCTCCACAAAAGCAAGAAGTGTATATAATATACTTTAAGCATGCAGCGTGATCTGTTGTAAGACCTTGCAACTATAAGTTTGAAGGAAATACATAAGAACCTGTCAATCAATTCCCTATAACTCTTTCCAGAGTACAACGTCCTTGTACCATGTCCCAAACTGCAAGGAACCAATGCTCCACCTCTGCCTCCACAAAAGCAAGTGTATATAGTACCTTAAGCATACAGTGCGATCTGTTGTAAGACCTTGAAATTTTAAGTTTGAAGGAAATACATAAGAACCTATGCAGTTACTTTACCTTCAATTGCCTCAGACAGCTCTAACTATCAATTTTACAAAAGTTATGCTATTATAAGTCAATTAATCATACTGAATTACCACCAACCTAAAAAAGTTGGACACGCCTACAGCATGCGAGGAACAAGAGTCAGACAGAATCACAACCACAAACATTAAGAAACAAACATAACAACAGGGAAATTCATCCGCAAGTAACAACAGGGAAATTCATCCACAAGTCGACTTGGTCAAATTGGCCCTAATAACAATTTTAAGTTACCAATCAACTTGAAATCTTTGATTTCTGAGTACAGCAGAACAATAGCATTTAGTACTCTTTTGTTTATGAGTACAGCTGAAGAATAGCATTTAGTCCCTAGTAGGCCCCAAATGTGCAAGGATTTGTGGGACAGTCATGGCCATCCAAAAACAGCCATTTTGCCAAGTGATAATTTACTTCATTTCTAAAATTGGAGGGAATTCAAACACAAGATTGTATTGGCTCTAGCATTTTAAGTTTATCAGTCAATCCAAAAGCTTAAAATGAAAAGAAAAGATGCTAAGTAGCATTTAACAGTTGCACCCTTACAAGCAAGGCATGTGAATGAAGACCAACCGCCAGAACCAAAAATATATAACAGACACAAAAACAGCTTATTATAATTTATTCATACGGTTGATGGATTCAAACACAAGACTACTTGGTCAACCTGACGTGACACCGTATTAAAATTACTATTTGAACTCAAAAGCTCATGCTTTTGAGCCAAGTTAGTTACTTAACAAATCAATCTAACACATTCCTTCAAATATTGACCAATAAGAGAAACAGGAAAGCTCGATGAGCTTAAATAACCTATAGAACAAGCTCCTCACTTACATTTTATGTCCGTCCAAAGTGTAGACCTCCTTCAGATTTGAAATTCTTTGTTCAAAAGCAACAGCTTTTCCCACATCATAATCTCTAACAAGAACTTGCCTCTCAGCACTGCCCTGAAGAAAATAATCAACAAGGACATTAAAAGATGTTGAAGAGCCACAAAAATCTGAGAGCAGTCATATAGTGAAGAGAAAGGTTACCATATCCACCAAGACATTTATTACGGTAGGATTATCTGATTGTAAAACAGAAAGTGTAGTAGGGTGCTTTGTATGAGGAAGCATGTGGTGGGGCAAGCTCAATCTAAACAAATAAAAGCACCATATGAAGAGGAAAAATATCAAAACTAGAAATAAAAATAGGGGCAGTAGGCACCCACCAAGGCAGTTAAAATCAATAAATTGGTCATCTACCTTGGTCTTGAAAAGTCATATATGATGATCTGAAGGTGGTGATAGTTAGCTTCTCTTGCACATCCTCTGAGAAGAAGAGCATCCTTATGATCAGTCACAATAAAAGCATTAAGCAGCCTCCCAATCGCTTGCTCAACAGCAGGAGCCCATGTATCCCCATTGACCAGGGTCTGCAGTATATAAAAGCAAAAGTAGCTTCAAGGGCGAGATCTTACCACTTTGAAAAGAAATTGGAGAATAACAAAAGATTTTAAAGAAAAAAATCCAGACATCAAAACATGCAGAATATCACCAACAACTACCACTACAAGCAACGAAATATTCAAACACAATATATAAAGAGAATATCTTTTTAATACAACACAATATAAACAAACCCAAATGCAATCATCCAGTTTTCTACCACTGACCACATGGGAACCAATTGGACCAATGGGCGGACTTTTAAACTTATGATGATGTCTCTCAATAGCACGTAAAAGAGAAATCACTCGGTCTCCTCCAAAAGCTGTAACCTGCCAACAAAAAAGGGTCACAACTGAATATACAATTAAGTGCTAAAAACCATGCTTACTACATTAGTGGTACGCACCTTGTTGGTTTGATGTTGTTGGAGCTCACGGATTTCAGATCTTATCTCACGACACTTCTTATCATAATCCTCAATCTAATAAACCAAGATCACAATCTCTTGAGTATAAAAAATAGTCTAGAAAGAGCAACCGTTTTCTTAGAAGAGAAAACATTGAATTTTTGGTCCATAGGAGTAGCATACAATTAAAACAACTTGCAAGGTAAACAACATAAGACACACCAATTTCCAGTAAGTCAGAACCCACAAACCAAAATAAATTGTCAATGCCAAAATTCATCCCCCAAAAAAAAAAAAAAGAATAAATCAGCACGAAACGACAGTTTGTCTTGCTAGAACTTTTTATCCTCAAAAATAGTAAATGCAATTACACTAAAATGTCCCTATAGTGATACTCTATATGGGAATAATCACAATATAGTCATAAAAATTATGGTCCCCAATTTGGGTAAGTTATAAATAAGAATAAACTCCACATTATAATAAGTTATGGTTTTTCTAGAGCACCTAAAGTAGATACTTCTACCTTCTTCTTTATTATCCTTATCATAAGGTTCACCTCCCTATCTTAAGAAACTTACCTCCACATAATAATAATTATCTGTATATTGCAAAAAATAAATGCTATATTACATTAAAGGTTTAAGATGGAATGAAATATAAATCTAAATTTGCTTCGGAAAATGATTTATTCTTTAAAGTTGTTACCAAATCATTGTATAATATTTATAAAAATTACATTAAGAGAAAAACGTAATGCAAAAGTTTAGACTTTTAAGATGACTTTGGATATTTTTAATAGTATAAGATTAATGTAGTGCATACTTTATCTCTATATCACTTGGGCTAAGGATTACTAAGTCAAATCAATAATTTTTGTAACTACACCTCTATTAAGTTATAATCTCCTCAAAGTAATAAAAATAATTTGTCCCAAACATTATGACGATAGAGAGGTTTTACTGTATAAAACTTAGGGCAACTCAATTTTGTCTATTACTTGCTAGCTAGCATCAAGTATACTTTCATAACTGATTTACGAGACTAATGCAAATAAGACCCTTGACGTTTAGTCAATCCAAATAATTGAGAGATGAGTAGAAAAACATCCAGAGAAGTCAACGTTGCTTATTTCCAATTGATTCATCAAAATGATAAATGAGTAACGTGCAGGAGATTCGACAAGATTATCCCTCACAGAAGAACAAGTTCAACACAGCATATTTTTGAAACACAGAAAAATAATATAAACTTAGCTTAATCTTATGCTTCATTGGTCCTGATATGCCAAGCATCGACTAGAGACAGATAGAAAGCCAAGCAAGTAAAGGGTGAAACACCAGCTTCACAACACTATATCAAACAAAAGTGTATTCCATGTCAAATGGTTATGGTATCCAACCAAAATGCAACCCAGTAATAGGCCAGGGTAAAGAACAGAGAACATAAACCAAAGACTCAGAACCATGCAGCACAATTCTAATCAATGGATGAGAATGATCTGTAAATGAACAACTTACCTCATCAGAAATCCTCTTTATTTCATTCTTTTCCTTCGACAGTTTCTCAGACAGGGCGCTATCTTCTTCCTTCATTCTGAATTATCATAGTACTAAACAGGATGAAGCAAACCTAGCTTGGCAGAAAGTTAACAGATCCAAACGAAATGAAGAAATGGACTACTATATAACCTTGAAAGAGTTATATTAGCGGCATCGACCTCACACTGGAGTTCCTTCAGCTTCGCCTCTATCTCAGATTCTTCAGCCTGTAGTAATACCAAAATTGAAAAATCATTCATTTCAATGAGGTTTGGTAAGAGCAAACCATTTTTTCATAAACAACTCTACATCAACATCATATTATCAAAAGCAGAGACAGATCCTAATCTTGAATTGATAAATAAGCAGCAGCATTTCCACAATGCAGAAATAGACACAAGACCTTAGCAAACTAATATAACAAAATAAGTGTAGAAACTTGTTTGGGCATTAAGTTCTCTCAGGATTAATTATCTGTCATACAGAATTTACTCTGGGTCCATTTTCTTTCTTTCTTATTTTATTATTTTTTTTCCCCCATGTTATTTGGCTTCTAAGTACTGTCATATTTAACAGAAACAATAGAAGAAACTGTAAGGGTTTATCCCCCAAAAAAAAATGTAATCAGTTATTAACCACCCTGTGGCTCCTACATATATATATATAGATAAGAAATGGTTTGTAGGCATGCATGGCATTTTATTGCAGTCAACAAACCATTTGAATACATTCAAACATATATAAAGCTGGCAAAAGAATCTATTGGAAACATCAAGGTCACATGAATGGGCAAACATATTTGAAAATTTGGAAAACTAGCAAGTAAACTTAGTTTATTCTTCTTTATTTTTTAAGTATTGCATGAATGGAAACAAAACCCCTCCCAGCCCATGTGAGTGAGATCCAACCCCCAGATTTCTGATGCCACATCAAGATGTTCTACACTAGCAGGTAAACTTAACATATGATCTCTGCTGCTCACAAGAAGTACAGTATTTTATCCTCTTAAAGATGGTAAGAACCACGTAAGTTTTATTCTCTATTGAGTCACGATTTCCGAAACTCAAGTTCCCAACACTATTCATAAATGTGCAATTTTTTTATACAAAACAAGACGCATTATAAACAAGCTTTAGTAGTAAATAGAACTTAATAAAATAAACATAATGCAAGTTTAAGAAATGAGTGTATATTGAGAGATGAAAGGAAAGAAATCCTAACAATATATATTAAATACTTCACTTGCTAACACAATGTTTCTCAATTATGTCTAATTTTATGACCATTGCTACGAATCAAATCCCAAAGACCATGCCAACAATGTGCCTAGATCACCCACCACTCAGCCAAGCCAAAATCAACATTGCATGATTTTTAAATATTGTTATGACTTCTACAAAATGTTAGTCTTTCAAGGGTTTAGCATTTTCTCAAATGGGGGCTCTATCCTTTCCTAGTCCACATTGAAATCATTAATTAAGAGCTCATGGAATTTCATATCAAAAACAAAAAGAATTTTTTCCGAAATGATTCTTACAAAATCAATTCAAAGAAAACCTGTAGTGTTGAGGCATGACATGAAAAGGAAAATGATATACCACAATAATAGTCAGAAAAAGCCAGAAAAGGAAAATCAAAAAACGATTATGGCGAGTGAAAAAACCTGTGTATTTCTAACATGTTGCTCCTGAATATCATGGACTTGTTGTTCAAGCCCTTTGACACGATTCATCATCTTCTGCATGTAACTTGTATTACGAACAAGCTCTCCTTCTAGCTCAAGCTTCTCTTTTGTTGCCTACGATAAGCATTTTACATTAACAGGGGATAGAATAAGATTTTAAAAATTATAAGGAAAACAACCTGATAAGATGAGAAAAGGCTGTTAAAGAGCACAAAAAAAATGAGAAAAGGATAGAAGGCAGATAGACTATGAAAAAAGAAAATAAAGAAAATAATGAAATTAAATATAATAAATTGAAATGAAACATTCAGGCAAACATCTTCAAATGGACAAAACAGATCTATTTTAACTTCCTAATGACGTTAAATTCAAATGGAGAACATGCTACGCTAAGGATAGCATCTTCCCCCACCAAAACTTAAAAGAGACATTGGTTCTGTTTAGTTATAGGTACTTCTAAATGACTACATTTCAAATTTGATCACTTTCAGAACAATAAAAGAAAAAGAAATTGCAGATAATAATAAAATACAAAATGAATTTCCAATTACTTTATAAAGGAAACACAACCACTTACTAAAAAGTCAGATGCTTACTTCACATATCACTATACTATTAAATTTTTTTTTTTTTCCCCAAAATTTCTCTTTTAACACTTACAACAACCAAGAAAAGGGCTGATAAACTGAAAGAAAAGAACCGAGCAACAACCTCTGAAATTATCAGAATTTTATTTTACCCAGAAACAAATATCCCAACTTCTACATACCAAGGAAATAGACTGCTGCAATTCATCCTTCCTTCTCCTCACTTCTGATGTTTTTTCCACCAAGACCGCTATTTCAGCTTTCTTCTTCATGAAACAGTCCCTCAGTGACTCCAATATACTCTGTGAAGCAAATACATAACTAGGGAAGTAATTTATGAACCAGCATCCTCTACGTTAGGTGAAAAAAATATGTTCTAAGTGCTACAACTTCGAAAAGAAAAGTGTTAAAGCAAACCAGAATCTCTGAGACCTAAGATAATGAGACAAACTTTAAAAGAATGAAGACATCCATAAGATTCCCATGAAATCAAAATCATCCTTTCCAAATATCAAACAGATAGACATAATTTCCTAATATTAAAGAAATAGGCGAGCAAGATTTGAGAATCCAATGTGCAGAAATTATAACCAGACTTATTCGATCAAAAATAAGATGTAGACAATTAAGAAATAAATCTATCTAAACAATTTCTCCTTCCTGAAAACCATGAAAATGTGAGGTGGCATTAGGTAGTTGAAGGATCCATGACCAACCAAAGATCCACACCCCCTTTCCCCAATTAAAGAAAAAAAAAAAAAAGAGAGCGAAAAGAAAAGAAAAAGGACATACATTATTTCATTTTAGCAAGATACTTCCACAGATCTTTTTAGTAGCAAAATTTTCATATTTCTAGGTTTTAACACATTACTTTCGTTATCCATCTCTAGTTGCACTCGTCAAATAGTATAAACACCAAAGTAAAGAAACAAAAGAAAAAAATCAAAAAGATCAAGAATTATGCAATAAACTTTGGATTTTAACATGGAGAGAGGATTGGTACAATTAAAAGCATACAGAATTCAACATAAGTGTCATATAAAGTTGTTTATAACTCACATGTCTACTGTCAATTTTAGCTTGGCAACGAGGAATGCGATCTTTTAACTTTTCAATCTTCAGAGTTTGTTCCTTGAGTTGCCTATCAACATCGTACACCCAAGACCATGCAAGCTTCTTCTTTAATCGCTGCAGGTCTTGAGTTATTTCTTCCACATGTTCCATGTTTCTTATTTTCCTTTGCAACTCACTAAGTTCCTTCTCTATCGGCTTTATTGTAGCCTCCAATTCCAGAACAAGAGCATCTGCTTTATTAAGGTGGTCGTAAATGCTTCGTAGGAGATCATTCACTTGCTGGAGAAGTGTGGCCTTGAAAAAGAACTGAGAAGTAGTGGAAACATCAATATAAAATCGCACATAACCCATTTTAAATCATATGCTAGGAAACAGATATAACCTTGAATTTATCTTTGTCATTCCCAGAATGAAGAAACTCCCTGCTTTTGTCTTGGCTCATTATTACACACGGATTCTCAACATCAATCTGTAGAAAGTAAATTACATCTTAAACGTCCAAGTACAGAATCTGAGGTCACAAGAGCAAGGATAACTTTCAATATGAAAATGAGAAACCAAACCGGGAGAACGGTCGATATCACAACGCCCAAAGAATAACTCACATTAAAATGATCTGTCAGTTCAAGAAGCTCCTGCTTCCGACTGGCAACTCTTTTCCCTGTCAATTTAATACAACAAACCTCTCACACCAGTAATTCAACATCACAATAAAATCAAATCAAAGAACTAAAAGTAACGTGAGAACATGAAGTCAACCTTGGTGATCCTTTAGAACAGTGGTGCTAGTAGATTCAGTAATCCTGCGTTCTATGATTATGGAATCACCAAATATTTCTGGCTTAAATGCATCTTCACCCTGGTTTTTTAACTCAACTTCAACCACAGCATAACTAAAAGTACAATAAAACACATTAAAACACAAAAATATCAAAACTTTATTGATTTTTCAACAAATTTTCAGCAATTACGAGAGACATAACCTATGTGAATTTCAAAAATAACAAACCTGCAACCAGTTTTAATAAAATCCTTCAAAGTAGCGGCCCTTTGAGTCCCTTTGGCTCGGCACCCAAATGCAATACACAGAGCAGTCAGTATAGCACTCTTACCGCCTACAACCACCATGAATCCAAACGACATGTCGTATTTCAGAAACAATTATCAATTGTTTAAACTAATTCTACTTAAATTAAGCATCAGAACCGAAAAAAGATTAAAAATTTGATAAAGAGGAAGCTCAGTGCGTTTACTTCCGTTTTGACCAGTGATGAAATTGACCCACTCGCCGAGTTCTATTTGAAGGCTACTGTGGCACATGAAGTTCTCCAATCGGACTCGGGTTATTGTACCAGCTCCGGAACGCTGAGGGCCGTAACCGGATTCCGAACTAAACCTAGAATCCCCCATTCTTTTCCCCACCTTCTGAGCCCTAGAAATTTAGTTGCAAAAGAGAGAAGATCAGATAAAGGGACTCGGATGGGGAGTGTTTATGGCGGGAAGAGGGGACTGCTGCGTGTGTGTCACATTATGTGTGACTGTGAAAGTGGGAGGCTCGGCCTCATTAACAGGGCTCCGATCATCGGGTTGTCTTAAACTGGATAAATCAAGACCGTCAATTTTTTTTTATTTTTCTGATAAGCGGGCCCACGGAATGGTGACAATGAATTCGCGTGCGTTTTTCTTTTTCTTTTTTTTTTTCCGTTCATAACCAAATTAATTTTGGTATAGGTCAAAAAAAAAAATTAATTTTGGTGAAGCAAAGGTTAGTAATTGACTTTTTATATACAAGAATAATTTAAAAACCATTAAAATATGAATAATTTATTATGTGAAATAGCATACAATTTAAAAAACCATTAAAAAATCAAGGTGTTGGAATAATTGTAATCAGTCAGCTACATTTTATCCCATCGGACCATTTTTTTTTAAATTTTTTAATTGAAAGCAAATCTAGTCCATTTTAAACGAGAAAAAATATTATCTCATTCCAAAACATATAATTCAATTCATATCTCAGTGGAATCATACTATTTAAGTGGTTTTAGAAGTACGACAATAGATTTTGATTCCGTAACCATTGGAACTTTGGAAGTCGCAACTTTGATAAAAAAAAAAAATTTGTAATCTTTGACTGCTGTAAAATTTCAACAAACATTAGGGACTGCATTGTCAATAATGAAATATGAACATCTCACCATTGAACTACTTTTCCAATCAAATCTGAGGTTAAAAAACAAAATGACAAAATTGAGGCGAACACGAATTGCTGTTTCAGACGCTAGGAATTTCTTTAAATAACCTATTTTATGAAAATTGTAAAAGTTATAAAACAGTGATGGCACCAAGCAAATAATATTGGACAACAGAATGAATAGATATAAAATGTTGAGATTGACACATTGTACTTTGATTACATTATAAAATTTGATCAAGACTAGAATTGGCTATATGTTACAATGATATTTTTTATGTATCTAAGATCAAGGACCTATTTGCAATATTTCCAAAACAATAATGTGGGAGTTTTTGTTTGTGATTTGTGATGAATATAAAACTTCACTTCCAATTTGTGTTGATTTAGTACTGTCGGATACACTTAGGTTTATAAAGACATGAGAGGACACCTTGGAAATCAAATGTAAAGAATTGAGCATTGGAGTAATAAAGTTATTATATATTCTAGTAGAATCCTCAAACTCAATTGGTGCCGTGGAGGTGTAGACTTTGCAGGCCAGTGTTGCGAACCAAGTAAGAGCCATGTGTTGCATTCTTAATTTGATTATTATTATGTGGGCTGCATGTTGCACTTAATATGTTTTCTTCAGAATATGTAATTCAAGCCTTCGTGGGTTGCTTGGCTAGGGATGCTGGATAAATTAGGGTTTCGTTATTTTAAGGTGATTATTGGGTTTGTGATTTTATGATGATAGTCAATTTTCGTATTTTATTTTGAACTTGATTAACCGTTAAATTATGATTCGCCTTCATAAATAAGTTAAAAAAGTGGAGTTAGCCTATTATAAATTGGGGCTACTCATAAAAATTATTTTTAGTGATCAATTTCTGAATTAAAACAAAATTTATTTTATTTTATTTTTCTATGATGAAATTATTATCTTCAATCTCGTAGTCTTGATTATTATCGTGAATCTAATGATATACAGTCGTTTAGAGTAGAGCTAACCACATCGTGAAAATCCTTTCTCCTCTTAACTGAAAGCTAACACGTCGCTTTATAATTATGTTATCAAAAACGGACAAAAACGACCGCATGATGTAAGTAAGAAATTAAAGATCGATTCTTTTAGCAGATATAGTATTTTTTTGTTAAATTTGTATAGTTAATTATTACCGATCGCAGATCGTATCTGATAGAAAACTGTGAGTATTATCTAAAAGATAAATTTTTAAATATAGATATTTTTTTTGTTTCATAAATAATTAACTTTTTCAATTTTACAATATTTATGCATTATGTCACTTCTCCCTATTACACCATAAATGACCATATGATATTATAGTTAACTGAATACAAGTATCATAACACCATATGGTGTAATAAGGAATTTGCACAAAATATGCATTTAAGCATCCGCACCAGACAAACATGGTATATATGTGTGCACATTTTCTATTCCTTTTTAACTAGCTATTCAAATATGTTCAAAATGGGATAGAGCAATCAAAATAACATAAAGTCAAATTATTTTTTATTTTGTTAATATTTCCCAAATATATTAATCTGATATCTTATACCAATAATTTTATATTCTCACTTTTTTTTTCCTTGGGTGCACCAAATTAAATCACCTGCATCTTACTATTGTTCGTAGCATAATTTAGCTTGTACACAAACCCTAATCAAACGGTGCAACCTTGCATCAGCAGTTATAGAAGTCATTTACTTTTTTATAATCACCATTTGACTTGATTAAAAAAAATTAAAAGCCCCATCAGAGGGCCCAGAATCAAGTTTGTAATTTGTGCATGATACACGTTCTTTCCACTTGTCCACTACTCACTCTATATTTATGTTCTCATTCTCAACTCACACACAACACTACTACTTTTATTAATTTTTTTTTTTTTTGGTAAGGAGCATGTATATTTACTCTGTTACCTTCTGGTTTTGTGCCTCTAGTGAAGGAATGCTTGTCACCTACTCCTTTTAAGTTCCCATTCTCAACTTGGTCTCTCCATCACATCTAGTGAAACAAGAAACAAAGAAACCAAACGCACAAAACACAACACTTTGCTTACGTGCTTCGATCAAATCTATGGATAAGCACAGGATTTGCAAGATCTGTAACAGACGTTTTGCTAATGGCAAAGCCATGGGAGGTCACATGAGATCTCACTTTGCAAAACTTCCGATTTCTCCATCAAACATCAACCCATCCCCACCAAAATACCCATCTTCATCTTCTTCACTGAGTAACATGCAAACTTATCGATCTGTAAATAATCGACCTTTTTTCGGTCTTGAAGATGAAAGTGAGGCTGAGTCCTCGAGGAATTCGACGAAAGCAAGATCGAAAAGGCCTTGTAGGACGATTGAATCTGTAAGTAATTCAGTTACTGAAAATATTTTGTCCGATAGAGAAGTTGCTATGTGTCTTCTAAAGCTTTCAAGGGATAACTGGTTACGAAAGGACAAACAAGTAGTGGTTGCAGAAGCACCGGTTGATGAAGATGATTATATAAGAGACGAGAGCGATGATGACGACGACGACGAGGAGGATGAAGAAGAAGATGAGTCGTCTTTGGTTACGCGAACTAATAAATACAAGTGCAAGACATGCAAGAAAGAGTTTCGATCTTATCAAGCATTAGGAGGACACAAAGCCAGTCACAAGAAGATTAAGATTCATCATAGCGGGAGTAGTGCTGCTGCCGCTGCTGGTGATGCTGTTGTTATGGATCAAAGAGTCTTTAAGTGCCCGTATTGTGACAAAGTGTTTGATTCTGGCCAAGCCCTCGGTGGGCACAAGAAAATTCACTTCACTTACTTAGCTACCCCTATCACAAAAACTACTTCAGCAAAATCATCTGGTGCAAAATTTATAGATCTTAATTTACCAGCCCCTGAAGATGATAGTGAAGTAAGTCAAGTTTAATTTAGCTTCCGCAAAGTTGAAATTCGAGTTTTTGAACTACAATCTAATTTATTTCCTATGCTTTTTGTTTTGTAAATGCAAACAGCTTTGTAATCAATCTTTGATACACAGTTTGAACTTTGAAGAGCTTAATTGGTTCATCATGAATATGTTGTTGGCTTATTATTCTTCTCCATTTTGTCTTTGGCTATTTGTTTTGTTACTGGATGGATGAATTTCATGACCCTGGAAATATCTATTGTCTTTTTGCAGTAAAGGGTTTTGCACTACTTAGTCAAAAATAGAATAGATACAAATTAATAAGGTGCACCTATGAAAGGAGATTACAAAATTTATGTCCCATTTAATTACAATTTTAAATATTATAGTAATTGCTAATAAAGTTCATGAGTTTTCTTTGAAACATATATAGGAGTTTCATGCAAAGAAAGTTACATTGAAAGCTACATATTGTTTGGCTTCTGAAATATACAGCTGTTTTTTAGCTTTGCCAACAGATTTCCCTAGTTTTTCTCATTAAATTTATTACTAGAGAGAGAAATTAAATTAAATCTTTTTTTTTTTTGTTTTGGTTTTGGATAGCTTTACAGATGGTGAAGAAGAAGTCAAAGAAAGCCATGGATTTCCTGTTTATCTTTTCCAATTTAGATTCTCTCATAATTTAGTTTCTCTAAAAACTAGAACAAATTATGAGTAATTTTGGTAGTGCCAAACTGCCATGCCCATGCCCCCTAAAATCTCCAAATTTTGTTTCTTAATGTGAAGAGAAATTAATGCTTGCTAAGTTTACATTATTTAGTAGATTTTTTAGTCTCTTTAGCAAAGTGTGGAAAATTGAGAAGATGCCTGAATTAAATTGTATTTTTTAGTCTCTTCAGCAAAATGTCTTTTAATTTTGGGTTATACATAATAACATATATGGTGCCTGGTTCAAGATTTTACCACATTATTTTAGCCGCAAGTTTTGTGGCAAATATTAAATATTGCAGTTACTGTGGAGTAGATGTAGATGCCCCGTGTATGCTTAAATTTAGATCATCATTTGCCTAGCTAGAGAAAAAAAATGCTTAAAGATATAATTCAATTGAAAGGCCATTGTTGTTGTGAAGGAGAGTTTAATATTAGTTTCATACTTCATTCAAAAAGGAAGAAAATTAGATAAAATTTTCTTTGATTTTCAATTTCTATTAATAAGTTTGTGAATGCATATATATGGTACACAAGGTAATAACATTATATATCAGAACAGATTCAAATTGGTGAGAGGTATCGATATTTGTTGCCGTTGAAAAATTAGGAAAATTCGTCTCATCGATTACTTACATATTTATTTATTTTTTTCGTTATTAAAAATTGAAACTCCAGCAACTGCCACTTTTGGCCACTTGAACGCCGCTGGCAGCTGACTAGCAGTGTCTTTAGAGGTTAAATTTAGCATTGTTGCAATCTTTGTTACAAGATCTATGCAGCCATTGTTGATGACTAAGCTCTAGTTTTCAAGAAATAAGAATTGAGAGTTACGAAGGCAAACGCGAGGTTTACTCATTAGCGATATTTGTGATCCGCCCCGGTGGGTTCCTATATATGGCTTCATAAAACTCGACCAATGTATACAATTATATAAATATCGTCAATGATTGATCACATCTTGTTTTTTGGGAAAAAAAAAAAAACTGAGTTGTGGCTGCAGAAAATTTAATTCTTTACTTTTAGTGGATGGGCGTTTAGGTCGGGTTGAACCGAACTGAAATAAACTTGGAATTGACTTCAATTTTCAGTTTAGTTTAGTTAGACCCTCAAAATTCAAACATATTAAAAATTTAAAATCGATTGAGTTTTAATTTGGTTCGGGTTAGACAGCAAACCTGATCGATTTTGCTTTAAAAGAAAAAAACTAAATATAAAAGTAAAAAGATCTACCAGATCCCACCCAGCCTACTAAATTTAAGAAACCCTAAGCTAAGCTAAAACTAATCCACAATTCAATCAACTCGACGCACCTATTGTGTCGTGTAATTATAATTAGGGATGGCCCCATTCGGGGAGGATATAGGGATAATTTTATACCCAATTTCTTATTCGGGGAAGGGATGAGGAAAATTTTTTACCCAATTTCTTATTCGGGGAGGGGACGGGGATGAGGTGGAATCCCCATCCCCTACCCATTTCCCCATTTTAATTTTTATTTTTATTTTTATTTTTATTTTTATTTTTTAAAATTACTAGTAAATAAATTATAAAATTTGAATTTTAAAATTATAAATATTGGTTAAAATAACAAATATCAAAATATTTATATTATTAAACTTTTAGGCCTAATTAACTAATTATAGTCCTAAATTTTTATTTAGGACATTAAAAAGACCGGGTAGGTTCTATTAGCCCAAAAATTTTGTTTTAATTTTAAATTCATTAAATATTTTAAACTTAAATCTATTTTTATTTATTTTTAGATGTTATAATTGTCCACAGCGAATCACAATTTTAATATCTAATCTAATCTAATATTTGCTCTTGATTTGCTCCGACTTAACTATTGTGCTATAAAGGGAAAGTCCACATTTATAAAGTGCCCACGCTACCATAGAAAAAGTTAATTTTTAATCTAAATTTGATTTTATTTGCAACAATTTTGTATTAGACTATTAATTTGTTCACGATAGCTTGTAAAAAAAGTTTATATCCCTTACATGCTGTGTTGATTACTATTTTTTTATTTTAATATGATTAACTTAAAATCAAAAAAAATATTAGTTATTCGGGGATCGGGGACGCTCGGGGATCCCCTGTTATTATTCGGGGAGAGGATGGAGATTCTCTCAAGTAATTCTAACGGGGACGGGGAGGGGAAAGGGACATATGCAAAATATCGGGGATGGGTACGAGAAGATTGGTCTCCTCCCCTCCCCTCCCCATGGTCATCCTTAATTATAATATGGCGTAGCATTTGCTTTAAGAGTATAAAATTGGAATCTGCTTAAAAATAAAGCAAGCAGTAATTAAGATTCTATTTAGTATTGAGGTGTTATAGTTTTTATTAAAAAAAAATTGTAGCAGTAAAATAAAAATGATGCAGTAAGATAATATATGATTTATAAATAATTATTTTAAATAAAAATAATAAAGATATTATATTTTTTTATTATACAAGTGTGATATATATAAAATTAACTTAATTTTTAAAAATATCGGTAAATATTTATCAAACACTTTAGAACTGTAAATTTTAAGCTATACTATTACTACCCAATCAAACATACCCTAAAATGATTAATTAGTTCTGTTAAACCCTAATTGCTCTTTTTTTTCAATTGAGTACGTAATTGTAGCAAACAATTATAACCATATATTGCAGAGGAGTACTATATATTGTCATCTCTTATTTATGACTAATTCTTATAAGATTACTTGCCAATAAACTTTGGTGATATGTACAATTCAATAGAATTGATAATGTGTAATTAATTTGTATCCTATTTATGTCTGGATAGACACCATGTCCACCATTCCAAATAAAGCATGGAATTGTGTACCATTCCAAATAAAGCATGAAAACTCTTGTTGACAAATACATTTAAGAGCCAGAGTCTATCCAAGTATATTTCTTTCCTTTTATTTATAATAGAATATCTGTAAAAGATCTATTAATTAATTAATTAAATAAAGAGTATACTTGTTGGAAGTCATCTTTTAATAACAGCTTATTTATTTTAATAAAAATAATGATCAAATTAGTAGACAATAACACATATTTTAGTGCAATAAATTTTTAGTACACTCAAATGTGTGTATTTATGTCTTATAACTTAGTCCGCACTGGTAGTGCACGTGCATGCTCATAAGCCACGCATGATTTTTCAAAAGCAAGTTGTTAATTTAAAGCACATGTATGCTTAACTACTTGGGTTTAGCCCAAGTGGCCAGAACCCCTCCCTCACCAATGTGAGGGAAGGGGTTCGAGCCCCCGCAGACGCATTGCAGGGGTTTAATTTAAATTTCCTTCCTCGGAGCCCCAGTGCTTGAGTGAAGGCAGTCTTTCTCCCAGGAGGGGAGTTGACGTCCCTCGAATATTTGAGAGGGTTAAAAATCTGAGCGGTGCCATATCAGAATTGATGTAAACGGGTCTCAGTATATGTATGATTGTAAATATCATGAGCATTAGTCTCTTCAAAAAAAAAAAGCACATGTATGCTTCACCTGTGTGCTTATCATGCTTGCTTGGAGGCCGTGGGCATATATGTAAAGTGAAGAATTGTCCCAGTGCTTGAGTGAAGGCAGTCTTTCTCCCAAGAGGGGAGTTGACGTCCCTCGAATATTTGAGAGGGTTAAAAATCTGAGCGGTGTCATATCAGAATTGATGTAAACGGGTCTCAGTATATGTATGATTGTAAATATCATGAGCATTAGTCTCTTCAAAAAAAAAAAAGCACATGTATGCTTCACCTGTGTGCTTATCATGCTTGCTTGGAGGCCGTGGGCATATATGTAAAGTGAAGAATTGAAGCAGCTCTTATTATTTTCACAAATTGAATCGAAATAGATCAATTGCAAGAGAGAAGAAAATAGAGACATTGAGAGAAAAAGAGAAAGAAATAATGATGTGTTTACTTGAGAGTTTAGGGAATGAGAATGAAACTCATGTTCACTTGGCAAAATATAATTTGGGAATGTGAATAAAATATGTGGGTCTCACATAATTTAGAAATAAGGAATGAGAATCTCATTCCCATAGAAGGGTTGGGAATGGGGATTTCTATTTCCTGAACTGACTTTTGTATCCCTCTAATTTTTTCATATTTCCCGAATTACTCTCGTTCAAATCACAATTAATTTTATTATTTTAAATGTCGTTATTATTATTATTAAATTTTATTTATTTTATTATTTTAGTTATTATTAATTATTGTTATTATTATTTTTATTAATATTATCATTATTAACATTTATTATTATTATTAATTTTATTTTTTAATTAATATTATTTTTATAATAATATTTATACATGTATCTAGTTAATGAAAATAACATTATTTAATACAATGTGTATTTTAGTAAATTAATTCTCATTCTCATTCCTCATTCCCATTTATTTTGTCAAGTAAACACATCAATGACATTTCAGCACATTCTCATTTATTTTTGTTAAGTAAACATTGAAATCTCATTTCCATTCCACCACATTCCTATTACATGAAGTAAGTGCACCATAAAAGAAAAGAGGAAAGAGGAAAAAGAACAAAAAATAAAATAAGAAAAGAGATGCCAAGAGTGAGGAAAAAGAAAAAGAAATAAGAAAGTTATGGAAATTGGAGTTGGATAATTAGAATTATATTGTATGGATTAGTAGGTAACAAATTTACGAAGTTTAAGAACTTATAATTTAGTTTACGTTATACGTATAAGTTTTAATATAAGTTTGAACAATTAATTTTTGAATCTTGCATCTTAAAAGAAATTCAAGTGCTTAAAAATTTACAAGAGCCCTAATGAACCCCATAATGAAAAAAAAATTGTAAATAAATTACTAGCATTACTATTATATATTGTATAAGGTATTTATGTTTAGTAATATGGTTTGGTAATTGATGTAGGACATGCGGGAGTAAACTTCAAATGGGAATACTTATAGCTAACAACTTTAATTTAGATTTGGGCGCATAATTAACATATTGTTTCGAAGTTAACAAAAGCACTATTGTGACCCTTTTCGAATTTTTGCTAAATTTTAATAGTGTGTTTATTTCATGGGAATGGAGAATGGGGAATGAGAATGAAACTCATGTTTACTTGGCAAAATGTAATTTGGGAATGTGAATAAAATGTGTGGATCCCACACAATTTGGGAATAAGGAATGGGAATCCCATTCCCATGGAAGAGGTTGGGAATGAAAATGTGGGAATGAGAATAAAACATAAATTTACTTTTCTATCGTTCTAATTTTTTCATATTTTCTAAATTACCCTTATTCAAATCACAAATAATTTTATTATTTTAAATGTCATTAATAATAATAATAATTATTATTATTATTATTAAATTTTATTATTTTATTTATTATTATTAATTATTATTATTATTAATATGATCATTATTAACAATAAAAATAATGATAAAAATAATAATTTAAAAAAATAATTAATTTATCATTATTAATAATATTATCCTTATTATTGTTGTTATTATTATTATTATTAGTTTTATTATTATTATTATTAAATTTTAGTAACTTTATTATTTTAGTTATTATTAACTATTGTTATTATTATTTTTATTAATATTATCATTATTAACATTTATAATTATTCTTATTAATAAAAAAATAATAACAATAATTAATAATAACTATAATAATAAAGCTAATAAAATTTAATAATAATAATAATAACTAAAATAATAAATTTTAATATTAATAACAATAATTAATAATAACTAAAATAATAAAGTTAATAAAATTTAATAATAATAAAAATAAAATTAATAATAATAATAACAAAAATAAGGATAATATTGTTAATAATGATAAATTAACTATTTTTATTAATTATTATTTTTATCATTATTTTTATTGTTAATAATGATAATAATAATAATAATTAATAATAACTAAAATATTATTATTATTAATTTTATTTTTTAATTAATATTATTTTTATAATAATATTTATACATGTATCTAGTCAATGAAAATTACATTATTTAATACTATGGGTATTTTGGTAAATTGATTATCATTCACATTCCTCATTCCCATTTATTTTGCCAAATAAACACATCAATGATATTCTAGCATATTCCTATTCTCATTTATTTTTACCAAGTAAATACTGAAATCTCATTCTCATTCCTCATTCTAATTCCAGTCCATTCTCATTCCACCCCATTCCCATTCCTTAGAAGTAAATGCACCATAAGTTCAAATTCATGTTTCAAAAGGTTTATTGGCTAGCGGTGTAGAAAACTTTAATTATTTTTATCTTTTTATGAGAAATTCGAATTTATTGACATTTTCTCTTATTTAAATTTTGTTTTTTTTATCTTAAAGTAAAACTACAATTTCTTCATGACTTGACAAAGTATAGGGTATTATAGGAAATCTGACTCAATTAAGGAGTCTACTGCATAATAATAATGAGTTTATAAGGTGTGTGCTACCCCTTAAGATTGGATATTTTCTCTTTCTTCAATAAAACTTTAACCTTTTCTGATAGTTTGGGTTTCTTTATCTCTTTTACTGTTAATATATCTTGAGGTAAAAGTTTGATTAATTCCTATATTTTAATATTAGTACCTGTTTAGTTTTTGTATTTGTAAAAATACCTTAAAACATCTCGGTTGTTAAATTATTGACCCCGCTATTATTACTTTTATTCTTTTTGGCTTGTTTTTACAACATTATCCTTTTACAAATATTTCTTTCTTTTAGACATTAATAAAAAAATTAAATTACCAATTTAAACCCAAAAAAGAAAATAGAAACAAAAGGAATATATATTAATTTTTGTGGAACCCTCTACTGGGGAGTTAATATATTAGTTCTTTTTATTAATAGCTAAAAAATTAGTAATTTAGTTTTTTTACAATATTATTTTTTGGGGACATACGCGAGCTTCCAAAAAATTTAATATATATTCTTTTTATTTTTATTTTATTTTTTGGGACTAAATTGGTAATTTAGTTTTTCTTTTTATTAATGTCTAAAACAGAAACATTATTGTAAAAGGAAAATATCGTAAAAGCAAGCCAAATGAACCAAAAATAACGGCATAGGTGTCAATAGTTTAACGATAGAGATGTTTTGAGATACTTTTAAAAATATAGGACTAAACTCATACCAACTTCAAAATATAAAGACAAAACGAGCATTTACCATATGTCTTGAGCATACATTGTGAAATTGATGCAAATGTTTTAAGATCTAGTTCAACTTAAGTATTTGTTTGGTATCATATATCTAATGTACATAAGTGTTTATTTAATCTCTTAAGTTCTTAACTTTTTTTTTATCGTTGTCTATTTATTTTTAAGTAAAGCTTTTGAATTTAGGTATACTATTTTGCTTTTACTAGAAGAAAATCAAATTTGGGTTTTTGGGAGTAGAAGTTGAAATTGTTTTTCAAAATGTTAAATTATTTAAAATATCCTTTACTTATTTGACAATTTTATTTCATTTCTTTCATACTAAAACTTTAAAAAATTTGCTCATTACAGTAATTTTACAATTTAATAAAAGCTCTCATTGACAACCAAATAACTAAAATTTTTTACATTGTAAAATCTCCATTTAAATTAACTTTATTTGAAAAGATAGTCCAAAGAAACTTAAAGGTATACTACTAAAACTAAATGTGTGGCAGAATATTATTAGAAAACTAATATAGATTAGCTAAACGTTGAATCCAAATTCTAATTAATCACCTCGAATAAAAGAGGCATTATCCATTAAGGTCAAACTAAAATAAATCAACTACCCTCACTTCAATTTTATTATTTTAGAGCATTGAAAAAGAGAAATGCCAAGTAATCATTGAAATCTCAAAGTTAGAATATAATATTCAAATGTGTAACACTCTTCAAAATACGTGTATATAATATTCTTCAATAGCATAATTATTGGAACCAAGGAAGACATGCATGCAAGTTCTAAATCGGCAATATATATATAAAATAGTGAAAAGAAATAGGCTGTGGAAAGATGAACAGAAATTCCAAAAATTAAAAAAGAGAAAAGCCAAAGTAGAAGAAACAAAAGCTTAGGACTCATTACATATGTACCCAAAAATAGACGCTCTTAGAAACGCTTTTCTTTAATCATGGGAAAGATACTATGAAATCAAATTAAATGGAGGTCAATAAACATTAAATTAACCATATCTATATTCAACTACATATTAAAATATTTTTCCGTTGCCTAATTGGCTAATTCTTGATTAAAATATAATACTTCTCTAATATTCAAAGCCACAAATAAATCCCATATTATATTGAGATTCCTTCTTCGTACGTGAAAGCCTTGACGTGAGAACTATATAAACTAGGGAAAACAGAATAATATAACCAATACAATGGATAAAGCTTAGCTCAACGTGCTCTCAACATCTCAATATAATTTTTTTTTTCTCAGAACCCTAAACTCCATATAAACGACCCTAATTCAGATCCTCAAAGTGTCTTAGATACATATCACCTGAAAATTAATCAAAGTACACAAAATGCAGAGCATCACTTGCACCCTCGGCCGGCAGCCACCTGCATCGACACCGCCATCGCCATGCCTACTGCGTAGCAGAAGCGGAACTCCGGCCGGTGAAAGCCGCATGTGCAATAATTCTCTGACAAACTCCAAACAAAGTTTGCATACTAACCGTTCAAAATCAACCACAAGATCAAGAATCCACAGCAACGAAGAGAATGTAAACCCTTCAACGATTATTAATGCATGCATTCAAAAGAAGGTTAAAGATCAACGTAGCAGCAAAAACATTAACGACAACAAAGATGGTTTTGTTAGGCTGTTGCAAAGGGGCAGTCCAAGTAATAATTACATTTCTGATCATGCAGCAGCAAAGAGTACTAAGGTCAAATCGGTCATGAGCTCTCCGTCAGCGTGGGCGTTGTCACCGGGACGATCTTCGCCCTGTATGGTACGGCCGGAGCCCTCAGCGGGGAATGGAGCTCGGAGGATGAAATCTAGAGGCATCGGCGGCGGTGTAACCGGATTTTTGAACTACTTTAGGCAGAAGAAAGCGCCACCGGTACAAGAAGAGGAGTATCATAGGTTTCGAGTTTTGCATAATAGATTGTTGCAGTATAGGTTTGCAAATGCTAGAGCCGAAGCTGCCGTGGCATCTTTAAAGAATGCTGCTGAGGTAAATGATTTTTCATTATTAATTTAAATTCTAAAACAATACCTTTTTCTGAGAATTAATTTTAAACAATATTTTTGCTAATTAGTATCTCTAATTTTTTTTTCCCCGCCAACCTAAATGTTAAAAAGGCATATAGATTTTAAAAAAGAAAAAATATACTCAAATTAACGTGACCAGACATTGAAACTAAACTTAAGTTCTAAAAGGAAATTGAAATTACACTCATTTTTATGTACCCCTCAGATTTACATTTTTTATGAAATGATCTTCTCAAGTTTGCCCCAGCAAACCAAAAGATTGATTTCATTTTTACGGTTACGGATGGTCGTGTTGTAAACTTACCTATATGATCTTTAAATAATTTTCAGGGTAAAATATTTGGAGTGTGGCTCAGAGTAGCAAAAATGAGAAATCTAATTATAGGAAAGAAAATTGAAGTGCAAAAATTTCAACATGAGATCAAGCTATGTCAAATTGTCAACCCACAAATTCGTCTACTCAACGATTGGGCAAAATTGGAGGGGAAAAATATTGAAGCAGTTGGTAGGGTTACAAGAAAATTATCGGCTCTCTCTGTCAAAATCCCTTGTGATGATGATGTTCAGGTGTGCGCTACTTTTCTTCCATTATATAATTTGAGTCTTAATTATACTCAGTGGCAGAATCTGTGTGATTCTTGCATGAGATGAGGACAATACCATATCATCTCTTAATCATTGTTATTTATTCGAAAAAAAAAAAGCATGCAGCATAAAAGAGAAACAACTTCTTGAAGAGGCCGTAATCTAAAAACAGTATGTTTTGGGGGCCAATATATAAAACTTACACACAAATTGGCTAATATTTCAATTAAACCACACTATGTATATTGACCTCAACACAGTTCGGTCTAAATTAATATTATTATGTTCTTGTATTTGAATTATATATATATATATAACAACAATAGACCACATGCATGATGCACATTTCTAAATGTTTTGCCAGAGTTTTTTTCTAATAGAATTAGTCAATGATATCTTAAAAGAAAAAAATTAGTCAATTGTAATTATGATTTTATCTGCAGGCAGACCTGAAGTCCATCTATGAGGCCATGAGTACAGCCTCGCAAGTAATGAATGGCATAGAAGCAACAATTACTAAATTCCTGCTCACACAGGTTCAATTTTCTTTTACATCGCAAAATAGGTTTTTTTTTTTTTTTTACTTTAGAATTTTTTTGTCACATACAAATTTGAGAGTACATGTTTTCTTTAGTCCTTACAATTTAAGTCAATTACTCAATTAGTCTTAATATTTTTAAACATTATCCAAAATACTCTTGTTGTTGCTCTTGTAGTTGATAGATATGATTTTTCAAGAGTAAAATAATATTTGTTTCATATACTTTTAAATTCAAACAAATCCGACATGCAACACATGAAAAATAAATAAAATTAGATAGATTTTAACATAAATATAGATATATGATGAGTGTTTTAGATAAATTTTAAAATATAAAAACTAAGTGGCTAATAGGATGAAATAGGAGGGACTAATTAAGGGGAATTTACCCCAAATCATGAAGGATGTGCCAACCGGGACGAAATGGGAAATTTCTTTTGCAATGTCTTACCGTGAAATATATATATAGCAAGATATAATTTTTATTTATTAATATATACATATACATACGAGCAATAAACAATAATTATGTTTATTGACTATTGTCATATAATTTGCTCAGGTTGAGAGGATTCTGTATATGCTTACCGAGCTTGTAAGCACAGTGGAGCTTGAAGAAGAATGTTTGGAGGAATTGGATACTATTGTGGCCTCTGTATCTCCATTAACGGTGAGCCCTCTTCTAGACTAAGTTATACTTAATAATTTTAGATCCGTTTTGGTATTGAGATGTTATAACTTTTAAACTGCAGCTACTATGAGAAAAAATGTATAATTATAAAATAAAAGTTAATAGTATATAATAAACATAACTTTTAAATAATAATTTTGACAAAATATTAAAAATATTATAAGTTCTTTATCATAAAAGTGATTGATTAAATCAATTTAACTTCTTAACTACAGTAGATAGTGTTTACTAAATACTATAGTATTGTAACTTTCAAACTACAGTTGTCCAACCTTAATACCGAACGAGACTTTATTTTGGCTCGTTAATCTCATTTAAAACTTAAATCCTATGAATTTACATAACCTTGAAATTAAAATATCATTTATTACACAATTTGATATCTATTAGTTAATCATTAAAACAAAATTAGAGCGGATTAAAAATTCATAGTCTTAGAACACGTTACAACAATCTTCCTTTAAAAATGAAAATAGTACATTTAAAATAATACATAAAGTATGCGATATGCATGATTTTATAATTTTTGGTCTTCTTGTAACCCTATCTAACAGTTAGCTACTAGTTGGCCATCCTTTTTTTTTAACCTTTGTTAACTTTTTTTTTTAAAGAAGGAAAATTAAAATTATGTAACTTTGAATTTAGGATAATGCTATTTGAATCCACTAAATCACTTAATAAACCTATTTATTAAATAAACTCACCTTCAAAATTTGAAATTATTACTCAACAAACCCACTTAAATAACTAATAAACCCTTACTAAACCCAATTTTTATAATAATAGTGATTTTACTCATTAAACTCATTAAATTCATTTATAAACATTAAACTCATTAAATTCATTTATAAACCCATTAAATTCCTCTGAAAAAATCGGTTGAATATAAGTCAACAAGCTTCTTCTGAAAAAATCAAAAAAGAAGCAAAAGGAAAGGAAACGAATTTCTGCTTTTAACATTTTAGAATACATTCATGATGAAGCAGGGTATGTTAAAGTTAGCATCACATATGCATCCAACAAACTTTGCTCTTTGGCATGTTCTAGATCAGTTTATGAAATTATTTTGGACTAAAAACTGAAATGATAAAATGAATTCTATTAGATTTTATAGAATTCATACTTGCTATCATGTGGATTCATATTTGACTATTTGATTAATGCTTGTACATCTCAGTGTTCATAATTTGGAGGAATAAGTAATTGATTATTGATGAAATATTCTTTGATGCGATACACTTTAACAGATTTTATCACATTAATACTAAACTACAATTTGAAAAAATTAATACACAACAACAAATTGATTATTAATTTGAAATTTAATTAAATTTAGCTTGAGTGAGGGGCCATTCTCAAAGGATTCCCGTGTTGATCTCATCAATGTAATCTGCTAGAAATATTGAACCAGATCAGGGTTATGGACTAAACATTGGAGAGCAGTATTCATAAAACAAGTGTTTCCCGAACTCTGCAACCCTACCAAACCCCCCCCCCCCCCCCCCTTCTCTCCTTTCTTAACAGTGTTATACGAATCATATCCATCATCCATATCCATGAATGTTGAGCCAAAAGAACAACCCGAATGGCATGCCAACATTAAAGCAAAATAATAATAATAATAATAATAATAATAATAATAATAATAATAATAATAATAATAATAATAATAATAATAATAATCAATAAACACATGAATAGTATTATATAGTCAATTGTCTAAAACTATTCTATTTGTAGTAGCCACCTCAGGACTTATAATTTCTCTAAAATGTTGTATCTGAGAAGCATATGAAGTCTCCCATCCATTTAATATAGGGTGATGATATGCGCCCCAAGCAGGTGTTATAGGTGGAACAAGATGATCTGGCGTTAAAGATACCTGTAAAAGCTTATAATTCATAATTGTAAATTATAAATGGAACACCATTAAATTAATAAAATATTAAACTATACCTCAACAAAATGATTGCCAAATACATGGCCAAGAGCAATATTTATGCGAGATAGTACATGCACTAGCTCAGATCTCAAAGGTAAAAATGTAAGTTATTGTATTGAGGACAAGTGAAATAAGACAATATTATAGTATCACTACTACAAAATTGATCAATAATGACGGTTCTAAACGACATAAGATGACGGTTTTAAAACCGTCATCTTAGGCAGCGACATTAAAAGGTGTGTATTTTTTATGACGGTTCATAAACCGTCATTAAATGTATATATATAATGACGGTTATTATACTAAACCGTCATTAAATGTATATATATAATAACGGTTATTATACTAAACCGTCATTATTTATAGTATCTACATAAGTTTCAATGACGGTTTTTTACATAAAACCATCATTAAAAGAGTATCTTTAATGACAGTTTTTTGACGAACCGTCATTAAAACAATATATTTAATGACGGTTTTCTAATGAATCGTCATTGAAAGGGTACTTTTAATGACGGTTTTCTGAACCGTCATTAAAAGGGTACTTTTAATGACGGTTTTCTGAACCGTCATTAAAAGGGTACTTTTAATGACGGTTTTCTGATGAACCGTCATTAAAACAGTACTTTTAATGACGGTTCATTAAAAAACCGTCATTAATTCCCATTTAATTTTAAAAAAATATATTTTTAATGACTGTTTTTCTAAAAAACCGTCATTGAATATAAATATTCAATGACGGTTTTGTGTTATAACCGTCATCTTATTGTGAGTAGTATGACTATTTTTAATTACAGTTCTAATGAAAACTGTCACTGTGTAAATTTAGTGACAGTTTTCACATAATAACAATCATCTTTTTGTTGTTGATTATCAAAAAAAAAATTAATAATAATATTTTGTAATTTAAGAGCCATTTCAACTCTATTTCAATTGCAATTTCCCATTAAATTCACTTAAATGTCTCATGTACAAAAAATAGTTTTACAAAAAAAAATTTAGCACAACAAAATACAAATTAGCTTCTACATCAAAATTTCAAAAATTCTACCATTTCAAGCCTGAAGTTCACTACCTCATCACCAAAGAATTAACGTGCTTAGATGTCTTGTAAAAATCTGTTAATTACCAAAGGGAAAAAAATTAGTATGTGCATAATAGAAAAAAATATAGAAATAAAAAATAGAAAAAGAGGAAACAACAGCTAAAAATTCTAAGGTTTTGTTTTAGCTACAAAGTAACACCCATAAAACTTTTCAAGTACTATTCATCTCTGTTAGTTACTTTTTCCTTCAAGTTTTCTATCACTTTCTAGCTTATCAAACAAAATATTTTAATAATTCTTTCATTCTCCATTGCTCAAACTACTATACTTATATAGAGAAGGCAAAGAAAGAAAATTACAAAGTAACAGAAGCATATAACAATTTTATACAACTTGTATTAAATCAGTGTAGGATCTTACTTCTAATAATCCATTTCCGCTTCTCAGTCTTCCAAAATTACATTAAACTACATCAAAATAAAATAAGAAATAGAAATAGAAATATATATTTCATACCTTTAAGCTCATTTTTGGAAAAAATGCAGAGGATTCGGTATAACAAAAGCATATAACAATTTTATACAACTTGTATTAAATCAGTGTAGGATCTTGCTTCTAATAATCCATTTCCGCTTCTCAGTCTTCCAAAATTACATTAAACTACATCAAAATAAAATAAGAAATAGAAATAGAAATATATATTTCATACCTTTAAGCTCATTTTTGAAAAAAATGCAGAGGATCCGGTATAACATCTGCAAACACCATTATACGATTTTAGATCAAATATTAAATAACAGTTAAAAAATTTATGGTTATAGAGTTTCAAAAACCTGAAGATAAGTATACAAAATTAATCTTATATGATGAGCCAATGAACTATGACAAGAATAATTAAGTACTTGCTCTGTTGGAAATAAAAAATTTCTTATACAAAATTATAATATATGGGGTCCATAGAGGCTCTTTTGCTAAAGCATATCGCTTAATATATATCAACTAAATGAAAGGAAATTTGTTCCAAAATGATATAATTAATTACAGGCACCATCATTAAGATAAGCAAAAAGATGATACAATAATTAATGATTTATTCATTTAAGAAGATTGAAAATCAATTAATCCAAAAAACCCAAGAACCGAAAATAAAAATTAAAAAAAAAGGGAAGAAGGAAAGTAGAAACCAATTTTAATGGAAATGACACGAAGTCCATAAGCTATAAGAAGAACACCAATGCTGCTGGCTGTGACTCCCTTTCTAAGGCCGCTAACAACCAAAACAAACTTTATCCTCTTCGTTGCCCCTGCTTCAGAAACAGACCAGGCATGTCATGTATTACTATTTGTTATTGTAGTTAGTTTTAATTTAATAACTCAATGAAACTAACTTTATCTCTTTCATTTTTTCTCCACTTTGTGATGTTACCTTATTTCTGCAGAAGAAGACATTTAAGACAATTTTACGCTCTAAGATAAAAGGAAATAAAGAAAAAATGGAAAGGGAAAAAAGAAAAAGAAATTCAGCATAGGGAAGCCAAGCAGTTTAAAAAATCTGAACACAAAAGAAAATGTCCAATTCCCATAACCTAGCTGCTGAGCCATTTCCCCATAAAACCAATAGATATCCCCAAAAATCTTCAATTAACCCCACATAGTAATCACTCTGTTACTCTCAGACACCCAACAATTAGCATCCCCAAATGCAAAGGCAAACTACTAACATGATTAATCCTCCCACAAGTCATTGGACATTGCCCATACCTTTACATGATAGACTCAACGGGTAAGCTTGTGAACACAAACAAAAATCAAACATAAACAACAAGTGCATAAAAAATCAATCGCAGTAATCTGAATTAAATCTACTAATCTGAAATTCTCCTCCTCTTTAATCACCAAAGGAAAAAGAAAAATCTCCTGCTGTGGTCGAAACTGTGGCTGTGGCTCCAGCTGCAAGTGCAGCAGCGACTGTAACGGATGCCGCATGTACCCTGACTTGAGTTACTCCGACAGCCCCACCACAACCACTGAGATCCTCGTCCTCGGTGATGCTTATGCCAAGATGCACTATGAGGTGTCCGAGATGGGATTTGGAGATGAGGGTGACTGCAAGTGAAAATTCTACAAGAACTTCTACTTAAATTGACATGCAAGAGAAGATAAGAACAAAAACTACCTGTTTTAATCGTTCGATCGGGCTTAATCGACAGTGGGTTCTTAGCTAGGGTTTTGAAACTCAATAATGGCAGCCCACGCATTCGGTGGATACTCCATATGGCTCTCCGTGAGGGCCAACATCAACAGAAAAAGACGAGACAATGTCCGATGCAATTCGCTGCTCGTGCAAGGATTTCAATCGAAGAGGGTTTTCTAAGTGTAAGCGTGACGAGAATGAGAGCACCAGACTTGGAAAAGCGAAAATGATGAGCGTGCTTTGGGTTTTTTTCTTTTTCATTTAGTTTTAAGAAAACGATGTCGTTTCTTGTTTATTATCAATGACGGTTTTTTAGTAACGGTCATTAAAATACTAGAACATTTTTATTTTTAATGACGGCTCTCAAAGAACCGTCGTTACAAGTAATATTATTTTTTAATAATATGTATAATGATAAAAGTAATAATTTTATATTTAATGACGGTTCTATAATAGAACCGTCATAAAATGTAATAACTTGATATGTAATAGCTTTTAATGATGGTTTTTTAAAAAAACCGTCATTAAAAAATAATTTGATTTTTAATGACGGTTTTGTTTAAAACCGTCATTAAAAGTAATAATTTTATATTTAATGACGGTTCTATAATAGAACCGTCATAAAAAGTAATAACTCAATATGTAATGACTTTTAATAACGGTTTTTTTTATAATCCGTCATTAAAAAAATAACTTGATTTTTAATGACGGTTTTATAATAGAACCGTCATTAAATGTTTGAAATTTATAATGACCGTTTTTATAAGTAACCGTCATTAAAAGTAAAACTATATTTTAGCATGCTATTTAATGACGGTTTTATAATAAAACCGTCATTATAAATATTACATATTATGACCGTTCGTATAATAACCGTCATTAAATATTTTTAATGACGGTTTTTTTTTAAAACCGTCATAATGTATGGGTCATTGTTTTACATTTTTGTAGTAGTGTATGATGCTATAAGATGACCCCATTTCACGCATAGTCATCCATAGATCAAGCGACATTGGCTAATTCTCATAATATGAAAGGATGTGAATAAGCTCGTTCGCTCTTTCAAGTCTGTATAATTTGCCATAATCATCTAAGTGAGAGTACAACTCATTTGGTAAATCTTTCCTCACTTGTACCCATCCATCCTCACCCAAGCCTATTAAACCAGCTATTGTTCTAAAACCATAGTTACCATCAACTACAACATCTTTAATGTGATGAATATATGATTATAATCCAACCAGAAATTCATCAATAAACGTAATTGATTTGATTGGCATGCTCCTATTAACCTGCAAATAAAAGTATTGTATATAATAAAAAAAATTAAGTTAAATGGCTTACAAAATCACTTAAGTATAAATTTTATTACCTTTGTTTTCAGTATTCCTCTATATTTAACCTCAGTTTTTTATTAGAGTTTAATGAAAATCTAGTTAGGGTTCTATAAAACTATGTTGAATATAAAGATGGGTTCAAAAAGTAAAAATTTAAGTTTTTTTTAATTATATTCTAATGTTCATAACTGTAATTTAATTTAGGGACATTTTAATCATAAAAATTTATTTTTAAAAATGAGTTTATTGAATAATTTGGTAGGTTCAAATATCCCCACCCTTAAATTTATAACCCTTGAATTTAATTATCATAACAAATATGAATGTGCTCCTGAACAGGAAAGAGATAAATACTTAAGAGCACATCTTATTCAAGCGGCTGAGGAGTCAAGAAGAAGTTAAGATCACTTGTATTATCATCTGTGCAAAGATAATGTACAATCACATCAAATCAACTCATGAAGCTACATGTGCACTTTGAGTTTGAATCAGAGCAGAGCTACCAATCACCATGAATATAGGAGAGTTGAAGTCGTGGTGCCAACATACACTAAGCACAAAATTTGATCTTTGTGGTCGATGGTTTTCACACAATTCAGCGGAAGATTTTTGTTTTTTTTAAAAAAAATTGTTTACACGATTTGACCATTAAAGAAATGAAGTCATTGATGGGTTCTTGAAGCAGCAGCCTTCACACCAATTATCCTTTTTTTTTTTTTTTAATTATCAAGAACGAGCCTCGTCTCTATAAAATAACCAAAAAAAAAAAAAACAAAGGGAACGGGCCTTGTCCTAGATACTGATGAGTTTAGGGTTTTGATGGGCTGACAATGAATTCAAGCATAAGGGCCGAACCCCACTTCCCGAGGTTTCCATCTAAATTTTGAAGCCTCTTTTTTTTTTTTTTTTTTTTTTTTTTTTTGGGTGTATTGACGCACGCAGTGACATAGCTATGCACTTCTTTTAGCACTTGCTAAAGTAAGTAATCTTCTTTTTTTAAAAAAGAAAAATAAAAGGTCGATGAGTGACCAAATCATACATTAATTTTTAACCTCATGCTTTCTTAAAGATTTAAGGTCAGGCGATGAATTAAGAAAAATTGCTTGAAACTTATTGGGCTAAGCCCCCAAGACAAACTTGAGAAATTTTTAAATAAATGCTTTAAGCGTTTATTAAATGTTTTGGGTTATAATTTTTTTTAATGTAAATATAAGATTCTTTTAGGGATTAATTATGAAATTATTTATTTTATCAGAGATTTAAAAATTATGTTAAGGACCAATACAAAAAAATTATCTCATTATCTTTTATAAAATATTTTCCAAAAGTTAATGGACATCAAAGAAATTTTCCAAAAGCTAGCCCTTCTGGCCTCTACCCAGTACCCACCATCTCCATCTCCTCGTGTGGTCCATTTGATTTGATTTGTTTTTTTTTTTCTTTTTCACCCAGATTAAAATGAAATAATCTTTGAATGGATGCTTACACGTTTATTGAATTTTAGATTAAAAGTCATGATTTTCACTTTTACTTCAAAAATTTAAATGAAGGAACCCCCACTCTAAATAGAGATAACTAGGTTTTGAAGCCTCCTTTTTTTGACACAAGAATATACACCAATTCTTAGTGTTTAACAATGGATGAATTAAAAAATCCAGTGTATTATTAATTTTTTTTATTCTCTCACTCTCACCTTCTATTTTGTTCTCTTAAAATTTATACGCTTTGATTCTTTCACTTTTCTCTGCATCTTATTTTTCAAAATTCACTTGATCATATTGAAAGTTTTAATTTCAATATGAAATAAACTATCACATTCTTATTTTGTGTCTTTCATTCAATTCAATGTTATAATTTCTTTTAATAAACACAAACAGAAAAAATTTATTGCCACTAAAGGCCAGAGCAAGTATGTACTCAGGGATAATCAAATATAAAGATGTGACTTTATCTAATTAAAACCGATTAATCAGCCCTTAAAAAATGACTTTTTAAAGACAGAAAATGGTCAACCCTGAAATTGTTCTATTATTTTTCATGCCATCGCAGATTAACATCAAAAGTATCTATCAGCTGTGAGTCTATTGTAATCGTTTTATCATTTTAATTGGGCCTAGCTCCCACGCTTATTCCCTTAATAGTTAAATAAAACAGAGGTAATAAGTACTTGCGAGTCTCAAATCTTAATAATTGTAAGAGTGAAAATAGCATATAAGATAATAAAAATAAAAATACTAATAATATAATAGGAGGCCAATTATTAATATTTAGTTTTCTATTATGCTTTCATAGAAAAAGGAATCGGTATATTCTTGCATCAGGGAAAAAAAAAAAGAGCTCTCGGGTAATATGTATATAATCTTTTTAGGATTAATATTTATCATTGTTTATTTCATCAAAGATTATAAAATATTGTTAAGAGCCTATACCAAAAATTATGTGGTTTATAGTTTTTTTCCCCTAAAATTAATGGGCCTAGAAGAAATTTCCAAGACTACCCCAGCTACAATCCAGGCCAACCCTCCCTACCCTCTGCCTCTGAGTATGGTCCATTTGATTTGATTGCACGCATTAATATCTCCAAATCTCGTAGCTTAGCCAGCTGTACATAACATGCTGTTGGTCCCTTGAGCAAAACAATGTCTAATTAACTTTAAAGTCGCCAAGCTTTTAACTTCTTATCATGATCTAATTAAGTTGATAAGAATTAAGAGTCACTGATGAATGATATGATACATGTTTCCTTTGTTAATTGGTAGCTGAATGATGGGGAACGCAACCTCATTATTATTTCACGGGCTGTTTGATGATATGTTCCTTTTTTCAAACTGAGTTGAATTTTGAGACGTTTCATTTAAGTAAGAAAACTACGTGCCCTGATAATTAATTGCATGCAAAGATTCAAGAGAGAACACGTAACTGCATGCATTAATCGGTTCTGCTTTGGTTACCCTATAAATAGAGCTCTAGGGCTTCGAAGCTTAGCATCACAGCAAAAGCAAGCATTTGTGTCTTTCTTCGACTGTTTTAGAAAGATGGGGAGGCTTTTTAAGTATGCTGGTGTGATGATTCTGGTGTTCGTATTGGTGATTGGAATTTCGGAATGTAGGAAACTTGAGGAAGATGAGGTTTCTAAAGCCTCTGGAGTTGGTTTTGGTAGTGGAAGTGGTATAGGAGGAGGTAGTGGAGGCCTTGGAACCGGCGGGGGTGTTGGCGGAGGATTTGGTAGTGGTGTTGGAGGTGGCCAAGGCAGTGGTTTTGGTGGGGGTTCCGGTAGGGGGATAGGAGGTGGTAGTGGTGTCGGAGGCGGACAAGGTGGTAGTTTTGGTGGGGGTACCGGTGGAGGGATAGGAGGTGGTAATTACGGTGGTGGCAGTGGTGTTGGAGGTGGACAAGGTAGTGGTTTTGGTGGGGGTACCGGTGGAGGAATAGGAGGTGGTAATTACGGCGGTGGCAGTGGTGTTGGAGGTGGACAAGGTAGTGGTTTTGGTGGGGGTACCGGTGGAGGGATAGGAGGTGGTAATTACGGCGGTGGCAGTGGGATTGGTGGTGGACAAGGTAGTGGTTTTGGTGGGGGTTCCGGTAGCAGTATAGGATATGGTGGTGGTGGCATTGCAGGTGGACAAGGTGGTGGAGTAGGAAGTGGAGGTGGAATTGGAGGAGGTGCTGGTGGGGGCGTTGGGGGTGGAAACAGTGGTGGTGCTGGCAGTGGTAATGGTGGTGGCTATGGAGGCGGCAATGGCGGCGGTGCTGGGGGTGGAAATGGTGGTGGTTTTGGAGGCGGCAACGGCGGCGGTGCTGGGGGTGGAAATGGTGGTGGATTTGGAGGCGGCAACGGCGGCGGTGCTGGGGGTGGAAATGGCGGTGGCTATGGAGGCGGCAATGGCGGTGGAAATGGGGGTGGATTTGGGGCCGGCAATGGCGGTGGGTTTGGAGGTGGAAATGGACAAGGTGGTGGCTTTGGAGGTGCCGGTGCCGGTGGAGGAGGTGGTTCTGGTGGTGGTGTTGGCGGAGGATTTAAAAGCAAGTTCTAATTAATTCCAATCAAACTTTACGTACCCAGCTCTTGAGCTTGTAATAAAACCATGCTCGTGCATGCATGTGTTGTCGTATCGTATCATATATATATATTTATCTAGCGAGAGACAATACCTCTCATAACTAATGCCATCTATTTCTAGAATAAATAAAAATGATAATATTGTATGCCCTTAAGTCATTAATTTGAGAACACCATATCTATATGCATCTATGCTGTTCCCAATTAAATAGTGTATGCATGCAATTGTTTATCGGTCTTATGCCTTTGCGACAAATTCTGTACGTTTGTTTTACTGCAGATCTCCGCTTGTACAATTATGGCCGGTAAGGGCAACAGATTATAATTAATTAATTAATTAATGCGTCCGAATTTTCGCATGTGATTTGCATTTAATTTATATGTTCACAATTATCTATTTTTATATATTTTGTGCTGTGATGGGTAATTTACGTGAGGTGATGAAAGATAAAAAAAAAAACACTCCACTCCCCCATCACTGCTGTTGGATTTTTTCAACCATCTCATCTAGTCTCTCACGCACATGTATCACCGTCAAACCATGCATAAATTAACTAATAATAATAATAATAAGATTGAAAGAGAAATTTAATTTTTTTACAAAACAGAACTTAAATATAATATATGTTATCTTCGTTTTCCAATGGACCGGACCTCTCCCCCACAAAATTTACAAGCCCTTTCGAATTACTTACTACTAATCAAGGAAAGAGTTTTCATCATATGAAACAATACTACTAATTAATAATTCATCAAAGAAAAGATAAGATGAAGAGACTACAAATTTGAGTGAGAACAAAATACTATATAAACTGTAAACTAAGGACCCAAAACGTAATTTTTTCAAAACAATATGTTAATTTTAATTTTAATTAGGATTTTCATCCTCCTTGAATTTCTTTTTTTTTTTTCTTTTTAATTTCCGTAACTTGGGGGACAAGGGCCCCCCAGGCCACAACGCTTAGCAACCCATACAGCCATTCATTTCTCTAACTGATATGAAAGACAAATGATAAGATAATTAACTCACAGACTCGAGAAAGATTTAATTAGATTAATAATATCAGCATACATGCCGCGTCATATTACAGACATCCCTCTAGAGACAACTCAAACTTAGCAGCATTACTGTTATTTGGACCAGCACATAAAACAGTAAAACACATACGGGTTGCTGTCGACATAAAAAAAATAAAAAAAGTACTTAAAAACCACTCGATTATTAAAACAGTAATACTCAATGCTACGTAACTTCACTAGACAAAACATAACACAATGCAGTACTGATTACAGTACCAATTTACAAAGTGACACAGGCTTATTATGGCGTCAAGGTGCATATCATATCATTCAGCCAACAACAGGCGTTTTGCTCACCCGACCTATTGCATCGACCCAAACCCAAACCCTATCACATCTGAATTCCCTAGTCACCGGAGTTCCAAGCATTAGTATGATTGGATTCACGATGGGGTTCTGCAGCTTTATCGTTGCAGCAGCCACCATCCCAAATTCACCCACCAGCTCTGGCCACGAGGTCTTACCTGTAAAATAAATAATTAATTACTTTTATCATGTAAATAATATGCAAGATCTTATAAATTAAGTAATTAAAAATAATAAAAATGAAATCACTTTCAACTAATTAATTAGTCTAAATTAATGAATTACCTGAACAAAAAGTTGCCATATTCTTTCTATATATATATATACGATCACTTCGCTTGCTAACTGTGCATTTGATTTATTTGGTGTGTGTGTGTGTGTGTGTATAAATTATATATATATAGAGAGAAAGAGAGAGATTCAACTGGGAGAAGTGATCCGGAAGTTTCGACGACTTTGCATGCCGATGTGTTTCGAATTGAAGCCACGTTTCAATGCTGACATTTCCGCCGCTTACGTGTTCACATTCTTCTTTGTTAGAACGACGTAAGAAGGTTTTCCTCATTGACCTGTACATGCAAACGAACAATAGTAGCTAAACGGCGAGGATTTTACGACCTCTTCACGTGAAAATGGAGTGAATAGGCCTCTTTTCTTTTTTTCTTTTTTTTGGGTCAATGAGGCCATGCAGCAGGCGTCAATTAAAAGTTTGTTCTTTGTTTTTTTTTTTTTTTGGGGGGTTAAATGTTATATTTACAAATTAATGTATAGAAATGTTTCAATATATAATTCTGGATCTGTTAAAACTTAAAAAAATTATTAAACCGTAGAGTTTAATAGTGTAATCAGTAATGATCGATAAAGTTATTTAAATTACACAATTTGATAGCTTTCTCATTTTTTAATAAAAGTTATAGAGATCCTGGACCAGATCGAAGCTAAACAATTCTATTCCTATACTTACAACCATAAAGCATTAAGCATAGCTGGGTTATATATTTGCAAGGGTCTATTACACTGTTCGGATGTAGTTCTAAATATGTAGAGGAAAATTCTCTTTAAGTCCCAACTAATTAGAGAGTTGAGTCAAGAACCGACTAAATTTACTTCTGTATTTCATCAGAAGATCTTCCACACTACAGCATGCGGGGACTGGAAACACAAGAGGATGGTTCCTTTATTGTAAGTTGGGGTATATGTAGTTATGTAAAATTCATTAATTCAACGCTGGTTCGTACAGAGAATATAAAAAATCTGCGAGGTCAATAACCCCAAAAAAAAAAATAAATAAATAAATAAATTGACAGAATAAAAAAAGACTGGAGCGATCAAGTGTTTTACCTTTTAGCTAGTATTGTCTCTATAGCGCATATAAATACCAATGGGCCAAGGGCTAGTAAGGTCTTGGGCTGACAGGAACTTTAAGAGCTAGTAGTGTGGTAGTTTCTGTTCCCACAAAGCTCTTCAAATGATTTGCCAATTTTGCCACTTGCTGCCGCCCGTACAGCCCTCGGTGTTGTTTCATGAAGTCGGTAAGACGAGTGGTGGGCTGCTGCTCTCACATCGGTCAGGGCAGCAGTTCGAGTTTTAATAGACTTAATTTTTTCTCTTAATTAAGAATAACTGAGTGAAGGTTTTTGCAATCTTTTTATTAAATATTAGAGAGGATAAAAGTAAAAAAAATAAATGATCCCAATTAGTTGTCTGAATATAATACAGTGATTGGACAATCTGAACAATACTTTATAAGGGTTTAATAATGTAAACTATATCACGTTATCTGTAATATTAAGTTGTTGGGCAATCTCGACAGTGCTTCGTAAAAGTTAAATTCTCTAATTGTATTATTAGTATTAAAAAAATCACAAAATACAATGAAGACCCATATGAAGAGACTACTCTTTAAATTAGCATCACAAACTTGAATTAGGGGTGTTCACGGATCGGATTTTACGGATTAGATATCAATCCATATCCGATCAATAATTTTGTGAATTATAATTTTTCAATTCAATCCAATTCACGGATTGATTAAATTCAATCCAAATCCAATCTATACATCTGTGGATTAGATGCGGATTTAAATCAATCCATATCCAATCCATTCGTCTGTGGATCGGATGCGGATTTAACTTAATATATATCCAATCTACCATTTTGCGCATTAGTTTCCGAATTAAAATTTTTTAGTTCTCTCCAATCCATGAACTAATGAAATAAAAAAAATCTAATATAAAAATAATTTTACTACTGATTAAATTTAAAATTGAATAAAATTTAAACAAATTAATTGTTTAAATAAAGATAAAATAATACATTTATAGTTTTAAAAATATAACACATCGAGATTAATTGTTCAAATAAAGTCACAATAATATATAATATAACACCGAAATTAGTTGTTCAAATAAAACCACAATTAATTGAAATGATGAATTTTCTAAAACCAAACACAGTTTGATCCTTCATCAGGACTGCTGCCCCTGTCGAAAAGTGGTGATTACGGAGCTGTCAATAATGGGAACCAGGAGAAGCCGTACGGGCGGCGATCTTGAAGGTTGTGATAGTGCAATTGTTCAGCTGGAATCAGTGATTGTGAAGTGGCTCGATAGACTCGGGGAAGAAGATGGCTTGCTCTGGCCTGAATCGCGCGGCCGACGTCCTTCAAATCGGTGTTGAGAGTGTATCGAACCAATATTGGGTGTTGCTAGTGCGTGTGACGACGAGGAAGCTTCTGGTTTTTTGTTTGCAAATTGTTGGTGACTTGGCATTATGTTACTTTACTTTTGAGTAACTTTACAAATTGTTGGTAACTTGACGTTATATTAGGTTGCTTTTGCTAGTGCGTGTGACTTTATTTTTATTTTGTTTTACAATTTTTATAAGTTATATTTGATTATTTAATTATTTTATATTTTATATTATTATTGGGTAATGACTAAGATATATTATAGTGTTTATGTAACTATGTAATGTCACATTTATAATAATTTTTAATTAAATTTATAATAATTTTTAACTAAATAAATAATTTTTTTTTGTGGATTCACGAATTTTTACAGATTTACAGAAGTAAATCTATATCCAATCAATCAACTATGGATTTTTAAATTTTCAATTCATATCCAATCCACCAATCCACGGATCAGATTTATATGGATTGAATTTTCGCAGATCAAACGGATTGAACGGATCGAATTGAATTTTAAACACTCGTAACTTGAATTAACATTTTACTCTTCAGCCACAGCCTCAAAACTGGGCCTACTTCAGACAATTTATTCAAATAGGTTTGACCGGTATTATACAGTCAAGTGGCAATCACAAGTCTATAATAGACAAATCACAAATTTACAGTTAATCGATCCACATACACCAATAATGAGCAATAGGAATTAGGAAGGAAATTCAGTGCACTGGAACGTCTGGATACCTTTATTCTAAGTGTACACGGCATTATTTTAGTCTTCAGAACTTGCACCCACTCATTTAAATCATCCTTCGCCATCATAATAAGTTCGCCAACTGATACAACACTAAATTCTTTGTAGAGAAATAGCTCTATTACATGTAATTTACATAACAAATGCCAAATTATCTACTACAAATTAATTTAAATCTGGATAAAGAAAAATCTCTGTAACTATAGATATAAGGAAAAAGAATAAAACAAAAAATAAAAGAAAAGGAGCAATTTGGCAGGACCAACTTCCGGGCAACTCATAGTAAAACCAAAACAAAATGTTTGAAATTTTGAATTGATATAAAAATAAATTCATGCAAATTAGGGCTGTTGCTATAAGTATAAAATTTGCATCATAAGTGACCAAATTTGACTTTAGATATTATATGTTTTGAGATTGAGATGTTGTATCTTTGAAATTATGAAAAAAGTTATAATTATAAAATAAAAGTTAATAATTTATAGTAAATATAAATTTTAAATAATAATTTTAAAAAAATTATGAAAGATATAATAGATTTTCCATCATAGAAGTGAAAAATCATATAAACAGAATTTTTAAACTACAGCAGTTAGTGTTTACAAGTACTATACTTTTTAAGGTATAATTGTTCAACCTCAATTTTAAATGCATCCTTAATGTGTTACGGATTTATTTTTTTCCCCTTTATAAAATAAATGATCCTTTATCTATAGCTTCGATATATTATTGTTAAGTATAAATTATATTCCTGGATATCAAATTGTGCCCGATCTGCCTTATCACGATTGTGTTACTTTTACAAAGTGTGCCTTTTCATGCCGCGAAGCACAACTTGCCCATATATTCGTCGGTCATCCCACCATATTTTTCAAACTAACAACGTCATATACCTCATAATTCATATATAAGCCTCAACAACCAGAGTCATTACCCAGAATGCAACTTGTAACACCCGAATTTAAAAATAACACCTAAAAATTGCATTGAAAAAAGACACGAAAAAAAAAAGAAAAGAAAAGAAAAGAAAAGAAAAATCACTTCTATACCAATCCCCACCATTAGAAAATTAGCCGGAAAAAAAATTTAAGAAAAAAAACGTAACGTTAATCCTATTAACATTCAACTGTAGCCTTCTGGGCTAAAGCATCATCACTATCACCAACACTAATCACAACATCGCCGCCGCCGCCCCCACCGCGGCCGAACAAACTTCCGGGCAATTTCCGCTTCGGCTTCGCTTCCTGAAGCATCAACACGACGTCTCTCATCGAGGGTCGGTCGGCCGGATTCCGGCTAGTGCAAAGCAATGCAATTCGTAGCATTTGCATCATTTCTTCCCTCACGGACGCGCACGAGGCCCCGGCATTCTTGTCCAAAACGTCATTGATACCATCCTTGGTCTTGATTTTGGACCTCACCCAATCCACAATGCTGTTCCCGTCTCCAAATTCAGCATCAACTGATCTTTTACCGCTTATAATTTCCATGAGCACCACCCCGTAGCTGTATATGTCACTCTTCTCGTCAACTTGGAGTGTGTATGCATACTCTGCAAAATACAATCACACAAGCAAAAGTTCAATAGGATGCCTAAAGTCAATGATCATAATGATGGTCAATGTTGAAATTTAAATTCATGGTGGGGACCCAAAGATATTGGGCAAATCTTGCTAAACCGACTTGTGAAAACAGAAAAAGCGCTAAAGGGCAAAAGGGGGATCCCATCACGCGCATTAGTCCACTATTTGCAAAACTGCTGCAAAGAACTGCATACTTTGGTTAGTGCTCTTGTGGCTTTGCCCATCACTCTAAACAGCAGGCCCTTTTTGTTTAAACGTGTTCCCAATTGGACACCTTGCCCCGCTAGCGCATTGTCGCACTAACCATTATAGTAAAGAGAGAAAAAAAAAATTGAGTCTATTTGTACAAATTTTCTTATCCTTAATTTAGTATTATTTTATCAGTTTAAATTCGTGCCAATACACTAGTTGTTGGATATGAATTCAAGTCTCCGTTGGCTGGAAAAAAAATTATTATTTTTTTCTTTTGATATAAAATTTTAAAATAATAATTTCCTGATTTAATCCTATAGAAGTAAATTCTCTTTTTCAACTTTAATCCCAAAATGTTAATTCCCATAACATTGGCCCCCCCTAAAATTTTCAATCATGGTCATACCCACGCATGAGCCCACTTCATTGATTACATTGAATTTTTCTCCTTTTTTATCTACCTAATATTATATTCACACGTCACTTCATACGTAAGAAATATGTGTTCACATCATTATTATTACTTTATGGAATTTATTTCAATCTAATCTAATTTAGAGACACAAGATTTAAAATTGGCAAAGTATTCTTATTCTTTAAATTAGTTTTTCTAAAATTATGCTCGAAAATTATGATATAAATTATCTAAATCAAAGTTTCCTGTTTCTAAATTTAGAACCAATTCAAAGTCCTTAAATTCTTAGATTCCATAAGCCATCTTTTATCACACACAATTTGAAGATAATCGAAAAAAAAGGGAAATCTTTATTACTTTAGAGCCGAAATCGGCCGCCCCATATCATGAATGTGTCATTTTCAACTAAACTCATTTTTTTATTAGTTAATTATAAGGGTAAGGTTAAGCTAAATCGTCCCTTAATCTAGATAACTCAGTTGTCAAGTCCGCTCAACTCGACTCTCCTGTGAAGATCCTGTAAAGAATAATAGGATGGGATTGATTGCTAAATTTAGCTAAGGACAAAGGAATGTATGCACTGATATCATCATAATCAACCTCAGCTAACTTGAGCTAAATGATGTAATTTCATTGTGTACGCTTGCTAACGTGCGCATATGCAGTGTCAAACTTTTGGTCAACCCAACAAAAGGGCACCTAAAACAAAATCAAGAACGTAAATGTACCTGGCGCAATGTAGCCGTAGGACCCGGCGATGACGGACATTGACTCATCACTCTGGATCAGCTTAGCCACCCCGAAATCGGCCACTCTGGCCTCCATCTCACCGTCCAACAGAATATTGCTCGGCTTGAGATCACGGTGGACGATCACCGGATCACAGTCGTGGTGGAGATAGCAAATCCCCTGCGCCACACCGAGCGCAATCTTGTACCTCGTCACCCAGTCGGCCACCAAATTTTCTCCTTTGTTTTTGGCGTGCAATAAATCGTCTAAATTCCCATTCGGCATGTACTCGTAGAGCAGCATCGTGCACTCCCTGTTGCTGCAGCACCCTAACAACCTCACTATGTTCCTATGCCTCACGTTTCCCAACACGTCCACCTCAGCAAGCACCCCTCTTCTCCGTCGGATATTCTCCTTATGCTTTCCCCACAACTTCTTCACCGCTATGATCTCGCCACCTGGCATCTCCGCTTTATAGACAGTTCCTGTGGACCCCATCCCCAGAATCTTATCGCTCATAGACAAACACTCCAACACATCATCCGCCGTGAAATTCAACCGCTGAAACGCCGTCAATTTCCACGGCCCGATTTCTCGATCGTTACTGAATCCACGGCTGTAGTTCGCGCGGAAGCACCGAGTCCCAGCTACTAGAACAAACAATCCGATACCGAACGCGGCCGCCATGATCCACACTATAGCTCCAGCGGTTTTCTTCGGCTGCTGCTGGTGGTTACGTACTTCCACGTCACCAGCGGCAAGCCCGTCGGCGGGACACGGTTTCGTCAAAACTCGGCCGCAGAGGCCTTCATTTCCGATAAATGAAGACGGATGAAGGTTCGGAAATATCGTCCCCGAAGCCGGTATCGGTCCCGTTAACAGATTATACGACACGTTAAAGCTCTCCAACGTGCTGCAGTTTTCGAAGTTGGAAGGGATGGTGCCGGTGAGGAAGTTGTGAGAAAGATCAACGTCTGTGATCGAAGGAAGCCCCGATATCTCCCACGGGATAATCCCCGTAAGCGAATTTCGGCTCAAATTTAACAGCAAAAGCTTTTCACAGTGGCCAATATCCCAAGGAATGCTGCCATTGAGCAAGTTGTTATGCAACTCTATCTTGTAAATACTCTTACAGCCGATGAAATCCGGAATCTTCCCCGTCAACTTACTCGAACTCGCTGACAAAATCTTCAAATTTGGCGCACTCCATATGTTACTCGGCAGGCTCGTTTGAAATGAATTCTCCGAGATGTTTAAGTACTCCAGCTTCGGCGCATTGCCGAGATCTCGCGGAATTTCTCCCGATAAACTGTTACGGCTCATGTCCATGAACGTCAAGTTCGGCAAGAGGCCAAAACCGTCAGGGATAGAGCCGTTGAGTTGGTTATCTTGGATTCGTAACCTTGACAACGACGTGCAGTTTACAAGATTCTCCGGAATGGAGTACGTAAAGTTGTTGGAGAATAGAATGAGCTTGAACAACCTGTTGCCGTCGCAAATAGTCGGCGGGATAGGACCCGTGAGCGAATTCGAGGAGACATCGACGGTCAACAACTTGCCATTTGAACCGAGCTTCTGCGGGAGCACTCCCGTTAAGTGGTTGTTCCACAAAAGCAGGGTGTCCAAATCCGTTAACAGCTCGATATCTTGCGGAATTTCGCCGAAGAGGACATTGTTCATTAAGCTGAGCCTCGTCAGCCCTTTCAAAGAAGCTAACGATGCAGGGATTGGCCCCGAGAGTTGGTTATCGGATAAATCAAGAACCTGTAGAGCTTGCAAGTTGCCGTAACTCACCGGGATTTCGCCGGTGAAATGGTTCTTGAACAGAAGTAGCATTTCGAGTTTAGTCAACTTACTTATCTCACTCGGAAGGGTGCCAGAGAGATTGCAAGCTGAGATATCCATGTACTTGAGATTTATGAGCGATGCGAATTCAACTGGGACTTCGCCTTGGAAGTTATTGTAACCAATCTCTATACGCTCCAGCTGAGTTAGCAACCCTAGGTGAGGTGGCAATGATCCTGTCAAAGAATTTCCAGCCAAATCAAGAAACCGTAGGCTTGATAAGTTGCCGTAATCCGATGGAATTTCACCGTCGAAGTAGCTTCCGCCGAGGTTTAGCTGCTGGAGAGAGTTCAGCTGGACAAATTCTAGCGGTAGTGGGCCCGTGAAGCTGTTGCTGTAAGCATTGAAGATTCTCAAGAACCGGAGCTTGGAGATTCCCGATGGGAAGGTTGAGTTGAAGGAGTTGTGGCTGATGTCGATCGTTCGTAGCTTAGTTAGTTCGAGAATGGCTGGTTGGAGAGGCCCGTCGAAGGCGTTTGCACTCAAATTCAAGTGGGTTAAGCTCGTTAAGTACCTGATTTCCGGCGGAATGGGACCAGACAGGGAGCGGCGGGAGAGATCAAGTGAAGTGATTTGAGACGATTTAGGGTTACATTTGACGCCTGACCAAGAACACCAAACTGGGTCCTGTTCTGAACTAGGGTTGGAGAAAGCTGGAGTTGCATCCCAATCATGGAAAGAATTATTGAAAGGATCCTTCAGAGAAGCCTTGATGGAGAGAAGAGAGACGAGCGGGAGAGGAAGTGTGTTGGCCGAGAAAACAACTAGTAAGTGCAAAAAGAATGTGAGGAAGAAAAGAGAAAGTTTCATGGCTTAATTTTGAGGGGTGGGGAATTTGGTTGAGAATTTTGTGCTGTTAAGAGATGTAAATTTATGGGAAGGAAGGTTTTGATGGAGAGTGATTTTGCTTTTCCGGAGTGCTGGTTGCAGAGGGTGTTTCATCATGATGATTGTTTTTGATTTTCAATTTCTTTGTTCTTGTTATTATTTGTATACTACCATCCCTAAAGGCTGGCACTAGTATTTCTTTTTTTAAAAAAAAAGAAAATTTCTCTGTTTGTTTCTCTCAGCTGAAGTATATTACCTTTGTCTGCTCTTCATCTAATACTTTTGGGTTTCTTGGATTTCTTTTTTCCTTTTCTTTTGCCTCCACTTTTCATCATTCCTTGTTTCCCTTTATCTTCGGCTAACACAACAATATTTGATTAAATATGTGGGTAACAGTGACGATGTCCCCCACAGGATCCAAGAAAGTCATTTCAATTTCCCACCAATTTTCCCAAACTCTTGTTTAAATAATCAAATATTATTTGTTTCTATTTCTTCTTTTTATTTCGTTTTTATTTATTCCCAAATTAGTGTGTGTGTGTCGTGAAATTGGACTCTATGGACCACATTCTTTAATAAATAAGCAAACATCATTCGTTTTACTGTTAAAATCATTGATAAGCAATACTATATTGAGGCAGATTTTGGGAGTATTATCAAGAATACTGTTTTGATTGGCGATCATCACCATCTGATTTACAGACTTTTCTAAATGGGGCTTAATTTAAAAGATTAAAAAAGATTAAATGGCTCAGAATCCCACTAATTTATTGTCATTGGTTTGGCCATAAAGAAATAAATTAGCCGCAGAGAATTTAAAAAGAATAGTGTTACACATCTTAAATTATTTATTTTAAAAAATTATTATAAATAATATGATATTTATACATTGATTAGTGAGAATTATATAATTAATTCACTTATATTTTATAAAGAATTATCAATCAATCAATAAATCACATTTTATTTGGGATGAAATATAAAATAAAAAATTTGAGATGTCATTACAAAAACTCTATCTAAAGTAATTTTGGCTTATTGAATTTTATGGGATCCCACCATCCCAGTAACATGATTAGCGTCCTAGCATGCCAAATGAAAATAATAGGATGCCAATCAAATCACCATGCTCCATAATATTAATTAGTGTAACAATTGACTTTGCTAATTTTGAATTAAAACATGAAAATAAATAAAGAAGCGGGTGCTTGTTTGAAATAAATAAATGAATGAATTAATATTACCTAATTTAGTCTCTTCACCTTTTGATTTCATAATATCACCCCCTGTCAACATATTTTTATTAGTAAAAACAATAGTAAATTTTTTACTAACATTGAGATGAAAGCAAAAACTAATAAGAATTTACGTTTTGTAACCAACATTGAGTCTTACTGAATTAAGGTTCAGTGGTTCACCATCATTTACACAGCTAATTAATTACATGATTCATTCTCAAACAATAACGGCCACTAATGTCTAGGCTTAATCTAGGGTTTATGCCCTCAAATTTGAAGTTCGAGTGATCGAGTCCTTACGTGGTCTTTGTGCTCCTGCAAATATGATGTGCTAAATACCTTCCCAAATATTAGCGAGACTAGATTTTTAAGTTAATCTTGATAGATTCTAGGGTGATATTACAAGTCTACAAGAACTCAAAGATTTTCCTTCTCACTTATATGGGTAAGTAAATATTTCTCCAAAATATTAGTGAGAGTAGATTTCTAAATTAATCTCAATGGACTTCTGAATTATATTACAAGTCTATATAATAAAATTTCCAATAAACTTTGTATTGTAATATCTATACATACTAAACCAATTGAAAAAAGTATTCTCAAACAAAACGAAACCTATTAACCAAAAAAAAAAATCTCAAACAAAATGAACCACCAAGTTTATATATTCATCCAACAACCCCGGTATAAAACAACAAAAAAAACCCTCAAATTTAGGACAACCCTCGTCATAATTTTAACATCTCTGCCATCATATTCTACAATTTTGTTTCCTCCTAGTAAATTAAATGATAAATACAAAAGTAAAAATCTTAAAAAATAGCTTCCTTAGTTTGATCCTAAACTTTATTGGCAGTCTGTGGGGGGTAGATGAATCAATTAATAAAATTCCTTTAACGAGAAGAATTTCTAGCAATTAATAATACTCACTTTAAGTTTTAATAGGAGACAAATATAAATACCAAATTCTCTGTTTGTTCTCTTTCTGCCCCAGTTTGACTTGAGAAAAGTTAATTAAAGAATATCCCATGATGACCATTTACTTTGCATCATTATTGTTGTTGTTAAAGTATTTCGTGAGATAAGGTTAAAGGTTCAAACGTAATTATCTTTGCACATTTTTTTCATTATATTCACTTAAAATTTGGGTTTTAGCATGCCTCCATCTAACATCTTTTCTCTTTGCTATCAATGTCAATTATTTATTTATTCATATCATTTTCAGGTGGGGTGGGTCAATTGGCTTGCATTATTTAATCAGAAAACCTTTTTTGAAATTTATCTCATTTACAAGTTGATTGGGTCGGCGGAATTAATGCAAAAGAGAGCTCAAGATTTAGAAGAAAAAAGATTAATTCGACTTTCATATTTACGATATCAAAAATGAAAACGTTGAGATGTTCGAAATCTTCAATCATCTAGTTAAAGAAGATCACACTATACAATGCATAGAAACTAATTGTTTTTTTTTAAACCAAAAGGTAGTTTTGAGTGAGTTCTAATTGTGAAAGGTTTTTTTAAGTTCGGATCACAACCCAAACTAATTCTCCCTCGCACCAAGTCGGTTCATAAAGAGTAAAGTGTTGGCTAAAGTGGTGACTTCATACGAGAGCAGAACTTGAACTCCTGACCTCTCTTAAGCAGTGAGAGTGTCGAACCACTCACACCAACTAATTTTGGTTAAATTTTTAATTTTAAATAATATTAGTGCAAATCTTTCTTATTTATTTATTGAATATTACATTACAATTATAGTTACCCATTTAAAGTTCAGTTCGAAAACCCGATTAAACTAAGAAGATATGAGAAAGTTTACTCCCTCTACAAATCTAGGGGGTCTGGAACCTTCAATGGTTCTACCTCAAGAAGTAAGAAGGTGTCAACGATGATATTAAAGATTGGTTGATAAATTCGAATTTTATAAGAAGGAATTATTTATATCTTGTTTGACCAACCCACCACGGAACACAAAAGCACAAAAATATAAACTGAAGTTGATAAATTGAGCAGCACAAGCAATTCTGTCGTCACATTCCCGCTGCAAACAAAAACAGACAGAAGTATCGTTTTCAACAGAATGTTGTAAAGTATTAAAATAATAATAATAATAATAATATTATTAATGCTAAAATTAACTAATTAATAGAAAAGAAAACAGAGAATAACAAAAAGTGGAGTGTGTACATGAAAGAAAAGAAAAGGAAAAGAAAAAAAAAATAATTATAGAATTAAAGTGTTTTTCACTCTGAGAAAGAAATGTACGTATGTGTTGTTAACTTCTTGAGGGTACTTTGGGAATTGAAGCCATCTTTGTGGCCTTATTTTATTCATGCATTGCTTCTCCACAGTGCGTGCTTCCTGTTTCTGGAAGCAAAGGGATAGCAGAGATGATTGGTCCATGCTTCTGTTTCTTTTTCTTTTTTTTAATTCAAGATTTATTTTGGGTATTAAAAATAAATAATATTGGCATTAAAAATAAATAATATTGGCGATAATAACTTAATTATTTGACTATTAAATTCATTCAATCCACTATTGTGAGATGGTCAATAGATAGTAAAAATATAATGACATGTTACATTACTTAAAATATTATTGATTATCATTAAAATGACCTAATATTTCAAAGAAACAAGGAAAAACAAAAGGCATCTACTAATAGGGAAAAAAAATCTCTTGTAAGTACAACTAATATGGAGTTCAAAATTTTTCACATAAGAGCGCAACTATGCTGATGTTTTTGTGGGGGGACCAAGGCAGAAAACATAATATTCATCTTAATTGACAAATTGTTTTTTGTCCATTAATTTTCGTGCACATAATCCCATCAAGCTTTGTGATTTATCAATTATAGTCAATGCTAATTTTAAATGACACCTTTGTGCTTACACAGTTAGAGAGAGTGATTTCAATTTTGCAAAGCTTGTCAAGTAGTCTCAATTTTAACAATCTTAAATAAGGTGTCATTAGTCTATTGAATGGTATGATTAAGGGTTTGTTTGAGATTATTTTTGAGAAGTTCAAAAATAATTTTAAAAAGTTAAAAGTTAATTTCAATGCTTTTGTTGATGCAGAAATCTGGTTGTATATGCTGAGACAACTAGATTGTCTCGTCAACACTTAAATTTGTTGTGATGGGGAACAAAGTTGTCCACGAACACTCAAACGAGCATATTCCAATGATCACTCTAATTCTCGTACTTTGTGCACCTACGATCACCAAAAAAAAATAAGGGGGCCCCAGTTTTTTCCCGGCGAAAATGCTCCGATACTTAAGTCAATTATCAGGTTTTTTTAGAAAAAAACTTGAGCCACTTTTAAATGTGACTTAGTAAATTGAACTCGGAATGAAATATTTAAAGTATATGAAGGGAATGAAAAAATAGTTTCTAGATTCAAAAGGACAGAGTTTCCCCCCAGTCTTTGTTATCTTACCTTCATATGAGTTTTTAGGGGTTTTATAGACGGACAAACGTGTAACAGAACGTGCAACATCATCCTTGATCAATGGGTCTTAGCGGGTTAGTTGATTGTGAGGATTGAGTAGTGAGTGAACGTGCTAGTTCCCAGATGGTTGGAAGTTGACACAATAACCGCTTGGAGGTGGGTATCGTGCCCAACTTTCCACGGATAGCCCGCTAGTCAGATTTTGATCATCTTCGGAGCAAATCTGCCCCTGGCACCTCCTCGTAACTTTTGCTAGTCTTGATACCCATGAGCAGATGAGCACTAAAACATTTACTCATTCGTTATCTTAATCGTGAGGAGATTGTAGCCTCAATCAGACACGGGCCTGTGTCAATGGTGGCATTTTAACCACCCAGACAACTTTATAATTCTTCTAAATCATTTTTGAAAAAATCACTCTCTTATAGTAGATTTAAAAAAGTAACGAATTAATAATTTTTCAAAATTTAATTTTGAAAATTAATTTTATATTTAATATAATTATATATATATCCTAACACATATTATAAAAATTCAAAATTATCCTTTTTAATTAGGAAATAAAATCATTAAATTTAAAGATATCATTATTATTATTATTATTGCCAATAATATTAAGATAACAAAATAAAAAATAAATTAATAAAATTAAAATATTTATTTTAGTTATCTATTATTATATATACATAATAAAAAATATTTTATATACTTATTTATGAATGTATAAGTAAATTTTTTATATCACTTTATTTATTTTAGTCATTTATGTTCTTACAACAGCTTAATTATAAAATCTACCAAGCACATATTATTATTTTTAAAATTTATAATATTTTTAAAAATAATTTTTATCAATTATTTAATTAATTTTCTTTACATATAATTATTTTTATAATACATTTATCACTAATTAATTTTTAAATGTACATCATTAACATACGGACCTTAAGTAATAAATAATTTTATAAAACACGAAATTGATTGTTCGTTGAAAAAAAAAGAAACAAAAAACAAAAAACAAAGGCAGATTGGTATGACCACGTTACTGGCCACGCAACAACAGGCGCGTGATCAACTTTGCCAAGCAAAAGACAAAAAAAAGTCGATTAATAGTCAAAAGTACGAAAATACCCCAAACTCCAATAATACTGTACATCAGAGGGACAAAGGTACACGAAAAGCTACGTCAATCTGATCAATGTTGATGTACACTGTACACAACACAAAGCAACCAAAAGAGTGACTGAGAATGCTCACTGGGTCCTACTTCAACTCTCCGGCCCACAACGCTTTGTCCCCTTCAAACCCTTCATCATGTCCGAACAGCTGAAAGGTGAGTACGTGGCACGATCTGAATGGTTATCGAGGCAGCACGTGACTGTCATGTGCACTGATACCCATCTGGCAGGCGGGCCTGGGCTGGCGGGCGTGACGAGCGGGACCCTACCACTACCATCAATTTAGTTGCAAATTTCGGGTATGATGATGTGTCCCCCACGCCACATGCCCACGCGTAGTTTTTGCCCGCGTCTCAATTTCCGCTACCCAGCGCTTTGCATCTTAATATCATTGGACTGTGTTGTCCCTTCGCTTTCGTTCTAAAGACAAGAATATCTCAGTCTCGCCATTTTTTTCCCTTTTAAAAACTAATTTAGAACAAGAATTTAAATATCTTAAACAATCTGTAGAACAAGAACTTTAAAAGCTAAAGGACAATGCTTCGATAGAGCCATAGAGCGACAGGAAATATTTATGTGCAAAGTGAATCAATTAACTGGATTATTGATTTACTTTTTAATTCTGTTGAGATTCCAATATTCCTGATGTAAAAGAGATATTAGATATTGTTTTAACGTATGTTTTTAAAAATTCAAGCTCTCACAAAGAAAAAAAATATTATATATTATTAATAAAAAGTTTGTAAGAGTTAGAAATAAGTATAACAAGTATATTCGTATTATTCTACTCTTGATAAACTTATAACTCTTTATAAGAAAAGGAATATGGTTTAAACAAGAGTATATAAAACAAATCCTAATTAAAATAGAAAATATAAAACAAAACATAATCAAACTAGAAAAAGGAATCTAAACTTATACTCCTACTCATATATTAAGATTTGTCTTTTCTTAATACTGATTTTGAGACCTTTTATCTAACTGCTAAAGTTTTTGCGTTATTGATTTATTTAATATGATACCAAAATTAATGTCTCGTGTTCAGAATTTCGTTTGTGCGTGTTCACTCTATGTTATCAATTAAAAATAACCAAATCAATATATAAATAAGTGCATTAGTGGGGTTGAATTTCTTTGAAAAAATTTAGAAACATATCTCGCCATTCTGTGACCAATATTCGAACTGCACTATGACAAACCGATCTAAAACAATTCCAACCCAAAAGCAATATGAATTGATAACAGGTTTAACATTAGTTATTTGATTTGCATCTACTGCATCAAGCAATTCTGATTATATCAGAGAGCTGAATGTTTCAAAAGCATTTTGTTGTAATATATTATTTGGCAAGCCATGCCAGCTGATATTGGTTATTAACCTCAAATTTTGCTTTGTTTAGAGTGAGACTACATGACAACGCACATGGGCTAACGGCAGATTGCAGGAGATTTCAGCTAGTTGGACCACATATGCATGTAAATTGGAGACAAAAATTCACATTGCATATAAAATTTTATCGCAGTGTTTTAACAAATTGTCTCCATTGATGAGACAAAGAATTGGTTTGGTGTAATAGTACTTCAAAGAATTGGATTTTTAACTTAGATGGAATGTAATGATATATTGGCATTGACAGAGACATTAAATGATGGAGAGAATTTTGGTCTCTGCTTAGTAGTTACTCTTTTAACTGAAGTTTAGTATATATTGCATATTAAGGACTTGATATTCTATTAACTTGGGCCGTTAGTTCTTTGATATAATTACCTATCTAGATCATTTTAATGTTTAAGATTTTGATCGTGGCTTAGATTCGAAGAGAAGTACGCAGTTGCAAAATTACTGATGGAAAATGCAACAGCTACGTTACGTACAGTAAGATTATGATAAACTTTGAATACTTGCAATATGTGTTCTTTAGTGTGGGTATCTGCACATTATTAGCTAGAGAATCTAAATTTGTCACTGTACAATATTCTATAGTTAGAATATAGTGTTAAATTTTGTTTTTTTAAACTAAATAGCAATATATATAGTGGGAATGGAATGTCGGCCACAAGGTGAGATGATCTTTTATTCCGAGGGTGAGTGACTGGTCAAGTCATGAAACTTAGTCATTTTGATCAACATGGTTGCAAGTAGATTGGGTTTATGTGTTTAAACCCCTCAAGAGATGCCCGCCCAAACTGAACTACTTACTTCACTTGCGAATAATATACTATTGAAAACCAAATCCACGATTGGTAAAGATCGCTAAAGAGAAAATGTTAACTTGGTTTGTATTATTTCTTTTGCGCTTTCATCGGCTTAGGTCCCCTCCTTTGTAGTCAAGCAGGATAAGAAACACAGTACACGCTGAAGGTTCCTCTTCAAAGGTCTACCCCGCCTGGTCACGGATCATCATGAGTGTTTTTTCTTCAACAGGAGGCTACCTATTATCCCACAAATGCTGTTAAATTTTAATCACAATGTTGTGTAGCATGAATAATTCAAATTTAATAATATGTAGACGTAAATTATACGTGTTGATTAAATTTGAATATTTCTTACCTTTTTACTAGTTGATTTTAAAATATCGTAGTTTATAATTGATTCCATGTTCATTTTCTAGTGATCGGTGGTTAAGTTATATATATATTAACATTTTTCAAACTTTTGCCGACTGCTTAACAACTGATAAATTAAGTTACTATATATTTAGCCTGATAGAAAGACTAGTAATAGGCAAATGCATAATTAAAGTTGCAGAGCAAAAAAGACTGGCTAGTAATAACTAATAATAGGCCAAAAGCATGTGCGGCAAAAAGAAATAATTAAGCAGCAGCAAGATCCAAATTGCCTTATTGAAAGAAAGGAGGCCAAAAAAAAAAAAAAAGTGAGCGTTAGGGTTCCACAAGAGAATGATGAAAGAATTGAACATACTGGAAAAACCAAAAACAAGATTGGCTTACGTAAAAGAAAGTGGGGTTTTATAAGTGGCTCCCACTTTAATTTTTGTGCTGCACAAAAATATAACACTGTGCCCTCGCCCTTGGCCGGTGGCCACTGGCAACTCTCAGTGTTTTGACTTCACAATCTCTCTCTCTCTCTCTCTCTCTCTCTCTCTCTCTCTCTCTCTTGAATTGTCATTTTTCTTTTTTCTTTTTTTTTTTCAATAATATGACTGTTCATGGTTAAGTGGAGAACAAAATTATTAGGGTTTGAAGGTGAGAGTGTTATTGCCATGTGAGACCTTACTCTAAGTCAAGATTTAGACCTTAACATAAAGTTAATTATCTCTATGCAGGCTTAGGTGTGTGAATGACAAGCACTAATAGGATTACTCCATTTCGCTTTGTAAGGGTGTGGTGAGAAATTCGGTGCAATGTGATTGGAATGTAATTTTCACTTGCTTTGGATGCAATTTTGGGGGTCCATGAATGTGTGATGATAACATATTATTAAGACCAAGTTGAACTTGTTATTAATATCATGCAAGAAAAATTTCCGCTATGGATGGAATTACATAGTTTTGTGCCATGTTAAGTGTTGATGCAAGATTCTGACCTTTGCTCTATTACGACCAGGATCTCTCCTCAACAGTCTAACTTGCTGCTCGCAACGAATTCTCCTCGTGTCTTTTTTTAGATGAGCAGAACGATGTCCCGTACGACCTTCGTTCCCGTAGTTCCCTGCGTATACAAAAAACAGGTCAGAGTGCGCTGGGTGTTTTCCCGACGTAAACCCTCCGACGCTCAAGTCAGTAATTTGGGTTTTACCCCCTCTTTTCTGTGGGAAAACACTGCCACTTAACCCTTGGCTCTCAAATGAAAAATCTCCCTTAAAGTTCTAATTTCAAAAAGTCTAACCCCTTTACCTTCGTCGATTACCTTTTTATACCTGTCTTCCGAACCCGGGTCCCCATGATCCACAATCCCCGTTCACCATTTTCCCCCCATTAGTGGAGTGGGTGGTTGGACATCATGGTTGTCGGTTGAGTGGGTGTCACGCCTTGATTCTCGGATGAGGGCGCGCTTTTTGCTAACCGTTGTTTGACTGGGTCTGCCAGCCCCTAATCTCTAGCAGAAAAGGCTCTTGACCCCTAGAAGGAGACCACTTCGCACGATAGCCTCGAGGAGATCGTCCTCGCGAATAAGCAGAAGGTACCTACTCGCAGGTCCCTGCTACCAAGCTTCACCTGCTACCAGGCTTCACTTGTCTGCTCGCTTTCGAGCGAGCTGGCTAGCGAGCTGGCTCCTTGTCCAGGGGATGGCTGGCTGTCCTCTAAACGAGCTGGGTCCTCGTCCAGGGAATGGCAGGTCGATCTCGGGATGCCCCACAACATTAAGTATGAAGTTGTCCACACTTCTCTACCATTTGATTTATTAATGGATTCATCACATGGCTACGGTCAATAATGATCACGCCAAGAAGTGATTTAAGGATAACAAAGAATTAATGTATGAGAATACGGGTGCTAGATAACTAAGTCACTAAATTTTATTTGTGGTATAAAAAAATATAGGTCATTCGAACCACGTTCATGCGTAGGAAAGAAATTGAGATGTCATCAAATGATAAATAAAAAAAAATGTCAAAATAGTTGTAAATTTAGATTATATTGACTATGATTACGCGTTGTCAATTCTAAAATTATGAAATGATCGGCCACACAATTTTTCTTAATTATGATAATCAACTAGTGATACAACGATTATGAGAAAAATTATATATTCGAATATCTTGAAGATCTACAATGTTGTCTCAAAGTGTTATATTCTTTAAATAAGTCAACATTGTATTTGATGACAATATAGATTGATTACCAATAAGAACCAAAAGTCACATAGGGCTAAAGCACCATAATTTTGTTGTTTATCAGGAAAAATTAAAAAAAAAAGGCTAAACTTTTTGGCTAATTAGAAAGCGAAGGAGGATAATTAGGAGTGATATATGAATATCCATGTGATTACCAACTAAAACAATAATCACAAATTTGAAACCTTTTGAAATCTCCTTGGATCTTTGTTGCCTTAGAGATTTTAACGAGATAATGATCATCAAGAGGGAAATTGGAAAAAAAATAAAAAGAAAAAAAAGGGTCCCATATAATCATTACCAGCATGTTCTATCAGTTGCTGTTTGTCGAAGAAAAGATACTTTAACGTGAATATATGAGAAGGTGCTGTCACTTATTTTGGATAGCAAGTGAGGAAATTTGAATGGACAGCCTAATGATTTAGACCTTCCAAAGTAAAGGCATGAGAAAAATAATTTGTTATTTTTTTATTACATAAAAAATATAAGTAGTGAAATAGGCAGTGAGTTTTTTTTTTAAATAAAATAAAAAGATAGTGGGTTTTTGGGAAATTGCCATTGTATATCGTAAAGTTTTAGCTAGGGAAAATAAAAATGTCTGCATGGCTTCTTCTATATAGCTTGTTCTTTGCAATATTGCTGATATACACATATTGGTTTCTTCTTTTGATGGAGCATGCTTGTGCTGAAACCCATATGAATAATGTCGTAAATGAACAGAATTTTTGAACGTTCATATAGGATAAAACTATATATAAAGATTGTTGGTTGTTTTAGTTAGTGCTTTAATTATTATTATTATTTTTTTTGGTTGGCACACTTTTATGAATTTCTTCTTCTTTTTTAACTTGGGCCATTTTTGATGATTTTCAAAATAACCACTCAAAGACAATAATAAACCACGTTGTCTATTAAGTCTTCAGCAGTCTAAGAAGCAAATACATGCTTAATTTGGAGGTTTATAATGAAATGTTCTTAATAATATTCATTGTTTAATTATCTTAGTAACAATGTACGTGCGAGCATATTTTTATATAAAATAGTTTTTATTTTAAAAACACTTCCTACAAAAATTTTCTGCTGTGTTTTTTCTATTTTTCAAATAAGCATTTCAATCGAAGAAACAAAAAACTGATAAAATGTTTTTGACAATATCAAAAGTACTCTCAAGCCTAGTTATCCTAATAACAATTGCTTAGAATATTTCTTCATTGCTAGTTTTCTATATTTTGATGATTAATTTTCAGGGTTTTGCACACACAAACCCTTAATCTTGGTTTAAATGGCACTTTATCCACGCTTCCCTGTACTTTGATGCAAAGGATAAGGTAATGCAACATACATGGAAATCCACTAGGATTCCAACCTCTTAAGCAAAATCTCAAAACCATCATCATTTTGTTATAGAAAATGGAAGCCACTTTATACTCAATTTCAAATGTGGTTTAGTTGGATACTTGTCTAGACTCTAAACGCTAGTCTACCTCTTAATCATAAGTTTCATTTCCCCCCCTTTTTTCTAACTCTTTTACTTTTTCTTTCTCAAGCTTTCAAAGCTTATAATTACCAAGTGCTCTTCTTGTTTGTTGTTGGTCGCATCTCAATATCTCTTGAAGTAAAATTGGAGGACAACCCACACACCCGTGGGCTTCCTATGAATCATCACAATTGCATCTTTATTGCCCCTGTTTGCTTTTGATTTACACGTTTGCACAAATTTTCAACAACCCACCTGCAAAATTTCTTCAAATATACGTATACTAATTATGGGGGGATTAATCATAAGAAACCTTTGTAATAAATAAAGTTACCCCATGCTCATTACAATGGGGCCGTTGGCTCATGCTATTATAATTGCTATTATGGCTGTTTAGAACGTTTTACTACCTTTTTCTTACTAGCTAGTTCATGACACTTGGATCTTACCTTATTCATAGCAAGAAAGCATTCATTAACAAAATCGCTATTGACAAAGATACTGTAAATTTGTAACGTTACATATTGAAAAAAAAAAAAATTGTATGATTTTCGCAGTACGTCATCATAAACCTGTGACTCAGTGATGCTGCATGCCACTAGAAAATATACCCATACTGCCGACTACTAATTATTGGTAAGATGGCTATGAGCACGAGATTTCAGTAGGCATGAACTAAAGTAACCCAAAAAAGCTGCTTTACCTCTGGAATATTATCGTTCGCAAAAACTGTGGATACCAGGTATCCCACCAAATACTTCTTTCATTTTTCCAAGCACAAAATACTTGAGAATATACCACCAGCAAGATATGAACAAACCCAGAAAGTGAGGTGGGGAAAAAAAATTCTTATATCAACTAACCTAGAAAATCTTAGGATCAGTCCCAATCAGAATACAAAATCCCAGCAGGATAGTGACCTGAAGAGAGTGTATAATACAGAAAAGTAGCAATGCTATGAGGAAAATCAAGTGGTCTTATGTTAGTAAACCAAGATGCTGTTAGTTACCTTGCTTCTATTTTGTTACAATTGTGGACCATTTGAATTTTTCGTGGGGATGTAAATTTCCAATAACTTGGCTCAGTAATTCTTATGTGGTGCACCCTAGATCAAATGAATTGCTCTTAACTCCTCAACCCGTAGTGACTGCTGTTTCACAAGTCATTCTGTGGTTCCATCATATGTAATCACAGAGTGCGAGGTAAAAAAATAAGAACTGCAGCTGAATGGTTTAGCCCTTTTTCTCAGTTCTTCAGTCCTTGTGATCGCGAAAACGGATAATTTTGTAGATAAAAGATCTCTCACGGCGATAACTATTGATGAAACCAAACCACAAAAAAGAAAAAAAAAATTACAATAATGAGAGTATGTTTCAGCAAAAAAATGAATAAATACAATGAAGGTAAGTTGTATAATTAAAGGTAATAGGAAAATGAGCTTTTTGATGTAAGCCCTCCTTTGGGAACGTGTTATAAAAGTTGAAATTATACACCATATGTAATCTTACCATTTAAATAATTTATTATAATCAATATTTTTATCATACTACTTCCTTTATATAGAATGGTAACATTATTTAAAGTTTTTAGAATGCTCAAAAAGTGATATTGAGAAGTAATTATAAATTTCAAGAGGACAATGAGAACCAGAAGATACTTACATCACAATGGAAGAAATGCACAAGCAAGTTAACCCGACTGAAAAATGAATTAAGAAGGTTGCCCAGAAATCTTGCCGGTCCAAAAAAATCCTCTCAGAAAAAAGAGTGGTTACACCTGCAACCAACAGAATTGGCCAACCTGAAGGCAAGCAGCTGCGAAAAGAAAAGGAGGAAGAGCCCTGCAGAATAGAAAAATTAAACTTATATAGCATTAGGTCGAGGCATCAATAGCCATAAAATGCCCTAATAGCCAAAAAACGCCAAACCTGGAAATAATGCTTGATAAATATTGCAGAGTAGATAATCCTCAGAATCATATCTTCACAGAGTCAAGAAACTCAAAATGCAACAACTAAATGCTTATTTCAACACTTCGTATATGATGAGCCACATACTATGCATTTGAAGAAATGGACTTAAGCTCTCACTCTCAAAATCATAAAAACCCTTCTTGCATTTATAACCCTCAGACAATTTAAGTTGGATTCTATAGCTATACCACAAATATAAAAATAGATTATGCGTGGCTTGACAATGACAATGTAAAAGGATACTTAAAGAATTTGCTAGAATTAAACCAACTGCACCGGCTGACTGTATTAGTATGACGTTCATGACAATATATATCACTGAGAACACAAGCAATGAATCATTTGAGCGTTTGAGTTGGTCCTCTGTGGCAACTGCATGTAGAAATGCTTCAGATGTTCCTGATGCAAAATTGAAAGATAAATCATCAAAGTTCTGCAAACACCATCAAAGGCATGGTTGTTAGATGTTTATTTGTGTCACCACTTTATATCTACTTAAGATAGAAAATTAATACTAAGTTTGTGACACTATAATCTAAGGGCACATCACCCGAGATATTTGTGTTTCCAAAGAACTGAAAATTTTTTATAAGATATTACGTGCTGATCTCACTACTAATAAGAACTTGTTATTGATTGTTACTCCAGCCTTCTATTATGAAATACAACAAATACTATCACAATCACTAAATGAAAAAGAATGAAATAAATTGTGTACAGTGCAATCTATAGTGTTTATGTAATTGATAAGCACAACAAAAAAAAGTTACTAACCATTCATAGCCAAAACAACCACATAAAGACAATAGTACCGAAGGGCCGTTGATGCTTCTCCATCACTCCATTTCTGACCATACAACAGTCTCACCAGGGAGTAAGAGTAACTTGGACCAAATGCCATAAACACAAGACCTACAGGGCATGAAATTGCAGCTTCACACCATGAAATATAGTAGTATAGCAGGGAAGTTCTAAGAGGCATAAGCTTATTCCATATACCCAATAGCACTGATAGTTAAGCAAATACCCTTCACCACAAAATTAAATTCATAAATGAGGAGAAAATTTGAGCTAAATAAAGAACATACCAATCAATAGGACAAGCTTCAGAGCCTCAGCAAGGCTATTTCCAATTTTCTTGCTCTTCTGTGGGTATTGACCTGCAAAGAGAAAAAGCTCTTATCAAATTAGCGCCTGCTTCGTCTATGAAGGTGAGCCAATGCCCATTCCCAAAAAACTTAAATTGATGAAACATAAATTACTTAGTCCATTCGGAGGCTCAAATGAAATTTTCCACTAAGAAAGCATATGGGTTAATGAAAACGTGCGTTAAAAAAGAACATACTGATTTTAAGTGTACCTACAAGATGCTATCTTGTATTGGACACACCTATTCATTTAGTCATCTTTTAAAAATTAGACCATTCAAGAGAGGAGATTCAGTCACTAAAAACATAAACTAATTCATATTTGTAAAACAGTACACGTTTCAAGTACATCAAGATGGCATCCACAAACCACAACCAGTTGAACAAAGACCACATGCAAAAAGTTTTAAACTAACCTTGTCCCAAAATATGGTTGTCTGATGCATTTAAGAAATAATAGATTGAAGAGATTCATAAAGAATCAATCAATGTATTCGCTTCTAATTGGTGCAATTTCTCCGGAAAGCAAAAGACATAATTTGGAAGCATGGGACCAATTCTGGGGCTGCGGATTCTGGTTAATGCTTATTGAAATGTAATCTAATGCCAGTTGCAAAATTCTAAAATTTTACTGGAGTTTGCAAACCTACTTCGTCTTCTAAGGGTATTGTCAGTATAACTGAAGTATTTCATTACACAATCATTAAGAGAAAATGAAGTCCACCAATGTGGCCATATATATCCATGTATCCATATAAGATCAGGAAAACCATGAAGGAAAGAAATAAACCTGATGCAGACCTGGCAAATGTAGCATATGAACTTTCTTCAAAAGGAAGAAACACCATTCTCACCACTAAGCTCCCTGGAATGCAACAAGCAAATCATTATCTAACAGAAAACAACCATAATAATAAATAAAACATTATGCAAGAATGTTCACATTTTCCCAAACATAAGTTCCAAGAGAAGTAGAAACCTCATTGTAATCAAACGCTCTAAGCTGTAACTCTGCAAGGTACAGGAAGCCTGAACCAGCCACTTACCTAATTTATCTACAAGTCCATATACTGCCTGGTTATATGGAGTGTCTAACCATACGAGTACCATCTTTTCTCCTTCCTGGAGAAGCAACTTCCGAAAAGATTGAAGGGTAAATAGCGTACACATGTTTACGAGCTGCTTATCATAACTCATCATATTTCCTAGTCTGCAAAAGGCCAAATGATGTTACCAGTTTACATGTATAATGACAAATAAATAAGTAGAAATAAACAACTAAGAAAGCAATGAATAATCTATTTTGGATAAATATGAAGGTAACCTGAAGCAAGAAGTGCAAGAGCATAATACGATGAGTTTTCTGTTTTCTACAAGAAATAACAACTGCAGTACAATAGCTAAAAACCAGTACTTGCATAGGCTTAGCAAGGGAAGGGAGTGCCAAGATTAAGAAGTCATAATATGACTGCCACAGGTTACCTAGATGATATGATATTTGACCATGCACTATCCCACTATTGTTAATTTCTATATTTGGAAATGGACTTGTGCATTTCCCAAGCATACTAATCAGCAAAGAGAAAAAGATGTCCAACAGAAAAGAATCCATACCTGAAAGGAAAAAGATCAGAAGTTTTAAAAGCACCGAAAAGAAGAAAATAGCCCCAGTAGCCTAGGAACAAGGAAGCTGCATATGCAACTTGTGATAATGCAAAGACAATCCCCTTCTCCTGTAAAAGTTAAGTAAATTACTGACAATGAGCAGCCATGTCATGCAAATTATCAAACTTAGCACAGAAAACATTGTGGATATCCCACACAAATTACAACAAACCAGAGGGAAGGATCTCCACAAGCATAAACTCTAGGATGTCTCCAAGCGGACCATGCTCATAAAAGGTTTAGAACTTTTTTGTCAGATGAAGAGATACATAGTCAGTCATTAATATTGCCAACCAACACAAGAATTATCCACCCGTGCCAGAAAAAGAGGGTCATGTTTACATATTATGTGTAGTAATATTAGTTCAAGAGAGGTGCATCCAAAGGTAGAACCTAATAAGTTAGCATCATGCTAGCAACTAAATGTACAGCTGTATCAAGGGCACATAGAAAAATGGAGTCAAATCAAAATAGCATCTGAGAAATAGGGAAAAATTGAATGATAGCCAACGAATGAAAGCATTAAAAAGGCATCAAGATGCAGAGTCTGGATCAGGGTAATTAGGCAGATTGCAACATCTAACATCTTGACTGAAGACTTTTAGTCCAATTAAAGCACATACCATCTCATACTGTTTAACAATGAGGATGCACATTGTGAAACAACGGGAAAATGTAGCCACAGTTTCAACCATCAACCGGAGTCTGAGAAGAAGCAAGTTCTGAGAAAGTATATACAACGGTTCAGCCAGGAGCTCCAATATGCATGCAAAACCTGCCATATAAATTCAATTGAATCATAAATAACTTGTTTTGTACCAGGATAACATTGTATTAGAAAAAGCCCATATATTATTAGAAATGTACCATTAATGAAAATAGCTTGCGCATATGGATTAGAATAACTCAACCCTTGCCACCACAAGACGAAGAAACATGCTCCAATGGTTATAAATATTCCAAGTGGGAGCGTCAGCCAAGCCACTTTCAATAGCTTCGCTGCATTTTCGTCCCTCGAAGCAGCATCGCTGCAGCACAAGGCACATGGCATTGTAGGGGTAAATTTGAATATATTTCAGTATTTGCATAGTATTACTTTCATTTGGCAACTGTTTTAAAAATCTCAAGCAATTGATCTCTTAAAACATAATGGATAAAACTAGACTTGAAAAAAAAAAAAAAGCTTGCTTCTAGAAATTATTTATATTAAAACGTAAAAATAAAAGGATGAATGAGTGAGAGAGTAAGAACCATTTGACGTCAGCGCGCATGCAGGCTCGGCGGAATCCTTCTCGACTGAGGAACAAAACGCATGTGACAAAAAGATGGAATTGCACTGCGTAAATCTGAGAAATGAGAAAATTAAAAAAATCGCCGCCGCGAACCAAAAAAAGAGAACATTTAAAAAGAAACAAAAAAGGAAAAGGAAAAAGAGAAAGGATGAATGAAATAGTTACGGCGTAATCCGCTTCCGTGAGGTGCCTGACGATCCATGAATTGAAAACGAAAGGGATTCCTCGAGACAGAAACTGAGTTGCTAATAAGTATTTGAAAGTGCGCGATAGACTCGTGGAATCATCCACTGGTGCCCTTGACATTTCGAATTTTATTAATTGGATCGATTGTTTCAGCGGTTTTAGCTTTTATCATACAACAGCTTGTGTAATTTGATTTTGATCTTATATTAATGGAAGCTTTTAACTGCCAGGCTACAGGGTTATAGACTTCGGATTTTCGCTGACATGTCAGCTGCAGCCGTGGGCTGGGCTCTGTTTTCTTTTTCTTTTGCCTTTTTTTTCCTTTATAATTTTCACATTATTAATATTAGTTAAAATTGAAACATAATATAATCCTATTAGAACTTGAAAAACAAAAATTAAAGGAATAGAATAACAATTTAATTAAGAAATTAAATTAATTGAATCTATTATGGATATAGAGTAAGCATACGTAAAGGTTTTTAGAGGCCTAGAAGGTATTGGGTTTTTCTATACTTTTACGAATCATAAAATAAATTTTGCTTTGTTGCACATAAATCCGCACATTATTATCACACCTTCACAATAGTAATACTCAGCAGAGTTCTCTTTCAATATCACTCCCCAAGTATGAAGAAGCATAGACGGACATGGAATGAATCCCACAAACAGAGAAGGTATTCATCGGATAAAACAATCCAAACCGGTCTAGGAATTACAAAATTCAATTGCCCAAATGAAACAAAATTAACCATGTTGCAGCAAAAACTAACCCAAAACACTTGTTTCCGAGTTCAAACTCAACAGCAATTAAACTAGGTTGGTAATGTGAAAAACACAAAGTAAACAATACAGAAGTTTAACGGTAACGCCTGAGAGAGAGAGTTTGGTTCCTCTTCCAGGTTGCCCTTCTTGAAGGTCGTGCCTTGTGGTGCAAGTGACCCTTTCCTCGGAGGCCTCTGTACTTCTTCCCAGCAGAAGTGAGTCCACGAAGTTCCCTGTGCTTGTGGACAGGCTTACAGATCCAGTTGATCCTGGGGTCATTGCGGATTGCATTGTGGGCAGCATCCACCAGGATTACCTCAAAGTACTTGTAAGTTGAATCCTGCAACAAAGGGGAATAATTGATAACCAACATGAACCCAATGCAAGATCAAATTTCCAGTTCACTAACAGGACATTGAACGAGTGTTGTGAAATGCTTTGACAATTCAAAGTCTCATACTTAAACTTTATGAGTAGTGAATGTTGCAAACTTGGTTTCAGCATTTAAATTGAAGGAACTTTATGCTAACCTCATTGATCCAGTATGAGTTGAGAACCTTAAGGCCACCAAGCTTACGACCAGCACGTTCCTCAGCAACTGAACGCTTGCTGCGCTGGAATTTCAGCTGAGTGACACCCTGGTTTGTTGGTTTACCATATACAATACCCTTGGGAACTGGTCTCTTTCGTCCTCCACGTCTTACACGCACACGATAAACGACATAACCCTGCAAAAAGATAATTCCCCACAGTCATTATCTGCAGATCACCAGTAAGGGGGCACATTAATAGAGCCTTAAAAAAAACCATCTATAAAACCTTGCCTAGGTGCAGCGGTGGTTACCACATCGTAGTGCGACACACATTGACCATTAGGTTATTTCATCAATTTTTCAGTTAGACAGACATGATTTTAAACTTTAGCAGAAAACAAGAACTGATGGGTTTACAATTGTGCCAGGAAACAACGCCCATACCGCAGACACTAATGAAGCAAAAATACAACAGAAAAACAGATTTTATCTTTATTTCACATAAAATTGGCCCCTAATACTCGTAATTTCTGAATAAGATTCATATTCATTGAACTAAAACTTCATTAAAATTACGAGAGTAATGACTATAAAATAATGAGCAGCATGTTTGATAAAATAGAGAAAAAAGTATCAGTAAATCAAATAATTAGCCTACCTGCTTGGCCTTGTAGCCCAAGCGGCGAGCCTTGTCGGGGCGAGTGGGACGGGTGACACGAACGATGGAAGGGTGCTGACGGTATTCCCAGCACCTCACCCTCTGCAAGAACCTCATCACATCCGACTGCTTCTTCCTCCATAGCTCCGACACGTACTTGTATGCACCTTTTTTTAATTTAAAAAAAATCCCAAAAAATAAAAATAAAAATAAATAAAATCACAACAAAAGTGATTCTGAAAATCAGAAGGAAAAATTCGCGAGAAACAAACAAACGCTACTTAATTTTTTCAGATCTTAATTTGCATATTGTTTAGTAACGAGAAATGCGAAAGCGAAAGAGAAGAGATGAGAAATGCGTACCCATTGTTCGATCGTCGAGCTCACCTGTGCTGTGATGATAAGAGTTTCGGCTGAGAAGCCGCGACTGCAGGAGATATATGATATGAACGAGTCTCTCTACTAGGGTTTTAGAATTTTAACCAAAATGACTAATTAGCCCTCCAGAATATGTTCTTACCAGTATCATTGGACCATCATGAGGCCCTTTTCCTTCTTTCTCTTTTTTTAGTGATCGGGCCTCAAACCTTGATCTTCGTGTCATTGAACAGTACTTTTTACACCCATTAATATCTATATAACACCCCATTATTTCCATAGTCCTTGGTTCTATGGTTACTGAAAATTATATAAAAGGATAACTATAAATTTAGTTAAACTAAAACGTCCTTTCAAATCATGAAATCCTAGATTTTTTTTATTTTTTAATCTTAACATATGATATAAAATTTTATTGATAAAATCAAGATAATTTGGAAAAAGATGAAGAAATAAATTACCTATTAATTATTTTTATCATGAACAATTTGTTTAAAATTTTAATTAACTTATGCCAAATGATAGTAAAATTTAATTAAAACTTTGTTGTAATTTTATGTTTTTTTCCTGAAATTTCACAAAACACACACACACACACACACACACATAAAAAAAAAAAAAAGGGGTTTCTCAAGAGCTTTTAAGGGCTGTAAGCAGCTCCATTCTCGCCTCTAGAACTCACGTTTGTGTGTCTTGGGCCAATAACAAAACTTGGTTTCAAAATTTCAAGTGGCCCCCGTCTTCGTACAAATTTCTATTCATCAACTTCTACCAAAAGTAAAAATGAGGAAACAATAACAAATCAATAGAAGCAAAGATTTGAAAGCAAGGGTTGAGCATTTATAAAAGTATTATGAGGTAGTTTCAGTTATCTCTTAATGATTAAATAATTAAGTAAATATAATCATTTTTATAAAAATATTTTAGGATAGCTTCAGTTGTCTCTCAATTATTAAATAATTAAGTAAAAATAATATTTCTCTCATAAAATGTGAGTAAAATAGATACTTTTCGAATATTAAAATAGGTCTAAAGAATTTAAAAGATTAATATACATGTAAAGAGATTTCAGTTGTATATTTTAATTGTAAATATCAATTAAAATATTTAATGTAAATTAATAATAATAATAATAATAATGTATAACAGTATTTAAAAAAAATTGAAAGAACCATCGTTTTCATTGGTTGAATTAAAAAGAGTACATTGAATCAAGCAATAGTATGAGGGCGAAAACATCGAAGTCGATTGGTCCATTTGTGGATTCGGATTGCTTGGCAGAAATGGAACGTTTTGATTTTTGAATGTCAATAAAATAAAATAAAATAAAAAACATGAGAAGCTATTCCTCGTATGGTGCCGTGCTGTCGAATCGTCTCATTCTGTACATTTGTCTTCTTTAATAAAATTGTTTATGGAAACGACTAACCTTCCCTTTTTTGTTTTCTAGGTAACGAACACAAACAGTACAATCGAATGTGCATTTTCTTCTGCTCAAGTCTACAGATATTGAAATAGAGTGCTTCATATTCAAGATTCAATGATTTTGGTTGCACGTACGGAAACAAAAGCATTTAAAAAAATAAATTTATTTTTATAAAATTATTTAAGAAATTATCATTTGTATATTTTAAATTTATATATTTTTTAAAAATATTACAACATTTTAAAAATATATCAATGGCCCATTTTAAATTGACAAAAATTATCTGCTGACCACTAAACTGTTAACTGTTATTTGAAAGTTAACGGAATTGTAGCGAATTGACGATTTTATCCTTAAAAATTATCACTTATATACTTTTAAAATCTCTTATTATTACTTATATACCTTTAAATTATCACTTGACGTCATCATATTTAAACGGTAACTAATGGTTTGGTGGACAGTAGATATTTTTTATTAATTTAGAATAGACGACTGATATACCCTAAAAGTGTTGTAGTAAATTTAATAACGGAATAAACTAAGGTTATACAATTGATAAATTTTTAAATTATTTTTCATAATATTTTTAAAACAATATGTTAGTGAGAGAACTGCTTCTCTATTTCTTTTTTTTTTTTTTTTTTGGGGCCTCGGTAATATTAAATGAAAACACAGAGAAGAAGAATAAATAAAAAGGGTGTGGATAAGCATGTTGACGAGTTGCCAAGAAACAACAACACGTAGAAACTTGAATGCTGTCCATGCCCGCAAGTAAAGTAATAATTATTATCAAATTAAGCACATAACGTGTACTTCAAATCAAATTGAATTGGGCATTAAAAAAAAATCCCATCGTGAGGTTGGATGATTAAATAATCACATAGTCCAACCAAATCAAACTTTCTTGAAGAGTCGTGGCAGATTATTGTTCGACTCATGCCTGAGTTGGCCCGGCCAAACAAAAGTTTAGGGGTCGTGCTTTTTAATTATTAAGTTGAAAAACGAAAGATTGAATTATAAGTTGTTGGTTGTTATGAATTCAAAAGTCCAACATTAAGAATTAAGAGAGGTTATTTATTATATAGCCAAGTTCGAGTGACGATCCAACTAATGTTATTCTTGGGGTATATCATATATTAACCGTTTGGACCCCATTTGGTAGTTTAAAAAAAATAAAAATAAAAAGATCTGGTAGTGCACGGACTATGTGGCATGAAACCCATTACATACCATAGCCAATGTGGGAATTTTGATCGAGTGCGCGACATCATGCGTGACCAATTATGATTAGGTAGTTTTTGTGTGCAACGCCAACGTTGTGCACTCGATCAGTCCTCATTAATGTGATAAAACTCATTAATTTAGCGTATCCAGAAGCATTAACAACAAAAAATTAAATATAAATGATTTGATTAGTAGTTAATAAATAAAAAAATAAAATAAAATTTTATATTACACTAATATAAATATATATGGTAGAATATATTTAAAAGTTTAGAAGAATTTAAATTAAGAGAGAATTTTATTTTAATGAATTAATACATAAAAAATTAAAAATCAACAATAAAATTTAGGTGCTACTTACAAAAAAAAAAAACTTGAGAAAATTTCAAGATGGAGTATGATGTGAATAATAATAATAATAAGCTTTACAATGGCTACCTCCCGTAGCTCTAGCCATAAATCTTTTTAATTTTCGAAAAATGGTTTGCTTAACTGCAATAAAATGAGTAACCGAAACTAAGGTGGGTTTCAACTCAATATAAAATAAATGGCGAAAAATGTTGCATCCCATTTCTGTCCACATATCCACAAGGACCACAACCGCCTCGTAAGTATCAAAGCCAAAAGTGTGTCAGAGTAGCAGAGATTGGATAAAGTAGAGTGACTCACCGTACTTTAAAGATTCACAGACCATACAAACAAAATCTCGGCTTAGATTTTCTTTCATTCCTTTCCAGTTATAATCTAAAGACTCTTAAAACAAACAATAGCTCATGTTTATGTTCGGTGGAGGCAGAAGCATGGGCGGCGGCGTTGGAGGTGGGGGAAGCGGCGGCATGTTAAGAACTGTCGGCAGGGCAGTCACCACGACGAGAACCGGCGTCACGAATCTTCAAGAACCCATTTCATCGTCATCTTCAAGTGCTAGTACTACTACTTCGCCAACTTCACCTACTGCTGCTAATTCGAGGCCTGCCCACCAGAACAGAAATGGTGGTAACCAACTTTCTTTATCTGCTACTGCTGCTTTGACGGCGTCGCCGTTTGGTTCTCATAATGTTCCGGTTCCTGCCCATTACGGGGTGCCCAGTTGGAGTTCCTTTGGTGGCGGTGGTGGTTCTTGTTGTGATGAGTATGAGTGGGTGTCTGTTGATGGATGTGATGAAGATTTTGATAAGTCTCACGGGTTTCTTGTTGATGACTTTACTCTTGGCCCTGTTCCTTCTCTTGAGGAAGTTAACACCGCAGTCTCTGCTCTTCAACAGTAAGAATTTTTTTCTTCATTTATTTACATCGTTTAGGTGTTCATAATTGTGTACTACAACGAAATTAATCTGTTGTTTCTTTGTTTCTTCATGGAAAATATGCTTTCTTCTTTTTTGATTATTGAATAATATGTTGTTTAATGATATAATTGTTCGCCTTCATATCTTTACTGTTTATGGGATTGTTGAAATTACCAGTCTGTATTGATGCTGCAAATCGGTAAATGATTGCTGCTTCTGGTCGGAAATGGATTGGGGTTTGCTTGGACTGTTATTTTTACTTTTGTGGCTGTCTCGGTTGTGTTGTTTGAGGCTATGTTGACAGATTGTGCCACCTGTCTCGGTCTTTCTATTTGGTAAAATTAGTGGGGTGTCCTTGATTAAGGATATTTTCTAAAATTTAATCTTATAATCAATAACTTTAACATGGAAAATGATGGGGACCACAAAGTTACGTATTGAATGTAACTTTGACTTTCGCATTAGGAAAATTTCAAGCAGATGAAGATTATAGTTCGGTTACAAGATTTATTGACAGATATGTTTTGATTGATTTCTCACAATCTGATGCAGTTCTATTCTTGCCATTGATGGATTGCATTCCCTTGGTCAATTCCAATCCATTTGATCTCAGTTGAATCTTTGTTAAGTTCTAATTTCATAATGGTGGTGAATGGGGTTGCAATTGCTTAAACTTTGTACTTGTACAACTCTACTGGTGCATGGGATTACCCAGTCAGTATTATTTGTGATTACTGCCCTTGTACTTGTTTTTTTAGTATTACCCACCTTGAGCAAAACCTATATACCCGACTAGTTATTCATTTGATTCAAAAGATGCTTGTCATCTAAAGCTCTTTCTGCTTCACTATATTTAAATGCTACAAATTATTAACCTGCATCAGCAGGAAAAAAAAATATTTAAAATTTACGCTAACTTCTAATGATTTTGAATTTATAGGGTATTTGACCCTGCTTCACGCCCTCAACTTGTGAGGGATAAGTTTGCCTCCAATTCGGACAGGGATACGGAGTTGGATTGGATAGAGCCCTCTCTGTGTCTTAGTAATTCAAGAATGTTGCAGCCTTATCCAGCTGACAGAGTTTATGATGCTTTTCATTTGTTGCAGACTGAGCCATCAATTCAGGTGCCTTTACTGCTGACCTTGACTAAAAGATCTAATGGTATGGAAATTCAATTTAAATTATTAACTCAAAGCAATTGTTTAGGTTGGCTAAGTGCAAATGTTCGATAGAGACTGCACATATAGATAGGATAATGTGAGCAATACTATTGCTTTAATCACCAAATTAGAACAGAAATAGAACCATGGTCATGTTTAAGAGCAAGGATTAACTTTCTATAATCAATTTTGTGGTCATAGAATTTGACATCTTTATATATGTATATGTGTTTGTTTTTTTTTTCCCGCTTTTCCAGAGAATGGTCATTTCATTATCTTCTGATAAAGCTGTTTGGAATGCTGTTTTGAACAATGAAGCGGTACGGGAACTGAAGGAGTCATTCAATGCAGGTTGGTAGAAAGCTAAATAAAGATAATTTAAATTTTCTGATTTATATATTTGTTCTATTACAAAAGGGTGTTGTCCATATTTCCTTGACCACAGTCTCGTTGTTATTTCATTCCCCTTAAATTAGGAGCTTGTTTTAAGGATTCGGGTTGTCTGTTTTGCTTTTAGATTTCCTTGCCAAGTATTGGCCTGGGAAAAGAAATGATTTTTGGTACATAGATGATAGCTGTCTCATATTGCTTGGTTGCTGTGGAAATAGTTTTCTACTCGATAAGTCTGAAACACCAAGCAACTAAAACTACAATTCCAATCTGGACTATGAATACCATCTCTTTCATGACCTGCAAACACTCTGAATGATCCTTACAGAGCATATTGACATGCTTGGAAATTTGAGGCTCTTCAAATTACAGGATCAGGTAGTCAGCCTGTACCTACTCGGAGTTTTTACCTTTTGGCTGTATATGATGGAAAATCCTCTGTTTATTTCTGAAGAAAATTATTGCTATGTCATCCAGTTGCGAGACTAGCAGAATTATACTACATTGGAAAGTGGGAACAACCAGGCACATCAGCTGCTTCTGTTTTTGCTTGTTCATCTTATTGATCCTGAGGGGTTGGTTTGACAGACCAGTTGGATTCTACCAAGAGGTCAGGTCAAAACCCCATGGGACCACGTACTTACATGGGACGTTTTTTATCCCTCTAGTTTCAAATTTTTGAAGAAAAAAACACCTTATGATTTGTTCTGATGTTTGAGCATCACAATACTGGACAATGGCCAAATAGTCTGGTGTTCCAGTTGCTAGTTTTTTCTGCTAACCTTCAGCAGCCGGAATCTTCTAAATGATCATCATTGCTCCTTTTGCATAATTTGTAGAAAAAGCTTTAATAATTTTCATGATATCACAGTGGCCAATTTTCTATTGTCTTTGATTTCAGTCTGGTCAGAGTGTGTCTTCTCCCAATTTCATCTGAAAGTAAAGAAAAAGAACATGATTTCAACTATTTATTTATTTTTAAAAAGTTGACTGATTGCTTGCTTTGTGGAAACTTGAATGAAGGGAAGCGAAGACTTAATACTGATTATCTCTAGTTGGTTGATGTTTATAGATTTTAAGAAAAACTCATTTAAATTGATGTTGCTTTTGAAATTTTCATTGTATATACAGCTGAAAATAGTGGATCAGAAAGTTCAGATGAGAATTCTGGTGACACAAATCCAGCAATAAATATCATCCGTTGGATTTTTGTCAACACACAGGCAAAAATCATGGAAGTGATTGACAAAATCACAAATATTGTTAATGACTTGTTCAAGCCTCCTGGTGATGAGGATGCAACAAAAGGTGCTGCAGCAGCAAGAGCACCAGATTCTTTCGAGGAAAAGCTGAGAACTTCATTCCTTCTATCCATTGTGGTCCTGTTGGTTGTGGTTGTGACTCGAACCAGCAGGGCATAATTTGACGACATGACAGGTAATTTATCCATTGGTGACTTGTGGAGGAAGATTCCCTCTGCGTTGTACTAGCTACTGTGTTCTAGTTGTGATTGTGAAAAAACAATGAAAGTAGGGACATCTAATGTAGCACATGCATGTGCGTTGTGGAATAGTCTGAATATCTGGGATGTTTTCTTATTTTTGTAAAGTGACTACCATGCTTTTAGTTGGTAGGTTATGTACTATGTTGGGATGTTTCGCTGTTTAGCACTTTAACGCTTTGACTTTGTCTGTACGATTGCTCTTTGTTTATTCTGCTTCTGTAGATTCTTTGGATAGCAATGCCGTTTAACTTTCCTTGAATGCGGCAAGTAGCTCTGCATGTTGAGGAAATCAAGAGAAGTGATAAATGCAAGACTGGATTGAGGTTTGAGGAGTTCTCATCTGAAAACTTGCTGTAGACCCAAAATTCTGATTGCAGAGAGCAAATTTTCTTATATTCCCTTATATTTTGTACACGGTTGATTTTCTTAGGCGCTTAACCAAAAAGAGAGTCAAAGCTTACAGACGAGATATTCACCATTTTTTTCATTGCTAGTATTGCCTATGATAGGACCAGTATAAGCGATGGAGCATGGAAGAGATTTTTCGTGCTGAGAAATGCCTTGTACAGCATACTTGAATTTAGTGTATTGGGCTCTGGATTCTGGATGTTTCAACAGTTTTGCCAGCATTTAATGATATAGGAGAAATGTGATAGTGCTAGCATACATATATATATATATATATATATATGTCATTAAATGCTGGGGAGAATCATATAGGCTTGCAGCAGAAAAGAACGTCTTGTTGGTCTTAATGGAACAGAGCTCCATCGATCTTGTTCAATGGAACAAAGCTCCGTTGAATTGGCATGTTCTTCTGATCATAGAACATAGTGTTAGGGATAATATCTAATATCAACAGAGGATGAATCTAAAGGTAAGTACATAAAATTTAGACAATCTTAAATTTTCGAGTTAGTTTTTTGGGTTGAGATAGGTCTATGGATTTCTACATGATATTAAATTCATGTACGAGTGGGTTAACACTATCTTACACATGGTATATCACTTTTTCAGAAAAATACAAATACAAAATTTGGGAATTTTCATCTTAATCGAATTCAGAACTTTTGTCAACCCAAACAGATATGTCAAGAATGGCATCCTACACAATCCCAGAGAAGTTTCTCAAGCTATTCAATTAGCACCACTGTACTTCTAGTTACATATTTACTAGGAAGTTTGACATCAACGTATGTGTTCCTCTTAGTTCCACCATGCTGAAAATTCTGCCACCATAAGTGAATGCATTCTGGCTGCTCCATGTTCGGTAGAAGTCCATTACGGTTTCAAGAAAGAATCTATGTCTGGAGATACAACAGCTAGTTTGTCAAGTTGTCCAAGAACGCAACAGGTTTTGTCTTTCATGTCCATCACCACAAGATCTTGAGCAAATGAACAATCTGAACCAGCTGAAACCTGCACACATTCAATCTGATCATATAAGGAAAAACAACTGAATCTATCATGACCTGGAAAAGTAGTTGCAAAAGGTTATTAATAATAAAATTTACTTTGACAAGTAATGGTATGTTAAAATTTCCCAAATATATTTAGCATTAGTAAATGCATTAATATGAATATGTTCTAAAAGGCACGTCAAGCCTGAGCTAAAGGAAAATTGTGGTGTGCTCACATCGAACAGGGCATCTCCCAGCTTGAACTTAACTGCTCCACTCTTGTAAACCAGCATCTTACCCATGTACCCTCCAGGCAACTTACTCAAATCTAAGTCCTTTGGAGCATCCGTTCTTCCCAGCGGTTTTGAGCTTTCGGCTTTCTCTTTCCCCTTGGTGCTGGCTGGTCGCTTGTCCAGAGGCAGTTTCTTAGGAAGCTGAAAGAAGAGTAACTTTCGATTTTCGGATTCATCCTGAATTTTAAACGAAATGGTCCGTCAAATATATAAGACAGTAAGAGCTCAATGTTATCTTAATTATCTATGAACTCACCAGTAGTCCAAGATCTGCAGCAGAGTTAACAGAATTCTCATCGTACTCCAAGTTTCTGGTATTCTCCCTGAATTCCTCCTGGTCAAGAACTTCTGAATGCAGAAAGCAAAATTCAGAACAAAGAGCAACAAATACAAACAACAGAAATATGAATGCTGTGCTATCCTTGTACCTGTAAGAACTATGGAACTTATGACAAGTAAATTATCATTAGTCAAGCCCTATCCATGCCATAAATAGGATTTTAACTTCAAAAATAATGTTCCCCATCCTCTAACATTCAGCATCTTAAGAGCATGGCTGTGGAAATCTAAAGCTATATAACAAAATGAGTGCGCCCAAAAGTCCTTTTGAGGTAATTTTAAAAAGAGAACACATAAAATGAATCTGAACTAGAGGCTGAATGCCACTTATATCTATGCATCTACTGCCAACCAACCCATATAGTTCTCAGTAAAGGAATATCAACAAGAGGATGGTATGCTGCTGGTTATTATTATGTGTGGTGACTGACATACCCATTTAACATATTTCGATCAATTCAATATTTTGTTACAAGTTACTTAATTCATGGATGTGAATTTTGAATGTTCATTCATAAATTGATGAGGATGATTAATCCAATTCAATTTCAAGAAGATTAGTAGTAGACATCCACTACACAGAGGTGTGTTTTAAGATGCATCTGAAAACATACCTGGGTCACCAGAGTAAGGTTTCCTCCAAGGAAGAGTAGTTGGATAATAAGTGTCATAATTCTGCATTGTAATAAGGAAACTCTTAGTGCATTTGCATGCGTATGTGTACGAATGAGAGAGAAGTGTTAGGAAAAAAATTAGTTACCCAAGGTTCTTTGTAGTCTTCCTTGATTTTCTGAGTTGATGATGTATCTGAAGATATTAGAGCAGACCTATCTTCCCTTGCAGTCAAAAGTGAGAAATTGACAATTTGCCTTTCATCAGAAGTTGAGTCTATTATCTCCGACTCAGCAGCTTTTGCGCTGCTCACCTCTCTGCGGGGACCAAACGACTTTATGGAAGGTGAAGATGAGTCTCCAGCACCAAATGCAACTTTTGAAGCTGCAGGTTTAAACTCTGAAGATGAGAAGGTGGATGATAATAGCAGTGACTATTACAATAATACATCTCATTCTTTCATGGTAATCATCTGTTTTGTACCTCCCATCATTCCAACCTTTAAACCTTGTTTGTACATACTCAAAGGTTCAGAAGGCATCTTTATTTTTCGATTAAATTATAGCCTTTTATTGTTGCATTTTACGGGATATGTTATTTTTTATTATCTATTGTGTAAGAAGGGGTGCAGAGGAAAACATCAACAAATCCTCAATTGGATTTTGAAGGACAGGATTACAGAACAAATGTCATAGTCCAGCCTATCCATATTAACCCAATAGGAGTCCTTTTAAATTCAACCTGAAGAACATAGCTAGCCAGTATCCAAACTAATTGAGGCAACTGAAAATAAACCGGATTGAAAATTAGAATGCACTAGATTAGAAGAAATTACATTTTTTCTCAACTTTAGGCCTTCGTCGTGCATTTGCTTCCTGCAATTACAGTGACATAAAAATCAATTATCACTTTGAGAATTTGAAAAGTGAGGATAAAACAACATGCAACAAATCAACAATATCTGAAGTAAAATGCAGATCATCCAATTTATTGTCATATTCTTCACAATCTTATAAGTCACCTATTGGAACTAGTCACACGATTTAACAATTGATCCCAATATATACACACACGTCATAATTTGTGAGAACACGTAACCGAAATTCCAATAATTTTATGATGATTTTTTTTTTAATAATGGAGCAACGAAGCGAAACATACGGGTCAGTAGACATTGGGCAATGATTCCTTGGATACACCTTGAGCCCACGTTTCTATGATAATTATCTTTAACTTTTTGATAAAAAGATGTGAGGGACACGTGGTTCCTTTCTCTTATTCCCTAATTATGGCGTGGAATAAAATAGAATTCTTGACTTCTTGTAACTTATAAAGAAGCTTGGGAACTCTTAAAAACATGAACCCAAACACCCCCTTATTTTTAAGATTTTATTACTAATTCATATTAAAAAAAAAAAGAAATTCTGGAATTTAATAAAAGACAACGATTTAGGAAATAAAAAATTTCAAAGAGAAAGGAAAAGATTTTGAGTACATTGAATTGGCGCAAGAGTCGCTGGGCTTCAGCTTCTGGATCTTCATCTTTTGATTCACTGCATTTGCATTAAACAAAATTATTATTAAAGAACGGTGAAATATTTTTAAAATATAAATAAAATGGAAGTTAAAAAAAAAGAAAAAAAAGAAGAAGTGTTGCGGAAAAAGAGAAAGCAGAAGCAGAGATTGTACGGTCTTGGTACTGGAGTTGGAGCGGTGACTTTGGGCTGACGTGACGGTGGCGGAGCTTTGGGAGCGAACCTAACCTGGAAAATGAATTATGAAATGAAACAAGAATTTTGAAATTATGACGAAATTGAAGGATATGAACCATAAATTCAGGAAAATCATTAAGAGAATTTTGGACGTCACCTTTCTACCGGAGCCGGAGGGCTTGTCTGGATCTTGATCCATTGTATTGGAGGAGAAGAAGAACAAGAAAAAGTTTTTTGGGGGAAAAATGAATCGCTGCGGAGTCGAACCTGAGAACGCAAAGATGATAATTATGACTATCAACCACTGCGTCATGACGATCGCTTTCGACAGGGTTTCCAATTTTTAATATATATTACAACACTCTACGTGATCTTGTTAGCCTCCCAACCCCCTCCGTACCAATGTTTGTTGGGCGGTGTCTTTTGAGAAATTAAGAGTCCGGCTACGGTGCAATGGTGGTATCATGCCACCGTTGCATCTAGTCGTTAGATTTACTTAGATAGATGAATTTATTAAAGTCCAACGGCTCGTACCACTGCTGCACTATAATTTTCTCTAGGAATTAAACATATTTATAATTTTGAAAAGATTTAAGATTAAAAAAAGATGAAGAGTGTTTTTGAATTTTTAAGTTGTCCTGTATAGTTTTTAAAAAGAAAAACACAATTTTCAAAGTGAACTTGCGGGCAGAATGAGAATCTTATTGGTGGGTATTCGATTTGAGTGGGTATTCGTAATAAACAACTTCAATCTCTTTTAGTGCGTGTAAGTACAAGTATGAGAAGGAGGTTTGTAAATTAATCCCAATAATTAATATTAATGTATTAATTTTATGAATTATGAGTTATAATATGAATAATAATCTCATATAATTAAAAAAACAAAAAAATACAAGTATGAGAAAGAATATGCCCTCAGTTTTAATTAGTAAGTACGAATTTAGTAAAATGTTCTCATTATCATTTTAATGGCCATTGCTACCATGCCCCAGGTGCATGGTACCCCAGGCCCTAATGCCCATTGGATCTAACGCAGAAACAAGTTCTGCGTTAGATCCAATGATAGCTGGATCCTGGGGTACCATGCACCAGGTACATGATAGCTGAACCCCATTTTAATATCCAAAACCAATCTCTTTTAAGTTTAAAAATAAAAATTTATGTTTATACTTGTACCGCATTCATTATATTTCAAACATTAAAAAAAATGTTTTTAATTTAATCGTTTAAATTTAAACCAATCAAGCTAACATGCTTTCACACATTTTAAAGCAGTATAAATTAACATATTGTCATATAACAAATATTAAAGCTAATAATTTTTTAAAAAAAACTGAAATTTAGCAAACAAAACAATAGGAAATAAATTATTAATTCTTTCAAAAAATAAACGCCCATAGTCCGCACGCTCATTCCATGAGAGGCTTTCGGCAGTCCGTCAATTCAGCGGCCTGAAAAATACTGAATACCTAAATCCAGTCTGCGCCACATGCAGTCACCGGCCTTTGGCAGCTATAATAATGGGCACCCGCTTAAATTAATATTCCTTTCGAGTGTTTGCTTTATTGCGAATCTGTGTTCCGTCACATTCACAGGTTTTACATTAAACACCTTGTATTTTCTGTTAAGACACTTTAGAAATGTGACCTATATAACTCTGAGACGTAGCGGAAACTTTAAGAAATTCAACAAAAAGAACTCGTCGATGTGCACTGATGGAGCAGAAGCACTACAGTCCAGCCATCAAAAACACACACTAGAAGCAATTTTTCGGTTCTATGCTACAAACACTTTGCATGACTATGAAAAACAAATTGATCAAACGGCTGACCAAATCAAACACCATTCGCTATGGCATTTCAATATTTCAACCCACGCCATATCTCGAGTATCAGATCTCATTTTTCTCAAGATTATCTGTTTGGGAGGATAATAAATAATGAGGGTGGACACACAAAGCACACTACAGGAATGTCCTACAATCAAACATAGAACCATTTGACAATAAATATTAACCTGAGCTAAAGATAGTCAAGCAATCAGCGATCAAATAATGTAACTACAAGAATTCAAGGTTTAGAATTAAGTTCCTAAAAACACTAGTAGCTGACATGCCAAATGTCTTCTTTGATGGGCATCCACAACTTGTGACAGCAGCAAATACCTTGCAAAACGTCAATCTCAGAGGAATAATGCCTGACCATCTTTTACACAATAAGGTTAGTATACTGTTGGCGAACAAGTAACTAAAAGACCAACATCATTTGAAATTCTGAAAGAGTGTTTTTGGTCACAAAAGTGTTAAGGATGATGAAATTACTATAGATCCTATAGTAATCAGGATGATGAAAATAAACATGCACACATATAAACGAGACAGTACAATCAACACGAAAATCCCCCTCTGGAAAAAAAAATTACCAGCAAATCAATGAGTTAAATGGTCAAACACGTCAAACCATCCTTTGTAATAAAACCCATGTAAGGAGTAAGCAATTGAAAAAATTTAGTTCTAAGCAACATGCAAATAGAAAGATACCATGTAATTTACTTTAATACATTTGTAATGGCCATTATTATTTTCAATATTAAAAATTAAACCTTAAAAATCAGGAGAAAAGGAAAAAGAACTTTGCTCCTGTGCTTCTATTATACCAGTAGCTGTCATAAAGAAGAAGAAAAATCTTGAGAGCATAACACAACAGAAACAATGAAAATCAGAAACCTTCATATGAAACAAATTCCATTTCTTCACCATGAAAAATGACGAAAAATTCTGTTCTTCTTCAGAATTAAGGAGCAACAATTCTCCGTAGCATCTAATCATGCAAACCACATTCAATAAATTACATAGAATTTACCATCCTTATTCAACTTCTTCAAGTAAATGGCTTAAAAACAATTATTTCATCTACACTCAGGAATACACACTAACCCTGTGCACAATGCAAAAACCAATGAACATTGGTAAGGTTCCCTGCTCTATGCTTCTCATCACATTTCATCAACCAGCAATGCACTATTAAACATTAAACAGCCTCATAAACAAGACGCCTAAGCTGTATTAACAATTTTCCTACTTTTAAATGAGTAAACATTTTCTATTCTAATATATTTTAAGGTAATCGTGCCATCTCTCAGAGACTTGACTAATTTTATCCATCAACCTAATGCTCCCACTTAAACCATACCACTCCTCATAAGGATGGGTGATTTCTTATCTTAACTGCCCTAATGCTCCCACTGAAAGCCTAAAACCATATTACTCTGCACAAATATGAACAATTTCTTACCTTGACTAATCACATTAAATTATTTCATATACATTCACGCAATGCTAGGACCTAGGTTTCTACGGAATTATCCTGCAGATATAAACTCTTAACCAAATTGACAATCACTAGAAAAGGCACTCAGATGCACCCAGAATTAATATTCAGAATCCACTGACAACCAATAATATGAGTTGTTTACCTGCCACACTGGAAAGAGACATCAGAATTGCTATGGAAAAGAGAGATAAAATCAGAAAAATTATACAAAGAGGCATAAATGAAGAGCCGCTTCCACATACCCAAATGCCTCTGTTAAGGCATGCTTACCTTCTGGAGAAGACAATGAGAGAAGCATGCCTAAACTTCAGAAGCACGCAGGTAGCTAGGATATAACCTCAAACTAGGAGCTTATCACCAAATAAAAGTGAGCAAAGCAACCAAAACAGTTAAATAACCCAAAAAATAAAATTAACAGAAAATGTCAGTAATGAGTCCACAGAAACTAATAAAGGGTAAACATTAGTCGCCAAACATTATAAAGAGGTAATAACCATCCATAATAAAACAATATTAAGTCCAACAAAAAAGCATCAGGTATCAATTTCCTTCTCCACAGTGCAATCATATGAACTGAACTGCGCCATATCTCTGCAAATGCATAACAGTAGAGCAAGGTTAAAGTTGTGAGTCCCAAACTTCCAACAAAGTCATGGCAAGAGATAAGAAATCAGGTTCACATGAGCTCCAAGAAACATCAGTCCTGTAAAAGTTATACAATAATAACAAAAGGAAAGGTTAACAAATGTAAACAAAATTTTGCAAATTAAGGTGAATGCTGCTTATCACATGCTTATCTACCAAACCAGGTTCACCATAAAAGACCGGAGTAAAAACAAAAGAGCAGAGATGAAATGCAGAAAAGATGTGGAAACCGCAAAGAGCAAAGACTATCCAACTATAATCAGATCTGACACAGATAATGATAGAAGAAAATTGTAGGTAACATCAAAATCTCTCAAATTAAATAACAGACATTTGCCATAAACAAAACAAGCATTGGTTAGATATTATTAAAGAGTCAGTTACCCAAAACTACACAATGAGTACAAGTTCACATACTTACAAAGTGACAACACTCCTCCCCTCATAAAACCTTCAAATGCTCAAAAGCCAAGTGAGAATTGCTTTATAAAATATCAAAACAAAAAATGATATAGCACAGAGGTCAAACTATTCAAACTAAAAGGCCGGCAATGCTGAATTTCCTGGCCTCTGATCTGGCTGGTACCACTGACCATGCAATAATTAACACTGGTACTAAAATTTGAAGGATGGAGTTAACTGTTAAAAATTTGAAGGATGGAGTTAACTGTTAAACATGAACTAAACAAGATTTAGCAAAAAGGAATGAATACTTAATAACAAAGGTTTTCTGCATAACCCTCCCTACCACCATCAACGATATCATGCTCTAAGAAGAACTAATTCTCAATGGTGTGACACAAATTTGGATGCATGATGAAAGTATTAAAGCCTAAATGCATAACTCTTATAATATATACACTTCAATTCTAAGATAGATCGGTGAACCCTAAAAAGTAATAAATCACCCTCTAAGAGAAAGAATGCCTAGAAAAAGTTTGGTCTATGTCTAAGACCGGAAGATAATTAAGTGGCTAATATCCAAAACAACTATATCTAGCTAATTTCAAAAATTAAGGCCACTCAATTTACAACTACTACTAAGGCAATATGGCCTGAACCATACTCGCCATCTTAGCAATCATTAGCTGATTATGGCTGGCACTTGAACCAACCAAATGCAAAATCTATCGAAAACTTCATTTGGATGACCAAAGTAAACTCTAATAATTTTCAATTACCTCTGATAAGGAAACAAGCATCGGAAGGACCCATGTTATTTCATCTCTGCCATAAACTTCTCATATTCAGCATCTGCACCATAGTTTGACTTCTCTGCAGAAGAAACTGGAGGCTGCACTGGCGGATTTGTGGCCCAAGGCACATTACCCAAGTTCTGCGAATGGTCCGCTGCTGAGACAGGAGCAGGTGGAGGGGGAGGAGGAACTGCATTGTAGTAAGGTGAATAACCTAATGGTGCAGTTGCATATGCAGGTTGAACATTAGGCGGCATTGGAGCCATGGAGCTCCCATACATATTCGCTGACGCAGCTGGAGCAGAACTGCTACTCTCGGATTGCACTCCTGGTGGGAAACTATGTTGTTGTGCTTCACTTGAAGTTGCAGTTTGCGTTGGAGCACCAGGGGGAGCCGTTGGAGCACCAGGGGGGGCTGTCTGCACTGGTGGAGGATATTGTACTCCATAAGGTGGCATTGGTTGACCAGGGACTGGTGGATACATGGTTGACCCAGGAGGAGGAGGAGCATAAGGAGCATAAGGCGGAGGAACTGGTGGTCCCCAAGGAACAGGAGCCCCCGTATAGCTTGCTGCTGGTGGATTTGGAAGAGGACCACCTGGTGTATACTGCTGAGATGGATAGCCACCAACTGGTGGAGCAGAAACAGGGTAGGTGGGCATTGTTGAAGTTGGAGGGCCCGGAGGCACAGTAGGCTGAGGAGGCTTACCAGCAACTCTCACAGCAATGGTTCGCCCCTCAAGACGGTAACCATTCATGCTTGCAATAGCATTATTGGCCATCTGAATATCAGCATACTTCACAAAACCATAACCTTTGCTCATTCCTGTAACCCGGTCCTTAATAACCTTAGCCATCACAATATCACCAAAAGTAGAAAACAACCTAATCAAACCATCATCATCAAGCGTCGGTGGCAAATATCCAATATACAAGTTTGTATCATCCAATTCCTTGATGGGCTTAGGTCCATTTGACCCTAGTCCAGGGTGTCCGGGAGTCCCAGAACCGCCTGAATTATTAGCCCAAGGAGGATTACTTCCAGAACTGCCACTGCCAGGGCCCAGAGCCAATGTGGTACTTTGTTTGCTTGCAGATTCAGGAAGAGTCCCTCCTAACTCTGCCAAGAAATTCTGATATTCGTCATCCATTTTCTTCCCTGTTGTTCCCTTAACTGGACAATCGATAGTTGGATGGCCACCATCACCACAGATCTTACAAAGCACATCACTCTTGAAAGTGGAAGTACGTGATGGACATGCATACTGCCGATGTCCGGGCTCACCACATAACCTACAGTACTCCTCATCCCTTATAGTCCCATTCAAAGCTGCAAGCTCCCTCAGCTGCTGCCTCTTATGCTCATTTAACACCTCGTCTACTGGCTGCAACAACTTCTCCACCATTGCAGCTGCAGCTTCAAGAGATTCCTGAGTCTCTGCTTCCACCAACACATGTAAATCTTCATTCTCTGATGGGTCTGGCTTCAAATCCCTCTTCTGTTGCAACCTTCCCTCTTTCACTGACCCTTTACCACGAATAACAATCTTAGCACCCGTCTCTCTCTCCATTCTCTTTTGTGTATTCCCTCTCGGCCCAATAATCAACCCAATAAAATTATAACCAGGGTATTCTTTCATTGGTATATAAAGCTTCTTCTGAAGCTTTGGGGGCCTATAATCTGCCGGTGGCTTAAATGCCGGATTTCTTTTAATAATCTGAGATATAATCTCCTGTCTCTCCTTATTCAATCTCTCTCTTGCACGATACTCTCTAGTATTAATCCTAATTCCCATATTATCATAAATTGGTTCGGGCGAAGGACTCCTTTGTCCCTCAGGTCTATCATCTAAAGGCAAACCAGACTGAAGCATTCTAGAAATTTCTAACAAACGACTATTCAAAGCTTGAATTTCCGGGTCAAACTCAATACCTCCAGTAAAATCCTTCATAAAATCTGGCAACTGAATCACCGGCTTCGGCTCATCATCCGCCCACCTCGATTTGCGCTTCCTGGTCCCGCTTCCAGAGTCGCTATTACCTTCCGTGCCGCCTGATTCCGATGGCGGCGGGTCCCACCTGCTGCGACGTCGTCGTCTGCTCGTGGTCTCCTCCTCGCCACCCGATTGGTCCTTATCGGTGCCGGAATGAGTGTTGGTCAGACCATTTTCCGAAAGCAACGGCTTCTGCTTAATGTATTCGGCTGCGGCGACGTCATTGTTATTGTTACAGCTGTTCTCATTGTTGTTGTCGTGGCCGTTTTCGGAGGCCGGCTGGGGATTTTGAGCATCGGGAGGAGCTAGGGTTTTGGGCGGGTTTTGTGAATCGTGATCTAGGGTGTCTTGCGGTAACGGCGGGTTTTGATTGAAATCTAGGGTTTGATATTGGGGGTTTGATTCAACTGTTGACTCCATGGATTGTGATTCTTTCTTGACAGCGAACGACGGGTCGAGAGAGATGTGTTGTGCTCGTGCGTTCGTTGGTGGAGGTCTCAGATGAATGTTTTGAAAATTACGGAACTGTGCTTGGAGAAACTTGTGTTCGGAGGATTTATATGGTGGGTGAATTAATAGCACCCGTGCATGAATGAATGCTTGCAATTTGTATATCCGCTGGCAGATACGGATCTCGCTTGCTTTTGCTGACCTAAGAAAGGCCGTTCTGGTTCGGGTTGGATTAAGGCTAGTTGATTAACAGGCCCGGCCCATCGGGCCAATTGTCTGTTTTAGTTCGAAGGGTAATTTAATTTTACAATTAGAATTGTAACGATTATTGTTCTATGTAACTAATAGAAAATAAACAATTTCTTACTTTATTAAAATCATTTGGAATTAAAGTTTTAGGATGACACATCGGCCGTCGCGACTGGAACGGTATGTTATGTTGTTGACAAGAATATTACTCTAAGGGCAGGTTGTTTCTTATAAAAACATAAAGGATGAACCGTAAACAGCATGTACTAGCGCTAGTATTTATGAGAACTTTTCACTGTAGCCGTGATTGGTTCTAGCATGCGATTACACGCTCGCATATCGGTTGCAATAATAATCCGGACACCTCATCATGTGTCTTCTTAATCCTTGAATGACAGGTCATTTAGATAAATAATGATATATGGTAAGTCATCCGGTATTTATGCGCTAATCAAAATGTTAAATTATTGTTATTGTCATTATCATCATCATCATCATCATCATCATCATCATTAAACTTTTTGGATGACACGTCACCCGATAGGATTGGAAGAGTACACCATGTCATCAACGAGAGTATTAATTTAACGACAGGTCGTTTCATATCAAAATATAGATGACGAGTCGTAAATAGTATGTACCGGAGCATAATAGTTACGTATGTCGGTTGCAACAATAATCTGGACGACCGATTATGTTTTTTTTTTAAAAAAATATTTGCATGACAAGTCGTTTATATATAGAACAACATATGATGGATCATTCAATACACATGTACCAATTAAAATGTTAAATTATTGTTATTGTCATTATTATTACTATATATTTTTTTTTATCATCATCATCATCATTATCAATATTATTGCCACTGTTATGATAGATAATAATAGTACTAAGGACAATAATTAATTACATGCATTTTGACAACTTATAATAATCAATTTTGATTCCTAGGTAAAGTAAGCACACAAATATTTGCAATAATTACATTGGAAAATAATAAGAATGCAGCTTATTCCAATTACATTTGCAACAAATATGAAAAAAAAAATGAAATTTGTGGATTTCCATTCTACAATACCATGGTACAATGGTGTGTATTTCTATGGCTGAAATTTATTATCTTGTTATTTTACTATAATCATAATCATAATTTTAATTTTAATTGTAATTAGTTGTTGTAGTTGTAATTAGAATTGTTATTATAATTACTACTAAAATTGGATAATCCATCCATTGATGGTAAATGAGTAATTTCATAAATTATAAAATTCATCATCTAAAAAATGAGCGACCCACAATTGTTGAAACTGAAATTGAAAGTTAAATGTTTTGATCACTCGCGTTTCTGTGTTTTTTATTTTTTTAATTTTACAATTACAGTTGTAAACTTGTAATAATTATATCTCCGAAAATATGTTCTCATGCTAAATTTCATAACATGTGAGCAGTAGCTATCGAGACCTTTCAATGTAACCAACAATAATTTTATTGGAAAAATTTCTAACTTAATGAACCCCAGATGCACAATTAATCTATTCATTGTTGCATTTATGAGACAATAATTTGATTGGAGAGTTGCCTTCATCTTTGAAAACGCGATTATTTGATATAGGAAATAATAAAATTTCTGGAAGAATACAAGCATGATAGGTGATAAGTCTACTGAATTTGGCTATTCTGCGTCTAAAATTGAACCGAATAAACGAAAAAGTCCAAAACTCTCCGGGTCAAAAGTCAAAACTCGGAAACATTATTCTCATCTCAATAAGCCTCGGATCTTTTGCGCGTCTTCCCCACAATCAACGGTCCACGTTTAATCCGATGCACCGGACGCCCGCCGCTCATCCTGCACCCATCAATCACAGCCCTCGACTCAAAAGGAGGAATACCCGAAGACAGCCACTGATCGACGTAAAACGCGTTCTGGTCACAAGATCGGTGGGGCCCAGTCAAGGTGACTTCGACGTACTCACAGTACCAGCTGTGGAACATCCCTGACCCATCGGAGCTCACATTCAGGTTGCATATCGGTGATCCGATGCAGGGCCCACGGCCGCTGAAGACGTCAACGTTGCCCCTCTCGTAGTAGTCGTGGTGGGGCCCCATGATTTAAGATCGGGAACCCACACTGACCGGCCAACGGCGTCGCCTAGGGCTATGCCGATTTTCGAGTCTGTGCCGCTCTTAATGCCTGACCCTGTTTTAACGTAAACAGTGTATACGCAGTAGTCATCCTGCATGCATGCAAATGAAACCCAAATTATATTGACCCTGATGTATATTAAAAAAAATAAAAATAAAAATCTTAATGATGGATGATTATGTTATAAATTTGAAGAACATATGTGCGATTATTAAAATAATTTATTCTTGGTGATCTGTAGAATATTTAGACCACCCTAAAATGGCAGATTCGTAAATTAAGATATTTTCGATATACTGACATAGAGATCATCTCCAGTAGCAACTGACAAGAACAGGGTGATAAGGATTATGTGAAAGGATCTATTGGTCTTCATTTCTCTTTCTTCTTTTTTCCGTTTTTCTCTTTTTTGTGTAAATTTTGTTGAATTTATTTTGGGGTGATTAGAATGTGAGAAATTAATGACAGATACTTGTAATAGATGGGATCACCTCACATACAAAATAACCGTCTACTAATCTCTCGATGCACTTTCTACTGAGTAGGAACATTGAATGGGTATAGTTCTAACAATGAAGATGATTATCACACTAATTATACATTTCTCATGCTGTATTTTTTTTTTTTTTTTGGGTTACAAAGGGCCTCTCAACAAAGAGTTAAGAAGAAACTAAACGGGGGTAACACTTTTGGGAGGAATCATAAACATGTGGAGACCCAGCGAGAAAGAGATAGCAAGATTAGTCATATGATCTGCAGCATAGTTGACCTCACAGTAAATATGATTAATGTGAATATGCCAATGACATTTTAGAAGCTCCTTTATGGACCAAATGAGCGGAGAAAATATATTGTTCAAACGACAAGAATTACCCACCACCTGATATACACATAAACTATCCACCTTCACCTGAAGCCAGCGTATGCCAGACTGCCAAGCCATGTTCAACCCCAGATATAGATCCCATAACTCAGCCATCGTAACAGAACAGGAACTATTCATTGTTGTATTTTTTTTTTTTTATAATAAGGGCAATAGTAATGCCATGATTTTTAGATTAATCAATATTGTGTGAGAAATAATTAATTAGCCGTAAAGAAATAATCATCATTCCTAAATGTGAAAGATATATAGGAAGTTTATAATTAATTTATAAAAATAAGTCTTCCATGCTCTTTTAGAGTACCATGTCAAACAGCTGATTTGGTGCTCTGTTTCAACCAGCGACGATTGATATGGGGATGCGTGATAAACTGAATTTAGATTTTATATCCAGCTCGATAAGATGTCTCATCAATTTGCTCCAGTACCAGTAAGCTTTCCCGATCGTAATTGAATCTAATTGATAGCTTTAACGAACTGTGCGTGCTTCTTTTCCTTTTCTTTTAGGAAAAAATGAAGAACCAACGAGAGAATTAATTGAGCCTTTCAGAAGGTGTATTAAATTATCTAGCATCCGATGATTATATTGGGTTCTGATTAATTTAGATTTGAGCCGGGTAGGATCACTAGGACTTCAAAACTCTCCCAACAAATATTTAATGCAGCTGCATTCTCAAGTCTCGAACTAAGGATCTTTGTTAAGGTAGAACAAGCCTATGCCAGTTGATCTACGCACTTGTTGGTGAGCTTTCCCGAATGTTATACAAAAACAAAATGGCATAAGCACGAGGTCTCCTATTCAAAATTAATATTTGTATATTTACTGTCAAAAAATACCAAAATCGTGGGTGTGTATGTATATAATTGAAGTAACAATTAATACGTGAAGAGTAAAAAGCAATGATGATTAGTTTGGTAGCTATTAACTTCTTGTATTCTCACTAATTTTATGCATTTGGTTTTACGTATGCAATAGCAAAACTGAACTTTCAAAGTAGCGAAAAAATCGTTCTACCTTGTGGCATGTCCCAACTATTAATAACATGAGCAATATGTACGATTTCAATATTATTTGTTTAGTTTTTCATTCTTTGAATTAAAGGTCTATGTGAAGTTTAATTTATATCCAAATATTAATATCATATTCATGTGCCTAACTAGACAATATTATATTATTATCTAAGCCCAAAAATCAAGCTACTTTATTCATTATTTAGAAACAAGTATCAAGTCATGTTCTATATATGCTAATGCCTATATGTAGTGAAAAAAGGTATAAAGCTTTATGAATGATAATTTAGAAAGAAGTTTATACATACATACATACCTGTATGTATGCATACACACACACATACCTGTATGTATGTATACACACACACACATAGATATACATACATGTACGTACGTATGTATTTATGTATGTAAACTCAATTAAGATCCCATTTAACCTCTACATTATTAAAGTAGCAACATGGTGTGGGTTCATTGCCATAAAAATTGATCGTACATAAACCCTGCCAGTTGGAGCACCATGCATCTTCACCCAATACGCAACGATCAAATTCCACAAAAATCAACTTTGGCTTTGGCTTCCTCTCTGCTGGATATTCCTTATTCACATGAAGTCCGAAACCAGCTAGCTGAACAAAATCTCCAATTTACCCCTTATCACGGCAGCACATATATAGTAATAAAGACAAACAAAAAAGTTTCTAGAAATTTCTAAATCATTTAGATCGATTTCATTCCAGCCCATTTGATTTTGATCACAGGTTCGCGATCACGGACGAGAATCGCAGCCGTCGGCCTCACGAGCAAGCAAAGCTCACTCCCACTATCACTCTGTTTTTCTGTTACTTCACTTGTCCAACAAGAACCACACGCTTCCGTTTCAAGCACAACCACACGCGCCTAAGACCAGCCATCGAGTGGAAACTTCAAAATCAATCAACTGATACTGATCATTCATTTATCAAACCATATCAGCCCCGTTCTAAACCAATCAGACAGCAGACATTAAAAATTCAACAAAATTCTCCCAAACACAACGACCGCCAATTCAGGAAACCGACCTTTTATGTCTCCCTCACGTGCACCAAGCGCGTGCCACGTTCTGCAAAAAATCATCTCCATTCTGTAGTACGTGTGGATTTATCACTGCTAACCATGAACAGAAAATATTCCTGCATCATTACTATTAACATCAGTGCCGCATGCACGCAACAATACCGTAATTTGGTTGTAAAGGCAAGAAGAGACAATGTGCCGAAACGGCGACGTACGTATGCCCAGACGGGTACTGCTCCCAGCGGGCAGCGTCTTTCACCAATTTGCAGAGGCAGCCAGTGTAAAACACTTTTTCACATCAACTCCTTAATCCCATATTTGCCCCTCAACTTGATTTCATAATTACACGTAAACCTCGCTTGTCATTTTAATTAACTAATCTCATTTACTCACTCTCAGTGCATTTTCTCTACGAAAAAGTGAACGCCATTTTATTTCTTCATCTCTAATTATCAACTTGTGGTGAACTTCATTGATTAGCTCTTTCGTTCTTCTTCCATAATCTCAGCTTCTATCAAAATTTAACCCGCCAAAAATCATTCGATCGCAGGTGTTTCAACTTGGTTTTTAGCTCATAATTAGTTCCTCGTTTTTGTGACGCAGAAAGGTCGATTTATCTCCGTTACTTTCTCTTTGCTCATATTATCATGGAGAAAACTTGTGTAGTTTTTGCTGTTTGGATGATGAGAAACCGAAGGAAAATGAGAGAAAAACATTGTTCCATTCTCGGTTAAATAATTTTCTTTCTAACTCATTATATGGTTTTTTGTTTCCGGTGACAGGAAATGATAAACTCGAAAGCGCAAGAACAAATAGTCGGAAACGACGCCGGAAAAGGAGCGAGTTTGGGCAGACAAGTACTGCTCCCAGCGTCTTCACCAATTTGTACGCTTGGTATGGTGGCAACAGAGAATAATAGCTTCCTCTTTTTCATATCAACTTTTTTATTTCCATATTTGTCCCTAACTTAAATATTCATCTTTACACTTAGATACTGCAACGAGTCATATTAAAGTGTACTCATTTTACGAGATTGATCCCACAAAGCTGCCCATGAATGCCCCAGATCAGCTTAAGTCAATCAGAATTGTCATGGTAAAAATAGACATCAAATTATTAAAAAAAGCCATAAACTAAATTAATTAATAATCTCATTAATTTATGTGTAATAACAAGGTGAGTGAGAAGTCCAGAACAGGAGTGGCCGTGAGATACCCAAGTGTGAGCTCTCTTCGATTGCATTTGTGCGAGGCTGAGTGTAATAAAGAACAGGGAGCAAAGAGGGTGCCATCGCTGGACGAAAAGTACGTGTTAGAACCTGAGGTGGCAGGGGAAGTACTTTACAGGAGGGTCTCTGGTGATGAGATTGGTGAGAACAAGAACATGTGGAGTTTCTGGGTTGTGGGTTTTAGTGGTTCTTTTGATGTTGAGATTCATCAGAATAAGAAGAAGGGTGTGGGCTGGTCTGAGCTGCTTGAGAGTCGTGGGATGCTGAAGTGGGGGAAGAAAAAGAAAGTTCATTACTTCAAGAATGAAGAAGAAGAAGAAGAGGAAGCTGTGAAGTCTGGTCAGTTATTAGTAGTTGAGGGAGAGACCAGTGAGCTTAAGAGAAAACTCCATGAGGTTAATGTGCTATCCAACAAGATCAAGAAGAAGAAGAAGAAGAAAGTTGTCAATAAGAACTCCAACTCCAGATGGCCTAAAGAGAGGTATGCCTTGGCTGAAACAAATATGTGGAAGATAATGAAGATGAAAAATGCAGTTTTTGATAAGCCAATGCTGAGGCCAGAGCTAAGAGCAGAGGCTAGGAAATTGATTGGAGACACGGGTTTGTTGGATCATTTGCTGAAGCACATGGCAGGGAAAGTGGCACCTGGTGGCCAAGATAGGTTCAGGAGGCGGCACAATGCTGATGGGGCCATGGAGTATTGGTTGGAGAGTGCTGATTTGGTTAATGTTAGGAAACAAGCTGGAGTTCAGGATCCTTATTGGACACCACCGCCTGGCTGGAAACCTGGGGACAATCCTGCTCAAGATCCTGTTTGTGCTGCGGAGTTTAAGCACCTCAAGGAAGACTTGGCCAAAATAAGAATGTAAATATGCTCATTAATTAGCCTGCCTTCCTGTGCTGTTCCTATAAATGCCTTATTGATGGTATATACTGATCTTCTCTTGTTTCCTCTGTCATGTGTTTAAAAAACAACAGGGAAATGCAAGATCTGTTTTCCAAGAAGCAAGAGGATAATCTGGCTATTGTAGCCACCCCGAATCTAAACTATGAGCATGATAGTTTCTTGCTTCGATTGAAGGTAAATATTGGCGAGTGGATTGGATTCTGAGTTTCGTACTCTGTCGTTAACTGTTTGGTATTTTGTTGGCAGCTGATATGCGCTGATCTGCTGAATAAGAAAACTAAGCTTGATGAGAATATGATGGAAATTTCGCAATCTTTGTGCACAATAGAGGTATTTTCCTCTTTAAGCTACTGAGTGATTAGGTGTCTAATGTGAAGAAATTGATGTCTTCCAGTGCTTAGAATTTATATTTTAATATTAACATAAGCGATAGTTTACCCGCAGAGCTCATTCATGCACCCCCACAGCTCCTTACAATCTTTGAAATTAGATAGAGTTCAAAATTACAGACATTTAATAAGATGTGCAAAAATTGTTTCACTTTTCTTCAGGATACGATTTTCCATTTCTAGTTCCTTCTCATAACGGTGGCATTACTTCATGATCAACACATGCTTGACATGATTGAACAACTGCCTTCAGCTCTTAATGTTATTTTTAACAACATTTATAAGTATCTCTGAAAAGATGAATAATGAAGATGACTTGGGATAAATAAATGATGACTCATGCAGGAAGAAATGGAGAAGGCAAAATTAGCTGTGGGGGAACTAAACAAGGCAGCAGAATCATCACTTACTTCAGATGACAAACAGGGAGGCAAAGGTAAGACAATAAGAGGAGCACCAGATACAACAAAAGTGAAACCAGAGGAGAGGGTAGCAAGAATAGAAAGACTGAAGAGTGGGTTCACAATGTGCAAGCCACAGGGGTCCTTCCTGTGGCCAAACATGGCCATGTCCCCTCAGACTAACAAGGTTGTGCCCCAGCTTGAAGACCTCTTTTTGATTCCGGCACCACAATCAGTCTCCTCTTCCACAGCCTCATCATCGCCACATCACCTCCTCCCGCCCCTTTCAAATTCTAATCCTCTACCGAATTGCCCTGTCAAGCCAAAAGCTGAGAGACGACCTGTTACTGTCGCTCTTACGGCAGCCGTCACAAAACCTACACATCCTCTTCCTCCTGAAACCATGTCTCAGTTTGAAACAATCACCAGCACTGGTGTTATTACTACAGATACTAGCACTAAAACCTCAATGATTGACCTCAATGAAATGCCCTGTCCCCACTCTTACCAAAGAAGAAATCAGAATGAGACTGTTACCACCAATGTCATCCCATGTGTATGTCTTGCATCACAATCTCATTTTAGTTCGTTTTGTTTGGTTAATTTAACATGACAAAATGTAGTTGGTTTGTATTTCATGCATTTGGATGCAGTTTGGAGCTCCTGTTAAAGATCCTGAGATAAGCCAAACTGAGCAAGATGAAAGAAAGGAAATCTTGAGGGAATGTGACCAAAAGCAGAAGGGAAGCTCCTCCTCTACCTCGTTATCATCTTCATCATCATCTACATGCCTGTCAAGGGTTTCTTGAACTTGGTTGGCTTCAGCCGCTCCTAATTCCCACCTTCAGATAGCAACTCGATACGGGGTTGATTTATATATATAATTTAGTTTCAATTAGTAAATAATATATACACTCTTATATTTACAGGAAAAAAAAATTGGAAGATTTCAATGTGTAGCTTCATTAAGATCATATGTAGGAGAAGTAAGGGTTTTGAACACGGGTGATTAATGTTTATGCTTTCTTTTCTTGAAAAATTACTTGAAAGAAATTTAAGCTATTCATATCATTGCAAGAATGGTGAGTTGGTCTAAGATTCTTGATTTTATTAAAGTTTGAGAAAAATTGACAATGACGTGAGTATACTTTTACAATGTTGTAAATTATTTGACAATATTATAAAAATATGTTCACATTGTTGTCAACTCATCCTAAATACGTTGCCCTATTTTATATTTTTGTTGGTGGTCCAACCTCCTACGGTTTGATGCTATGTTTTGCTCAAGGACATGCAATTAGTCGAATATACTTTCTCCTTATGCTTGCAATATCATAAGTTGCACAAAGAATGAAACCTGAAAGCAATGTTTCCCAGAATTTATTTATGATCGAGGGATTGCATATGTCACAAAACAGAAATCCCCAATATAATTTTTCCAAATCAGTGTTACATGAAGGCCATTTGTGATTTTAGCTGCCACCTAACAACTCCATGCACCATTGCAAGTGACCAAGTGTCCTACTCAAGTCAGACTCAGCCATGTGAACATTCCTAACTCACCTTGTCAACTCCTACGAACAATCAAAGTCTACAAAACTCGAAGTCAATTTAGTTATGTACTTATTTGTCATTGGATAAATTGTGAATTGATTAGACACAATCTGAATAATATTCACTTTTTTTTTTTATTAAAAGGATGATAAATGAAAAATTATTAAGAATCTCAAAGGTGACACAATGAAAACAAAAGTAATATTAGACCTATGTGAAATTATAGTGTAAATTTAGAATCCGTATGGGATTGTATAAATTTGTGCGGATTTAACGCTATTTTTCTCACCACTGTGTTAGAAACTTCGATTCAAACATCAATGTTTTTTTTTTAAACCAATTTTGTCAATCTTAAAAGACTAAATTGCCTTTAAAAAGATCAATGTTCTAGACTTAAGAGTCTTCTACTAGCAAAAACGTAACACTTCCAGTTCCATCCGGCATGTGCTTATACCATTCCGGCTGTAATTCTGAAAGTCCCATTTTCATTGTTAGACACTTTTCTATGGACAATACTTACATATTATTCATAGGTTACAGTCCTGAACCCGAAAGGTGAGTTCTAGATTGCTGCTAGCTATTTCCTTTATGCAAACAGATTATTCCAGCCTTTTCTAGGTTCTGCACAGTAAGGCTATTATGACTTACAAGTTGCAATATGAATTCTACAAATATTAAGCAACTCAATGTATGTAAAATAGCCTTTATTTGCTGCAGCTTCTCTACCTGATTGGATGGCATGGGGTTTTTAGATTTGTCCATTAGCATATGCAGTAATTGGTGTTTCAGTTAATGAATTACTTTCTCCAAGGTGGCAAAAGGTGAGAGTCCGACTACTTCATACAGATTCTTAGCGACATGAAAGATGAAGATAGCGGAATGGCAATCAATGTTCATTGGAAATTGTCCGTTGCAGATTTCATCTACAAATACTACCATAGGACATCAAGTTCTCATCAAACATGGGCTCAACTTCAGTGACAATTTTTATTGAATATCATCAACATTGGATTCGCCTCAACACTTACTCATCTAAAAGGTAATTTAAACACATTATCATGAAGACCTGAGAAAAATGAAACTTTTGCAGCTCCTGGGAGATCTCCCAAACTATTATTTCTCATTCATAGGCACCTAATCGAAAGAGAAAAGATAGATTAAGCAATACAATTGAGGGAAAAAAATTTCAATCGGCTGATGCAATAGAATATGCTGCAGACACAAAAACAAAGGGTGAGAATCTATGATTATATACTATCCATAAATAACATCGTTGGCTTTAGTGTTTTTGTATATGTTCAATCAACAGTGACATAGTCTCTTGTTGGGGGACTTAGCATACGATTTCTAAGTATTCAACACAAAAGAATAGCTTTTTGGGTGGAATGACCTACCACCTTATAAACCAAACATCTCCCCTTTACTATCCAATGTGGGACACAACTTAACATCTCTATTACAGGCCTGGCTTTACCATCTGAGCCCTTAACATTAACATTTGATAATGTGCAAACATTTTGTTGATACTTTTAAGGTAATTTACATTGTACTACTTTGTATGACCACTCTCATTTTCCAAAATTCTGATAGGTTAAAATTCATCAAATTTCTTTTACATACTTCCCAAAAATTGAAAGATGAAGGTTTTCCTCATTGACTACAGCTTCTTCAAGATATTACAGGCGCATCTAGGCCTGGAATTCTTACGTGCTTTAAAGAGTATTAGCGGAGCCAGGAAAACAACATTGATGGATATGCTTTCTGGAAGAAAGACAAGTGGTATGGTTGAAGGGGAGACAAGAGTGAAGGGTACCCTGCGGTCCAAAAAACATATGCAAGAATATCAGGTTTTTTTTTTTTAGGAGAACTATTGCTCATAATATTTACAATCATACATATACTGAAACCTGTTTAAATCAATTCTGATATGGCATCGCTCAGATTTTAATCCTCTCAAATATTCGAGGGACATCAAACTCTCATTTTGGGAGAAAGACTGCCTTCACTCAAGTTCTGAAACTCCAAGAAAAGAAATTTAAATTAAACGCCTGTAATGCGTCTGCAGGGCCTCGAACCTCTTTCCTCAAATTTGTGAGGGAAGAGTTCTAGCCACTTGAGTTTAGCCCAAGTGGTTGCAAGAATATCAGGTTGCCGTAAGCAAACTGACATACATTCGCCGCAGATTACTGTTGAAAAATCAGTAATTTACTTTGCTTGGTTACACTTGCCAGCTCAGATTGATACACATACAAAATCTGTAAGGTTATTTCAAACTTTGTCCGTTGGATTTTAGAATAATCATCAAATCAAAAGTACCATTTTTCTTTTAATTTTTTGGCAAAGATTCAGATATAAGACAGCCCCAACTCACCATTTATGTAACAGGAATTTGTAGCAGAAGTTCTTCAACAGATTGAGTTTGATGAAATCAAGGGTACGTTAGTAGGAATCCGTGGTATTAGTGGCGTATCTAGTGGGCAGCGGAAAAGGCTAACCATAGCAGGAGAGCTTGCGGCTAATCCATCCATAATATTTATGGATGAACCCTCCTCAGGTCTAGATGCCAGAGCTGCTGCAATTGTCATGCGAGTTGTTAAAAATATAGAGCGTACAAACGGGACCATAATATGCACCATTCACTAGCCAAGTACTGACATATTTAAGTCTTTTGATGAGATAATTAACAAATGCAGCTCCCGTACATAGAAAAGCTCTTATTCACTCACGATAAAAACTCATCGCAGCAATACAACATTGTCATCTTCATAATTTTTAAGATTGTTTAATCTCAAAGATGTAAGTTCCCACTGCCACTGATTATTGCATGACTATATTCTTGGGGATCAATGCTAATATGTTTGGACCTCATGGGTAAAGTCTGAAGTAAACAAAGTGGAATTCCATGTTTCTGCCAATTTATTTATCAAATAAGAAATCCTGCAGCTGATGTTGATGAAAAGAGGAGGAAAAATTATATATTTCAGAGAACTGGGTCAGAATTCAAGCAAGCTTATTGAATATTTCGAGGTAAGCTCAAAAGAGTTAGCAATATATTAGATTACACTGCAGATTGCAGAAACAAAAGCTTAAGATTTAAGGCTTATATCTTTTTCTGGCAGGGAACTTCTGGGGAATCAAAGAAAATGATAAAGAACCACGAAGATCAGTGAGAGTACCCAAGCCTAACTACAAGTATGAGGGTTATGCGTGAGCTACGTAACCCATGCAAGCCTTGCATGGCACATACAAGACATGTATCAAGTGAAGTTTGTGTGAGGATGCTTACCGGTGCAATAACGGATTGGTTTACCGCATCAAGTGATCATTGCAGATTTAGTAGGGAATCAAATCTGGGTTGTTATGTTTGATTTGAATTCTTTTGCGAGTTTATAGCTAGGCTGATATTATCCTTAATTTTATTTACTAGATTTGAGCCAATAATCTCGGTTACAAAGCAAAGTATTGTTACGCTTGCTGTTGTAAATAACCTGGAGTATTGAAATAAAAGCCATGGAGAAATTATCTTAAATATTTGTTTGTGGTCGTTCTCACCAAAAGCAGAACAACTATATTACTTGCAATTGTTAGCAAGCATCTGATTGGGACCGCATCAGAAAATTACAATCCAGCAACATATATATCACGGGTCACAAGCCCTTCTGCAGAAGGTCAACTTGCTTTCGATTTGTGTCAAGATGTCAAGATTTTTAATTGACCATTAGACAGTTCCTTCTTTTGTAAACTCTATGGCATGAAACAACCTAATATTTGTTCTTTCTTTCTTTTCTTCTATGAAGGAAAAACAAAGAACTAGTCAGATAATCAAGCCTGCCGCTGCCAGCACAGGGTTCACAAGAACTACATTTTTTTAACCCGCTTTCCCCAAAACGGATTATAGCAATTTAAACCATGCCTTGGACACAACACCTTCCATACTGGAGAAGTCCCAAATACAACTGTTGCCTTTAGTTGTCATATATTCTTTACTACTTGGAGCACTTCTATGCCAAAAGGGACAGAACATTTAAGTCACACTTCTTATTTTATCCAGCAATTTGTTTCTGAGCAAAACGTTAATCTATCCAACGACAGAGTGTCGAGCTTTTTAACATTATTATTGTGGGACTGTACATGTGCTATCTAAAATGTCATGCTATTTGCTCTGTAGAAATAACGAGCAGGATCGTTTCACCGTACTGGGATCTGTGTTCATTTTCATGCTAATGATTGGAATAGGAAACTGTTCGCCTGTTATTCCATTCATAGTTACCAAACGCACAGTTGTGCACGGAGAAAGATTTGCCGGAATGTTCTCCTCATGGGTATACTCATTTGCACTGGTGAAAATAGTTCATAGAATGTTTGCTGGATTCTTTGTGGTCGTTGTATAAATTTTTAGGCATTCATAAACATATTTTCCTTCACTCTGTAGGCGATAATAGAAATACCATATAAATTACTCCAAGGAAATCTATTTTCAATAATTACATGTCCGGCGATAAATTTCTACTGGTAAGTGTACATATTATTTTGGTACTGCCACACCATGTTTTGTTTCGTGCTCTTCTTCAACAAACTTTGGCATGCTGCTTGTGTCAGTGACCCCAACTGCCCAAGAAGCTTCAGCGTCTGCAAGTTTATGCTTGTTTCAGGACCAGTAAGTCAACTCAGCCTCTTCTCTTCACATGGCTGAATTTAGCCAAATGTCACATGAAACAAACAGCAAAAGTTACAAGAGTTGTAAGCTGCGAGTTTGATTTCATGCAAATGCAACATGGTTAAATTTATGTATACTACAGTATATGCACATTCTTCTTACACTTACAGTAAGCTTCAAGTCAGCTTACACAAGAATTGTAAATTCTGTTTGCTGGAAAATACCAAAATGGTGGACATAGATCTATTGGATTTGTCGTCCCACAACATGGTCCCTAAAAGGTATCATTTCTTCACAATATGGAGATACAAAAGGAGGAAATTACAACCTGCGGACAGACCAAGGCAGTCAATGCATTCTTGCAGAGTTATTATGGTTATAAATATGATGATTTGCCTCGTCTAGCTGTTGTGCTTCTTGTATTTCCTCTAATACGTGCATTAGATTTTGGATATTCAATAGCAAAACTGAACTTCCAGAAGAGATAAAAATAACTGCAGATAAAATTTTCACCCTCGAAGAGACACTCAGTTTTGTTGATGAATTATTTGTGATCAATAAATATTGCACGATTATCTCACAAAGTAACATAACGCTAAGTCACCAACAATTTCCATACAAAAAACCATAAGCTTCCCCGTTGTCACACGCACTAACAACTGGGGTTGGCAATGAGATGGGATGGGACGGAATTTGCCAATCCCACTCCCGTCTCGTATTTGCAAGTGGGATAAGAAAATGTCTCACTGTCGTCCCTAAATTTTTTTTTGGGACAAAAATATGTCCCAATCCCATCCCATTGGAAAAAATCGTCATCCCTACTAGCAACACCCAATATTGATTCGATACACTCTCGACATCGATTTGAAGAACATCTGCCACACGATTCCAGTGAGAGCAAGCCATCTTCTTCCCCCAGTCCATCGAGCCACTTCACAATCACTGGTTCCAGCCAAACAATTGCACTATCACAACCTTCAAGATCACCACCCATATTCTCCTGGTTCCCATCATTGACGGCTCCGTAATCACTACTTTTCGACAAGTGCAACAGTCCTGGTGAAGGATCAGATTGTGTTTGGTTTCAAAAACTTTGCCATTTCAATTAATTGTGGTTTTATTTGAACAATTAATTTCGGTGTTATATTAATGTATTATTATAACTTTAGTTGAACAATTAATCATAGTGCGTTATATTTAGAAACTTTAAACGTATTATTATAGCTTTATTTGAATAATTAATCTCGATGTAGTATATTTTAAAATTTTGAATGTATTATTTTAGTTTTATTTAAATAATTAATTTGTTTAAATTTTATTCAATTTTAAATTTAATTAGTAGTGAAATTACTTTTATATTAGATTTTTTTTATTTCATTAGTTCATGGATTGGGAAGAACTAAAAATTTTTAATTCGGAAACTAATGTGCAAAATAGTGGATTGGATATGGATTAAGTTAAATCCGCATCCGATCCGCAGACGTATGGATTAGATATGGATTGAGTTAAATCCGCATCCGATCCGCAGATATATGGATTGAATTTGGATTGAGTTTAAGCAATCCGTGGATTAGATTGGATTGAAAAATTATAAACTATAAAATTGTGGATTTGATATGAATTGATGTCCAATCCGTAAAATCCGATCCACGAACACCCCTTGGCTGTAGCATCTACCGATACCTTCTTCTTCTACATCATCAGTAATAATTTTCCAGTCACTTCTAGATTTCTATCAGTTCAAGTAAATTCTAATGCACCTTAAAGCATATAGAAATATGCAAAAACATTATACCATGCGACTAAAGAAAATTAGAAGATTAAACTGTTGTGACATGTGGTGGTGCCAATTAATGAAAGTAAAACTACTCGTTATGGACAAGGATTTTGAGTGTCGAACTTATTTTCCATTTATTCATTAGTTGGAAAAAAAAAAAAAATAAAAGCCGATGAAACCATGAAGATGAGACGGCAACATGTTGTCTTACTTTCAAACAAGTTAACGACAAATCATTCAAGCTATAAAATGATTTACAGGTCTCTCTCAATACAAATCATTCCAATTTACATATTGATTGATGATATTGTCCAAAGAAAAGAAAAAGGTTGGTTTTTGATTTTTAGCGTGAGTTAATTAGTGAATTGATTAGCAAGAAAAGTTTCAGTCAATTTGATTTGTGCATTTGAAAGTGCATCTAAATAAAAGTTTTGTCGGCTGTCGTATGGCTCTCCAAAAAGACCAAGCTGGTAAGTCATATATCACATCATATGGACCATTTAATTTAAATTTCTAAAGATGAAACAGAGAATTGATTGATAATAATCCGCGCACGTTTGAAGCAAATAAGAAAATTTGCCTTCTCCTGCCTTTCAAAAGATGTAACGATATGTTACCTTATTTTCAAATAAATGAACGACATGTCTTTCATTGTGTTTATTTGAAGACGTGTGATAAAACATGAATTATTTGTGATCAATTAATTTTGTGCGAAGAAAATACATTCGATATGATTTACGTAGTTGATGCTTGTATAAAAGCATACGTATATTTTCTTATAGATCATTTTATTTTATTTTATTTTATTTTATTTTATTTTATTTATGAGATAATTTATTGATGTTGAAATAATTACTGGGTGACGCAAAAATTAAGATATTAGAGAATACGAAAATAAATTGGATGGAATATACCACTGAATGCAGTATTCTATCAGATCAACAAGGAAGCTGGCAAAATTAGTTTGAAGATTCAACATGATCATCAAATCCTTCAACAGGATCAAATCCAGTTATGGAGTGACAGAAATAAACTAATTTTATTAAAATGGTATAAAATCATGAATTGATAAATAATAATGATTAAAAAAAGCTTTTATAATGATTAAAAATAAATTTCTTTCTCTAAAATTGATTATAATTCGTATTATATTATAACTTGTTAAAAACACAAACTAATAGAATCCCTAGTAAATGTAAAATCTATTCATTTTTCATCTAACAACAGATATATTAGGCAAATCTTTGCGCCTACCTATGAAAAAGCTTGCAGACCTGTAATCTTGAATTTGGATGATAATCTGCCATTTTATTAAGATAAAACAAAAATTTGTCAAAAAATAATGCACAATGTACAACTTTTATTTCTGCTGGTGATATAAATAATATTGTTGTTTGATAACAATCTATCCACAAGGCAGCGAGTTTATGCCAGTTTGTTTAGTAATGAACATCTCCATTTACCATAATAGGTAACAGTACAATGATAGTTACAAAACAAATCACAAATTAGCGTCACTTGCAGGTGATTTTCAGTGGAAGAAGGGAACGGTTATTTACAAGAAGGTAAAGGTTGCTGTGCAATAGATCGGTCAAGAACACACCTGAAGACACTGCTTCAGTTCCATGGTTTCTGTCTGGCACAACCAACAAAAGGAATGAGTAATAAAACTCCCCGAAACACATAAGAAAAAAAAAGAAAATGTTAAGAGATGAATAACTTCGAAACAATACACAGATAAAGCACAGATTCTACTTAAGAGCAACTATCTTGCATTATACAGCTAGCAAATGTGGTGCACCCATTATTACCAGCTGTTATTTAAAAAAAAATGTTAGGAAAGTAGGTCCAGAATTTCACCCCTTGATCATCATTTGTGACCATCAAACATCAAATGCACCTGGAGGAAATTTAGAGTGCATTTGCGATTGAGGTTGGGCAGCTGTAGCTTTTAAGCTACAGTACTAAAGTGTTTGGTAAACACTAACTGTTGTAGCTTAGAAGCTATGTTACTATAAATTTTTACTTGTATAATAGAAAATATATTATATCTTTAATAATTTTATTAAAATTATTATGTAAAATTTATATTTACTACATATTATTAATATTTGTTTCATAATCACAGTTTTTTTTCCACAGTAGCTGTAGCTTAAAAGCTACAGCACTTCAATCCCAAACACAATATTAGTATGATATCAAAACTAACAGGTTTGTCAAACCACATGGGTAAGGAATTGAAAGAGGAATTCAACTTCCAACTTTTGGTTAGACAAGTCACGGTTCAAGAACAACGATTACCAACAGTGGGCTCCACATTAGGGCGCACTTTAATAAAACTTTCAGAATGAAAAATCAGATGTTTACTGGTTGGTTTGGGGCTATTACCAATTATGGTGCATGTCATACTACTAGGACGATCTAGCCATCCCAACCCTTATACCGCAAAATTGGCAGAATGGGATAAAGTGGGAGTGATCTAGGTGCTTAAATACAAATCAAGTTGAAAAGAAAAGTTCTACAAATGGCAATAGGGTGGCCCCAATTTTATGAAAGATGACAGTACCGAAGTCAAAAACAATTAGAAACTAAGATCAGGCAATCGGCACCCAGCACTAAGAAACTGCCATCATGACTATCCCCGAACAGCAATGCTTTTAGGGAAAAAAAAGAAAAAGATAAAAGTTAAATATTTAAAAAGAAACAGAACAAGAACAGATAAGAGTCCAATAGTAATTACCTCTAATCAATTGCTGGAGCTACCAAGATCAAAGTCCATGGTGTAGTCATATTCAATGGTTGGAATAACAGAGGCCACAAATTTCAAGAATAAGAAAAGGTACCTAGAAAGTAAGATTAAGATAAAATATGTAAACAACCAAAAGAATATGCTAGCTGGAAAACATAGTGATGATAGGCAGGAAGTAACTTTTCTTAATCAATAAATTTTCTTAATGCCACATGAATTATTGAGCTCCTGCTTGTAAAGATCAAATTGGTAGAGTAAGCCACTTTCAGGTAGTGAAGTCAGTGGAATTTTGGATTCAGCATTTGTAAAGGAGTCAGTTAAAGTAGGAAAAATTATGCTAAATATATGTATTGAAGAGCCATGTATGAATTTTCATGTAATTGAAGAGATAAGATATTTATTACTTGTCAACTTCAGGCTCTACACCACGTGACACTAGAACATCAATAATTTTCTTCATCACAGCCCCATGTCGACAAGGATGTATGGACGCATGCTTCCCCGTTAAGTGAGGATGGTCTTCAATGGTTACCTGTATAAAAGTAATTTTAGCAGGGAAAAGATGAGCAAATACTTGTGAATTCTAAAAAGCCCTCATAAGTGCACATAGAGGACTCCTCTCACCGTTTTACGAGCGTGGTCTTGACTAACATCTTCAAGAATAAGTTCAGTTTTCAGAAGCATCCGTGACTGTGGAGACACCAGAAAATGCTCAACAAAGTGAATAAAATTAACTCAACAACTGCATCAGTAAATCAAAACACAGATAAATCCAATACAATATCCCTAATTGGAAAAAAAAAAAAGATTGGATACTCTAAAACCAAACTAAAAAAGTAATATAACAGTAAAAATCATGATAAATGACAAATGGATTATGGCTTGAGGTACAACAAGATTACTCCATGGACTGAGTAGCATTCATGGTGACATAACAAACGTTAGGCTGAATGTAAGTTGTAACTGATGGTAAGAATCTTTTTTTTCTCTTTTTCTGTTTTTCAAAGTTGAAGTGCTGAAGCAATTTATCCTAAAATTGGTTATATCGACCGTGTTAAATTTGCAATTAGAAAAACTGGAAAACATATTGAAATAAACGTCATTTTCCAACTAGAATCAGAAGGCAGCCCGTACATATATGCATATTTACAAAAATAGTCCCTTGGTTATATAATAACCAACTTAAAGAAAAAATAGGAAAGCCACCACGAAAGGTGCAAATCAAGATAACAAACCTCATCGTATCCAGTGAGCCAGACACGGGGAGTTTGATAATATTTATCATACCTGAAAATTGAAAAAGAATTATCACATCACGAGGGTTTAAAACACCCAAGTATTACAATGGATGCACACATGGGAAAGCCATCAGAAAAGTATTCACTGCACAAGTGTACAAATTATTGAAAATTGATTCCCAGAAGTAAGAGCCAAACAGAAAAGGGAAATCTTTTAAAGCATTTATGAAATATATAGGTATGAAGAGTCCAAACCAACAAGAATTCTCAAAATCAAAAAGTCATGGTTTCGCAGCAAAACTATGGCAACATACTAAAGAATAAGCAACTTTTCACTTCAAGCATAACTCTAGGATTGATGTTCCAATTAAATGATATTGCAGGCTACACAATGATTTTACATTATCAATTCCTACACAATGATTTTTACATTATCAATTCCTATAATCTAAGCATGCTTATTATATAAAAGTTAAGATTCCCAAATTCCGAAAAAAAACACCAACCCATTTGCCCTAAATCCCTTACACATTTGTGCTTTATAGCAAACACATTACAATTTATTACTTTTGCCAAAAGTAAGACTCCAAAACTCTTGCACATTATCTAACATATAAAAGATGGTTCAAAAATTTTTATGTATCTTACGTGATGCTGACATCGTAAGTTCGAGTTCGGAGAATGTTATCATCATCAGGTTCATGTGCCACAAGATATGTAGATGGAAGAGTTGCCTGCATTAATATGTTAAAAAGAAAATTGATTTTCAGTAATTTCTTCAAATCAGCTAAGCAGACTTATCAAAATTTGGGCCCTCTTAAGCTACTGCATTCAAATTAAATGTTGACAACTACACTTCAAGAAATCAAAAGCAAAGTCAGATTACTCTAGGGGATGTTCCTAAAATATCACCAGGTAAAAAATCTTTTAAGGTAGATTAGCCACGTATTGTTATGATTTGGACTTTGCTTCCCTCCAACAGGCCGAGGGAAGCAAATAAGTGTCGCCATCCAGCAGCCTGATGAAAGTTTACAGCGACATTGTGATGAGATTGCACTTTAATGGATACAAAGTCCATAGCATGATCAGGGAAAGCAAGAAGGATCTCTTGACAAAATTCTAAAGCAAGGTGATTAAGAGAAGATGCCGGTAATCAGACATATCACATGCAAATCAAACATAGAGAGGACAGTCCAAGTATATTTAGATAACCAAAATGATTCCATGAAATCTAATACTACAAATGGGGGCCTTCATTGGATAGAAAACAAATGGTCAAACTAAAGGATTATTACTACAAGTGAGAAACCTATGACAACAACATAAATAGTAACAACATACAGGATCTGTTTCGTTTTCAATTATGCTGTCAGGTTCATTGTACTCTGCCATATCAGGAATATCTTCCTCCTCCTCCTCCTCCCCCCCAAAGTAGGTAGAAATTGCTCGAACATTATTGTTCTTGCTTATTTCTACGGCCTCCATGGATGGCAAGTTGTCATCCTCATCCTCATCACATTTAGCTACACAAGAAGATGAAAGAGAGACAAGGAAGTAATCAAATATTAAATCCTGTTATGATATTAGCTAGAAATTTGCGTATACTGAATTGTTGCCTTCAATAGTATATGTAAATACAAGATATATAATCAGTTTCACCCCACTAAATGGTTGATTAAAAATCAATAATTACAATAAATATACAAATTACTATGTTGGAAATTCTAAAGTTATTGATCACTCTCTAAACATACAAATTGGTTGTTATAGTTTTTTTTCCACCATTGGAACTCAATGGATTGGTTCATGTACATTCGGCTGCTGCATTCAAATTCAATACCTTTTGGTTTCCCGTGAGTCGCCAGCCAACCATCATTATCTTCATTATCAACCAAAATTTCACCTCCAGCACCTTCATACTCTTCCTCCACCGAAGCAGCTCTTCTTAGACACGGAACTGAACAACAACATTCTCTATCCATTACTATTAACTTAAAACACTAACTCCAACTTTAATAAAACTGAAAATATGTCAAACATTAACCTCGAAATTCATATAATTAAAAAGAAAATTATAACTTAAAATTCTAATAGTGATACATACAAAAAACATAGCAAAAATAAAAATTAAATTAAATTACCGTTTCTAGTAATCAAGAACTGCTTATCCGCTGGTAAATAAGACTTCCTCTTGCTCGGCTCGCCCGATTCCCTTTGGGAAAAAGAAATTTGAACTTTAATATGAAACGAATTGACTTTCATCATAATTAAAACAAAATTGATAAAATTAAGGATACCATGACCAGGTGGGGCATTTGGAGACGAGATTGTCGCCGGCGAGAACGAATTCGCTGACGCTGAGAACGCCTTTTTCTTTAAAGGCAGAGACAGTGCGGTGACTTGTGATTTTCTCTACAGTTCCCTTAAATATGCCGTAGAATTTTTGTTGGAGTTCCATGATTTTGTTAATTAAGATTTTTTTTTTTCAAAACTGATCCGCAGAATTTTAGTGCCAACTTGAAAACCCTAATTTTTGCGAAGGAGAGGAAAGGAATCCTTTGTTTTCGTACCAGGGAAAGGTTTGAAGTTTTCAGTATTTATATTTTGACCCTGTTGACTTGTATGGTATCTTATAAGTCGCTAAATCAGCATCAGTTTTATATCTTAATCCAGGAGTTAATTTTTTTTTTCAAAAAAAAAAAATCCAATAGCAAAAACGGCTAATAAAATAACAATTAATACAGTTTAAAGAAATTACAATTAAAATATTTTTTAGAGTAATCATAAATATCCCAAAATTTTATCTTAAATTTCAATATACGTGGTTGTATTCAGCAACTGTAGGTACCAACTAATTGAATTAACAAAAACTATTGCTTTAAAAACATAAAATTTTAAGTTTGAACACTTCCATATGAGTGGGAATCGGAAAGGAAATTAGATCGTAGTTAAATTAAATATTAAAAAATTTCACTTAGAAAAAAGGAGATTGATAGTTTCTCCAACTAAAATTAATATATACGCTTATCACTTATTGTTTTTATAATAGCCTATAATCCCTTAGTATCGTAATTTTATAATATTATTCTTATTTTCAAATAAATTTAGATGCTAAAAATAAGAAATATAATTTTTAATATAATTAAAAAATTAATACTAAGATATTTTTCTTATATTTTTTGTTATTTTTAAACATCTTTCCTTACTATAAACATATATTTTATATTCTGAATATAAAAAATCAAGCTAATAACTTATTTAACTTTTTTGCACCAAAAAGTTATTGATTATTATAAAAAGACTAGAGGAGGTAAATGATATATATAATTTTTAAAAGAAAAAAAACTGACAATCCTAAAAAAAATAAATACAAGCAGGGGTCCTAGTGCAAGCTGACTTAATCATCATTTGCTTTTGGCAATTTGTGGAGAGATGGAGACCATGGACTGAAAATTAATTCGCCTTCAGACTGTAGCTTTAACGACAAGTAACAAGTTGCTTCTTCACCTTCTGTGAAAGTACATCTCCACGTTCCTTCATTAATTAACTGTTCCCAAAGTACAACTCGATGTCCAGAGAATCATTTTGTTGTGCTCCAATAGAGAGATTGGGTCTTCCATTAATTACAATGTACATGTAAATGTGGGATATATTGGGTCCAATTTTTCCCTGCAGCCACGAATTTTTTTCCTTGAACTCCATACTTTAATATTTTGTTGTACTTTACAAATTTTCTTTTAATAAACACGAGTTATTTTATTGTAATGAAAATTTATGACGATGTAACGTTAGAGTGAATGCATGATAGATGATGTTTATATCAATGTTAATAAGAAAACTAACCTTAGCAGCAGTTTTATTTGGGAAATGATCTGCATTGACCACTGACCCATCGTCAAATATCTTAATTGAATGAATGTAGGAGGGGCTACAATGGTCGAGATTTACTTTCATAGCCTTGAACATACACAATTGCAAGCGAAGATTAATTGGTAGTTGTGTTTTATTACTTTCGTAATCTCCCATTAGTACTAATTAATAATCCCAGCAGAGTATCTCGTCAAACTGGAACCCCATGGGGCCAAATTCAGCCTGTTGCCACCATGAACTGTCACAAAATCTGTTCTTATCACCATCTCCTTCAAGAGACAGATCAGGAAGATGGTCGAACCATGCATTATCACTGTCATCTGATGAAGAATGATTATGATGACCAGCAGAATTTTCGTTTTCATCGTGGGGCGTTGATTGAGTATCATTATTGGCTTCAATTCTTGTTGATGAATCAAATATAGCTGCAGCCTTAGCAGCCGCGGCCTGGATGTCTTTAGGAGCAGCACTGGCTGGCCGGGGAAGCTCGTCTGCTAGCTCAGGAAAATTCAGGTGAGCCAAGTGACCCTTTATTGCAAGTGCAGCAACGTCGTGTGCTCGAGCTGCCATTTCTGCTGTGGGGAAACTTCCAAGCCAGATTCTTGACTTTTTTCTTGGCTGACGAATTTCGGAAACCCATTTGCCCCAGCTTCGCATTCTAACTCCACGGTATGTTGGATATTTATTTAAAGCATTAACACCATTGTTGCATATTTTCTTGTTACTTTCATTCTCATTATCAATTGTAGCACTCATCAATTTCTTATTTGCTTGCTGTGATTTTGACCTTTTCTTGCTGCTTGGGGTGCTGGAGGGAGAATATGAAGAGGAATTTTTGTCGTCAGTGTCCATGCTTTAGAAGGCAGTTAATGCTTTGACAGATTGAGAGAGAAGCATACATAATACCCTTGTGCCACCAGTGATGAGTATTGTATATGCACAAAATGAAATGGCCTGTATGCAAATGTGCTCATAAATTATTGTCGAAATTGTGACAAATGAGGTAGGGTCAGTTTTATTGAATTATAGGTCCACCACCTGGCAGTGGCTTAGGATTTTGAATCTTCTTCGGCCGATTTGATTTGTTGTTTCAGGTAAAAACATTTTCTGGCCTCTGGATACAATCTTTCAGATGAGTTTAAAAGCCAAAGATATTTTCAAGTGCTTATTTTTACAAAAGTTTGAAGAAAGCAGTGTTCTTTTGGGGGTTACTGTGGCATTACTCCTCATTAACTGTGGTGCAACTGTGGTACCGTGCTACAGTTGCACTCAATTGTTGGATTAGTGAGAATCTAAGTAGACCTCATCCATTTAAGTGAATCCAATCAATTTGCAAGAATGTGCAAGACGTGCCACGTGATTGATTCAGAATGGATCCTATTAATTGTATATCTTTAAATTATTTTTATAATTTTAAAAACCTTAATTTATTCATATTTTTATTAAGAAGATAAAAAACAATCATCAATCCCACCCTCATTTTTCTCTTATCTTTTGAACAAAAATGAGGTAACTTTAAGTTTTTCAAAATTAAGAGAAATAATTTGATGATAATAAAATTTACTAGATAATAATCTATTTTTTAAAAAATAAAGAAATAATTTCATTAACATTATGATTGGAATTCTCAAAGATAACAACATAGCTGTGGTGGAAAATTTTCTAACCAGACATAAAAATCCCTACAACAGACAAAATGCTTTACTAATGTATTAGCTGTTGTCTTACAAATCCTTGAAATTTGTCGAATCCAAAGAGAATGCATTGGAGAAATTGAGTGCTTCACTTCATAAATAAGCTAAAATAACTCAGTATAGACGCTGTTAAGTCGATCCGAAACTAATTGAATCACGCAGAGTGAATCCGACTCAACTATTAGTGGAGAAAACCCAATTTCTCTGGCAAGCCGTAATCCAAAGCATAAGGCCTCACCCTCACCCTCACCCTCAGCCAAATCAACATCATCAGAGAAAACCCCTTGAACAATTCCTGCAAACATCACCAAACCATCATGGTTGCGCACAACAACACCACAACCCACTGCACCCTTATTTGCATCTACTGCTGCATCAACATTCAGTTTCATCCAATCCACAAGCGTTGGGTCCGACAGCACACTCTCATGCCTATCACTACTCAAATTACAATCAAAACTAGTGATATCATTCATTCAAAAATTTACTTCGTTAAAAAAAAAAAAAGAAGGCGTGAGAGGAAGGCAAAGTCTGAAGTAATTCTTAAGTCCATTGCCTCTCCTAAAATTTAAATTCTCAATTACAAACCTGTATTAGTTAACCTGCCTATCGAAATTCCTCTCTCCAACACCGCTTCCAAACAAGGATTCAAAACTTTTCCATCCACACGAGAGAGATATACATCTATCTTCATTAGAAAATTTAGCCTTTTTTTTGTTATTTTTCTCTATAGTCTCTTCTTTGTATACTTGTTTTGTGAACGTATATTCTCTTCATAAACCTATATTTATGGCAGTCTTCTTTTCTAGTCAAATATAAATATATGGTGGATTGGATATTCTATTAATTTTTATGGTATATTTTGGTTTTCTTTTGGGTGCGAGGTTGCCAAGCTTTTTGGAAGATTCTGCCTATATAATTAAGAATGCAGGGTGTGCAGAATCATTGTCATTGTATCGATTGGAACCTGGAAGAACCGAATCCAGACGTGGAGGATTATTTATAAGAGCTAATTTAATTTAAGGTGTGTTTGAGATTAAGGTTGGACAGTTATAACTTAAAAATTACAGTATAAAAATATTTGGCAAACATTAACTTCTGTAGTTTGAAAGCGATGTTGATATGATTTTTTCGCTTGTATGATGAAAATTTTATTATGTCTTTAATAATTTTGTCAAAATTATTTTTTAAAATTTATATTTATTATATATTATTAATTTATATTTTATATTTATAACTTTTTTACAACAATTATAACTTAAAAATTATAACATTTCAATCCTAAATAAAATCTTACTACTCGAGAGTGTCGTGTGCACGTCATTAAATGAAGGTATATCATTTCAACATTTTATGGAAATTTTGATTCTTTTACGAAGGAGGGGGCAAAAAGCTAGTACTGTACCGACAGTTTTGAAAGTAATTATTAATCAAAGGACATCAGATACAAAATCACATCCATATTTCATTTTCTAATCTTTGAAATCTTCACATGGAGCGAGCCACGTTGCAAAGGTGGTACCATTCCAAATTCTTTTATCTTTTGTGATAAAATCGCAATAAATTTTTATATAACCACTTCCACTCATTTTTATTTAAAATTTATTTTATAAGTATTAAGTTAATTTTTACCTCCATCTATATGCACATTTCTGGTAGTAGCTTATACTATTTTATATTCATAACTTGTCATTCTCTATCACACCTGAACAATACTGTGTCTCTACTAAATTAATACTGAGTCATTGATATATTTAATTTAAAACCTTATACTCTTTTTATGGATGCATTTATTGCGTGAAAGCGTATTCTCTTTATAAATCTATATTTACGGTTGTCATCTTTTCTACTAAAATAAGATCTATGGTGGATATGAATATTTTTATTATTTGTGTGTGGTATATTTTGGTTTTCATTTGGGTGCATGGTTGCCAAGCTTCACTTATATATATATATATATATATATATATATATATATATATATATATATATATATTTTTTTTTTTTTTTTTAATTTTTGGAAGATTCTAGCCGTATAATTAAGAATGCATTTGTGTAGAATCACTGCTACTGTATCAATTGGAACCTGATTGGAAGAACCGGATCCGAGCGTGGAGGGTTATTTACAAGAGCTAATTTGACTCAGAACTCGAAACTGTTGTGTGTGTGCACATCATCATTAAATGAAGGTATATATATCCTGGCATATACAGTTACGTATCGCTGACATACTCTGATTGTGTTTTGTTTGTTTTACGAGAATTTTGATTGTTTTAAGAAAAATTATCATTCGTATACTTTATAAATATTTTGTTATTAAAAATATTAGTGTATGGATTGTTTATTTTAAATTGATAAAAGTTATCTGTCGACCATCAAACCATTAGCTGCAGTTTTAAAGTTAACGGAATTATAATAAATTGACCATTTTACCCTTAAAAATTATCATTTATATATTATTAAAATTTTTTATTATCACTTATATACCCTTAAATTATCATTTTACCATATGAAAAAGTTAAATTACCCTTCTGGCGTTATCCTATTTAAACGGCAAGTAACGATTTAGTGGATGACAGATATATTTTATCAACTCATGATAGACGATTGATATACCCTCAAAGTATTATAATATATTTAATAACAAAGAATCTATAACATTCACGAATGATAATTTTTTTTTTGTTTTAAAAAGGTGGAAGAAAAAAAGAAAAAATTATTACTGTGCCGACAGTCTTGAAAGTAATTATTAATCGAAGGACATCGATATAAAAAATGAGATACGCATTTCATTTTCCAATCTTTGGCATCACATAAATTTGTGTGGCTGGCTAATGGCTATCATATTTATGATCCATGAAAGAATGAAAAAAAAAAAAGAAAAAGAAATACAACCTTACGATACGGACGCGGCTCATAATATATAGAATCCATGCACAGTGATATGGCCATGATTTTCGCATGGAAACAAGCGGAGTGGCTGCCCTACCACTTAAATTAATATATTTGTCTGCGTTAACAGTTGCCATCCTCTTCGTCGTGTATTCCTTCCTTTAATTTGACACAAGCTTTCAGTCTGAGGGCCAGTTTTTTTTTTTTTTTTTTCTTTTCGGTATCAAAAAAAAAAACGAAGTCTCGTACTCTTTTAAGAGGGGTGCTAGTGACAGTCGCCCATAAGGGCGACTGACTCACTCGCTAGTTTCTTTTATTGACACGTATCTGATATTTTAGTTTGTGTAATTTTAAATTAATGTTTAAAATATTAATTTTTTTAGTGTTATTTTAATATTATCGTTTTTATCTATAGCGAATTTACCACAATATACTTGTCTTGCCCCCCTCTCGCCTGGCTTTTTCTTCTCCTTGTTCTTCTTGCTTGCCACTGCAACTTCCTTCTCTTGTTCTTCAGTTTCTTTTCTTTCTTTTTTTCTCTAATGAAAGTTGGAAAAAAATATTAAAAGTAAAGTCTCTCTTTTTAGCTAAAACGAAATTTTAAAAAATATTTTATTTCAAAAAATAAATAACAAAAATAATCTAAATCCGACTAAACAACCAAAACAAAATATTATATTAAATCTGAAGTTAGAGAAGTGGAGGGACGGTCATCTTCCAAGCAAGGAGAATATTTTGTTTTTTTTTTTTTAAAAGGAGGCTTTGTTTCTAAACTTTTTTTTTTTTTTTTGCCTTGTTTCTTTTTTCCAAGCTTTCATTAAAGGAGAAAAGAAAGAAAAGAAATTGATGAAGTAGAGAAGGAAGTTGCAGCGGCAGGGGAACAAGAAGGAGACAGAGAAAACTTGGCAAGAGGGAGTGGGGATAAGGATATTGTGGTAAATAACCTATACTTAAACATAAAAATATTAAAATAAAATTAAAAGATATTAATATTTTAACATTAATTTAAAATTACACGAAAATAAAAATGTCAACACATGTCGGCAGAGGAAGCTAGCGACTGAATGAGTCGCCCATGAGGGCGACTGTCGCCAGCACTCCTGATTTGGTGGACGCTTTCAGTGCCAGTTCTTTTTTTGACACCGAGCTTTCAGTGCCAGTTTTTCTTTTTTGACACCGAGCTTTCGGTGCAGGTTGATTGATCTCTAATTCCTGAAAACGAAGTCAACTTCTTGCTCTGTGTACCTTTCCGTAATAAAGACGCCATGGCCCCGCGACTTCCTTTTGTTTATTTGTTTTGTACTTGTTGTAAATTAAGAGGAGTAAATAAAACTCAAATTAATTTTTTTTTCCTTATATTTTTTAAAATTCAACATGATTATAAAATTACTTAAAAATTATTCTGTTAAAACCCAAAAAGTTGATATCATTTGAAAATGATTGGTTCAGACTCGACCTTTGGTTACTTGAGATCCGATGAATGATGATAAGATCTCCGTAAATCCCATTGAATTTGATTAAAAAGAAGAATTTTATAAAAACCGTATGGATTCTTATCAAAGCAGGGCAAGATTAACGGAAGTTTAATTGGGGTTGCTTTTTGAGATGTTTAAAAGTGGTTCTCAAAAATTAAAAATTAATTTTAGTATTTGGTTAATTTTTTAAAATAACCACTTTTCAAAAGAGAAGTAGTTTTTCAAAATCTAATTTTAAAAATCAGTTTTACACTTAATACAATTCTATATATATTCCTTCTAAAAAAAAATTCTATATATATCCTTACATATATTGTAAAAATCTAAAATCATCCTGATTCAATTAGAAAATAAAATCATTAAATTTAAAGAAATTATTATTGTTATTATTATTATTATTATTATTATTATTATTATTATTATTATTACTACTACCACCACCACCACCAATTCAGATAACAAATTAAAAATAAAATTAATAAATAAAAATATTATTTTAGTTATCGATTATTTTATATATAAGTATATATACATGACTATAAATATATAAATTAATTTTATTAAATATTATATCTATTTCAGTCATTTGTATTCTTATAATAGTTTAACAATAAAATTTATCAAATATATATAATTATTTTTAAAACTTATAATATTTTTTAAAATAAATTTTATCAAATGTTCTATTGAATTTTTACATAATTCACTATTTTTATAGTATAAGTAATAATAATTATTTTTAAAAAATATAGTATTACTAAAATGAAAATGCCTCTTAGACCACTTTAATTTGAAAAAGAAGAACATGCATGTCACTAGACACTAGTTAATCAACCTATTTTTGGAAAATTTATAAAAATAACCAAATAATTTTGTTATTTTTCACATTTAACCATTAAAATTTTTTTCTATCATAACTAGCCAAACATAAGGTTTCTTCCCCAAATTACCCTTGTTAGTTCATAACCAAACACAACTTCTCTCCAGGGGTGTTCAGAATCCAATCCGATCTATTCAATCTATTTAATCCGTAAAAATTCGATCCGTGGATTGATGGATTGGATTGGATTGAAATTTTAAAAATCCGTAGTTGGTGGATTAGATATGAATTTACTTCTGTGAATCTGTAAAAATCCATGAATCCACAAAAAAAATATTTATTTATTTATTTTAAAAAATATTATAAATTTAATTAAAAAATTATAAACGTGACATTACATAATTACATAAGAACCATAACATATCTTAGTCATTACTTAATAAAAATAAAAAATAAAAAATGATTAAATAATCAAATATACAAATATAACTTATAAAAATTATAAAACAAAATAAAAATAAAGTCACACGCACTAGCAAAGCAAAGTAACATAATGTCAAGTCACCAACAATTTACAAAGTTTCCTAAAAATAAAATAACATAACACCAAAAGTAAAGTAGCATAACGCCAAGTCAGTGGTCACCAACAATTTACAAACAAAAAACCCTATGTTTTTCCGCCGTCTCACACGCATTAACAACACCCAATACTCGTTCGATACATTTTAGACACCGATTTAAGGGACGTCGGCCGCACGATTCCAATAAGACCAAGCCATCTTTTTTCCTGAGTCTATCAAGCCACTTCACAATTATACCGATTTGAAGGACGTCGGCCGAACGATTCCAATGAGACCAAGTCATCTTCTTCCTCGAATCCATCGAGTCACTTCACAATCATTGGTTCTAGCCAAAAAAATTTTCACTCCTCGAACACTCGCGGTTCTTTTGGGTTTTTGTGTGTTTGTGAAAAGATCTCACCAATTGAGGTAATTAAAGTTAAATTCTTACTTTCTTTTCGAGCTTAATGATATGACTAAATAAAATAACAAAAGGATGAGTTGTTGGGATAAAATTCGTTAGTATGGGGAAAAAATTCTTACTTTCTTTTTTCTTCTCCTTGTTCTTCTTGCTTGCCGCTGCAACTTCCTTCTCTTGTTCTTCAGTTTCTTTTCTTTTTTTCTTTCTCTAATGAAAGTTCGGAAAAAAAAAGGAAAAAAATTTAAAAGTAAAGTCTCTTTTTTTTAGCTAAAACGAAAATTTAAAAAATATTTTATTTCAGAAAATAAATAACAAAAATAATCTAGATCCGACTAAACAACCAAAACAAAATATCATATTAAATCTGACGTTAGAGAAGCCGAGGGACGGTCATCTTCCAAGCAAGGAGAATATATATATATATTTTTAAGGAGGCTTTGTTTTTAAACTTTTTTTTTTTTTTGCCTTGTTTCTTTTTTCCAAGCTTTCATTAAAGGAGAAAAGAAATTGATGAAGTAGAGAAGGAAGTTGCAGCGGCAGGGGACCAAGAAGGAGAGAGAAAACTTGGTAGGAGGGAGAGGCGATAAGGATATTGTGGTAAATTATCTATACTTAAACATAAAAATATTAAAATAAAACTAAAAGATATTAATATTTTAACATTAATTTAAAATTACACGGAAATAAAAATATCAAGGCAGAGGAAGCTAGCGACTGAATGAGTCACCCATGAGGGCGACTGTCGCTAGCACTCCTCACTTGATGGACACTTCAGTGCCAGTTTTTCTTTTTTCTTTTTTTGACACCCATGGGCCCGCGACTTCCTTTTATTTATTTGTTTTGTACTTGTAATAAATTAGGATGAGTAAATAAAACTTAAATTAATTTGTTATCCTTTATATTTTTTAAAATTCAACATGATTATAAAACTACTTGAAAATTATCCTGCTAAAATCTAAGAAGTTGGTATCATTTGAAAATAATTAGCTCAGACAGAATCGACCTTTGGTTGAGTCATGTACTTGGGATCCGGTGAATGACGATACGGTCTATGTAAATCCTATTAAATTTGATTAAGAAGAAGAATCTTATAAAAATCGTATGGATTCTTATCAAAGTAAGATAGGATTAACGGAGGCCCAATTGGGGTTGCTTTATAAGAGATTTAAAAGTCATTTTCAAAAATTGAAAGTTAATTTTAGAGTTTGGTTAATTTTTTAAAACAACAATTTTCCAAAACAAATTTTAAAAAGTGGAGAAGAAGTAGTCTTTCAAAATCTAATTTTAAAAATCAGTTTTACACTCAGTATAATTCTATATTTATCCTTACATATATTTTAAAAATCTAAAATTATCATGATTCAATTAGAAAATAAAATATTAAATTTAAAGTTGTTATTATTATTATTATTATTATTATTATTATTATTATTATTATTATTATTACCACCAATTCAGATAAAAAATTAAAAATAAAATTAATAAAAATATTATTTTAGTTATCAATTATTTTATATATAAGTATATATACATGACTATAAATATATAAATTAATTTTATGAAAAATTATATTTATTTTAGTCATTTGTATTCTTATAATAGTTTAATAATAAAATTTATTAAATACATACAATTATTTTTAAAACTCAAAATATTTTTTAAAATAAATTTTATCGAATATTCTGCTGAATTTTTACACAATTGGTTATTTTTACAGTATTAATAATAATTATTATTTTTAAAAGATATAGCATTACTAAAATGAAGATGGCTCTGATACCACTTTAATTTGAGAAAGAAGAACATGCATGGCACCAGACACTAACTAATCAACATATCTTTTAAATTAAAGGCAGAATTTAACTTTGTGACACTTGTTCCTTATTACATATATTGGGACCAGATGATAAATTTTTGTTGGTCCCAAGTTGGCTTTTTCCTCTCAAATTGCAATTTCAATTCCTAAGAAAGGAAAAATGTCACATTCTTGTTGTACATGCATGTTTCTTTATTTAGCACCTAGTCAATCATTGAGCAGCCACGAGTTTCATCCACGACACATGACTCTTCGTTTAGGTCTTACATGCAAGAAATAAATGGACTTACCTTAAACTGTTACGAATGACTCGTGATTGTAAACCTTGTCCAAGAGATTTTAAAAAAATAATAATAAGAAGAAAAGAAATTATCGATCACTTAAAAAATATTCAGTTATTAAAAATATATATAAAAAATTAAATTTTTTCTATTTTACATTTATTATTTATAGTGTATATCAACCGTCAATGAAGAAAAAAAATATATATTTTTTGATATTATAACAACTCAAGCTCAACAACTAAATATATATTGTCTACTTTAGGTACACAACCGTCATGGTTTTGCTGGTGGGCTTCACAACCCAAAACGCGTCTACTTAGTTAAGAGAGTGCATAACTTATAAACCAATCTAGAAACTCACTCACTAACGATGTCGATATCACATACTTCTAGGGTTGGCAAAATCCGGATTCGGATTATCATTTTCACATCCGGATGCATCCGGATCCGAATCCGGATTATCATTTTCACATCCGGATGCGGGTAAAATCCGCACCGGATCCGGGTGGATATTCTGGATATCCGGATCTGCAAAACTTAAATTTAAATAATTAAAAATATAATTTAAAAATTCAACAATTTAATTAAGAATATCAAATAAATTCAATTATAATCTAACAATTAATAATTTAACATAAATAACATATAACATCAACATAAATCTACAAATAAAAATATTACAACATAAATCAAACATAAAAAATAACTTAATTCTAAGTGAATAACTATCAAAATAAAAAACATAGCTAAATTCAAATACACAACTATTAAAATCTCCAAATAAAAACCCACTAGTAACAATTTAACATAAATAACATACACCATTATAAATCCACAAAATAAAATTATCACAACATAAATCAAACATAAAAAATAATTAAATTCAAGTGCACAACCATTACAATCCACAAATAAAAAACATAACTAAATTCAAGTTCACAACAATTAAACTCTACAAATAACAAACACTACAAATCCATGAAGATTCCAAAATTCAAATTCATGCCACCATATCTTCAATCATCAGGATTCTCCACTCCTTCAGCATTCATAATTTGTTCTACACATTGTTTAAGCGACTCACGATCTAACAATGAAAATATAAAAATAATTATTAAGTGTTATGTTAGTACAAAAATATAAACATATAATAATATATGAATAAATAAAATAAGTAATTTTACCTTTGATTTCATTCCAATACCAATTTTGAGTACACATCAATGCCTCCACAGTGTTTTCATGAAGTCTATTACGGTGAGTAATCAAATGCCTATCTCTGGTGCTAAAAGCGGACTCAGAAGCAACAATAGACACAGGAATGGCCAAGAAATCTCTAGCAACCTCAGCAAGTATCAGATATTTGCCCTTATTATTCTTCCACCAGGACAAAATATCAAAATTACTCGTAGTAGGCAAAACTCCCTCATCTAAGTAAGTCTCCAATTCGGATTTAGCTTGCTTATAGTTGACTTCTTTAGAAACAAATGAGTCTCATTCACCGGCTATACTTGAATCCTTAAAAATAGGAGCTTGTGGCATACCTTGAGAAGAACTACCCATCTCAAAATCTCCTCCATCTTCACTTGTTGCATGCTTTAATTCATACTCTTTCACCACTTCACCGAGAAGCTTAAATACTTTTTCAGCTTGATAGGCAGCGAGATCTCCATAAATCTTAGGAAAAAAGAAGTGAATCATCATCTTCTTAAACCTAGGATCTAAGATATTCCCTATAGCCAACACTCTATTAATAACATCCCAATACTTCTCATACTTAGCAATCATATTTTCAGCCATTTGCCTAATCCCCATATTGGGTGATGCTTTCCATGAATTCATTGACAATCTAATCTCACAAATTTTAGGAAAAAATAAGTTGGAGGTAGGATATCGAGATCTGGAAACAATTTCGGTTAACATACAAAACAAATCCAAATGGTCACATAAAACTTTTGCCAAATCCCACTCCAACTCATTAGGCAAACATTTATACTGTTTATCCAACTTACTCAACCGAATAAATACATCTTTGTACAACAAAGCAGTAGTGAGCATTAAGTAAGTTGAATTCCATCGAGTCTTACAATCAAGAACCAAACGTTTGGACTCTTTAATTCCAATTTGACGCACTGCAGCCTCGAATTTTTCAATTCTTCTAGGTGTAAAGTCCAATAACTAACACTATCTCTTATATTTTCAACACCTTTCTCCATCACAGACATCTTATCCCTCACAATTAAATTCAAAATATGAGTACAACAACGCATGTGAAAAATTCTCCCGCTTAAAATCAATGAACTAGGTGAAAACTTATCCAACAACAAATTAATCATTGCATCATTGACAGCACAATTGTCCACAGTCACAGTTGAAACTTTCCTATCAATATTCCAATCCATCAAACAATCATAGAGAACATTGCATATTACTTCACCACTATGTGGAGCGGGTACATATATAAACCTCACAATGCAAAAGGAATAAAAAAAATAATAACATAATTAAAATCATTGAAATAAGTATAACATAAATATTAAAATAAGCATAACCATTCAAATCATTCAAATAAGCATAATATAAATAAGTATAATAAGAATAATGAGCATAATATAAATAAACACAATCATTAAAATAAGCATAATATAAATAAGTATAATATAAATAATTATATTCATTAAAATCATTAAAATAAGTATAACATAAATATTAAAAGTGTTACCTCATAATGCGACTCCGTAACACACATAGGTTGTCAATATAATGCGCCGTAACAACCATATAACCCTTTTTTTGGTTGCTAGCCATCCACATGTCGGTAGTAATAGCAATCCTACTCTCACAAGCATCCAATAAATTCATTGTCTTGGACCTCTCAACATCATAAAGCTTTAAAATTTCATTCTTGATGGTGTTTCTACTTATTCTATCAAGTGTCGGTTGAACCAACTTCATCAAATCACGAAACCCTTGATACTCAACAAATGAAAGTGGAAGCTCGTGCACAACGATTATCCTTGCAATAGCAATCCTCACCGTCGCATATCACATTTTACTTCGGAACAACTTTCAACGGTAATGGATCCATCATTTTTCTTGGCAAGAAGCATTTGACCCACATCCTTGAAATTCTTTCTTAAACAACAAGCAAAATGATTTTTCAAGTGTGTAGTTCCACTAGAATAATGTCCGGTCAATACTTTACCACAATAGTTGCAAATGGCCCGATAATCCCCCTCCGCGCCTTTGTGCCTCTTGAAATGATTCCATACATCTGAAGTTAGCCTACCACCGCTAGATTGAGCCGATGTAGAACCTTCCGCTACACCTCCAATGTGATTACCTCTTTTTTGTTTAGCACCACGTGTACGACCACGACTACGACTACCACGGCCACGACTACAACGGCCACGACTACTACCACTTTCTACATTCGGTTCAACTTCAACAACATTGTCATTTTCAAGTTCGCGAACATCCTCCAATCTAATATCAACAATATTAACACTATTCGGAGAGAACGTAAAATTATTTCCTTGTTCCTCTTCGGCCAAGTTCAACTAATCCCAAAGCCTAATTAAAATAATTATAAAGTGAGTAACCATATGTGAAAAAAAAAATTGCGATTAAGCATCTACATTGTATTAAAATTAATGCATTTAATTGAAATAATTAAACAACGCAGCAAACACAATTAATCAAAATTAAATTAAATTCAATCAAAAATAAATTAAATTAAGCCAATAACATTTTTAAATTTAAACAAATTTCCAGTAGATTACACTCATAACTCATTAAATACAATAAACAATTAAACACAATACCAAGTTAATAACCAGAAAAAAATTCAATCAACAATAAAATTAAATTAATCCAACAATATTTTCAAGTTTAAACAATTTACATCAAATTAAAGTCATTAAATACAATTAAATAATCAATCACAATACCAAATTATTAACCAAAAAAAAGTCGTGTATTTAATAGAAAAAATAGAAAAGTAATTGACTTCTGGACGGTGGCGTCACAGCAAAATAATTACCTGCAAATTAACTTCTTGGACGGCGGCGTGGCTGGACGGCAAAGCTTCAATGACAGATCAGGCAAGGCGAGCTTCGGCAGATCAGACGTGGGCCACGCGCCTTCGGCAAACTGCGAGGAAGACGGTGTCACGGCGAGTTGGAGTCGGCGTCTCAGTGTCACGGCGAGTCGGATTGAAGGAGGTGAGGCCGCAAGACTGCAAGTGCAAGAGCCAAGAGAGATAGAAAGAAACGAAAACGATTTAGGGATTAGATTTTTTTTTTTAATTCAAGTTTATATATTTTTTGATTTAAAACAAAAAAACAACCGGATCCGGATATCCGGATGCAAGTGCATCCGGATCCATACGGATTTAAGTTTTTTAAATCCGGATCCTTGCGGATGCGGGCGGGATCTGGATTTTTCTGCCATCCCTACATACTTCCCCCTACAGGACCTCATGCCCTCATGTGAGTAGGATATTACAGATATATTAATATATTACAACCAAAACTTTACTAATATTTACAATTAAAAATCGATTATGACTCTCCTTAATAATTCTATTATATTACAGCCTGAAGGTCGACACTCGGAGGAAGATCTATTATACAAATGCAAGGAGACAGGTAAACCCCTACTAGGAGGGGAATCGAGTCTACTAAGACTCGAACCCATGCGCCAATAAAGCAAAATCAAATGAAATAACAAAACAAAAACAAACACAATTCATATTGGTAGTCATTTTAGAAGGATAATTTTATATTTTTAGTAGACTTTTGATACACATTGTATACAATGAGTGCAAAATTAAATAAATTCAAATTACAAGTTTAGATAGATAGAGAGATAAAGGGAGGACAAAGTAATTACAATATAAATTCTTAAGTACAAGCGCTCTTTTTTTTTTTTAATGCGGATGTGGTTTAATAGAGTTAGTTTTCAATTACTATTAAACCACATGATTTAACAACATGTCTGCATGAAAAAAAATAAGAGTGGGCATCAATGAAGGACTGTATGTATATGTATGTACGTATGTATGTATATTACTTTTTCATGTTACAAACTCCTTTTTTTTTTCTTTTTGTTGATTGGTTGTAACTAGACATGAATTTATGGATTATTAAAAAAATACAATTAATGTTGGCTCAATTTTGTAGCTCAATTTTCGTGCTTTTAAAGTAGTACTTTTAATTTTTTTCCCAAAAAAAAATGTAATACTTATAATTATTTTTGAATTAGAAAAAATTCTACATGAGGAGACTTTTAGCACTCTAGAAGAAAGGGCCCATTTGGGATTGCTTTTGGGAGGTTTAAAAATGATTTTAAAAATCTGAAAGTTAGTTTTAATGTTTGGTAAAAAAATTAAAATCACTTTAATTAAAATCAACCCCTCCAACAGTTGATTTTGAAAAGTAAAGAATGAATAATTTTTATATTCTGATTTTGAGAATTAATTTTTTCTTTAATACAAATCCATAAATATCCTTAAAATTATTACCTAAACTCAAAATTATCCTTATTCAAATTAGAAACAAAGTCAATATTTTAATAAATTTTTATTATAATTCATCAATATTAATTTATTGGTCGAATTATTATTAAATTTGTTTCACTATGTTAAATTTAATTATCAATTGTTATAAAATAAAAAATAAAAATAAAATCAATATATTATAAATTTTATTTTTAGTAAAAATTATTATAATACACAATTAAAAAATATTATATATATACATATTTTTATATGTATAAATAAATTTTATCCTACATTATGTATATTTTAGTCATTTATTTTCTCTCAATAATTTAACAGTAAAATTTACCAAACATCCATAACTACTTTTAAAACTCACAATAATCTTTAAAAAAAAAATTTACCAAACATTTAACTGATTCTTTTCATAACTGATTATTTTTATAGCACAACTAACAATAATTATTTTAAAAATTACAGTATTTTCAAACTAATCCAAAGAGTGATTGACAATTATAACTTTTCTACTATTGTCTTTGTACAATTTTAAGCTTCGTCCTGAAAGCTTTTTGTTTTTCCCCGAGAGAAAGAAAATATTGCTTTCTTGGAGAAAGCATTATATTAGGGTAATGTGGATTTATGTGAAAAATTAATCTCCCTCTTAATATTTCAACCCGGCAAAACTAAGTTGCAACATGGGTTTAGTACCCTTCTTTTTGTTTTTTTTTCAAGGGTAACTACAATGGAGTCTTGTTATTTATTATGAAAACAAAAAAATTAAATAACTTTTAAATTTTTACACACTAGTCCTGCACCTACACTAGAAATGATAAAATATGGGTCCGGGTTTAGGCTTGGTCTTTCCAGTTCCGAACCCAGATGATAATTCATCTTACCGGATCTGGCCAAAAACTGAATTTTTTGACTGCGGGGCCGGTAAGGTTTAAATTAAGAAATATCTTGTTAGCCTAAAAGGCTACACATAATATAATTTTGATGATAACAAACATGTGTCTTAAATGTTTTTCACAAGTTCACTAGTTTTTGAAGGGTAATATTTATGGAAGTGAATCAAGTGAAATCAAGTTCAAGACACTCAGCGGACAACGGCGAAATCAAGAATGAAGTTTAGAGCTCAAAGGATAAATTATTGCGATAAATTCGTGTAAAGCCAGTATGATTTAATTTATGCATGATTTAGCATTTGAGAAGCTCTAAAGATTAATTCAATAGTTATTTTTCATAAACTAAAATATTTTATATTTATAAGATAATGTATTTTGTGGATTTGAGTAATTTGGACTTAAAAGAAAAAGTTTTATAAATATTTGATTTCAATATGTATTATTTTGAATTTCGAAGTTGGATCTTTTTGCAATCATTTGAAATGGTTTGGGGCATACTATACTTTATGAACATTTGGGACTAAAGCGAAAGATTTTGAAAACTTTGATAAATATGGGTATTATGTTAAAAAGGACCTCTTTGAGTAATAATAATATATTTGGGGCCATACCATAATTTCAGAAAGTTTTTGGAATACGATTGCTATTTGGAAATTCTGAAAATGGACCTATTTGTAAAGTTTTATGACGTTTTGGGCCATATGATAATTACAGAAAGTTTTGGACTAAAATGTAATTTTCCTAAACAGTGGTACTGTAGCAAAATTCAAAAATAACGGTAATATCACTGTTACAAGCGGCTAGCCGGATAAATCAAGCGGCTAGCCGGATAAATCAAGCGGCTAACCGCTTGGTCGCGGGATTTAGTCTATAACGGCTAGTTTTTGGAGTCTAAGTATAAAAACTCAATCCCAACTTCATTTTAAGGACTAATGCAAGCATAAATAAGGTCATACAACATATATTGAGCTTCCAAATCACAAATCATCATAGATTGAATCATTTTTGTGCTATTATTTGCATATTCACTCTTAAAAGAGTTTTGTTGTAATCTTCTTTTTGTTATCAAATTGGTGAGTGAATAAGTGTGAGAAACACTTGTAAAAAGAGAGTGTAAGATAATCTCTTGATTGTAAAAGGTTTATTGACACCTTGGAAGTCAATTGTAAGAACTTGAAGGCTTGGGAGGCTTGGATAGTGAATCCTCGAGCTTGGTTGGCTTGGAGGCGTTGACGTAGGCGGGGATTGCCGAACCACGTAAAATTCCGTGTGTGTGATTTTCTCTTCCCTTACTCTTTTATTATTATGCTTGCTTGAATTTATTGCTTTCTACTCCATTAAGGCATTAGATTGATTTATTGTGCGAATTGTTTAGCATATCCTTTTAAAACTCAATTCACCCCCCCTCTTGGGTTGTACAACTTGTATTTCATATCTGGATTTTCGAATTCTAGGTTTTAAACCTGAATAATTTTTTTTGGAACCTAATTTCTCTCATTTAATTTGAAAAACCCTTTATCAAACTTTACTTGTTGCAACCTGCAAGGGATAAATGATGAAGTGATGAACATTAAATAACTAAAGCCACGATTATTATCCACAAGATCACTCAACCAAAGTCCAAAGCTTCTCGAATTCACAATCTTAAAAGGGAAAAAAAGAAATTTTCAAAATCCCATTTATAGCTTTTACTTATTCTGTAATTGCCTTGTTCATACTCCCATCAAATCACAATCCAATACCCTTCCAACAATCAGAACCTAAAATGAATGAAATCATGTTCTTGGGCCAACTTCTCAAAAATATCGTTGATGAAACTGCTTGGCCGTGGCCTTGCTAGAGATATCGATTTCGAGATGGACCTACTTCAGGATTGCTCATCTTCGCTTTCTTCTTCTTTTTCTCGACTGTATCGCTGTCTTTGGTGATAACTATTGGCGATTTGATTCGGGCTTTGGCAATAAAGATGCGGAATAGAACACGATTCACGGTGATTTGATGAGGAAATATTTGGCTTTCGACTTTGGCAGCGTAGCTGTGAAACTTAAACTAGGGCAAGGCTATTTTTTTTTTCAATTGCTTATGTTTATAGTAAGCAAAACTAATATAAAAATAAATACATCCAGGTCCAGGTTTTGGGTTCACCCAAATTCGGAACTGGACCCAGATATGTTCGGGTTCAAATTGCATTCCGATTCTGGATTTAATTTCGTTTGATGCGGGTTAAACCCAGCTTGAATTATCCGGGTTTGTCCAAGTCCAGGCTGGATCTGAGTTTAAATTACCATCCCTATTTATCACCCATTTTGCACCGTCAATTACATCATTTTTCTCACTCATTTTAATTAAAAAGTAACTAGAATTATTTTCAATATAGAAACATAATAATAAAATAAAATTATTACTCTTATTTTTTAATTAATTACAAAAAGAATTTTACATTAAAAAATATAGACAATCACTAATGACCACTTCTTCCTTGCGTACAATGACATTATTAATCGAAAGGGGCCATGAATGGTACCATTAGACTTGAAATTGGATGATGTATACTATGATATTCTCAATGCCAGAAAATGGTGATATGTAGAGTTACACGCCCCTTCTAAAATAATTGCAACCATAATTACACCATAAAAACACAAGTTACATATACTACCACCTTTTTTTTTTTTTTTCAATTTAGAGACCCTCATTTGGTTAAAGGCAATGAATCTTGAAATGCCGTCTAATCATGGGTCTTACTATAGTTGTTTGCATTGGAAGGCACATCTATCGCCAACACATCCATTTATCCGGCAACATTACCACCATTACATAGATCATAGAATTTTGAATCTGTTAATAGCATCTATATTTCTGTTCACTCACTTCTATTTCTTAGTGATGGTGCCATCATTATTATCATTGACAGTGCAATAATTTTTAGCAATGTTATTTTGATTTGTCATCAAATTTACAACTTAAATATTAATTATAATATTCAATTTTAGCCTCGTACGCTTAAATATTACTAATATTCAAGTTTATGGATGGATATCAGATTAATCAATTTCGAAGTATTTTGGATAGATATTATCCAATCTATTTGGATCAAATATTTAGATATCCAACATGAATGGATTTGTCTGCTCTTCCTAGCTGTCAACTCGATTAATAACTGTATTGGGTTTGGTTTTAAAACTCCTAATATAATAACTCATTTATGATATAATTAATTATACTAATTAACTTATATTTTAATTGATAGATATGTGCTGAACTGCCATCTCTATTGTTCTCCATGTATGATGTTAGTAAGAGAGAATAAATAATAGAAAATATTTATTTTTAGTTTATTTTTACTAAACAAATATTTAAATTATTTTTAAATAGAGTAATTGTTTAGAACTTTTTTTTAACCTTCTCTCAGATAAGTTAATAAAAGATCTTAATCGTATAGATGTATGCTAATGACTATTTAAACTATTGGGGTCGAGTAACAAATATCAATTTATTTAATGTGCAATTAAATTTATTCTTTTTATTTAAGAAAAAACTCAACCAAAAATACAAAACTCATTGTTCAAACAAACAAAAATAATTTTACAATTTCATAAACTAACACTTTATTATTATTAGTAAATTAACATATTTTTACTACATAATTAAATAATTGATAGTATGTTCAATAAATATTATGTTACAAAAAAATTATAAAACATTAACTACATAAAATATGAAATTAAATTTATTTTTGTATTTTGTACATTCCATCTACTTGAAATAGTAAAATCTCTTGTGTTGAAAAAAAAAATTTTGAGGTTTGAATACTATTCACATGGGTGAGAGAAAATTAGTTGCCGTTATGTTAAATTAAAAAAATCATATTTATATTTATCATTAATTATGGTTAGTAAATAATATACATAATTTAACTATATAATAAATTAGTTAATTTATTAATTAATATGTAAATTTATTAGTTTAAATATATATTAATAAATGTAATAATAAGTCATTTAATTGAAAACCTAGTTCAATAGTGTAAAAAAAAATATTATGGATTTACATGTCATAATTTTAAAACTTTCAATTTTATACTAACAATAGGAGCTGTTATTGTTAATAATTCAATAATCTCATCAAAGCCATTGTACAACTCCTCTGTTGAATCCAGCGGTGACTTTGAAAAAGACAAAAAATAAGTACCAAACCCCATGGGCAAGATAACTGTACCCTATTTCAATGAGATATGAGGAAGCTGGACTGGCCCGAAATTAGTCTTTGGTCAACTCATCATGATGAGCTTATGGCCCTACGAAAATTTCTTTTAAATATGCCCCTAAAATGTGACACTGGTCGCTGGATGAGTCATTGTTTGAATAATTAAATATCTATTTTAAACTGTGGATCAAATTAAAGTATAAAAAAAAATGCTTTAATACAGTGTATTTTTATTTTAATAAGAGTATATATAGCTCCTACATGCAGGGTATAATTCTTGTGGTAAGTTAGGCAGATTTTTTTTAAGTATGTTGGTAAATCTCTAGTTTATATCATAAGTATATGAATTCAGACTCAATAAATCCTAATTTATATAAACTTATGAGTTAACAAATTCGAAAATAAATTTAGAAAGTAACATATATATATATATATATATATGAAGTCTTGGAATTTTAAAAAATTACGAGCCTTTCCCATTGTCCAGCTGTGTTAGTTTTTAGTGACAAGCCTTGACCCAATTCAATTGAACAGGAAAAACAAAAGATGTCCGTGACAGGAAAATTGAGGTGTAATTTGATAGCCGTCCCTATGAAATTATTTTATGGTTTTGGTTCTACATAGGACAAAGGAACAATAATTAAATAGCATTTGTGGGCTAGCATAATCCCAAAAAGATTATTATTAAACACCAACATTTTTTTTTTTTGCTTTTGTCATGAGCATCAATTTAAAACTGCAGCTTGACAATGCTAAAAGAAATATATATATATATATATATATATATATATATATATATATATATATATATATATATATATAGGCTACTGGGCACATACATGAATATATATGTGCACATGTCTAGAAGTTTGAATTTAAGCACATATTTATATAGATGTGTATAAGTGCTAAATCAGGGTACGTAAGTCTTATTAGGGCATGTACGGCGCCTAGCTGCATACACATACTACAATTAATAATGAAATTGATCCAAAAAAATAGATACTAGTAAATATTGGAAGACTACTCGAGATATATTACATTATTCCTTTAAAATTATATAATGTCGATCCGAAATAATATCTCCTAAGATCGTATCCCAAATGGCATATCACTATTAAAAACATTCCATGATTTATTGTTACTGTATTTACCTTTTTTTTTCTCCTTTTATTTTTATATCACTTCAATTGTCTTTATTGGTTTGTGTGTTTGTGTGTGTATATATATATAGCATTATTATCTATTCGAAAAAATAGATGTATGTTGTAAATCGTGGAATGCGGATGTGGATTCCACCAAATAGTATTCTTCCCATTATCTTATTTATTGTTAACAATCTTAAGTGCTCTCTCCATTAATGTTCTTATAATTAAGAAATGTAAGTGCTCCACGCACTAATGTTTATATATTACTCTTCCTTCACTAATGACAACACACAATTCATTTTTTTCCCTGAAAGCATTTTGCTCTTGTTTCTTCAATCTTTGTCTATCTGTGATTTAAACATCATTTGCTCAGATATCATTTTTAAATAATTAATTATATACTATTCCTTTAAATTATGACATCCATTCCCTCCGATTCATAAGAACGTACATGATTGTAATTGGACACAAATTGAGTTTTTAAGTGATACACATGGTATGCTATTCAAACCCTGCTTAAATAATGGATACGCGGAGGAAAAAAAGAAGAAGCTTATAATATAACTATGAATTATATATATATATATGTTCAATAAATGAAACAAAAAAAGCAACCACATATCCACGCATTGGTTATTTTATTCATAAGCACATATATGACACGTTGAAGTTACTTAATAAGCAAATAAAACAAAGTCCCATTAAAAACAAAGAAGTGATCAACAAAAATATTTGATCACTTCTCTCAATTTCATCGATTAATTTATTTAAATTAATCATCACCCTCCATTAATTTCCTGCAAAATCTTTGACAGTAAAACCAACTTTCTCGAACTTGCCTTCCTCACTGCTTTCTCTAAACTTCAAATAATCTGCACAAACAAAGGGCTTGTACCTTCTCAAGTTCCCCGAACCAACAACTTCATCAGGAGCAAAAATTCTTTTCTCATCTTCAAAACACCAAAAGAAAGCCAAAGACAATCTATTAACATAGCGCTTTAAAACAACTCTATGTTCGGATGATCTAAGCTTCCCATTACACCATGCATGCATCAAATCTCCAATGTTCACAACGAAAGTGTCTTCACAAGGGTTTATATTCATCCATTTGCCTTGCTTTGATCTCACTTGAAGCCCGCCAATTTGATCTTGATAAACAATTGTTATGCAACTCATGTCTGTGTGCATGCCTAGCCCTTCCACTTTGTTTTGCTCTACATCCTCTGGAGGTGAGTAGTTGATTATTCTCAAGTATCCATGGCAGTTTTTGAACTCAGATTCATAAAATTTCTTCTGAAAATCTTCCCCCAAGCTCGTAAGAATAATCTTTACAATTGTTTTTGATAGCTCTGTCATTTTGTTTCCATATTCTTTCAATGTCTCACTGGTAAGAAATATAAACATATACATTAACATTAAAAGTGCAAGCTCACTCTTAATTAATATACAAAAAGACATCGAGTTCATTCATTTTTCTTTTTTATGAGGATGTTACATGAATATAAACTAAACCCTTCTCTCTCTCTCTCTCTCTCTCTCTCTCTCTCTCTATATATATATATATATATGAGTGTAGGCTAGTTTAATTAGTAAAACGTCTTGAACTGAAACAAGAGTTCCGGTGTTGAAAAAATAAATAAAATAACTCCTTCACCAGCCTTAATATGAACGAGATTCAAACTCAGACTTAAAAAATTTACCAATAAAATCAACTATCACCATGACGTTTACAATACAATGAATGTTATCATAGTTAATATGCATATATATTATATTGGATCCATTTGATTAAGAAAAGATAACGTGCGTTTACCTTAATTCTGAAGTTGGCTCGTCGAAGAGAACATCCACGGTAGCTTTTGCAGAAGCAAAGAAGTCGGGTCCGGATACTCGAATGCTCTCAAAGAAAGGGGAAGCGATGAAATGCGGAGTGTATGTTTGTGTCGAAGATGAAGGGCCGACTTTGAGCTTGCTCTCGTAAGGGAGGTCGAAGAGCTGATTTGAGAGGGAATGGAGTCTCCTGTAAAGGTGCTTGGAGACTCCATGGTTGGTGATGTAGAAGAAACCCCATTCTTCGCAGGCTCTAGAGAGGGAGGAGAGAGCTGATGGACTTAACGGCTGAGAAATATCAAGTATGGGAAGCTCTACGGAAGTCCAGGTTTCAGGCATTATCAATTTTAATTAATTTGATGCCAGAATATGAAAATAATGGAAGTTTGTTTTTTTCAGTTGAGATTGGGTGTATATATACATAACTTGTGTTGATTATTTTATAAATACACACATGTTACATGTATACCTTTATATATTCTAGATATGTATGTATGTATGTATCTATATGTATATATACACATATACATACATACATACATAGAATAATTATCAGGTGAATGTGAATAATTGAATAGTAATAATCAAGATTCCCTCTATTTTATAACAAAGTCATGCACTATAATATTTGGTGTGAATTAATGTGATATAGCACTATTGACAAGTGCTCTTACACGAGAACTCCGTATGTGCATGTGTGTATGCATATTGAAAAGGTATGTATGAATGTTGTTGTTTCATATATTCTTGGATCCATTAGTTGAAGAAAGAGGAATTTCTGTAAATCATTAGACATCTACTTTTGAATATATTAATATTAACTCTTAATTAGAATTTGACTAGGTAGCTAACAAAGTTAATATATGAGATACAAAATTTATATTTTTTAAAAACGATGTCACTAATTTATAATTAATATGTGTTAAACAATAGTTGACCATATATATACCATCTTTAAAAATAGGATCCAATTGAGTTACAACCGGCTGTAACTTACTCCTCTCACATGAATAGTAAGATAACGGTGGGATCTATATAATTTTTGTGATGGGAATAAATTATAGGCGGTTGTAACATACTCCTCTTACATGAATAGTAATATAACGATGGGATCCATATAATTTTTGTGATAGAAATAGTAAATTATAGGCGGTTGTAACTTAACATTTGCCTTAAAAATATATCAATGTGAGCAACATTTAGGCTAAGTTTACAGTTGTCAGAAAAACTATATAGAACAGCCAATATGAGGAGGTAGGGTGGAGTTAATGTAAAAGGTCAACGAAACAGCTAGCTGTTTGTTCTTGAAAGAAAATTCAATATAAAATTAACTATTTATATATGTGTGTGTTTGTGTAGAAGCTAGAAGGTCAACAAAGAGAAGTACACTGGATTTTATTAATTCGTATTTTTTTTAAGGAGATGGGCAGCAGTAGGCAGGAATGGTGGAGCTGTGCTGGTCATCTGTACTTCGTCGATAATTCTAGAGAGCAAAGTGTCTTGTTGACCATGCCCCCATTTACTCATGAGCCAAATTGCATTTAGCGAATCAAATTGCAAATTTTGAGAGCATATATACACACACACACACACAGACGCTCTAAATTACAAAATAATGTCATGGATACCCAAATATGCTTCCATATAAAAATCATGGTGGATCTGCATATATGATGGTTGATAATTGCTGGGGCAGCCTTTGCTGGTTGCCTGGTTCCGTACCAATATATTACGGCGTAGAAATTAATACAAATTAAGTGCAAGCAATGCGCGCGCGCGCGCGCACACGCACACGCACACGCGCGCACACACACACACACACACATATATATATATATGAGTGATGATACAGCCACAAACTCTTATACAAACTTATTTTATACAAACTGACGTGTCATTAATTCATTGGTTGAATGAAAATATAAAATAATAAAAACAAATCATGTGGGCCAAGTGATATTTAATTCAACCAATCTTATCATGCCACATCAGTTTGTACAAAATAAGTTTGTACAAGAGTTTGTGGCTATATTATTACTCTATATATATATATAAATGTGAGAGATTAGTTAAAGGGATCCAGCTATGGTGTTACAGTTGTATGGTAACACAGTTAGATCCAGCTATTGAATCTACTTCTAGTGATAACTATGAGCTAGATCTAATAAATTTGGATTCGGTTAATGACCATACAATCTGTTGTATCTGTAGTTTTACCCTAATTAAAGTATAAAACAATATAGACTCCAATGTATTATATTTTGTCACGTAGTGTATTAAATTTAGTTTTTTTTTGTCTTTTAGTTAATCCACGATTTTATTAAAGTCAGAGATTCTTGATTGAAAAACTACTATATATATATATATATATATATATATAAGTAGTTTTATGATCAAAAATTTTAAAATACGAAAAAGTTTGAGAAATTTTAAAACCGCACAATTTTAAAAGTTTACAATTTTAAACCTTTAAAGTCAAACAATTTTAAAATTTTCTCGGACTTTAAAAATTTAAATTAAAACATTTCTCATATATATACATATATATATATATATATATATATATGAACATCCAATTGCATGCCTTTATATATATATATATATATATATATATGTAAAGGCATGCAATTGGATGTTCATTAATGAAGTTTATGTGCTTTGGTATTATCAAAATGTGTAGACTTGTTGGAGGCTTGGAGCCAAATGCATTAGCCAGGTTGGGTGTAGCTACCGAGACAGAAACATGCCCATGTGACTTTGATCAAAATCATGAACTCATCAAATGCAATCAGACCAGCGGACCAAAATGCATTAAACTTAACAGATAATATGTATATTTTAACTGTTAAGGGTGGTCAAAAGGATTGATTGAGTAATTTTTAAATAAATTTAATATTTTTATGGTTAATGTTAAGTTACATATATGTATTTTACAACTCTCTCACATGAATAGGGGCGTACTCACTATTTATGTGAGAGATCACTATTTATGTGAGAGAGTTGTAAGATACATATATGTAACTTAGAGAATCCTATTTTTATTGGTTAAGTCAAGGCTTCTGAGAGACTCGGAGAGAGGGATGTGATTGGTGATTTCCAAATTATTGGCTTGAATTGAAAATTAGAAAAACCTGAGGGGAGACAGATGGTATTAACCCAAAATTTAATATTACCGACTCGAACTGTCTCCGAACCGTTGCGGTGCTGGCCAACTGGGGCGGCTTCTCAATCAATCCAACTAACTGGCAACTGACAAGTACCTAACTTTCAACGGAACCATTCTGCATCATCAGTTCATCCCTTACACTATTCACTTGGGGTAGCTTTGCCAATGGAGAATAGAAGCTTATGGGACAAGTGGGTTGAAGAAGCACTTTCAAAGCTTGAAGCTTTGAAAGTGCTTCGCTCTCTAAGACCCATTTATCTCTTCCCCAATGACCGCCACCACCGAGTGCGAAATCCAGGACACATTGGTGAAGATTACGAGGTATTCGACGAAATGCAGCGCTGGGATCGAAATGCAGTTCAAATTTCAATTTCTGACTCCACATTCCAGAGATGGCTTCATGACGTCCCAAGTTCTGGTACTCTCTCTCGGTGTCTCTCTGTGTATGTCTGTGTTAAAATTTTAATGTGGTTTTCATTGCTGGGTTCAACATATAGACAATAGCTGCATGAATGTTTGTTATACTTTTGTTAATGGTTTTTGTTCAGGAGATGAGAATGAGATTATTTGCGGAGATGGTGTAACAAATGATAAGACTACAGCTTTCGCTAGGCAGTTCAAGAGGCTGCTATTGTTCTCTGGAAATGATTATTTGGGCTTGAGTTCGCATCCCACTATTGCAAAAGCTGCTGCGAGGGTCTGCTTCATGATTTATGCTGCTCTAACATAAATATTTTCCTTTGTCAGTGGTTTAATGCACTTTTGGAACTAAGATATTTCGATTTTTACTTTAAATTAGGCAGCGCAAGAGCATGGAATGGGCCCAAGGGGTTCCGCTTTAATCTGCGGTTACACCAATTACCATAGGTTACTGGAGTCTTGCTTGGCAGATTTAAAGAAGAAGGAGGTATAGCTTTACTTAGCTTATGTTCTTTATAGTTTTTTTTTTTAATGACTTGCACTTGCTTATTATAAATAATATACCCATTTTGGCCACAAGGTACTGGATTAGAACAGCACAAAATTGCATGTAGAGGGTGAACATGACATGTTGAAGTGAAAGAAATAGTCATTACATTTTTCATCTACTGGGGGCTCTGTTTCTTCTAGCATTCCTTTTATATCATTTCTTAAGAAAGTGAAAATGAACATTAAAAATTGATGACCCTACTTGTTAAGTGGCTCATTTTCCTTTTATTATCTTATATAATAAAATCTACTGTCCAGATAATTGATTAAAAATGTAACTCTTTTTAGATCAATGAAAAATTTGTGGGAGATAAATTCTGTGTTCTGCATTGGGTTCATTTGACTATAAACTCTATGTTGTGTGACTAGATTAGTACAGTCATCTAACATTCTTGTTGCAATTTGTACTATAGGATTGTCTTCTCTGTCCCACAGGCTTTGCAGCCAATATGGCTGTGATTGTAGCAGTTGGAAACATTGCCTCTCTCCTAGCTGGAGATGAAAAATCTTTGAAAGATGAAAAAATTGCCATATTTTCTGATGCACTAAACCATGCATCAATAATTGATGGTATTCGTATTGCTGAGCGGACTAAAATGGTTGAAGTTTTTGTATATAAACACTGTGACATGTCCCACCTCAAGGCACTGTTGTAAGATTTCACCTTTGAAAGAATTTTTAGTGTCTTAGTTTTCATTAGGCTCCATTCTGTTACTGCTGCATTGTGTTTTTGTTGTCACAGATCATGTTGCACGATGAGGAAAAAGGTTGTTGTAACTGACAGGTAAGCCTGGGTTACAACTGTTCTTTCAATGCCATTGTTTTCGTACTCCCTTGGAGCTGACAAAAATAACAAAACAAGAGAGATCTGAGACATCACTATTCAGGATCTAAATGCTTGTTGGGTATTTGACTTCTTATTTATTACCCCTGAGTCCATTAATCACTTGGGGAGCCTTGCTTTTATCTTGCTTTACGACAAAATGTCAATTTGCATCTCGATTTTCAGTTTTCTTCTTGTCATTCAACTGTTTTTTTTTTCAATAGTTTCTTGTTCATTCGAACAATATTAGGATATCCGTAAACTCTTTATACTTGGTTCACTCGTTCTATAATTCACAGTTCCTTGGTCTTTTGGAATTATTTATCTTTGTTTATATGACTCGAGATGTCTAGGTTTTCAGTAACTGTACCAGTTGTTGTCAGATATTTCCTTCTAATTTGTTAGTCTATTACATAACTTTGCTTAATTTGCTATACATGCCGATGTTTTAGTTTGTGCTCCTGTATTCTGAATATGCTTCATTCTCTTCCTTCTGCAGCTTGTTCAGTATGGATGGAGACTTTGCACCAATGGTTGAACTTGTGAAGCTTCGCAGGAAGTATGGCTTTTTGCTTGTCTTAGATGATGTAAGTTTTCTTTCTAATGTCCAAGATTTTACATTTTAAGTAATTATTTGGAGCTTATCCATTCAATTGGCCAGGGATTAAGCAGTAACCTCATCAATTTCATTTGACACTTTAAATTAAGATGAAGCGCTCTAGAATTTCAGTCTTCAAAAAGCATCTTAGTATCTTATTTGACATTTTGCTTACTTGATCATTAGTTAGTCCATGTTGATCTAGTGAATGATAAATAAAGTGGGCTTAATGTTGTTCATATATTTGCCGCAACTATATGCTACCCAATGATTAAGAACTACAATGCTGATTGCTTTCAGGCTCATGGGACCTTTGTTTGTGGAAAAAACGGTGGGGGAGTGGCCGAACAATTTAACTGTGAAAGAGATGTAGATATATGCGTTGGCACTCTGAGTAAAGCAGCGGGTTGTCAAGGTGGCTTCATTGCATGCAGGTAATTCATTTGCACTCTCCTCTTAAGGTTCCAGTGAATAAAAGAGTGCAGAAAAATGTATCCTCATAGATGGCTTGCGACAGGATTATTTAGCACTTAAAATAGATTATCTACGCCTTCTCTTTTTAAGGTTTCACCTTCTCTTTTCAAGGTTTCACCTCATAATTTTTACATTGACTTTGTAAACCAAGAGAAAATGTTTGCCCCATTGCTGGCCTGCAAGAAGGTTATATAGCTCGTAAAATTGATTATCTGCACCTTAGTTGTTAACACCTTAGTTGTTAATGTTTCACCTAATAATTTATGCATTGACTTTGTAAACCCAGTGAAGATTGACTGAGATTCTACAGGCACTCTATTTAGCTGCTATAACATTTGAGTGCAGTAACTTTTTCACAAATTCACAGAACCGTTATCTAATCAATTTAGGGTATTGCTCGAACATCAGATGTGATTAGATTTTTTATATTGCAAAAAACTATTCTTGTGATAGTAGAATGTAATTCATTTCTTTGACCCAAAGGACTAAAGATTTCTAATTCTAAACATTAAATTCTGATTGCTTCCTGTTAATCAGCGAAGCTAGGTGATTGCTTCCTGGTAATCAGTGAAGCTAGGTTTTGTTCAGTTAGCAAGTTTACAGCTTTATTTTTTTTCTCATGAGTGGCATTTTATTTGTGACTTCCATTGTGTTAATTGATCTAAAAATTATCTCATGGACATAGTATGCCATATTTATACGACTATGGGCCACTATACATACTCATTACACATTTTCTCAATGACATTTTAACAGCAAAAGTTGGAAGAAATTCATACAATCTAGAGGCCGCTCTTTTATATTTTCAACTGCCATACCGATCCCCATTGCAGCTGCTGCACATGGTAAATAGCAGTATTCATTTTCTTTGGGCTTAAGGTAGACCTGTGTAAGAATTAGTTTTTCTACTCTTCTGTTCTCTGTTGGTCATTTATCCTGTGTCGAGACTAGTCAATATGGCGAATAGTATATATGACCAATGAGTTGTTCTTATGGGGAAAAGCCAATTTTGCTTCTGGATATGAGTCTCAATGTCAAATTGAGTTGACTGGATTATCCAGATTTGAGGTGGATTTGGGGAGGAAAAGTGCATGATTTGTCCACCTCTACAGTGGCAGATGTCAAATTGAAAAATCATTTACATTACATGGTCGTAGATATTAATTACCCTGTGCACATCTTATAGCCATCCCCATTTTGTTTTGGTATGTTCTGTTGTTGACAAAATAAGCACGACCTAGCAGCTGCTGTTATTGTGTCAAATAAGGAAACATGGCGTAGAAGGGCAATTTGGAACCATGTGCGATACTTCCGTGCTCTTACTGGAATTCCCATAACAAGTCCCATTATATCTCTTATTGTCGGGAATGAAGAGAAGGCTCTGCAAGCCAGCAGGTTTTTCCTCTCTCTTTCTCTCTTATGTATGTGATAACAAATTAACAATTAGAACTACTGCAGCTTCTAACTGTTTCAATCTTCATGGAACAGGCATTTGTTAAAATCTGGTTTCCATGCAACTGCAATCAGACCTCCAACTGTGCCAGCCAACTCATGCAGGTTTATTGCAGTTCCGTCATAATTCCTCAATAACTTGTTTGCGTGAGCATGTCAAATTACTTCGTGCATGTGCATGCTGCTTTCCTTTGATGTTGACTACCACTGATTTGAGTCATTAGCTTTAGACGATGCCAACAGATGCTCACTCCCATACAGTTAAGAGTATAGTTCTTGAGTGTTCTTACAGACTTACGCATGCATTCACCTAAAACGTTGTGGCTGTTGTGTCTTAATTGCTGATACAGTACAAGCAACTAAGGTTTCCAATGGCTGAATCAGAATATAAAAGTTAGATCCTTGTGCATGGGGATTGCTTATTTGCAATTAGTCATACATATGCCTTCATCATTTTAAATTTACAAACCACTGATTTTTTATGTTGGCTTTTTATTGTCCTTATTTGTCCTCCAAACTGTCTGGCAATGCAGACAGAGAAAGCCAGTTCCTGACTAATATATTGATGGTTTAACATAAACTAAACTAATAATGCGTTTACAAACATTGAAATATTTTAAAAAATCTATGAAGTAATTAAAGAAGTTGAAATTCATTTTTTTTTTAATCTTTTGGTCTGTGTCGCGTTATATTGAACCAGCCTCGGCAGATTTGGTTTGGTTGGTGTATTGTCAATATCTTTGCATCTGAAATGTTTCAATAATTAATTTTTCCTCTTGATTCTTCTTTATCAGGTTGCGAATAACTCTAACTGCAGTGCACACTCAGGCTGATATCAAGAAGCTTACCATAGCACTCTCTAGCTGTGTCAACTTTGAAGACGTTGTCAGCCATAACTCAAATGTGTACGCTAAGTTGTAGGGCTTAATAATTTTTCTTATTATTCAGGGAGAACCCAGTAAATGAAATTGTGACAGGTGTTGCAATAGTATGAACCCCTATTCATCCCATCCTTTGAGATTTGAGCCAAAGCCTCAAAATTTGGTTACGGCAATGCTTAGTGATAAATTTTTAAAAATAGCGTCTGCTGAAATAGAAATTCAAAAAGTGAAGAATGCTTGAAAGTCAAGAGTCAAAAGCTATTGAGTAAACATTGCACAAAGAAAAGGGCATTGAATGCAAAGTCACTGAGTGCAGAAGTCTCTGAACTTTAGTTTTGTACTATTTGAGATCACTCAAATATGTACTTGTTCTTTTTTCAAATTTTCCCCTTTCTATCGGAACATTATTTTTAAAGTTTCATTATGGGTGCAGCATTAGAAAAAGCAACTAGCAAGCTGAAAGAGAGAAAGTTATGTATCGTCCTTAAGCAAAGTAGATCATCAATCAATAGGAAGTGGACGAGACCACCAACATGCACAAAGCATATGCAATGGTATATGAATATATAGATTCATTTCTTGCAAAACTTTTCCCAAGAAAGGAAAGCATCATCTCTAGTAATTGTTCATAATTCCTATGAATAGTTTCACTTCTTCTAAATATATTTCCCAAAAAGGGAAGCATAATCACCATGTTCAAATGTTTAAAAACTCTTGTTTCTTCCTCATATCTTAATAAACCTATAAATTGAATACCCATCTTCTATAATTTTCCCCCTCCCCCCAATATCTGTAAGAGTATATATATTATTGTGTATATTATTTACTGATAAAAACTAAAAAAGAAAAATATGTAACAGCTGTAATGGCAGTAATGGTCAGCCCCTAGTAGAGTTACTATCCAGAGGGAATTAGGAGTAGTTGAAGCCAATCAAGTCTCAGATACCCTTGATAGGCATGCAGATGACGATGACGATGATAATAATGAGGCTGAGGAGGAGCTTCTCTTCAGCTTTTCGTCACATTCCCTCAAGATTTCCTTTCCTTCATCCTTCTCCCTTTGGCTAATCTCAGCATTCTTATCAGCAGCTCCTAACTGCACCCCAATGCATCAAACAGAAACCTATTTTAATTTAACATGTTAAATTAACCTAGCAAAACAAGTTGAAACTGAGTTTGTTAAGCAATACATACAAATGGGATGGCGTTGGTGGCAATTGTCTCATTCTGATTTCTTCTTTGGTAAGCGTGGGGACAGGGCAATTCATTGAGGTCAATGACTGAGGTTTTAGTGGTAAGAGGCAAAGTATTAACAGCAGTGCCGGTGATCTTTTCAAACTGGGCTATGGTTTCAGAAGGAAGAGGATGAGTTGGTTTGGTTACCGATGTCAAAGTGACGGTAACAGGTCGTCTCTCAGCCCATGGCTTGACAGGGAAACTTGGGAGAGGCAAATTTTTTGAAAGGGGAGAGAGGAGGTGATGTGGTGATGTCGAGGCTATGGAAGAGGAAACAGATGGCGGTGTTGGGACCAAAAAGAGATCTTCAAGGTGGAACAAAGCGTTGTTAGGCTGAGGGGACATGGCCATGTTTGGCCACAGGAAGGACCCTTGTGGCTTGCATAGGGTGAATCCACTCTTTAGCCTTTCTATTTTTGCTGCTCTGTCCTCTGGTTTCACTTTTGTTGTTTCTGGTGGTAATGCTGTTGTCTTGTCAATGCCTCCTTGTTTATCATCGGACGTGAGTGCCGATTCTGCTGGCTTGTTTGGTTCCTCCACAGATGATTTTGGCTTCTCTGTTTCTGCCTGCATGAATCATCATCATCCTTTTTCTTAGGAATCCTTTATGTTTTTTTTTTTCATCACCTTTAAATGTTGTTTAATGTAAGTATCAGAGAGAGCAAAAGGTACAGCTGATCACTTATCAATGATTTCAAGCACATGTTAAGGTACTGTCACCATTTATATGACACAGAACTTAAAACGGAAAATCACATCCTGAACTAAAGCGAAACAAAATTTTCACATCTTCTTAAGTGTGTGCATTAAACTACTATAGCTAATTTCTAATACTGTAAGGAGTTGTGGGTAATGAGCTCTGAGGGCAAAATCATCAATTATATTGGATTTTTAAAATATCAGTCCTAAGCGTTGGAATAAATCAATTAGTTCATATTACACACCTAACCCTGTCAGAAGCTGAAAAAGGAAAACAGTAATACCTCTATTCTGAACAAAGATTGTGTTATTTCCATCATCTGTTCATCAAGCTTAGCTTTCTTATTCATCAAATCAGCATGCATCTCCTGCCAGAAATTTATCAAACAGTTAACAACATAGTACAAAGCTGAATTGTCCAATCGACTTTTCAATATTTACCTTCAATCGAAGCAAGAAACTATCATGCTCGTAGTTTAGAACTGGGGTGGCCACAGCAGCTTGATTCTCTTCGTGCCTCTTGGATAACAGATCTTGCATTTCCCTGTAATTACACAGAAAACAAGATAAGATCAGTGCATAAACCAACAAGACATATACAGGAAGAAGGCAGGCTTATTTATGGGCAGTACTTACATTCTCAAATTGGCAACATCTTCCTTAAGTTGCTTAAACTCTCTAGCACAAACAGGGTCTTGAGCAGGATTGTCACCAGGTTTCCAGCCAAGCGGAGGAGTCCAATAAGGATCCTGAACTCCAGCTTGTTTCCTAATAGAAACCAAATCAGCACTCTCCAACCAATACTCCATGGCCCCATCAGCATTGTGGCGCCTCCTAAACCTGTCTTGGCCACCAGGTGCCACTTTCCCTGCCATGTGCTTCAACAAATGATCCAACAAACCCGTGTCCCCAATCAATTTCCTAGCCTCTGCTCGTAGCTCTGGCCTCAGCATTGGTTTATCAAAAACTGCATTTTTCATCTTCATTATCTTCCACATATTTACTTCAGCCAATGCATACCTCTCTTTAGGCCATCTGGATTTGGAGTTCCCATTGAAAACTTTCTTCTTCTTCTTCTTCTTCTTCTTCTTGATCTTATTGGATAGCACATTAACCCCATGGAGCTCCCTCTTAAGCTCACTGGTCTCTACCTCAACTAATAATAACTGACCAGACTTCACAGCTTCCTTTTCTTCTTCTTCTTCTTCTTCACCTTTAAAACCATCAGAGCTAATCAATGCTCCGTCATTCTTCAAGTAATGAACTTTCTTTTTCTTCCCCCACTTCAGCATCCCACGACTCTCAAGCAGCTCAGACCAGCACACACCCTTCTTCTTATTCTGATGAATCTCAACATCAAAGGAACCATTAAAACCCACAACCCAGAAACTCCACAAGTTCTTGTTCTCACCGATCTCATCACCAGAGACCCTCCTGTAAAGCACTTCCCCCGCCACCTGAGGTTCCATGAAGTACTTTTCGTCCAGTGATGGCACCCTCTTTGCTCCCTGTTCTTTAACACACTCACTCTCGCTAAAGTGCAATCGCAGAGAGTTCATACTAGGGAATCTCACTGCCACTCTTGTTTCAGACTTCTCGGTCACCTTATTATTTCGGCACAAAAAATGAGATGAATTAATCAATTAATTAATTTTTAATTAGTGCGGTCTTTTCATATGTATGTTTTGTCCTTAGTTTGATGTTATGTTTATTATTATACCATGACAATTCGGATTGATTTGAGGTGATCAGGGGCACTAACGGGAAGCTTTGTTCGATCGATCTCGTAGAAAGAGTACACTTTAATATGACCCGTCGCAGGATCTATATGTAAAGGTGAGCTTAAGTCAGGGGCAAATATGGAAATAAAAAAAAGTTGATATGAAAAACAGGAGATGTTCTACCATCACCAAGTAGTGAAGTGGCAGTACTAGTCCTGACGCAAATTGGTGAAGACGCTGGGAGCAGCACTTGTCTGCTCAGACTTGCTCCTTCTGCGACGTCGTTTTCCGTCCCTTCTTCTCCTGGTTCTTGTTGCCATTTTGGATGCATCATTTCCTGTGACAGACGATGTCGTTGAGAATCCACACGTAGTACAACCGATTCGTGCCCACAAACAAAAAAAGAAAAAAAGATAACACGCGCTTGGTGCACGTGAACGGGACACAAAAGTGAAAGTTTCTCAAATGTGGGCCATTGTGTTTTGGAGAATTTGTTGATATCTTGATATCGGCCGTCCGATATGTTGACGGTGGTCTGATTTTGCTCCATCACTTCATCGTAGTTTCGATTGACGGCGGGGTTTTCGGCGCGTGGTGTTAGGTGAAGCGAACGCGTGTGGTTGTTGCAGTTTGAGGGGAAAACAAAAGAATAAATAAATAAACAAATAACACAGAGCGAAGGCAGTGGGAGTGAGCTTACAGTGAGGCCAATGGCTACGTCGTTCAGATTCCAGCAGCTTTCATCCTCGTCCATGATCATCATCAACCTGTGATCAAGAATCTTAAAACAAACTTGGGTATCATTTATTTTTTTAAATTAATAACTTAAAATGAGAGGGAAAAAAAAATTGATATCACGTCATGAATGTTTAATGCATACGACACGTACGAATATGTATTATAAACATGAAACTTGTTTAATTAATGTTGTATCTCATTTTCCTTCGATTTTCGTAGCATCCAAACAGAAAAAACAAAGGAAGGTTTCCATCCTAATAACAAGAGAAATCACAAAAGAGCTTATACCTTTGCGTCAACAAAATGAAGAACAGAAATGGCAATGGCGATGCGAGGGCTTATTTTTTATAGAGAGAGGGAGAGAAGAGAGAGAATATAATAAGTGTAATGATTACAATTTTACAAAACCAGGTGCATGATCCATCTCACGTGACGTTGCTTGCTTATTTGCTTTTTTCCCTCCATGATTCTGGTCCCCCGCTCTAAGCCTCTAAGACGGTTTTGCTGTTAGTAGATTGCCGAAATTACCCCTTTCTCATTAACGATTTGTCATTTGCAATAGTGAATAGTGCTTCAATTTGATATTTTTGCCTCATTATTGCTGATTGTGTTGAGAGTAATGATATGATGGACAATGATACTTACTTTACGGTGAAAAATATTATTCCTTTCTAATTAATCTATAGTTTTAATATTATTCATAAAAAGTCATGAGATTCTCTGTATCCATAGATCACTTTATAGTGGTCGTTAGTACTTACTAAATCATCTTTCTTATGTTAAAGGTCACTTGTTCATTTGCTCATATGTAGGATCTAAACATGCTCACCTGTGATTATATCATTTATCAAGTATTTATATTATCATCAACAAACCATGAGCACAGTAACAAAATTACAACAACATAACCATGTGCACAGAAACAACATTGCAACAACATAACCAGATGTGCAAAAGCCAATGAAAATGGATCGGGGTTCTGTTTATTTATCGAGCATAGCCAGATATGGTGTGTGCTAGCTTAACAATCCTCGCATGACAATTGAGCAAGCCAACCGGAGAAAAAGAAGTATATATATATATCAAACAACTTGTTCTGTGTTCTGCTGCTTCAGGGAATTAGCACAACCGACCCAGATGTTTTCCGGCTTTCAAGGTCCGTATGTGCTTGTGCTGCCTGGGACAAAGGATATGTGTGATTTATGCGAACCTTTAGGATGCCTGATGCAATGCTTGTAAACACCTCTCCAGCCGTTTCCAATAGCTCGTCTCGAGTTACAGTGTATTGCATAAGAGAAGGCCTTGTCAAGAACAGAGATTTTGGTGCTAGTGCTGACAACGGAACTGGATCTGGAGTGCCTGATGATTGCCCAAAACTCACCATGTAACCTCGAAGTTTTAAGCATGCAAGTGATCCCTGAAAACGATAACCCTTCCATGTTAAGAACTCTTTTCGGACAAATCTAAGAGTAACTCCGTCTCTAAGCAACTAAAAACACAACTAACTAGGGGAATTCAGCCCTAACTCATTATGCCTCAACTTGGGTCAATCAGGACAAGATTTATCAACAATAGACCAATAAACAACTCGGTTGAACTCAAAAAAAAAAAAAAAAAAAACTTGGTTGACATGAGTTCTTCCAGACATAAAACATAATCTATAAATGAAAGCAGATGGTTTCCTCACAAGGCAATATACAATTCAATTCAACCCAAAACACCTATCTCACAGAGCTGCATTGCTGGCTACCTAGTAGTATATAAGCTGACACAAAAAACAATAAGAAACATAAACATGACTTAAGCATAACCATTACGGAGGTATAGTTACGGCTTACGTTGCACATGCCGTATATTCTTATCCTTTACATTCATTGAACCATCTATCATTAATAAGGAGTACTCTCAGATTACCTGAAAGGTGTCTTTTCCTACAGAATCATAGACAACATCAACCCCATTGCCTGATGTAATCTCATTGACACGAGCAACGAAATCCTCTTCCTTATAGAGTATAACATGGTGACAGCCATCGTCTTTTGCCTGAGCTGCCTTCTCTTTAGTTGAGACAGTGCCAATGACTGTTGCACCAAGGGCATTTGCCCATTGGCATAATAGAGATCCAACCCCACCAGCTGCAGCCTGAATCAGGACAGTGTGTCCAGGTTCTACCTGTATACAAGAGAATTCCAGCATGTCTTTAGATGATACAACAAATCTTTGAGATGTGATAGAAACAACATGGAAAGGAGGATTACTCCTATCCAGCCAGGTTCTGTCACGTAATCATTACAACAAACATTTCAGATATAAATGATACATTCATTAACCAATCAAACAGCTTTTCAGTTGATGGAAATTCCTATTAAATTAAACTTATTATTTTGCCTTTCATCTGTAGAGTTTTACAATTTGGGAAGGAATTAATAAAAAACATGAGATTTCATTAAATCCAATATTACCTAAATAAATGGCTCATGTCATGTCATTTATAGCATAATCCTTTTTTACTGTACACTGACATGTACAAGCATTAATCAAATAGCCAAATATTAATCCACATGATAGCAAGTACTAATTCTAGAAGTAACACGTCTAATAGAGTTCATTTTATCATTTCAGCTTTTTGTTCCAAAACAATTTCATAAACTGATCTGGGACATGCCAAAGAGCAAAATCCATTGGATGCATATGCAAACTACCTTGAAGCAACGGCGCAGTAGAATCTGAGCTGTCATACCCTTAAGCATGATGGATGCTGCAATAACAGGACCAATAGAAGGAGGAACAGGAACAACTTTGTTTGCAGGAAGGATTTGCTCTTCAGCATATGAACCTAACGCACCACCAGCATAAGCGACAATGTCTCCAACTGTTCTGCCAGTTAGTCCAGGACCTACAGCTACCACCTCTCCAACAGCCTCCATACCTACAATAGCAGAACAAAAGTTACTTAAAACCCAGAGGATTTCACTTTTCTGCCTGCTTTAAAGATATCAAGCTAAACAGTCTTAGACAAAGAACACATACCAAAAAGATACCTTAAGAAAATGTCACACAAAATCTTATACTCAGTTTTCCAAAGATATATGCCATTGTATTCACAGGCACCCAGAATGCAATGTGGACAAATAGTCCCTATGATGCAATTACTTCTTCTATAAAATAGTAGCTAGTAGAACTCATGTAGACACTCATTAGTTTTGGAGATAAGAGTAAACAATCACAATATGTCACACCATGCCATACTTAATAACTTCACATAATACACCACAAGGCAAGCCAACATTAGTAAGCAACTACTGAACATAGAAAGAACAAAACCAAACCTGGGGTAAAGGGCATTTTAGCAGGCTTATAAACTCCTTTGCGATAATACACATCAATGAAATTAAGCCCAATTGCTTTGTTCCTCACACGAATCTCGCCTTCACCTGGCTCCCCAATTTCCACATCCTCCCACTTAAGAACCTACCATAATCATCAATCATGTACTTGTAATAAGTGATCGGCTACACCAAGAAAGAATATTCATACCAAAAGCTAGGCATCTTAAGAATTAGAGACGAAATTAATGTCAAAATTTTTACATTTTTCATATGCATCACCAGCATTATTTAAGGTTTCTTAAAAGGACTATAATTTGCACAATAATATAATTAAAAGGAAATAACAAGTGAAACATGAAATGGGTTTTTATGCTTAACAAAAATCGATCACCTCAGGACCGCCATGTTCATAAACCCTGATCGCTTTCACCATATTTGTTGCGGTTCTTGTTTCTGCTGCTGCTGCTTTTGTTGCAAGTGCTTTAACTGCTAGTGCTTTGCTTTGCTTATTTTTGAGTAATAATATTACTTTGCTTTTGTTGTTGGAATTGTGTAGAAGAAAGAGTGTTGAATTTTGAGTGAAACGCCGCTGAAGCAACAACCGGGGAGCTGCAACTAGCATTGACGGTAACGGACTCACTCTGGATAATTCCATTTTTAGCCAAGTCAATCCGCCATTTAATTAATTAATTATTCAATTTACTAATAAATTCCCATTTCAATTCGTTTGCTATTGTTCTTGGATGGAATATGGCCATGATGCATGAGGGCGGCTCTTCATGTTCGAGCCCAAAGTCACGGCTCCCCGGTCATTTTATTTAAAGGGGTAATTATTTTCTAAAATATTATTTTATTAATAATCCTTTTTTCGTACATAATATTTTATTTTTATTATTTTACCATCGATCGAGCCATTTTTGTTTTTGAAAAAGATTGAATCGCTCCTTTAACAGAATATCTGACAGAACTTTTACTAAAAGACAATTTTACCCTTTAAACTATTTAAGTGTGTAGACAATGACTTTTGTACTCCTCTGAAATTAAAAAAAAAAAATCCAAAATCGAGAATTTGTCAAATCAAATATATTTGATGTTAAAACTTTTGAAGATAAATGATTACATCAAGAAACTAATGTTATTTAAATATTTATATTTATATCAATTTTAATAAATATAAATATATTACAATCACAATTTTAATGCAAATAAATAACTATATTTTAAGAAAATTATTTTATCTTAGTCGTTTGTTGTTTTAATATTTATTTTTAGCTAATTAAATCAATTTAAGAAGCACATATCAATTACAACATTTAATATTTTTTGTCAAAATAATATTATTGATAAAAACTTATAATCGCTAAATTGGATAACATAAGATTTTAAGTCATTAAAATACGAATGATGAAAAAATTAAATTTCCTCACAAGTGTGAGGGAAGTGGTTTAAACCCCTACAGATGCATTGTAGGAGTTTAATTTAAATTTTCCTTCTCAAATCTTGAGTGTTAAAATCTAAGGGGTGCTATATAAGATTTGATGTAAACTGATTTCAATAATTATATGATCGTAAATATCACGAGTAATAGTTCTATATAAGGATACACGAAACATGTTGATATCTTGATATTGTTGACTTTTTACTACCTCAAAATGATTTTTAACCTTGTCTGTGATTAAAACTCTAATTTGCATTCATGGGCTCACCGGTTTTAATTACTTTTTCCTCATATATGCATTGCATTGACACGCTTGTTCATGTTGGTTTTTTCACTAATTGTAATTATTCTAAACAATGTAAATTCAAACAAATTACATCACTTGGCTATACATATACATAGCTAACATTAATAATATTATGACCTTTACACACACACATACACACACTAACATTAATAATATTTCATTTCATAAGCGACAACTATATATAAAGATCACAATCATAGGCATATGCTTAACGCCTCGCCGGCACCTCAACATTCCAAGAACTGGGTGCCAATTAGCTATTTCAACATAACACATATGACATAGACTAATTCGGAAAAAGAAAAAAAGCACATAACACATAGACAACAAATAAAACTAGACATTATAATTAACCAAGGATCTATATGTAGCTCCGGGCATCCATCCTTGAGGAATCACATTTTCGGCCACCAGGGTTTGGCCTGAATATTGAGATGTCAGCCGTAGTGAGAGTGGAGGGTGTAATTCCGAGCCGGCGTCCAGCTTCCACGTTGCACCCCATGACTGTTGCATGGCTCGCCATTCACCGGAACCTTCCTTCACATCGACGCCGGCTAGGTCACCGTCTCCATCTTCGAACTCAACCACCACGGCCAAGTAGTTAGGGTTTGATCCCTGGTCAACATGGAAGGCTATGTTCCTTCCGGAGTAATCACAAGCAACCCTATGCACATATAGCAAAAAATAAAATAATTATATACGTTGAATTAAAAAATGTGATAGTATAAGTAATCAGTAATGTGACATTTAAGTCAAAATTAATTAGAGGACTAACAATGCCGTGACCAAATATAATTGCTCCAGCATGCATGCGTATTCAAACAAAGACCTTTAGTTTCTTTTGCCTTTTTGGTCGTGTACAGTTGAAACAATTTCGTAAAAATTTGAGTTGGTAATAGGGCGTTTTTGGCATCAAGCTAATACGCTGTTTCCCCTGTTAATTTTATAAAATTTTAAAAATGGGTATAGGTTATGCTCACTTTGTATTTAGAAAATAAGATTACTTAACATGAGACTCAATAATATTTCAAAATCAATGTTAGACTTGCAAATGACTCGAGGATATGTTGTTATTTGTATATTTCACAATATATCGTAAGAAAATAAGCTCCTGCTCAAGCATTTTCTCTTTTCTTTTTCTTTTATAATAACACTCAAATTTTCAACTAATATCTCTATATATTCACAGCAAATGTTAATATTATAATATGACAAGTGCTAAGTTATATGTATTGTAACTTATACCACTCACATGAATAAACTCTACATCACCCATTGTTCATGTGAGTGGGTGTAAATTATAATACATGTAACTTAAGGACTCCCTTATAATATATATATTACTCATCTACTATAGAGAATAATTTTATAACTGGTTAAATTACTTATCACTTTATTCTCTATAGTATCACTTTCCTCGAATTACGAACATTCAGGTACTGCTTAGAAAGTGTAGTATATATATTACTCTTTTTTCATCGGCCTAAAGAGATCGATATTTTAATTAGTTGTTGGATTAAACGTTGATTAATTAATTACAGTTTTACCGTGCATATCGGACTTCCAAAACTCCGGCATCGCGAAGCTTCTCTTCTTGGCCGGGGATGGCCATGGCACCGAAAGCTGTTCCGCTGAGGTCGAAATGTGCAGATTCCGACACACATGGACCGCCGGGACAAAAATCTGTTATCACAACCCGAACTGCTTTGCCTGAACATGCTGGATGCCTTGTGCACTTGACCTAATAACAAATATGCACCACTCTTAATTAAGTAGTCTCAATGTCACATACATTAAAAAAAAAAAAAAAAAACTGTGGAAGATTTAGAATCAGTCAAAAAGAACGTGAAGAATATTTTAATGAGTACGTGTAACGTGAACCATAAAAAGTCTTAAGCATATTTCATTTTGTTTTATAAAGTACCTGATAGCAAGCACCGCATTCCTTGCCGGATTTATAAAGGCTTGGACCTATGGCGGTCACAAAAGAAGAGAAAGGGCTTTGTGACACTGCATTGCCATACCCACAAGCACCTCCTGCATGAATATATACACACACAGCATATAATTAGTAAATAACTAAGACCTATATGTATATATTTACGTATGTACGTACGTATGAATGTGTATACACATTATATACGCACCGTCACTTCCGGCACCGTCAGGGCTGCCATACCAGGTGGCTCCGGCGGTCGACCAGTGGGTTCCGACGGCTGACTGGTTGAGATGTTTGGGGTAAAAGCAAGAGCACAGCTCCAAGTAGCAAAGAAAAGCTAGGAAAAATGAAAGGGACAAGCTAACACTACTTCTACTAGCCATTATTACAACAACACTTTTAACACTTATTATTATTAGTATTTCTGATTTGTGATAGTCAGTTGGAAAAATTGCTTCTATTTATAGCACAAATGCATGTGCGTTGTCACCATCAATCCAAGCAATTTCCAAATTTTCCAATTTAATTTCTTTATTAATGACCATCTTGTGTGGCTAATCTATAATGAATTAATTATTGGCTCAACTTTATCATTATGTGAAATAAGTCATACTCAAGCGTTGATGATCTTGAAAAATCTGATTATTGAAGTTTATAATTAATTTGATTATAAACAAATTAGCTCTCTTACGGGTATGTCCTCCCTTAAATCAAGGAGATTGTCACTTCCGTTGATATGTTTTCAGCTTCACCAGTTACGCGATCGCACAATTTTCTGAAATATTTCATCAATACTTTGTACTTTCATTCAATTAATTCTGCTATGTCACATCGGCCTGTACAAATTTTTACGCATTAACATCTAGCAATTAATTAAACCTTGACTAATTTGCATGGCTTCAAAAGAGTTATCGTATATTCGTATCACCAAGCATCGTTCAATTTAAATACACAATAAAGGAGCCTCGTCGGTTGACGTGGGGTCGGGAACTGATATGATCATCTTTGAATAAAACGTATTTGTTCCTCATTGTTAAATACAATAATGTTTCTCCATGGATTCTGCCGTTGATGTTGGTTATTGATCGTTACTCCCTCGAGATTGCCGCGATTTCTCTGTTGATGATTTTACAGATTGGACGGCCACGATTGACTGTTGGGGTCTTAATTAAATGCTCGCGTGGGTCGTGTGGTTCATGGATTATTAGATACCATGCTGCTAATGCTAAATGCCGAGTGTGTAAAGGGATTGCTAATTGATCCTTTTGAAATAATTGATTGTTAATTGATTTGAGTGGACATTATTCAACTGTTATAAGTATTTTGATCGTTGAGGTTTGGATTTATGTGCATACAAAAGTCACTGTGACAGATTCTTATTAGAAATCTTAATTTGAGAAATGAGAATGAAATCTCACCCACCGCATCTAATACGTATTCTTCCCTTTTAATTTCACTTTATTTATCGCGACTTTTGGTTGATATATATTAATCATGGGTTTAAGTTATTGTAAAAATGGGATTCAGATGCTAAACTTTATGGCAAGGTAAAGAAATGCACTTATATTTTAACCATACGTACTAATCATGAATTGCGGACAGCTTAATTAATTTAGCTTGTGACACTACATTTGTCTTTTATACGAATGAAGAAGTGCAAGCGTTGTCATCTGACAATTAACCGGAATCACTCTAATTTTGGCGCGAATCAAACTTTTTATTTATATTTAATGATATATCTAAACTCACTCACCCACATTATTAAAAAAATATTAGATTTTTTTTTTTTTAGTGTAAAGACTTATGAAAATATTGCAGAATTTTCATGCAACATGTGTGTGCGCCCTATGTCTGTATTATTATTATTATATACCCTATTTTAATAACTAAGGTGGTATTTATTATTTTTTTGTTTAAAATTTGAATAGATCTGAAATAGTTTGAACACTGAATAGAGCTAAATGTTTAAATATGAATAACATGTTTATTTTTTTTCATTATGATAATAAATATTAATTGATTAATTTTCATTAAAAAAGTAAAAATTATCACAAGTTAAAATAAACAAATTTAATAATTTAAGTGATTAAAACTAAGTCAATTAACTTATCAAATTAAAAAAAATAAAAGCGTCCTAAATAATAGTAAATTCTAGTATATATGCTTATATCAGACCAGATTTGCTTTCAATAATTGAAATAAAACATGTAATCTTTATTTATAAATAGCGGGATCCAAGCATACTGGTTACCACACGACTAATGAGTGGTTCTCAAAATCTATTTGATATCTCTGTCGAGCAAGAAAGAATCCGTAAATCTCTCTCAATAAAAAAGAACAACTATTTTATATATGTAGATAAACTAAGAAATAAATAAAAATAGACTTATGAGATTGTAATTAGATTTCTCGTTGAATAGTAATGTCAAATTGTCAATCATCTCAAAACTTAAATCAAAACGTGCTTCGTAATAAAGAGATGATGTGATATATTATTGATCAAGTGAAAAAATCACTTTACATAATTTTTAATTCATTCTTTTACCTCTTGCTTGAAATTTTTACATCATGTGTGATATAGAGTTAGCCACGAGTATATGGCTAGATTACCCATCGTAATCATTAATATTTTATACATATTTAGAGTCCTATTTAGGGGTGCACAAACAATTCTTTACTAATTGACCCACAAAAAATAATTTCACACTCAAGGTCATCGTCATGAATCATGATGTTGGTTGAGGTACGTGCAAAAATTTTAATGTCAATTTGGACATTTCCATTGTTTGGTAGGATCCTAAACACTTAAAATTATGTGATAGCAACAATTCAATAATTATGGATGTTTTTTATATTTGGAGAAATTTTAAAATATTTATGAGTTACCATATTAACCATACAATAAATAAATAATGTTATAATATATGTATATTTATTTTAAAAAAGCAATATGCATACAAATAGTAGTTATACAAAATTTAACTACACATGTAGTCGTGCATTAATTAATTATATTATTTCTGATGCATTTTAGAATTTCTCTTATATTTGTATGTTATAGTTGTAAAATTCGTACTGCGTTGGTTAATACAAATTGACGTCAAGATTTGCAAGTAAATCAAAAGAGGTGAAACCTAAATAAAAGTATTCTATAAAAAGTGGAATAATATTAGTGGATCTTGGATGGCAAGACCAGGATCAAATCGAGCAAAAATAAATGGGCCGGACTTAAACAAAACTTCGCCCATGTGGATTAACATTGGGCTTCTATTACATAGCACCATGTCATCATCGCGTTCGTCTTCCAAAGGAACCCTCAAGTTTCTTATTAGGTTTTCATCTTGTTACTGTTAATCAGTAGCCATTGCCCGATTCTTCTCTCACCATAATAGAATTAGTTTGGGTCACCATGAAAGACGATAAATTCCCATGATTACCGAGGATATTTGAACCTTCTAATTTACCCTTCAAAGTGAAATAAATTATTGTAATTTAAGTTTTAAGGATTAAATTGAATCAGAATAGCTATAAACTAGCCCATAATTAGTAACGACATCTAAAATTAGAAGATTTTTTTTATAGAAATTTATTTGACAGTGCGAAAAAATTGTCAAAAATATTATACCTTATTTAGGAGGAAGTTGATAAGTGACAACAGAATGAGAAAATAGGTCGACATACAATTCAATAGATGGAGATGAAAATGGAAAATTGGTAAAATTGGAGGATAAGAAGACCACCTAAGTCAATTCTTATATCTCACTACTCAAAAATTTCCAATTTAATGCAATGAGATAAAATCTTGTGAGGAAACATAAAATATTCTCCGTCAATAAACATAAATTTTCAAGATCTTCTATCTTGTTTAATTCGTTCAACATTGCTTCTAAAAAGGAAAGCACCCTTCCCGCTTGATTTTGTAACGACTAATACTAACAAAATCAATCCTTGAAAAGTTTTGAAAAGTTTCACTCGATCCCTCATCTTTCCAACGATATTATAGAATCAAAATATGTATATATTTTTAACACAATCTCAATGTGTTTCTTGATATGTGTCCTTAAAACCCCCAGAGCTTCCACTATATAATTTTCTTAAAATAATTCTGCTAGGTAAGAAATTAACATAAAAAATTAACAATTTCGTGATAATTTTTTTTTTATTTTTGGTTTTTTTTCCGTATTTTCAGTCCATTATTTGCTCAAAAAGAAAATTTATATATGCTTTCTGGGTTGTGATTGATAATTTCCATTTTTAAATGAAATAGATTGTTTTAAGGGCATAATAAGCAGCACTAGGCCAGAAGAAAGAGGACACCTCGCGTCTCTAACAAAGAAGGGACCTTTCTGCCTAGCTCATAAAGTCAGTCAAATAAAGTGAAATTCAGAGAAAAAATAGGGCTTTTTGTAAACAAAATTTCCCATTTCGTTCAACGCTCTAACAAGAAAGTATAGCGCTGGTCCCTGCTCTTTAGGGATTTTGTGATAATATAATATTTACTGTCTGACAGCGAAATTCTGAACTTCTGGTCATCTTCCGTGTTCATTTGTTTGTTTCAATCATTCACGTCACTTGTACTCACACTAATAAGTCCAAAGCCAATGTAATTTTTTTTTCTTAGCAGTGATACCAAAAATCTTTACAAGTCAACAGAGGCTGCTTCCTGCTTGTGTTGTCTTGCTTACAGTGCTAGCTTCTTTCTTTCGTAAACTATATCTCTTTCTTTTGTGAGCTTGGGCCAAGTGTTTCAGGAGCAGCACAGCCAAGCCATGGCAGCAGGGATGGCGATAGCAAGTGAAGGTGGTGATAATAATATGTACAATGGGAAGATAACTGTGTTTGTTATTTTGTCTTGCATGATGGCTGGCATGGGAGGTGTTATTTTTGGCTATGATATTGGAATTTCAGGTCTATTTCATTTCTTTAATTCTATCTCTTTTCCTTAGTTCTTCTTGCTAGCTATATAATAATATCACTTCTCGGCATTAATTTTGATTGTTGGCACTAATTTTGCGTGATGTAATATGTCAATTCATTAAATATAATAATTGTAATCTAAAAGTTAATTATGAAGTAAAGAGAATATTGAGTGGTTTTTAGTCACTTCTTTATTTGATTGTTTACCTAAATTCGACTTGTAAAAATGAAGATTTTATAATGTTGATGATAATTTTAATTTTAATCAGTATGATTAAATATTCAATTTTTACAAGAAAGAAAAATTAAATCATGTTACTTTCCCGTGGATTGGTTGGCATGATGTTGACGTGCACCAATTATGAACAATAATTGCTAAAAGTAACAAAGACTTAGGACATTGCCGATAAAGAAACATAAAATTATTAGATGATTGAAAAAAGTAAAGGGTTTTAATCACTTGAGCCCATGTTGTTCCTAAAAATTTAACTCGACGAAAGGGTACACTAATTTGTGAAAGTAAATGTGAAGGTGGGGTGACATCAATGGAGCCATTTTTGGAGAAATTCTTTCCGGAAGTGCACAGAAAGATGAAAGAAGACACAAAGATTAGCAACTATTGCAAATTTGATAGTCAACTATTGACCTCCTTCACGTCCTCTCTCTATGTTGCTGGCCTTGTTGCTTCCTTCGTCGCCTCCTCTGTCACTCGAGCATTTGGCCGTAAACCGTCAGTGTTAACTGGCGGTGCAGCTTTTCTTGCCGGTTCAGCCCTCGGCGGTGCAGCTGTTAATGTCTATATGGTCATTTTTGGCCGTTTATTGCTCGGAGTTGGTGTTGGTTTCGCCAACCAAGTGAGTCATTTACAATATATATTAGGGTCTTGCTTACAGTCTTTGCAAAATTCAAATGAACCTCACTTAAATGTTACAACTTTGGTATGTTTTGGGCATTGTAAGTTACATAAAATGTAACTTAACCAAACCCTATGTATTAAAAATATAATACTGTCACCATTTCACGTGAGTTTCTAACATATTACATACTTATGTTTTAGCCTCGGACCTGACTCGCTTAGTAAAAGGAATATTTAGGGAACTTAGAGGTTTTGTTTGAAGTTTTAGTCCATTTATTTTCAAATATATTTTTTGGTCTCTCGGTTTACATATATATCTCGGATTATAGACTATTCAAGTTCGTGGTTTCTTCGTTCTGGTCCATGCACGTTGAACCAACATCCTGGTTATTTGTTTTGCAGTCAGTTCCATTGTATCTATCAGAAATGGCACCACCAAGATACAGAGGAGCAATCAACAATGGCTTCCAATTTAGCATTGGCATAGGGGCACTAGCGGCTAATTTCATCAACTATGGCACTGAACAAATCAAAGGCGGTTGGGGCTGGAGAGTCTCATTAGCATTAGCTGCGGTCCCTGCTTCCATACTAACACTGGGAGCACTTTTCTTGCCAGAAACACCCAACAGCCTAATTCAGCGCAAGTCTGATCACCAAAAGGCCAAGCTGATGCTGCAACGCGTGCGAGGAACTAATGATGTCCAAGCAGAATTCGATGATCTCCTCAAAGCAAGCTCCACTGCAAAAACCATTAATCACCCCTTTAAGAAAATCATACAGCGAAAGTATAGGCCTCAGCTTGTAATGGCTATAGCCATACCATTCTTTCAACAAGTTACCGGCATCAATGTGATTGCATTCTATGCTCCGTTGCTATTCAGGACAATTGGCCTAGGTGTAAGTGCTTCACTGTTGTCTTCAGTTTTTTCTGGGATTGTAGGAGCAGGATCTACATTGATATCGATGTTCATAGTTGATAGGCTTGGCCGCAAAAAATTATTTTTAATTGGGGGAATACAGATGTTTGTGTCACAAGTAATAATTGGTGGAGTTATGGCAGTTCAGCTTGGTGATCAGGGTACGGTGAGTAAAGGGTACTCTATTTTAGTCCTAATTTTGATATGTGTGTATGTTGCTGGATTTGGATGGTCATGGGGACCATTAGGGTGGTTGGTTCCCAGTGAGATTTTTCAATTGGAGATTAGATCAGCCGGGCAAAGTATTACTGTTGCTGTGAGCTTTGTATTTACTTTCATTGTTGCACAAACTTCTCTAGCAATGCTTTGCCATTTTAAGGCAGGGATTTTCTTCTTCTTTGGTGGATGGGTGGTGGTCATGACTGCATTTATGCAATTGCTTTTACCAGAGACTAAAAATGTGCCAATTGAGCGAATGGATAGAGTGTGGAGGGAGCATTGGTTTTGGAAGAAATATGTGGGTGAAGTGGATGAACAGGGTAAGATGGAGGAAGCTTGATATATATATACTTATTTGAGTCAGTGAAGGTAAAAATTATTAGTCTACAAGCTTTGATATTTGGATTATTGATGCCCAAAAGTTTGGTGCTCTAAGCGAAAATCATACAGGACTCACACCAATCTCTATTAATCATTTTGTAAGAGATTGTTTGTCAATGTGTATATATTTTGTAACCTCAGTTTTTCTACTTAAACTTTGAAAGCACATTGACTAAAGGTGTGACTGACTAGGTGTAATAACTTTTTCTTGTTTTGTTCAAGATCCATGCCGGGAAGTGAAAAATATATTGGTCCCGTTAGATTGTTTTCACACATTTCTTGATTGTGAGAAGCTAGTAAAAGTCCATGCTCTCACATTAATTCTTCAATTTTCAACAACATACTGCGATGTTGATCATATGTTGATGCTGATATTATTGTCTGCCGGTCCGTTTAGTACTGCTGCTGTGGGGCTATGGCTTCAGTCACAGCTCTAAAATATTTGGTAAATTATGGCTTGGCGGCTACTAATAAGATGATTTTACCCCTAAGTTATTTGATGAAAAAACCATTATAACATACTATCTTTTGTCAAAATTATTACGTATTTTTTAAATACCATCAACTTTTATTTTATAGCTCTATGGCTTTTACACTACAATACCAAAGGAAGCCTACACCTACGACTCAAGAGAGACTACGGCTCCTTGATTTATTTAAAGCCTTCAGTGGCTGCTATTTTGAGCACACTAGTATCTCTTCTCTTCTTTACTCATCTTTCTGTTGCTGAGAGTAATCAGTCCTTAAGATTAAGCAGCAGCCAGTATGGCAGTGGGCTTAGCAATGACTAGTGAAGGTGGGCAGGATTACAATGGCAAGATCACTTCATTTGTTGTCTTGTCTTGTATTGTTGCTGCCACTGGAGGTCTTATTTTCGGCTATGATCTTGGAATTTCAGGTCTGTTTCTGCATATATTTCCTTCACGTTATTTGTATAATTAGTGCAATTGTTGTGCTCAAATCTGTCCAGTGATCAATGATCTTGGACTACAGTTTTAGCTGTTAAATGCAAATGTTTGTTAAACACTTGAAGTATTTTTCAAAGATTGGTGTCTATCGAACACTCGAGCTGAAGTCCGTATTTTAAAAAATGCATGCAAATGTTCTCACTTGAGAATAATTGCTACGTATCTACATGTGCATGTTCGTTATACCATAGGAATCAACAAATCCTTAGTCTCACATGGCGTGCTTTGCATGATATCAATGGATTTGATTAAATGAATTAGAGAAAAAAAGGAGTTCATGTAGTATAACTTTTGTGAAAAAGTAAAAAAACCGATTGGAGGGTTATGAAGGATCATGCATTTTATTTTTTATTTGAGTTTAAAATATTTAATTGTGAATTTCAACATGAAGGTGGAGTAACATCAATGGAGCCATTTTTGGAGAAATTTTTTCCAGAAGTGTACAGAAAGATGAAGGAAGACACCCATATTAGCAACTACTGCAAGTTTGATAGCCAACTATTAACCTCCTTCACGTCCTCCTTATACATTGCTGGCCTTATAGCTTCCTTATTTGCCTCTTCAGTCACTAGAGCCTTCGGGCGCAGAGCATCAATCCTGGTCGGCGGCGCAGCATTTCTCGCTGGTTCAGCCCTTGGCGGTGCTGCATTAAACATTTACATGCTGATATTTGGGCGTGTATTGCTTGGAGTTGGCATTGGTTTCGCAAACCAGGCAAGCGTTTGATGTCCTTTTTAAAAAAAAAAAGAAAATCAAAGTTTTAATTTGTTGAACAATTTTCAATTGGTTTTAATTTTGTTGGTTGCAGTCAGTGCCACTATATCTCTCAGAAATGGCACCACCAAGGCACAGGGGAGCATTCAACATTGGCTACGAATTATGTACTGCCATTGGGATTCTAGCTGCTAGTCTTATCAACTACGGCACCCAAAAGATCAAGGGAGGTTGGGGCTGGAGAATCTCCCTGGCAATGGCTGCAGCCCCTGCTTTGATACTAACATTGGGTGCACTTTTCCTGCCAGAAACACCCAACAGCATAATCCAACGCAGCAATGACCTCCAAAAGGCTAAACAAATGTTACAACGCATCCGAGGAACTGATGATGTCGAAGCAGAATTTGACGATCTCATCAAAGCAAGCTCTATTGCAAAAACAGTTGACCACCCATTTGAGAAAATTATACAAAGAAAGCACAGGCCTCAGCTAGTGATGGCAATACTGATACCATTTTTCGTACAAGTAACAGGAATCAATGTCATTGGGTTCTATGCTCCAGTACTCTTTAGGACGATTAAACTTAGTGAAAGTACCTCACTACTCATGTCTGCAGTTGTGACTGGCGGTATAGGTACGCTTTCAACAATCATATCGATGATCCTAGTCGATAAACTTGGCCGAAAAGTATTGTTCCTAGTTGGGGGAATACAGATGCTTGCTGCACAGGTAATGATTGGATCAATCATGGAAAATCAGCTCGGTGATCAGGGTGGATTCAGCAAAGGCAATGCTTACTTAATTTTAGTTCTAATTTGTGTATATGTAGCCGGGTTTGCAGTGTCATGGGGACCATTGGGATTTTTGGTTCCAAGTGAAATATTTCCATTGGAGATTAGATCATCAGGACAAAGTATTAATGTTGCAGTTGGTCTTTTGTTTACTTTCTTGATTGCGCAAACATTTTTAGCCATGCTTTGCCATTTTAAGGCAGGGATATTCTTCTTCTTTGGAGGATGGGTGGTGGTGATGACTACATTTGTCCACTTCTTTTTACCAGAGACTAAAAATGTGCCAATTGAGCAGATGGAAAAAGTGTGGGGAGAGCATTGGTTTTGGAAGAAAATTGTTGGGGAAATTAGCGAAGAAAGTAAGATACAAGAAGCAATATGATAGAAATTGTTCCAATGAATGAATTTAAGAGTTTCTTTTTAGTAAAATCTTTCTTTTTTAAATTAGAAATTATTTGTCAATTGCATCATCTCTTTCGTAATAATAATATGAGTGTAAACCAAAAAAAAAAAAAAAAAAGAGAGATAGTAAAGTTGGTTCAATATATGTTATATTGGTCCCGCTTGTGGCTTGATTACTCAAATATTGTCTGATACTGAAGCCAATTAAAACGTCACACATTAATTTTTTAACACTCAACAGCCCCACATGAACAGCTAGCTGCCCTGTTTGGTCAAGTGCTCCTTTTAAGCCTTCACTATCTCTGCACTCATGAATATACAGACTACTCTCTCTTCTCTTCTCTTATTTCCCTTGCCATAAGTAATCGGTTTTGAAGATAAAGCAGCAGCACTAGCAGCAAATAATATGGCAGTAGGCTTAGCAATAACTAGTGAAGGAGGGCAACATTACAATGGAAAAGTGACCCGATTTGTTGTCTTGTCTTGTATTGTTGCTGCCACCGGTGGGCTTATTTTCGGCTATGATATTGGAATTTCAGGTTTTTTCCCCCTTGCTGCTCATATCTCCTTCACGTTTTACTTATAGTTCATCTGACCCTCTGTTGGATCAAAATCCTTCAATTATCTTTTGTCAACAGAAGCTTATTACCTTACCTTAGTTGTCCGGTAAAAATGAATGTTTATGACACACTTAATATTTTCAAGTAAAGATTGTTGTTTATCGGGCAATTTAGTCGTAGTGCTTGCAAAATTTTGTAGAGTCATAACAATTATATGCATATCTCAAATAGAACAGACATAGTTTTAAGACACACAAACAATTAATTTAGTAAAATTTTATATTTTTAGGTAATTAGAGAGCCAGCCATAAAATACCAAAAATTGACAAACTTCAACACTCCACAAAGATACGAATAATGAAAACTGGAGTTGGTAAGTTTTGTCATTTTGTAGCTAGTTAGTGTTGACTTGTTAAAATTCATAAAATGAAGATATTGAAAATATATAGAAAAGGAAAATGACATTTACCCATAAAGAGTATTCATGGAGTGCTTGGCATGAATTGACTGATGTGACGACAAATGCAGTGCTTAAATAAAAGAATAATGCTAATTAGTTTGTGTGGCCAGATTTCGCTGTATCTTTGACATGTCCTAAACCAACCGCACGAGTCCTTATATTTTTAATTCATAATGAATACACCCCAAGCTTTTAAACTTATTAAACTAAAGTCCGTTGCAATTGCATTTTGTAGTCCTTGACTGTGATTTACTGCTAAAGAAAGTTGGTAATACAGTTATCTGAAGCCAACTTGAAAATATTTACTTGTGAAAGTGTTTGTTAAGGTGGAGTGACATCAATGGAGCCGTTTTTGAAGAAGTTCTTCCCAGAAGTGTACAAAAACATGAGGGAAGACACCAAAGTTAGCAACTACTGCAAGTTTGACAGCCAATTATTAACCACCTTCACGTCCTCTTTGTACATTACTGGCATTTTGGGTTCCTTGATTGCTTCCTCAGTCACCAGAGCCCTCGGCCGCAAAGTGTCAATATTGATTGGCGGCGTGGCATTTCTAGCTGGTTCAGCCCTCGGAGGTTCTGCATTTAACATTTACATGCTGATATTCGGGCGTTTGTTGCTTGGAGTTGGCATTGGTTTTGGAAACCAGGTAAGTGTTTGTAATCTTTTTATATTTTTTTTCAAATGTTTGTTGAATAGTTTTTCAGTTGGTTTTAATTAATACGTTGCAGTCAGTGCCACTATATCTCTCAGAAATGGCACCACCAAAATACAGAGGAACATTCAACATTGGCTTTCAATTATGTGCTGCAATTGGAGTTCTGTCCGCTAATCTTCTCAATTACGGCACCCAAAAGATCAAGGGCGGTTGGGGCTGGAGAATCTCCCTGGCAATGGCTGCGGCCCCTGCCTCAATACTAACAATAGGTGCAATTTTCTTGCCAGAAACACCCAACAGCATAATCCAGCGCAGCAACGACCACCAAAAGGCTCAAAAGATGCTGCGGCGTGTTCGTGGCATAGCTGACGTTGAAGCGGAACTCAATGATCTCATCAGAGCAAGCTCTATTTCAAAATCTATTACTCACCCATTTAAGAATATCATACAAAGAAAATACAGACCTCAGCTAGTAATGGCCATACTGATACCATTTTTCCAACAAGTGACAGGAATCAATATTGTTGGGTTATATTCTCCAGTATTGTTCAGGACACTCAAACTAGGTGAAAGTACATCACTACTATTGTCTGCAGTAGTGGCTGGCGGTATGGGTACAGTTTTCGCAATCGTATCAATGATTCTGGCCGATAAATTTGGCAGGAAAGTATTGTTTTTAGTAGGCGGTATGCAGATGCTTGTGTCACAAGTAATTATTGGATCAATCATGGCCGCTCAACTTGGTGATCACGGTGGATTCAGCGAAGGCTATGCTTACTTAATTTTAGTTCTAGTTTGTCTATACTCATCGGGGTATTGTTATTCGTGGGGACCATTGGCATGGTTGGTTCCGAGTGAAATTTTTCCACTGGAAATTAGATCAGCAGGGCAAAGTATTACTGTTGCAGTTAACTTTGTATTCACTTTCTTGACTGCACAAACGTTCTTACCCATGCTTTGCCATTTTAAGGCAGGGATTTTCTTCTTCTTTGGAGGATTGGTGCTGATTATGACTACATTCGTGCATTTCTTCTTGCCAGAGACTAAAAATGTGCCAATTGAGCAGATGGATAAAGTGTGGAGAGAGCATTGGTTTTGGATGAAAATCGTTGAGGATGTGGGAGAAGAAAGTAAGAAGATTCAACAAGCACTGTGATTCGAATTGCTCCTATAAATGAATCTAAAAGTTTCCTTATAGTAAACTCTTTCTTTTCAAATTAGTGCGATTTAGAAATATGAGTGTTGGGATAAAAAAAGAAAAAAAAAGATGAGATGGTAAATTTGTTTAATTTATGTACAATAAGATCCATGAATAACCAGAAAGTAAAAGTACATTGGTCCCGCTTGATTGTTTTCACAAATTGTCGGATAGTGAAGCTAATTACGATTCCATGGTCTCACATTGATTCTTCAGGATTCAACTGCCCCACATACTGCCATGTTATATCAAATGGTGATGCTGATATTTATTGTCTGCATTTATACTATTGAAGAGAGTCACAGTTCTTTTTAAACGTTCACTAAATCAGCAATCTTGAACGCACACACAACTCTCTGCTCTCTTCTTTCTCTTGATGTGAGTGCGGATCAGTTTTGAAAGTAAAACAGCAGCAGATATGGCGGTAGGCTTAGCAATAACTAGTGAAGGAGGGCAATATTACAATGGAAAAGTAACTCCATTTGTTGTCTTGTCTTGTATTGTTGCTGCCACTGGCGGGCTTATTTTCGGCTATGATATTGGAATTTCAGGTTCTTTTTCCTGCTCATATCTCCATAATATATGATAAATCCTCCAATCATCTTTAATCTTCTCCATCCGCTCCAGCCGATCAATTACCTTGGATTAGGCTGGCTTGCAGAGTGCCATATAAAATTGGTAGAAACTTATAATTACAATCAGCTAAATTAAACTTAGCTGCCCAATGCATATGAATGTTTATCAAACAACTTAATTGTCCAGTAAAGATTACTATTAATTCGTTGACGGTTTAATTGTGGTATTTGTAAATTTAGTAGATCATTGCAGTGTTTTTTTTTTTGTTGGTATGAAAAGTACTTGTAATATTTATCATATATTATGATAAATCCAAAAACCAAGGCCTACCGGAAGTTCTTCTCGATAGATCATTGCAGTTATAAACATACCTTAAATGTATCTGCTGTTGTTTTAAGACACAATTATAAACTGATTCTAGTCCGAAAATTTATTTCTGAAAAAAATATAGGCTTCAGCTGATTAACAGTAACTAGCTATAAAACAACAACAATTTACAAAGACAATGATGTGCTGATGTAGTGTTAACTTGCAAAAATCTGTAAAACGCTGATATTTTAAGACAAGGATTTAGTGTTAACTTGTGTTGAGCACATGTTCTAACTTGCCTTTCAATAAATGCTCAGAACTAAATCAACGGTTAGAATTTATCTAACACTAATCTCATATAAATCTAAACACCAACTCAACTGAGCATCAAATCCTTATAAGACGTGATATTTCTTTTAATCTAGGAGTCAACGAATCCTTCGTTGGCCTCACATGGTGTGCTTGGCATGGTATTGGTGGATTTGACGATAAATGCTATGATCAGTTGATGCCGAATAGGTTGCGTGGACAGATTTTAATGCAACTCTAAGGTGTCCCGAAACGAGACGACTGTTCTTTAAATTAGGACCATTTAAATTTCAAAGCCCCCAAGAACTGATTTTTATTCGAGTTTTTATCACGCGAGTCCTTCCTTTTGTAATTAATAATAAATAAACCAAACGTTTTAAAAATATAGCACTTACGACCTTTCGAATTATACTTTATATTCCTTGACCAGGTGTTACGGTTAAGTAACATGGTTACAGGAACCAATTTAAATTTTCAAGTGAAATTTATTCATTCATTCGTTCATTTTTTTTAAGATGAAATTTGCAATATTTACTTGCGAATATGTATGTTAAGGTGGAGTGACGTCAATGGAGCCATTTTTGAAGAAGTTCTTCCCAGGAGTGTACACAAAGATGAGAGAAGACACCAAAGTTAGCAACTACTGCAAGTTTGACAGCCAACTATTGACCACCTTCACCTCCTCTCTGTACATTGCTGGCCTTATAGCTTCCTTATTTGCCTCCTCAGTCACCAGAGCCTTCGGCCGCAGAGCATCAATTCTTGTCGGCGGCACAGCATTTCTTGCTGGTTCAGCCCTCGGAGGAGCCGCATTTAACATTTACATGCTGATATTTGGGCGTGTATTGCTTGGTATTGGCGTTGGTTTTGGAAACCAAGTAAGTGTTTGATTATTATTATTATAATTTTATTACTATTATTATTATTATTTGGTTTGCTGATCAGTTAGCTTTAATTTGTTGATTGTAGTCAGTGCCACTATATCTCTCAGAAATGGCACCACCAAAACACAGAGGAGCATTCAACATTGGCTTTCAAGTATGTCTTGCCATTGGTGTTCTATCCGCTAATCTTCTCAATTACGGCACCCAAAAGATCAAGGGCGGTTGGGGCTGGAGAATCTCCCTGGCAATGGCTGCGGCCCCTGCTTCAATACTAACAGTAGGTGCACTTTTCATGCCAGAAACACCCAACAGCATAATCCAGCGCAGCAATGACCACCAAAAGGCCGAAAAGATGCTGCAGCGTGTGCGCGGCACGGCTGATGTTGAAGCAGAACTCAATGATCTTATCAGAGCAAGCTCCATCTCAAAAACTATCAACCACCCATTTAAGAAAATCATACAAAGGAAATACAGGCCTCAGCTAGTAATGGCAATACTGATACCATTTTTCCAACAAGTGACAGGAATCAATATCATTGGGTTATATGCTCCAGTACTACTCAGGACACTTAAACTAGGTGAAAGTGCATCATTACTCTTGTCCGCAGTCGTGACTGGTGGTATAGGTACAGTTGTAACAATCATATCAATGATTCTAGTCGATAAACTTGGCAGGAAAATATTGTTTTTAGTTGGGGGCATACAGATGCTTGTGGCACAAGTAATCATTGGTTCAATCATGGCTGCTAAGCTTGGTGATCATGGGGGATTCAGCGAAGGCTATGCTTACTTAATTTTAGTCCTGGTATGCGTATATTCAGCCGGGTTTTCCTATTCGTGGGGGCCATTGGCATGGTTGGTTCCGAGCGAAATTTTTCCATTGGAGATTAGATCAGCAGGGCAAAGTATCACCGTTGCAGTTAGCTTTGTGTTTATTTTCTTCACTGCACAAACATTTTTAGTGATGCTTTGCCATTTTAAGGCAGGGATTTTCTTCTTCTTTGGTGGATGGGTGGTGGTCATGACTGCATTTATGCACTTATTTTTGCCAGAGACTAAGAATGTGCCGATTGAACAGATGGATAAAGTCTGGAGACAACATTGGTTTTGGAAAAAATATGTGGGTGAAGTGGATGAAGAGGGTAAGATGTAAAAGGCCGGATTTGCCCCCAAGGGCTTCATCGAGTTAGTAACAGTATGAAACTTGTAGCTGCTGATCATCTGAGTTCGATTTTTAGGATAGTAAATGGTGAAAATAAAAAAAATATATTTGAGCTTTACCCACCCCTTACTTTATTTTAAAAAAATAAAGAAAAAAAAGGCTTGATTTCTACTTAATTTTGCCTGCAAGTTTCGAACTTTCAATATTTGTGTTCTGCGTTTTGACTTATCAATTCGGTGTAATTCTTTTGTCGGAGATTCTTTTATGCTGCGTTTTATATAAGCACTAAGCCCATCAAAATCCTTTACTTAGAGAAAAGCTGCCAAGTCCGTCAAAATCTATAGACATGTAATGGTTAAACACGTTGAATAACAACCCACTTGAAAGTAAATAACACTTGAAGCAAATAATTACTTTCCTTTTAACAAAAAATATTTTAATAATAAAAAATTTATTTTTTTGAATGGCGTTTTGAGGGAACATTGATTTATTTAAAAGAATTTTGTGGGGGAAAGTGGATGGTCATGGCAACATGGAAGAGAAATGATTTCATTTTATGGAAGTGAGGATTAAGTTAAAAGATAAAAATAAATTCATATATATATATATATATATATATATGTATGTATATTTAAATATTTTTATTTTATTTTTGTTATTCAATAAAGCATGTATGTGTGTGTGTGTGTGTCTATATATATAGGATAAAACTGTGGTGCAACTGTGGTACCGTGCCACAGTTGCACCAAACCGTTGGATGGGTAAGAATCTAAGTGGACCCCACCTATTTAAGTAGATCCAACAATTTAGTGCGAATTGTGTGCAGTCTGCGGCATGATTACAAATAAGATCAGAAATTTGATCTATATATATATAGATAATTTGGACTTTATTTTAATAAAATGACGATTTTTTTCCTGCACCTACATGTATTTAGATCAATAAAGATAAATAAAAAAAAGTCCTCTTTGACTTGATGACTAAGGTGATGTTTGTTTTTTAGTATGAAGTTTGAATTTAATTTTTTTTTTAGACATTTGTTTATTTTAGGTTGTTTATTTTTTTAACTTATCACTTATTATTAGACAATTTTATTTGAATAGAAAAAATAGAAAAAAAAGTTCACTTTTATTTTAAGTCTGAAATCTAAATGGAAAATTTCAATTTCAAATCTCAAAAATACCCTTAATAGTTTATAAACCTAATATTATATATAAACCTAATATTTTTATATTATTCTTGAATTTATTTATTTTTAGTTGCTTTAAATTTTAATTCACATGATAACATTAACTAAATTGAAATATTGAACAAATCAAATTATGTCCATTGTGATGAATCAAAAATAAAATAATAGTGTTGACGTTATAATAAAATTTAATTTTATCATTACATCTTTTTATTAAAAAATTAAATGAAGATCAACAATGATGGATTTTTTTTAATGCTACTAAACTAATTAACCTATGAAAATTATAAATTGTGAAGAATAAATATGTCATGATCCAACTTAGACCTGACAAGATATTGTTCGCTTTGGGTCTTAACAAGGCCCGCATGGGTTTGTTCCTGGGGCGCCCATATACCCCAAAACGCGTTTTGCCAATTAAGGTGTGGATCACCCCTTATAAATTCAGCATCTCTCCCGTGCTTTGCCGATGTAGGATTCGCCTAAGGTGTTACATACACCCCCCTTACCCCCTTAGGGACTCAGTGTTCTCGCTGAGGTTTGTCCCACCATCGCTCAAGAAGACACGCGGAGCCGCTTTGATACCATAATTGTAACACCCCAAATCTAACACGTGCAGAGCACGTGAAGAAAGAAGTTACTCACAAATGATAATTGTAACACTCAATGTTCTCGCTGAGGTTTGTCCCACCATCGCTCAAGAAGACACGCGGAGCCGCTCTGATACCATAATTGTAACACCCTAAATCTAATACGTGCAGAGCACGTGAAGAAAGAAGTTACTCACAAATGATAATTTCTACTCATAAATTACCAACTGAAATACCTCAAAATCTTATTCAAATAAATCCATAAGTTCAAAAGTCTGACACGAAACAATCTCTCCAGAAACACAAAAATAATAAAAGTCTCAAACTTCAAAATTACATGTTCATAATAGAAATAAACTAAATGGAAACATGAGTCTATTTCTCCTCTTATTCAAATGGCAAACGCAAACAAAAATTACTAACTCTAAAGCTAAGCGCACTTCTCAAAGGAACTTAATCTGCAAAAAGTAATGACGAGCGGTGAGCTGTCAATTCAGTAAGTAAAACTATTCCTAACACACTAGACCCATCGATACCTAAAATATTGCAAGCCTCTTTTTATTTAACGGAAAAACATATATATCATAATCCGTAATTTCATAAAACATCATATCATGATAAAGTAACATAAACTCATAGTAATTTAGAATATCAAAACATGATTACTTACGAAAGCAAATTATATATCGCATTCACAAAAAACAAAAGGTTAGCTCATGTCACATAGTGTCACCTATAGTTTCGGTGACCCGGCCTAGACAGAATTAGAATATCATGTACACATTCAGAACAGAAACCCAGTACTGGTCCAGACAGATATATCGTATATTACGATCAGAATCAGAATCAGAATCAGAATCAGAATAACTATAAACAATGAGCCAAAACTTTAGGAATCCTATACAATCATCAATAACTGAAATCATACATGAGTACAGAACATTCATATCAAATTCATGAAGTCCATAAAAATAATTTAGGCTTGCAACCTATTTTACAGATAATATCATAAAACGTAGTCATGTAACAAAATAACTTACATATTTAAAAAGCATTTATAAAATACTTTGTTAAAAAGAATTTAGGTTTGAAAATATTTTTCCATAAACTGATTTTGTTACGAAAATCATTTAATTTTCTAAATAGTGTAAAAACATTTATACTTATAATAATATCAAAGTACTTATACATATCCAGTATACTAGGAATGAAGTTACTTACCTTGACAAAAAAATTTGAATTAACACACTTCTTAAGCTTCTAAGAGCTTCAATCACCTCCAACACCTTAAACAAATACAATATATGATAATTAATAACTTATTCTAAGAAACTGTTTTTTTTTCTAATTTATATCTGTATAGGTCTGATTCTCAGACTTTTAACTCTTAATCTAAAACTCAGAATGATATAAAATTCTATGGGACTATTCTGGACATCCATTAGTATCCCATGTAAAAGTTTCCAGAGGATCCGATATCAAAAACATTTTGAAAACTATTTATTTCTCAACAAATTCAAAACTGTTTTCTCATAACCTTAACTGAACAGAACAGGTTCTGAGATTTTTATAAAATAAAATAATAACCAGAAAATTATGAAATTAAAACTGGAATTACTAGACACGTATACTAACTTTGATATAAAATTTAATAATTTTCCAAGTTCATTTGGTGGTACTAATAATTTTGTAAAGCCAATCAAAATGCTGGAATCACAGTTTTCCAGCGCAGTGGTTCTTATTTCGAAAATACATATTAATTTGAAAACGAAATCGAATTTGATGAAATAAAATTTATTAATTTCGAAAATACATAACATCGTACATGCTTATTATGCCAAGAGTTGATTAACCAAACTCCTAATTAATCAAAACCCTAAACAAAACCTAATCACAATGTAAATCATGCATTATAAACCCTAGATAATGTGAGTAGGAGTATTGTGGGGGAAAATAAAAAAATAACATACCAATCGCTCCAATTCTCTCCTAAATAATTATTTACAACCTTAGGGTTTGGTGAGAGCGTTGAGAGTAGCAGAGAAGAAAAAGAGCGTTGTTAAATTAGGGTTATAGAATTGGAAAAATATGAATTTATAGTGATTTCTAACAAGCCCTAATATCTTTGTAAAAATAACCCTTTTAAAAACATTTAACTCATAAATAACCATTATTAATGACTTAATATCCCTTTCAAATAAAGGTTATAAGGCCTCCATGATTCCTAGCAAAAGCCCAAATTCCATACTAGAATTTTTGGCGTTACAAATTCTCCCCTCCTAACAAAAATTTCGTCCTCAAAATTAGAAGATTACCTTATGCATGGAAGAGTTGAGGATACTTCTCCCACATTTCTGCTTCTCGCTCCCATGTGGCTTCTTCAATGGAATGGTTCATCCATCGTACCTTTATTAAGGAAATAACTTTACTCCTTAATACTTGTTCCTTTCGATCAACAATGTCAATAGGTTTCTCTTCGTATGACATATCTTCTGATATCTGAATTGGTTGATAGTCTAGCACATGTGAAGGGTCTGCTATGTACTTTCTTAACACGGACACATGAAATACATTGTGGAGCCTAGATAGGCTAGGTGGTAAAGCTATGCGATAGGCCACTGGACCAATTCTCTCTAAAATCTCAAATGGTCCAATGAATCAAGGGCTAAGCTTTTCTTTCTTCCTGAACCGAAACACCCCTTTCCATGGCAATACCTTCAAGAAGACGAAGTCTCCTTTTTCAAATTCTAATTTACGTCTACGACGATCTGCATAACTCTTCTGTCTGCTCTGAGCTGTTCGAAGATGCTCTCTAATCAACTTGATTCTGTCAATGGTAATTTGTACCAATTCTAGACCCAAAAGTTTTCTCTCACCAATATCATCCCAGCAAATTGGGGACCTACACTTTCTTCCATACAATGCCTCAAATGGTGCCATGCCAATACTCGAATGGAACCTATTTTTATAAGCGAATTCGATCAACATTATGTGTTCTTCCCAACTACTCTCAAGTCTAGTGCACAAGCTTGAAGCATATCTTCAAGGGTTTGGAAAGTCCTTTCGGATTGTCCATCTATTTGTGGATGGAAAGCAGTGCTAAATCTCAATTTCGTCCTTAACTCTTTATGTAAGCTGGCTCAAAATCTTAAAGTGAACAGTGGATCTCTATCAGACACTATTGACACTGGAACTCCATGAAGTCTTACGATCTCTTTAATGAATAACTTAGCTAGTTGCCCTACATTATCTGTGCTTTTCTTTGCCAAGAAATGAGCCGATTTCGTCAATCGATCAACAACTACCCAAATGCAATCACATCCCCTCCTAGAACGGGGTAATCTAATGATGAAATCCATTGTTATGTGTTCCCATTTCTACTGAGGAATAGTAAGCGTTTGTAATGTTCCTGCTGGTCTTTGATGTTCAATCTTCACTTGTTGGCAAACTAAGCATCGAGATACAAAAGCAGCAATATCTCTCTTCATATTCCTCCACCAAAAACTCTGCTTAAATCGCGATACATCTTAGTACTACCAGGATGCATACTATAAGATGATTTGTGTGCTTCTCTTAAGATCTCTGCCTTCAACTCTTCGTCTTCTGGCATGCAAGCCTTTGCCCCAACCATAATGCATCTCCATTGTCAAATCTGAATCCAGGTTTATGTCTTTTGTTCACATTTTCCCGGATTTTATTGAGCTCCATGTCGTTCATTTGGGCTACCTTAATTTTATCAATTAAGGTGGGTTGGACTATCAGATGTGCTAACAAGTTTGTTTGCCCAAGAGTACTACCTCAATCCCACATCTCCTCGAATCCTTTACCAAATGAGTTTGCATGGTGATAAGATGAGCCATGCACCCAGATGATTTCCTACTCAAGGCATCTGCCACCACATCTGCCTTACCTGCATGGTAATTAATAGAACAATCAAAATCCTTCACCAACTCTAACCATCTTCGCTACCTCAAATTTAATTCCTTATGAGTAAACAAGTACTTCAAACTCTTATGATCAGTAAACATCTCACAAGTCTCTCCATACAAATAGTGTCTCCAGATTTTTAGGGCAAACACTATAGCAGCCAACTCTAAATCATGAATTGGATAATTTTGTTCATGGCTTTTTAACTGCCTAGAGGCATATGCTATAACCTTACTATGCTGCATTAGAACGCAGCCCAAGCCCTTTCTAAAAGCATCACTATAAATTAAAAAACCCCCACCTTCAGAGGGGAGAGTTAAAATAGGGGCAGATACTAAACGACTCTTGAGCTCTTGAAAGCTCTTTTCATAAGCCTTATTCCAAGTAAACTTTACGTTCTTCTTAGTCAGATTAGTCAATGGTGCTGCTATACTAGAAAATCCTTTCACAAAGCGCCTATAATAACCTGCCAATCCTAAGAAACTTCTTACTTCAGTCACACTAAAAGGTCTTTCCCAATTCACAATTACCTCTAGTTTAGCTGGATCTACCGAAATACCATCCTTCGTCACGATATGCCCAAAAAACCCCACACGATCAAGCCAAAACTCATACTTCTTAAACTTTGCATACAACTTTTTCTCCCACAATGTTTCCAACACAATCCTCAGGTGCTTCTCATGCTCCTCCTTACTCTTAGAGTAAACCAATATGTCGTCAATAAAGAAAATGAAAAATTGGTCAAGATAAGGTTGGAAAATTCTATTCATCAAGTCCATGAATGCTGCGTGAGCATTAGTTAACCCAAAAGGCATACCCAAGAACTCGTAATGTCCATAACGAGTTCGGAAAGCTGTCTTCGATACATCTTCACTTCTGTTTTTCAATTGATGATAACCAGATTGTAAATCAATTTTAGAAAATGCAGTTGCCCCCTATAATTGATAAAAAAGATCATCAATTCGAGGAAGAGGGTATTTATTCTTGACAGTAACCATATTCAGTTGTCGGTAATCGATACACAATCTCATTGAACCATCTTTCTTCTTTACGAACAAAACGGGAGCACCCCAAGGTGACACACTAAGACGGATAAAAACCCTTATCTAGGAATTCTTGCAGCTAGACCTTCAGTTCTTTGAACTTAATAGGTGCCATCCGATATGGTGCCTTAGAAATAGGAGTAGTACTAGGAACTAGTTCTATAGTAAACTCAACCTCTCGATCTAGGGGTAATTCAGGAAGATCTTCAGGAAATACATCAATAAACTCCCTTACAATAGGTATGTCCTCAAGGCACGTCCCTTCAAAATGGTCAACAATTACATACGCTAAAATTCCTTCACACCTCTTCTTTAGCATTTTTGCTGCCTTAACCACAGAAATCAAACCTCTATGACTCCTATGATTCCCTTGAAAATGAAATTCTTCCTCGCCAGGTAGGTGAAAAATAATTTATTTAGCAAAACAATCTATCGAAACATGGTAAGGTCTTAACCAATCCATCCCCAAAATCAAATCAAAATCATGCATTTCTAAGGGTAGGAGATCCACAAGAAATTCTCTATTACACAATCTCATTACACATGACTTATAGACATGATCTATTAACTGACAATCTCCCATAAGGGTACTAATTTCACGTGAACATCTAATGGTGTGATAGGCACATCAGCATATCGGGCAAACACATAAGATACAAATGAATGTGTAGCACCAGGATTAAAATGAACTTTGGCTTCTCTAGAGAATAAGGATAATGTACCTGATACCACATCATTAGACACCTCAGCATCTTTCTTCGTCAGAGCAAAGACACGCCCTTGCGCCTTTGGTTTTTTCCTCTACCCTTCATTAGACGGGGTATTTACAGTCTCGCACGTCTCTTTGGGCAATCCATGATCCTATGCCCAGTTTTTCCACAAGCAAAACAAGCTCCGGTTTTCCAATGGCATTCACCAGGGTGCCTCCTTTCACAATGTCGACAAATAGGGTAGTTCTTTCGAGTGGTATCATCAGGAATACCTTTATTATTCCATTTGTGACCTCCACCAATATGCTTCTGGGGCTGAGTGCCCCGCCTATAAGAATTTTCATTTTGTGGTCCACCTTGTCGATTCTTTTTATTTCTTTGATCCCTTGTAACTTAAGCTTCAAGAATATCATTCTCCACAAGAATTGCTCGATCCACCAAATCGGCATAATTGTTAATGTTAAGGATGGTCAATCGCCCTTTAATATTAGGACGTAACCCTTCCAGAAACTCCCTACACTTACTACCCTCATTAGCAACCAAGGTAGGAGCAAAACGAAAGAGGGCAGTAAACTGTTCTTCATACTCCGCAACAGACTTTGTTCCTTAAGTCAATTTCAGAAAATCTGCCTCCATCTGATGTCGAACTTGTTCAGAAAAATACTTTTTATGAAAAGCCTCTAGAAATAACTCTCAAGTAATGGGTGCATCTTGCAACCCGGCCCTCAAAAGACGGGATTTGGCATCCCACCAGTGGTCTGCCTCGCCCTTAAGGACAAATGAGGCCAATATCACAATCTGATCATCATTACAGCCCATAGCCACGAATATCTTCTCCATTTGTTTTAGCCATGCCTTTGCAAACATGGGATCAGTAGGTGGTCCTAATTTCTTAAATCGTTCTAAGTTCACTATAGCTCCTTGATCTCTTACGCCATCTTGCCTTTCAACTGGCCTATTCTCTTGTGCCCCAACTCTATCTCTAGCCATATCTTGTATCAGCTTACTCTGCTGTTCCATTAACTTAATCATTGTGCGCATCATAGGATTCCATTTTTTAGCCAGCTCGCGCAAGGTTGGGTCAGAGTCATCAGTGATACCTAAAACATCTCTCGAGCTAGAGGCATGCCTACCACCTCCCCTACGTGACATCTTTTGACTATAACATAAAGAATAAAATAAATAAATAAAATGGTAAATAGTTCATAGCTAAAGGCCGTGCTAGTGTGCAAAGTATTGAGTAAGTAGTATAATTAAGAAAAGTTAGTGATTCACAACAAGAGTAAACAAATGTTTCATTCCACGTTAATACCAAAAATCATATATTTCGCAAGCAACTAGAAAATTAAAAAAAAAACCAAAATAGAATTACTAATTATAAATAATTACTCATCGCCTTAAAAATCTGTTCTCTTTATTAACTTCGATAAGGTCTACAAAGCCTCATGTCTTCTTTTTACAGCCACAAAGTTCATAGGTTTACTCAACCGAATAGGGAAAAGATCTAATTCTATTTTTTCCTCCTCAATCGTGACTCTAATTGTCTCTTTTTCCTTAAGAGTTTTATGAGGTAGTTTATCTAGACATGGAGAAACCCATCCTTTGCCATAGCAAGGCTTAAATCGAGGTCTTGTCCAAAATAAGCGATGTATTATAAGTTTATTCTTGTTAGCTCCCTTGCCATAAACACATAGTCCTCGTATAGTTTCATTGAGCTTCTTTCTTGAAGCTCCAGGTCCTGGAAGAGTATCGCTGTAGACCGCTTTAGTCCTTCTTAATCTATCATCCATTCGCTGCTTATGAAGTCTTCTAAGATCTTTAACAAGAACTCCACCTAAGATAAACTGTTCAGTCTTATCAATTTTATCCATCCCTTATTCTTAGTACTTTTCATACCCATATTGTTCCTCATCGTGTCTACAAAACAAATGTAATCAATTCCATTAGACAATATGATTAGGCCTTAAAAGAAAGTCTACAGAATCCTAACCTAATGCTCTGACACCACAATGTCATTACACAACCTAGACCTGGCAAGATATTGTTCGCTTTGAGCCTTAACAAGGGCCCGCACGGGTTTGTTCCTGGGGCACCCATACACCCCAAAACGCGTCTTGCCAATTAAGGTGTGGATCACCCCTTATAAACTCAGTATCTCTCCCGTGCTTTGCCGATGTGGGATTCACCTAGGGTATTACAAAATATATGCACCACTTAAAAAGATATTTATATTAAAGTATTAGCTTTTAAGTTTTTTTCTTCAGATGTTGAAAAAAAAAACATGTCATTCAAATATTTTTATTCAGACCTATTCAGACTTCAGCTAAATTCAGACATATTCAAATTTTAGATAAAAAAAACAAACCCAAGCTAAATGTTTGGTAGGACTCAACAATTTTACTTGATAATTGGCCACTGACTCTTTATCAAAGCAGTTCTGAATTACTCGTAGCACATCACATTAATTAGTCTTCAATAGTTAACAACAACAAGTCCACAATCCCGCTTACAGCCATAATGATTACAAGGTGATAATGCTGATAGAAAAGAATAGTGATAAATATCTCAAATTCTATCCTCAAATAATATATTATTCATTAATTGGTTGATTTTTTTACAAGATTTAAGTGAATTAATTTTATTATTCTCACCAACCAATTGATGAATGTCACATAATTTAAGATAATTTTTTGAGATAAAATTTTTTATATGTATATCACTACTCCATAGAAAAATGTTAAAATTAAAAGATGAAAGAGTACTAACACAAATAACAGTACATCGGAGGAGTTTATACGATAATTAATTATTTTTCAATTAGTACAATAACTCTGGTCGGATATAAAGTTATTTCTTGCTGTTAAAATTTTTCGTTTAGCTTCTCATGATAATACTATTGTCTATGCTTATAAGTTAAGAAAGACCGCACGCAGCTACTTATAAATCTTCAATATCCGCAGTTTTGATCACAAACGACACTTTTACTTTTCTCACTCTCCTTTCTCTCTTGGTGTGAGTGCTGATTAGTTTTGAAGATAAAGCAGTAGCCAATATGGCAGCAGGCTTAGCAATAACTAGTGAAAGTGGGCAGTATTATAACGGGAAGATGATTGTGTTTGTTATCTTGTCTTGTATTGTTGCTGCCACCGGTGGCCTTATTTTCGCCTATGATATTGGAATTTCAGGTTTTTTTCGCCCTTTTTCTGCTAATATATATTTCCTTCATGATTTACTTATAACTCGTCAAGCCTCTGATGGTTTAAAACCTCTAGTTATCTTTATCCCCTAGCCGATCAAAGACCTTGAATTGGGTTAGTTTACGGAGTTCCTAACAAAATCAGTAGAAACTTATTACAATCTTAATTACCTTATAGCTGCCAGTAAAAATAAAATGTTTACCAAACTCTCTGGTTATTTTTTGAAGATGAAATTTAAAATACTTACTTGTGAATTTGTATGTTCTTAAGGTGAAGTGACATCAATGGAGCCATTTTTGAAGTTCTTCCCAGAAGTGTACAGAAAGATGAAAGAAGACACCAAGATAAGCAATTATTGCAAGTTTGACAGCCAACTATTAGCTGCGTTCACGTCCTCTCTGTACATTTCTGGCCTCATAGCTTCCTTATTTGCCTCCACAGTCACCAGAGCCTTCGGCCGCAAGGCATCAATCCTGGTCGGCGACATAACATTTCTTGCTGGTTCAGCCATCGGGATTGGTTTGTAAGGTTTTACAAACCAAGTAAGTGTTTCATTATTTTTATTTTCAAACTGTTTGATTTGTTGAACAATTTTCAGTTAGTTTTAATTTTGTTGTTTGCAGTCAGTGCCACTATATCTCTCAGAAATGGCACCACCAAAACACAGAGGAGCATTCAACATTGACTTCCAGGCATGTGTTGCCATTGGTGTCTTATCCGCTAATCTTCTCAATTACGGCACCCAGAAGATCAATGGCGGCTGGGGCTGGAGAATCTCCCCTGCAATGGCTGCTGCTCCTGCTTCAATATTAACAATAGGTGCACTTTTCCTGCCAGAAACACCCAACAGCATAATCCAGCGCATCGATGACCACCAAAAGGCTGAAAAGACGCTGCAACGTGTGCTTGGCACAACTGATGTTCAACCAGAACTCGATGATCTCATCAGAGCAAGCTCTATTTCAAAAACCATCAACCACCCATTTAAGAAAATCATTGAAAGAAAATAAAGGCCTCAGTTGGTAATGGCAATACTTACACCATTTTTCCAGCAGGTGACAGGAATCAATGTCATTTCATTCTATGCTCCCCTACTCTTTAGGATCATCAAACTAAGTGAAAGTACATCACTACTCATGTCCACACTTGTAACTGGCGGTGTAGGTACAATTTCAACAATCTTATCGATGATTCTAGCCGATAGACTTGGCCGAAAAGTTTTGTTTTTAGTTGGGGGAATACAGATGCTTGTGTCACAAGTAATGATTGGATCAATCATGGCAGCTCAACTTGGTGATCACGGAGGATTCAGCGCAGGCTATGCTTACTTAATTTTGGTTCTAGTTTGTGTATATACTACTGGGTTTGCTTATTCATGGGGGCCATTGGGATGGTTGGTCCCAAGTGAAAATTTTCCACTGGAGATTAGATCAGCTGGGCAGAGTATTACTGTTGCAGTTGGTCTCTTGTTTACTTTCTTGGTTGCTCAAACATTTTTAGCCATGCTTTGCCATTTTAAGGCAGGGATTTTTTTCTTGTTTGAAGGATGGGTGGCATTTATGACGACATTTGTGCACTTATTTTTACCAGAGACTAAAAATTTGCCAATTGAGCGGATGGATAAACTGTGGGGAGAGCATTGGTTTTGGAGGAGAATAGTTGGGGAAGTAGTGGAAGACATAAAGATACAAGAAGCACTATAATACTTGTAATGGATCCCAGGAAACAATAAACTCGTAACTTTTTCCAAAAGCTGGCTAGCTGCTCTTTCTTCTTGCTCTGATAGTGAAGCCAAATAAAACTCCATGCTCTGATATTAATTCTTCAAAATATTTGTAACAACCCCACATGCTACTTTAGTAATATTTTCTTTTAGATCATAAAGTTCCATGTTGATCAAATGGTGATGCTGATATTATTGTCTACGCCTACATAATTCAAGAGAGAGAGAGAGATCCTTTTACGTAATTAAGCCTTCACTATCTGCAAAATTTTGAACACACTACTCTGTCTTCTCGTGTCGTCTTTCTTTTGCTGTAGTGCTGATCAGTTTTGAAGATTAAGCAGCAGCAGATATGGCGGTTGGCTTAGCATTTACTAATTACTAATGAAGGTGGTGGGCAATATTTAAGAGGAAGCCGTCTTTTATTTTATACACCATTACAAAGCTTAGAAAAAAAAGAAAAAGAAACATAAGTCTTTGGAGAAGGAAATGAAAGTTTTATAACTTCTTTCTTGATATTTGCCTTAAGGTATTAGGTACTTCTTTGATTTATATGGTTTATTTTTATTAATTTTTTGTCTTTAATTACTTGTAGTATGATTTGGGTAATATATGTGTGTTTGTAATATTGTGATGATATGAACAATCTGTATTCTTTACTTGAAATCTTTTTTTTTTTTAATTTAGAATCACACGAATACGTTTACAAATCATGAAACTAGACATCCTAAGCTTTCCACTGATTGGTTTCGTGTTGAAATCCACTGAGTAGCAAATTGTTATGATTTTTCGAATTTGGGTTACTGGTGCTGGAAAATTCTGATTTTCAGCGGCAGTTCTCACTTCTGGGAAATTTTTCGTGAGGTTTCACATCTTTAAAATTATGGGAATTTTTTTTATCAACAGATCTATGTCTCATATGACTGCATGTTTAATTTCGTAATTTTATTCGTCATGATTAAATTATTAAAAATCATAACATGTGGCTGCTGCAGATCTGGAAACTGTTTTCCAGAATTGCAGAAGCTGAAACATGTAACAGTTTAGGCTAATTTATGAAAATAATATTCCATCACTAGATTTTATAATGAAATTTCAATCTTTCTTCTGTCGTTAAAATCTGGAACCACGATCTTTGGGAATGTAAAATAAAAGATATGAATTTTGGAACTTCTGTCTTCAAATCTGGAATTTTCTAGACAGGTTAGATGTTCTCGGAAATAAAACGCTTTTAAAATAGTTTTAGGCGTCCAAAAATTATGAATTTTAATTATATGCTTTTTGAATGTGTTTAGTGTAATTAGAAAAAGAAACGGATTATTTCAAGTACTAGAGAATATTTTATGAAATTCCTAAATGGTGAAGGTCTATTTTGGTAAATGCTGGACAATTTTGTTACTTTGGTGAAATGTCAATAATATTCTGACTTGATTTTCGCTGGTGCTGATTTTTTTGACATTTTGTATGCAATGCTATGCATGTTCACAGTGCCTCTGTAAATTTTCACGGTTTTCGGACATGTGTATAGCTTATTAAAAATCAGCATGTGCAGGATACTCATGTTATGTATAGGATATGTATGAGTATTGAGCTAGTACAAGTGCCTATAATTTAAGAATGATTGGGATTATATTTAGGCTAATGCTAAGTTAAATGCATGTACCTTACAACCCTCTTACATGAATAGTAAATAGTTACTATTCATGTGAGAGGGTTGTAATGTACATGCATGTAACTTTGGATCCTTATATTTATGGTGTGTTTATTTCTTGGAATAAGGAATGAGAATAGAGGAATGAGAATCAAAACTATGTTTACTTAACAAAATGTAATTTGAGAATAGGAATAAAATGTGTGGGTCCCACACAATTTGGGAATAAAATGTGTGAAATAGAAATCCCATTCCCATGGAGGATTGGGAATGGAAATGTGAGAATGAAAATGAAATATAAATTTACTTTTCTATCCTTATAATTTTTTCATATTTCATAAATTACCCTTATTCAAATCACAAATAATTTTATTATTTTAAATGTCATTAATAATAATAATAATATTATTAAATTTTATTAACTTTATTATTATAGTTATTAATAATAATAATAATAATTATTATTAATATTATCATTATTAAAAATAAAAATAATGATAAAAATAATAATTAATAAAAATAATTAATTTATCATTATTAACAATATTATCATTATTGTTGTTATTATTATTATTATATTATTATTAATAAAAATAATAATAACAATAATTAATAATAACGAAAATAATAAAGTTAATAAAATTTAATAATAATAATAATAATTTAATTTTTATTATTTAGATACATGTATAAATATTATTATAAAAATGATATTAATTAAAATAATAATAATAATAATAAGTGTTAATAATGATAATATTAATAAAAATAAAAATAAAAATAATTAATAGTAACTAAAATAATAAAGTTAATAAAATTTAATAATAATAATAATAAGTGTTAATAATGATAATATTAATAAAAATAATATTAACAATAATTAATAGTAACTAAAATAATAAAATTAATAAAATTTAATAATAATAATAATAATAAATGTTAATAATGATAATATTAAAAAAATAATAATAAAGTTAATAAAATTTAATAATAATATTATTATTAAATTTTATTAACTTTATTATTTTAGTTATTATTAATTATTGTTAATATTATTTTTATTATTAATAATAATAACAACAACAACAATAATAATAATAATATTGTCAATAATGATAAATTAATTATTTTTATTAATTATTAATACTATGGGTATTTTAGTAAATTGATTTTCATTCCCATTTATTTTACCAAATAAACACATCAATGACATTCCAGCACATTCCCATTCCCATTTATTTTTGCCAAGTTAAAATTGAAATCTCATTTCCATTCCTCATTCTTATTCCAGCTCATTCCCATTCCTTATTCTCATTCCAGTTTATTTCTATTCCCAGCCCATTCTCATTCCACCCTATTCCCATTCCCATTCCCATGAAGTAAATGCACCATAAATGCCGAAAGATGTACTATACTGACCCATGTAATAAATAAACAACTAATTAAAACTTTTTTTAATTAATATTAGGCCCAATCTTATTTATTTATTCTCTGCACTAATGTTCTTTCTAATCTTATCAGTTGAGCAATCGACCAAAAATTACTTTGGAGAGTTGGTTTTAATTGGAATGACTTATCATCTCTCATCTTCTCTTTGCAAATGACAGCCTCATTTTCTTACGAGCCACAGGTGAAGAATGCTCTCATCTAAAATCAATATTTGATTTGTACACAGCACGTTCGGCCAATTTTTTAATTTGGACAAATCTTCAATGTTTTTTAGCCCGAATGTGCCCCAGCACACCATTGATGAGATAAAAACCCTTTTCAACATTCAGGTGGTCTCCTCCCATGAACGGTATTTGGGGCTCCCTTCTATAGTTGGCTAAAATAAAACTGTTTTTTTTTTTTAACATACTCAAGAATAGAGTGTTGAGCAAATTAAACCACTGGAAGTCTCAATTGTTTTCTTGTGAAGGCAAGGAAGTGTTAATCAAGGCAGTGATTCAAGCAATCCCTTCTTATGTGATGAGTGTATTTAGATTACCTCAGGGACTGTGTGAGGATATTCAGCGGCTCATTAAAAGATTTTGGTGGGGCACCAACCATAAATCAAAAGGCATGCATTGGCTTTCATGGAAGAAGGAGGTTATTCACAAATCGTAATCTCTACTCATAAATTACGAACTGAAATACCTCAAAATCTTATTCAAATAATTTCACAAGTTCAAAAGTCTGACACTAAACAATCTCTCCAGAAACATAAAAATAATAAAAGTCTCAAACTTTAAATTACAAGTTCATAATAGAAATAAACTAAATGGAAAGATGAGTCTATTTCTCTTCTTATTCAAATGGCAAACGAAAACGGAAATTACTAACTCCAAAGCTAAGCGCACTTCTCAAAGGAACTTAATCTGCAAAAAGTAATGATGAGGGGTGAGCCGTCAACTCGGTAAGTAAAACCATTCCTAACACACTAGACCTATCGATACCTAAAATATTGCAAGCCTCCTTTTATTTAAAAAAAAACATATATATCATAATCCGTAATTTCATAAAATATCATATCACGATAAAGTAACATAAACTCATAGTAATTCAGAATATCAAATGCATAGTTACTTACGAAAGCAAATCATATATCGCATTCACAGAAAACAAAAGATTAGCTCATGTCACATAGTGTTACCTATAGTCTCGATGACCCGGTCCAGACAGAATCAGAATATCGTGTGCACATTCAGAACAGAAACCCAATACTAGTCCAGACAGATATATCGTATATTACGATCAAAATCAAAATCAGAATAACCATGGACAAGGAGCCAAAACATTAGGAATCCCATACAATTATTAATAACTGAAATCATACATGAGTACAAAACATTCGTATCAGATTTATGAAGTTCATAAAAATAATTTAGGCTTGCAACCTATTTTACAGATAAAATCATAAAACGTAGTCATGTAACAAAATAACTTACATATTTAAAAACCATTTATAAAATACTTTGTTAAAAAGAATTTAGGTTTGAAAACATTCTTTCATAAACTGATTTTGTTACGAAAATCATTTAATTTTCTAAATAGTGTAAAAATATTTATACTTATAATAATATCAAAGTACTTATATATATCCAGTATACTAGAAATGAAGTTACTTACCTCGACAAAAGAATTCGAACTACACACCTCTAAGCCTCTAAGAGCCTTAAACACTTTCAATACGTTAAACAAATACAAAATAAAACTATCAATAACTCACTCTAAGAATCTGCTCTTCTAATGTATTCCCGAACAGGTCTGATTCTCAGAATTTTAACTCTTAATCTAAAACTCAGAATGATATAATATTCTATGGGACTATTCTGGACATCCATGAGTACCCCATGTAACATTTTCGAGAGGATAGGATATCAAAAAAAATTTCAAAACTATTTATTTCTCAAGCAATTCGAAACTGCTTTCACATAACCCTTTACCAAACGGAACGGGTTCTGGGATTTTCATAAAATAAAATACTAATCTGAAAATTATGAAATTTAAACTGGGAATACTAGACATATATATATAATTCCATATAAAAATTCATAATTTTCCGAGTTCATTTGGTGGTGAAAATAATTTCGTGAATCCGATCGTAATGCTGGAATCGCAGTTTTCCAGTGCAGTGGTTTCTATTTCGAAAATACATATAAAATTGAAAACGAACCCGAATTTAACTAAATAAAATTTATTCAGGAAGCCCTACATGTCTAGTTTCCAGAAATATAAGTCTCTTAAGAAAAATCGTTTCGAAAGTATAGGTTAAATTTCGAGAAACTCACGCTGTCCAGAATCATCCTGTGTGCTTAATGTGCCAAGGGTTGATTGAACAAACTCATAATAAATCAAAATCCTAAACGAAGCCTAAACACGTTGTAAATCATGCATTATGATCTATAATAATATAGAATCATACCAATATAAACCCTAGATAGAGTGATTGGAAATCTAGTAGGGGGATAAGGAAAGTAAACTTACCAATTTCTTAAATTCTCTCCTAAACAAAAGTTGGAAGCCTAGGGTTTCGGTAAGAGCGTAAAGAGCAGCAGAGAAGGAAAAGAATGTCGTTGAATTAGGGTTATAGAATTGGAAACATATGAATTTATAGGGAGCCTTAAGAAGCCCTAATAACTTTGGAAAAATAATCCTTTTTGAAAAATTCTCTCATAAATAACCCCTATTTATGACTTAAAAATGCCCATTAAATAAGGATTATAAAGTCACGCATAATTCTTTAATGAAAGCCTAATTTTAATAATTTAATATTATGGAAATTTGTGGCGTTACATTTAAGGTTAGAGATAATATTAATAAGGATATTTTTATGATGATTATAGGACGTGGGTGAGCTCGTTTGTTTGTTCTTGAGGTGTTGAATTGATTGCTGCGGATCGAAGTAAGTAGATTCATGCATGATGTGCTTTATAATAAATACAATTTATGTTATAAGAATTATATTTAAATGAAAATTTTTACAAAACTGATTTCTAAAATATTTAAATGAATTTTTTAAAATAAAAACAATTTTAAATGAATTTACAAAAATGTATTTTAAAATGATTTTTTTTAAGAAACTAGTTTTCTTAAACAAAATGTTTTCTTAAAGAATTTTCTAAAAGAATTAAATAATCAAAGAAAGGTTCTTAAATGTTTTAGTAGACTTTAAATGCTATTTATGAAAGGATGTAAGGTGAATTCAAAAATAGTTTTGGCTCATAGTCCGTAGTAATATATATGATGCTAATGTTGTGATGCTATGGCTAGCTGGCTGGTATGATGATGATCTTTTGCAAAATGATGTTATGAATAGTGCGGGTATAGTATCCTAAATGATGAATGATGATGACTACGAGGCATGAGCTACCAAATGTTTATGTTTTAATGTTTTTAATGCTTTTACATGAATCCATCCTTATGATAAATGGGGTTGTTATTATAAGATATTATAAAATGTTTAAAGGTATAATGACAAAGGTTTTCAAACATTGTTCATGTATTTGTTTATCGAGTTGACGGCTCACCTTTCATCTCCAATATTTTGCAGATTGATTAGAGATGTGACTTGGGAACTTAGATGAAGATTTTTTTTTTTAAAGTGGATCTTTGGAGTTGCTTTAAAGATTAAATTTGGTTAGACTTTTTATTTTGTATTAGAGACTTTTCTTTGGAGACTTTATTTAAGATGTTTTATGTAAAGATTTAGTTGGAGTATGAATAATGATTGTTTATCTTGAGGTTTATTAATAAGAATAAATGATGTGAGGTTTCATTCCAATTTTACCCTTGTGCTTTCATGGGTAAATATTTGGGGTGTTACAATAAAAAAAATTAAAAATAAGATATTTTTCTTATACTTTTTGTTAGTTTTAACATTTTACTAATAATAAATATATATTTTATGTTCCCAAAATTAATTATCAAGAAAATAACTCATTTACCCTTCTTTTCCTTTAAATTTTATGTGTCATAGGAGCTTTCAGATGTTATCAAAATAATAAAAAATAAATGGTATATATTGATTTTAGTAGAGAGAAAAATAACAACCTTAAGTAAATGTTTTTTTTTAAACTCCTTTAATTTTCTAAGCAAAAATTTTAAGTAAATCATAGCATTTCAAAAGTGCCTTAAATTCAACATGTATCTTTTATTCTTTAGTCTTTTTATTTTAAGTAAGTGTTCGATAATCTTTTTATTTTTTCAAATGTTTGTTGAATAATTTTTCAGTTGGTTTTAATTAATATGTTGCAGTCAGTACCACTATATCTCTCAGAAATGGCACCACCAAAATACAGAGGAACATTCAACATTGGCTTTCAATTATGTGCTGCCATTGGAGGTCTATCCGCTAATCTTCTCAATTACGGCACCCAAAAGATCAGGGGCGGTTGGGGCTGGAGAATCTCCCTGGCAATGGCTGCGGCCCCTGCCTCAATACTAACAATAGGTGCAATTTTCTTGCCAGAAACACCCAACAGCATAATCCAGCGCAGCAATGACCACCAAAAGGCTCAAAAGATGCTGCAGCGTGGTCGTGGCGTAGCTGACGTTGAAGCAGAACTCAATGATCTCATCAGAGCAAGCTCCATTTCAAAATCTATTACTCACCCATTAAGAATATCATACAAAGAAAATACAGGGCCCAGCCAGTAATGGCAATACTGGTACCATTTTTCCAACAAGTGACAGGAATCAATATTATTGGGTTATATTCTCCAGTACTGTTCAGGACACTTAAACTAGGTGAAAGTACATCACTACTATTGTCTGCAGTAGTGGCTGGCGGTATGGGTACAGTTTTAGCAATCGTATCAATGATTCTGGTCGACAAATTTGGCAGGAAAGTATTATTTTTAGTTGGGGGTATGCAGATGCTTGTGTCACAAGTAATTATTGGATCAATCATGGCGGCTCAACTTGGTGATCACGGTGGATTCAGCGAAGGCCATGCTTACTTAATTTTAGCTCTAGTTTGTCTATACTCATCGGGTTATTGTTATTCATGGGGACCATTGGCATGGTTGGTTCCGAGTGAATTTTTTCACTGGAAATTAGATCAGCAGGGCGAAGTATTACTGTTGCAGTTAACTTTGTGTCCACTTTCTTGAGTGTACAAACGTTCTTACCCATCCTTTGCCATTTTAAGGCAGGGATTTTCTTCTTATTTGGAGGGTTGGTGCTGATTATGACTACATTCGTGCATTTCTTCTTGCCAGAGACTAAAAATGTGCCAATTGAGCAGATGGTAAAGTTTGGAGAGAGCCTTGGTTTTGGATGAAAATTGTTGAGGATGTGGGAGAAGAAAGTAAGAAGATTCAACAAGCACTGTGATGCGAATTGCTCCTCTAAATGAATCTAAAAGTTTCCTTTTAGTAAACTCTTTCTTTTCAAATTAGTGCGATTTAGAAATATGAGTGTTGGGAAAAAAAAAAATGATGAGGTGGTAAATTTGTTTAATAATTTATACCCAGAAATAAAAGTCGATTGGTCCGGCTTGATTGTTTTTACTTATTGTCGGATAGTGAAGCTAATTAAGATTCCATGGTCTCACATTAATTCTTCAGGATTCAACTGCCCCACACACTGCCATGTTTGATCAAACGGTGATATTTATTCAAGAGAGACACAGCTCTTTTCGACCATTCACTAAATCATCAATCTTGAGCATACACACAACTCTCTCTTCTCTTCTTTCTCTTGATTTGAGTGCTGATCAGTTTCCACGATCGGACAGCAGCAGATATGGCAGCAGGCTTAGCAATAACTAGTGAAGATGGGCAATATTACAATGGAAAAGTGACTCCATTTGTTGTCTTGTCTTGTATTGTTGCTGCCACCGGTGGGCTTATTTTCGGCTATGATATTGGAATTTCAGGTTTTTTTCCGGCTCACATCTCCTTTAGATATAATTCATCAGGCCATGATGGGTCTAAATCCTCCAATTATCTTTAATCTTCTCCGTTCTCTCCAGCCGATCAGTGACCTTGGATTGAGCTGCCTTGCAGAGTGCCTTAGAAAATCAGTAGAAACTTATAATTAAAATCAGCTAAATTAAACATAGCTGCCCAATATATATGAATGTTTATCAAACAACTTAATTGTCAAGTAAAAATTACTGTTAATTTATCGACAGTTTAGTTGTAGTAATTGTAAATTTAGGAGAATCATTGCAGTCATAAACATACCTTAATTATATCTGCTATTGTTTTGAGACACACAATTATAAACTGATTCTAGTAAAAAAATTTATTTCTGAAAAAAAAATATGGGATTCAGCTGGTTACCAGTTACTAGCTGCAAAATAGCAAAAATTTACAAATATACAAAGACACAAGTGTGCTGATGTAGTGTTAACTTGCAAAAATCAATAAAATGCTGATATTTTAGGATAAGGATTTAGTGTTAGCTTGTGTTGAGCGCATATTCTAACGTGCCTTTCAATAAACTCCTAATCTGTGCTGAAAACTGAATCAACGGTTAGAATTTATCTAGCATTAATCTCATCTGAATCTAAACACCAACTCAGCTGAGCATCTAATCCGTGCACAATATGATATTTCTTTTAAGTAGGAGACAACGAATCCTTCGTTGGCGTCACATGGTGTGCTTGGCATGATATTGGTGGATTTGACGATAAATGCAATGATCAATAGATGCCGAATAGGTGGCGTGGACCCATTTTAATGCAACTCTTAAGGTGACCCGAAACAAGACGACTGTTCTTTATATTAGGAACATTTACATTTCAAAGGCCCCCAAGAACTGATTTTTGTTCGTGTTTTTATCACGTCAGTCTTCGCTTTTGTAATTAGTAATAAATAAACCAAACGTTTTAAAAATATAGCACTTAAGACCTTTCGAATTATATTTTAATTCCTTGACCATGTGTTACGGTTAAGTAACATAGTCACAGAAACCAATTTAAATTTTCAAGCGAAATTTATTCATTCAATTTTTTTTTTTGAAGATGAAATTTAAAATATTTACTTGCGAATATGTATGTTAAGGTGGAGTGACGTCAATGGAGCCATTTATAAAGAAGTTCTTCCCAGGAGTGTACACAAAGATGAGAGAAGACACCAAAGTTAGCAACTACTGCAAGTTTGACAGCCAGCTATTAACCACCTTCACCTCCTCTCTGTACATTGCTGGCCTTATAGCTTCCTTATTTGCCTCCTCAGTCACCAGAGCCTTCGGCCGCAAAGCATCAATTCTTGTCGGCGGCACAGCTTTTCTTGCTGGTTCAGCCCTCGGAGGAGCCGCATTTAACATTTACATGCTGATATTTGGGCGTGTATTGCTTGGTGTTGGCATTGGTTTTTCAAACCAAGTAAGTGTTTGATTATTATTATTATTATTATTATTATTATTATTTGGTTTGTTAGTTTTAATTTGTTGGTTGTAGTCAGTGCCACTATATCTCTCAGAAATGGCACCACCAAAACACAGAGGAGCATTCAACATTGGCTTTCATTTATGTATTGCCATTGGTGTTTTATCCGCTAATCTTCTCAACTACGGCACCCAAAAGATCAAGGGCGGTTGGGGCTGGAGAGTATCCCTAGCAATGGCTGCAGCCCCTGCTTCAATACTAACAGTAGGCGCACTTTTCATGCCAGAAACACCAAACAGCATAATCCAGCGCAGCAATGACCACCGAAAAGCTCAAAGGATGCTGCAGCGTGTGCGCGGCACAGCTGATGTTGAAGCAGAACTCAATGATCTTATTAAAGCAAGCTCCATCTCAAAAACCATCGACCGCCCATTTAAGAAAATCATACAAAGGAAATACAGGCCGCAGCTAGTAATGGGAATACTGATACCATTTTTCCAGCAAGTGACAGGAATCAATATCATTGGGTTATACGCTCCTGTACTACTCAGGACACTTAAACTAGGTGAAAGTGCATCACTACTCATGACCGCAGTCGTGACTGGTGGTATAGGTACAGTTGTAACAATCATATCAATGATTCTAGTCGATAAACTTGGCAGGAAAATATTGTTTTTAGTTGGGGGTATGCAGATGCTTGTTTCACAAGTAACTATTGGTTCAATCATGGCTGCTGAGCTTGGTGATCATGGGGGATTCAGCGTAGGCTATGCTTACTTGATTTTAGTCCTGGTATGTGTATTGTCAGCCGGGTTTACATATTCATGGGGGGCATTGACCTGGTTGGTTCCGAGCGAAATTTTTCCATTGGAGATTAGATCAGCAGGGCAAAGTATTACCGTTGCAGTTAGCTTTGTGCTTATTTTCTTCACTGCACAAACATTTTTAGCGATGCTTTGCCATTTTAAGGCAGGGATTTTCTTCTTCTTTGGAGGATTGGTGCTGATTATGACTACATTTATGCAATTATTTCTGCCAGAGACTAAGAATGTGCCGATTGAGCAAATGGATAAAATCTGGAGACAACATTGGTTTTGGAAGAAATATGTGAGTGAGGTGGATGAAGAGGGTAAGATGTAAAAGGCCTGATTTGTCCCCAAGGACTTGATCGAGTTAGTAACAGTACGAAGCTTGCAGCTGCTGATCATCCGAATTCGATCCTTGAAGGTAATAAGGGGGGAAAATAAAAAAATTATTTAAAAAAAAAAAGAAAAAAGGCTTGATTTCTATTTAATTTTGCCTGCAATTTTCAAACTTTCAATATTTGTGTCTGCGTTTTATTTGACTACTAAGCCGATCAAAATCCTTTAATTGAGAAAAGCTGCCAAGTCCATCAAAATCTATAGACATGTAATGGTTAAACGCGTTGAATAACAGCCCACTTGAAGTAAATAACACTTGAAGCAAATAATCACTTTCCTTTTAGCAAAAAATATTTTAATAACAAAAAAAATTATTTTTTTGAATGTCGTTTTGAGGGAGCATTGATTTATTTAAAAGAATTTTGTGGGCAAAGTGTATGGGCATGGCAACATGGAAGAGAAATGATATTCATTTTAACGAAATGGGATCTTAGTTAAAAGATAAAAATAAATACATATATATTTAAATATTTTATTTTATTTTTGTTTTTCAATAAAGTATGTATATATATATACACACACTTTTAATTTGATCTTTATTTTAATAAAATGAAGATTTTTCACCTGGACCTACATGTAATTAGATCAATAAAGGGATAAAAAAGGTCCTCTTTGACTTGATGACTAAATGTTTGGTAGGACTCAGCAGTTTAATGATGCGTTTCGGATTAAGATGCTGTGGCTGCTGTGAAAAAAACTATAACTATGAAACAAAAATTAAAAATATATAGTAAATATAAATTCTAAATAATAATTTTGACAAAATTATTAAAGATATAATAGATTCTCTATTATACAAGTGAAAAATCATATCAACATATTTTTAAAACTACAGCTGTTAGTAATTATCAAACACTTTACTGCTGTAACTTTTAAGTTACAGCCGTCTAACCTTAATTCTAAACGCACATTTCCTTTGATAATTGGCCGCTGACTCTTTATCAAAGCAGTTGTGAATTACATGTAGCACCTCACATTAATTAGTGTTCAATAGTCAACAACCACAAACCCCGCTTACGGCTATGATGATTACTAAGTCCTAATGCTGCTAGAAAAGAATGTGGATAACATTCTAAATTCTTTATCCTAAATTATATCTTAAATAATATATTATTTATTAATTGATTAATAATTTTTTACAAGATTCAAATAAATTTATTTTATTATTTTTACTGACTAATTAATTAATGTCACATCATTTGAGATAATTCTTTTAATATACAAGTTTTAAAATGCACAGCACTACTTAATAAAATTGAAGGTTGAAAGAGTGTGGATAGAGATAACAGTACATGGGAAGAGTTTATATGATAATTAATTATTTTTCAATTAGTACAGTAACTCTGGTCGGATATGAAGTTATTTCTTGCTGTTAAAACCTGTTGTTTAGTTTCTCATGATAATACTGTTGTCTATGCCTACAAGTCAAGAAAGACTGCACGCAGCTACTTTTAAACCTCCACTATCTGCAATCTTGATCACAAATTAACGACACTTTTAACTATTTTCACTCTCCTTTCTCTCTTGGTGTGAGTGCTGATTAGTTTTGAAGATAAAGCAGTAGCCAATATGGCAGCAGGCTTAGCAATAACTAGTGAAAGTGGGCAGTATTATAACGGGAAGATGACTGTATTTGTTGTCTTGTCTTGAATTGTTGCTGCCACCGGTGATCACGGGGGATTCAGCCAAGGCTATGCTTACTTAATTTTAGTCCTGGTATGTGTATATTCAGCCGGGTTTTCATATTCATGGGGGCCATTGGCATGGTTGGTTCCGAGCGAAATTTTTCCATTGGAGATTAGATCAGCAGGGCAAAGCATTACCGTTGCAGTTACCCTTGTGTTTATTTTCTTCAGTGCGCAAACACTTTTAGCGATCCTTTGCCATTTTAAGGCAGGGATCTTCTTCTTCTTTGGAGGATGGGTAATAGTGATGACTACATTTATGCACTTCTTTTTGCCAGAGACTAAGAATGTGCCGATTGAGCAGATGGATAAAATCTGGAGACAACATTGGTTTTGGAAGAAATATGTGGGTGACGTGGATGAAGAGGGTAAGATGTAAAAGGTCTAATTTGCCTCCAAGGGTTGGTAACAGCATGAAACTTATAGTTGCTGATCATCCGAATTCGATTCTGGGGATAGTAAGGGGGGAAAATAAAAAAATTATTTAATCTTTACCTACCCCTTACTTTATTTTTTATTTAAAAAAAAAAAACTTTATTTCTACTCAATTTTGCCTGCAAGTTTCAAACTTTCAATATTTGTGCTCTGCGTTTTATTTGACTTATCAATTCGCTGTAATTCTTTTGTCGGAGATTCTTTTATGCTGTGTTTAAATAGAAGCACTACTGAGCCCATCAAAATCATTTACTTGAGAAAAGCTGCCAAGTCCATCAAAATCTATAGACATGCAATGGTTAAACTCGTTGAATAACAGCCCACATAAAGTAAATAACACTTGAAGGAAATAATCACTTTTCTTTTTACAAAAATATATTTTAATAACAAAAAATTTGTTTTTTTTTTTAAATGGCGCTTTGAGGGAGCATTGATTTATTTAAAAGAAATTTGTGGGGAAACTGGATGAGCATGGCAACATGGAAGAGAAATTATTTTCATTTTCACGAAATGAGTACTAGATTAAAGGATAAAAATAAACACATATATACTTATATATTTTATTTATTTTTGTTATTTAACAGATTATACTTTATACACACAGACACTTTTAATTTGATCCTGAAGATTTTTCTTCAGGACCTCCATGTATTTAGATCGGTAAAGGTCAAAAAAAAAAAAAAAGTCTTCTTTGACTTGCTGACTAAATGCTTGGTAGGACTCAGCACAGCAGTTTTTCTTGGTAATCGGCCACTGACTCTTTATCAAAGCAGTTGTGAATTACACGTAGCACCTTACATTAATTAGTCTTCAATAGTCAACAACCACAACCCCACTTACAGCCATGATGATTACAAGGCCATTATGCTGCTAGAAAATAATAATAATAAATATCATAAATTTTTTTATCTCAAATTTTATTTTAAATAATATATTATTAATTAATTAATTAATTATTTTTTATAAAATTTAAGTGAATTAATTTTATTATTTTTATCAATTAATTAATGATTATTACATCATTTAAGATAATTTTTTAAAATAAAAATTTTAAAATGTGTATAAAAAAATGTTAAAATTGAAAGCTGAGAGAGTGCTAACAAAAATAACAGTAGTTTATATGATAATTAATTATTTTTCAAATAATACAGTAACTCTGGTCGAATATATTTTTTTTTTTCTTTTGAGAAGAACTCTGGTCGGATATTAAGTTGTTTCTTGCTGTTAAAATTTTTTGTTTAGTTTCTCACGATAATGCTGTTGTCTATGCTTATGAGTCAAGAAAGACTGCACGCGGCTACTTATAAACCTTCACTATCTGCAATCTTGATCACAAACGACACTTTTACTTTTTTTCACTCTCTCCTTTCTCTCTTGCTGTGAGTGCTGATTAGTTTTGAAGATAAAGCAGCAGCCAATATGGCAGCAGGCGTAGCAATAGCCAGTGAAGGTGGCCAGTATTATAACGGGAAGATGACTGTATTTGTTGTCTTGTCTTGTATTGTTGCTGCCACCGGTGGGCTTATTTTCGGCTACGATATTGGAATTTCAGGTTTTTTTTCCCCCTTTTTCTGCTTATATATATCTCCTTCATGATTTACATATAACTCATCAAGCCCCTGATGGTTTAAAACCTCTAGGTATCTTTATTCCCCAGCCCATCAAAGACCTTGAATTGGGGTTAGCTGACAGGGTTCCTTACAAAATCAGTAGAAACTTATTGCAATCTTAATTACCTTATAGCTGCGAGTAAAAATAAAATGTTTACCAAACTCTTTAGTTATTTTTTGGAGATGAAATTTAAACTACTTACTTGTGAATTTGTATGTTCTTAAGGTGGTGTGACATCAATGGAGCCATTTTTGAAGAAGTTCTTCCCAGAAGTGTACAGAAAGATGAAAGAAACCAAGATAAGCAATTATTGCAAGTTTGACAGCCAACTATTAGCCGCGTTCACGTCCTCTCTGTACATTTCTGGCCTCATAGCTTCCTTATTTGCCTCCACAGTCACCAGAGCCTTCGGCCGCAAGGCATCAATCCTGGTCGGCGGCACAGCATTTCTTGCTGGTTCAGCCATAGGGGGCGCTGCATTAAACATTTACATGCTGATAGTTGGGCGTGTGCTGCTAGGTGTTGGGATTGGTTTTACAAACCAAGTAAGTGTTTCACTATTTTTCTTTTCAAACTGTTTGATTTGTTGAACAATTTTCAATTAGTTTTAATTCTGTTGTTTGCAGTCAGTGCCGCTATATCTCTCAGAAATGGCACCACCAAAACACAGAGGAGCATTCACCATTGGCTTCCAAGTATGTGTTGCCATTGGTGTCCTATCCGCTAATCTTCTCAATTACGGCACCCAAAAGATCAAGGGCGGTTGGGGCTGGAGAATCTCCCTAGCAATGGCTGCAGCCCCCGCTTCAATACTAACAATAGGCTCACTTTTCTTGCCAGAAACACCCAACAGCATAATCCAGCGCACCAATGACCACCAAAAGGCTGAAAAGATCCTGCAGAGTGTGCGTGGCACAGATGACGTTCAAGCAGAACTTGATGATCTCATCAGAGCAAGCACTGTTTCAAAAAACATTAACCACCCATTTAAGAAAATCATACATAGAAAATACAGACCTCAGCTAGTAATGGCAATACTGATACCATTTTTTCAACAAGTGACAGGAGTCAATGTCATTTCATTCTATGCTCCTGTACTCTTTAGGACCATTAAGCTAAGCGAAAGTACATCATTACTGATGTCTGCACTTGTCACTGGTGGTATAGGTACAGTTTCAACAATCTTGCCAATGATTCTAGCAGATAAACTTGGCAGGAAAGTGTTGTTTCTACTTGGGGGAATACAGATGCTTGTGTCACAAGTAATTATTGGATCAATCATGGCAGCTCAACTTGGTGATCACGGAGGATTCAGCATAGGCTATGCTTACTTAATTTTAGTTTTAATTTGCATATACAAAGCTGGGTTTGCTTTTTCATGGGGGCCATTGGGATGGTTGGTTCCAAGTGAAATTTTTCCATTGGAGATTAGATCAGCAGGGCAAAGCATTACTGTCGCAGTTGGTCTTTTGTTTACTTCCTTAGTTGCTCAAACATTTTTAGCCATGCTTTGCCATTTTAAGGCGGGGGTTTTCTTCTTCTTTGGAGGATGGCTGACAGTGATGACTACATTTGTGCACTTTTTTCTGCCTGAGACTAAAAATGTTCCAATTGAGCTGATGGATAAAGTTTGGAGAGAGCATTGGTTTTGGAGGAAAATTGTTGATGATGTAGGGGAAGAAAGTAAGTTACAAGGAGCGGTATGATACAAATGTTAATGAAGGTTTGGAAGTATTTACAAGGGATTAGCTAAATTTTTAACAGTTGTGTATTTACTTCTAGTGTAGATGCCCCTGAAGCACTTTCAGAGAAAATCAGAAGCGACTGTTACGCCAACAGGTACTATAGTAGAGCTGCTTGAAATCCGAGAATAAAACGAAGAAAATGCAGAAAGAAACTTCTTTTTGAGACATAAATATGATCACTTTTGTACCAAATCTTGAGTTCTTCCATAATTCAGTAGTGTTAAAGTTGTTATGGTATTATTGGTATTATCTCGGAATGCTTCCCTATAAATTACGTGTGTCCTCTAGAGCCCTTCTTGAAGCCTTTATTTGATCCATCGTTGAGGACCCTTGAGCTGCCAATTTGAACCTGCACTCCCACAGACTTCTCAGTTCCCACCAATAATTATTCACTCTTTCAGCCATGATGCATTCTCAAAACGAATAAACAATGGTTTATCGAGAACACTTGTAAAAAAAATCCCTTTTATAAAAATATCTTAATTTTATTAAAATATTATAAAAGAAAATAAATACTTATTTGAATAGCGTGCAGAGGGAGCATTGGTTTTGTGGGGTAGTGGATGACTTGAGTTATTAATCTTAGCTTAATATGGCAAATATTTGCAGAGCAAACATCAGAGAAAAATGTTACCATTTCATTGATAATGCTTGGAAAATGAAATGGTGAATACAAAAGTTGTTTGTATATGCATACAAATTGGGCAAGCTGTAAGATAAGATCAGCTCACTAAATTCAGCCTCTGCTGGCACAAATCCAGCCGTCGACTATAATCTAGGATTCTCTCCAGTGCATATGCTGATTGCTGAGGCTGCTCTGTGCAGTTGTTTGGCCATGTCACTGTTGCCACTTCATCTGCTGACTTATTTTGCTTCACAGATACTGCGGCTTCCTCGGCATGTTAACTGTATTATTAAGTGTGTTTCTTGGTTAGTATGTGTTGATTCTTCACAGCTGCTAATTATCAGGATGGACATGGTATGATAAGGCATGATATTTATAAAGTAATTATTCAATCAAGAAATCTTTTATTTTAGTAAAGTGAAAAATAAATGAAAAAAAAGGAAAGAAAGGCAAGGACTATATACATTCAAAAATTAACTTCATTAAGTAGCAAGGCCTAGAAGCATATTCGCACGAAAAAAAAGAAAAAAATGACTTTATGTATATAGAGTCATTCGTGTATATAAAGTCTTTTTATAGTGTGGACAACCTTTTTTTTTTTTCATGCGAATATATTTTTAAAACATGCAGTTTAAGAGAGCTAATTTTTAATACTGTTCAATCACAGAGTTTTATATTTCATTAAAAAATAAGTTTGTTAAACCCCATAGTTTAAGCATATCCGCAATAAAAAAAAATGAAGACACGAGAATGATTGTGTAACACATGTATATATATTAGTAACATACTTGTGAGTCAAAGTCAGATTTGTCTTTTAGAAGTCCTTTCTTAATTTTTTTTAAAAATTTTTAACTTTGTAGTAAAAAATTATTAGACTTTAAGTTTTAATATTTATTCTATAAATTCTGTTATTTTGACTATTAATGGCAAATTTTGGGGCTTTAAGCAAAATCAAACAGACTGCACACCAACTTTGACTTGTCAATTCATCATAGTTGATTATTTTGTAAGAGATTCTGCACTTGAAAATCCGGTGATTCTACTCGACTTCGAAAGCTCAATAACTAAATATTTGGTAACACTCGCTATTTTAATCTTTTGATAAATAGCAAGTGACTCTTCTTCCAGAGTAGTACACAACACCTCGCTGATCCAATATATTATACTTATAATGGATTTCTTGAAGCACAACGTCTTAAATTTTCCAATGAGTTACTTAGCAGCTGCTATTTTTATCTTGACTCCATATGCTTTCACAATGATTAGTTCTTCAATATTCAACAACCCCACGCTTATATTGCCACGTGTTTTTATTTTCTTAATTTGTGTATTTATTTATCAAGGCACGTACATTAGTGGAATTGGAACCCGGACCTCGGCCCCAAAGCACACACTGCGATGTTGATCATAACTCCAAAGGCCATGCTTGACTCACGATGCTGATATTAGTGTTTACGGCTACAAGTCAAGAAAGACTGCAGCCACTTTCAAGCCTTCACCTTCTGCAATTAATCTTCAACACACACACACCGCTGTCTCTTTTCTCTTCTTTATATAAGTTGCTATGATCAGTACTGCTGATCAGTTTTGAAGATTCAGTTTAGCTATCCCCAGTCGATATGGCAGCAGGCTTTGCAATAACTAGTGAAGGTGGGCAGTATTACAATGGGAAGATGACTGTATTTGTTGTCTTGTCTTGCATTGTTGCTGCCACTGGAGGTCTTATTTTCGGTTATGATATTGGAATTTCAGGTTTGTTTATCCACTTAAACTGTATTTGTATATCTCTTTGTTCCTCAGCTCGAAATTTATTGATTGGTTAAATTCTCCAATTTCTTCTTGTCGCTCCATTCTATCTAGCCCATCACTGATCTTGGATTAACATATACATAGCTAGTGGAGTTTCTTAGAAAATCAATCAAACGTTTGAAAATCTTTATCATAGGTGCCAAGTAGTGGCGGATCTAGAAAAATAATTTATTGGGGGCTAAATTAAATTACAACAAAATGTAAAAACTGAAACTTGAATATACAAAATTTTTTATAACAAATTGACAATTGTTCTCTACACAATTTCATATTTTGAAAACGTTGTATAATAGATTCATTATCAACACTATTAAATACATCTTTTTCTGCATAAACAATCAAATTATTATTCATCCATTCATCTTTAATCCGATTCTGAAGTTCATTCTTCACAAATTTCATTACTGAAAATATTCTCTCTACTATGGTTGTAGAAATTGGAAGAACGGGGCTATTTGATAATTTAATATGAATTATTTAAAATTTTATTAATTTTCTTTTAAACAAAAAGGGGTAATTTTTTTTTTCAGTGAGGGCTTGAGTCCCTGTTGGCCCTACACTACATCCGCCTTTGGTGCCAAGTAAAAGTGCATGTTAATTATCAAATACTTTAACTGTCTAGTGAGTTACGATTAATATTTACTAATCACTTTAGTTTGCTTGCTTATAAAATTAAACTGAATTATAACAGTTAGAAACATATTTGAGTTTAACATACATGTCAAAATATAAAATAAACTGATCTATATATAATGCGTAAGTCCATCTTGTGAAATGCATATTTCAAGTAGGTACCAGTAACTAGCAGCAAAATAATAAAACGTTACAAACTTTCATGTACTATAAAGACAAAACTATTGTAGTAGAGTTCATGTTTTTTTTTTCCAATCATTTTGTAGCTAAGTAGTGGCAATTAACTTGCAGAAATTAATACGTAACTGCAAATCTCTTTGCTTGAGAATTATTAATTACAATCTTTCAAGGTATGTTATTAATTATACCATAGGAGTCAATGAATCCTTTGGTCTCACATGGCGTGCTTTGGCATGATAATTGATAACGACCGATTTGACGAAAAATGCTATGATTAGTAATAGATTGCCAATTAATTTGTGCCGACAGATTACGATGTGAAACTTTGTAATTTCAAAGCACCCAAAAGTTTTGATTTTTACTAGTCTTTCTCACGTGAGTCATTGTTTTTCATAATTAATACTTAATAAACCAAACGTTTCGAAAATATTATAGTTTAATCCTTTCTACTAACATTTTGCAGTCTCGAGTCTTGACCAAGCTTCTCTGTCAAGGTTAGTAAGAGCCGATTTAAATTTTCAAACGAAACTTCAAAATTTATTTGTGTATATCTATGTTAAGGTGGAGTGACATCAATGGAGCCATTTTTGAAGAAATTCTTCCCAGAAGTGTACAGAAAAATGAAAGAAGACACCAACATTAGCAATTACTGCAAGTTTGACAGCCAACTATTAACCACCTTCACGTCCTCTCTATACATTGCTGGCCTTATTGCCTCCTTATTTGCCTCCTCAGTCACCAGAGCCTTCGGCCGCAAGGCATCAATTCTTGTCGGCGGCACAGCATTTCTTGCTGGTTCAGCCCTCGGAGGCGCTGCATTTAACATTTACATGCTGATATTTGGGCGTGTGTTGCTTGGTGTTGGTATTGGTTTTGCAAACCAAGTAAGTGTTTGGTTATTTTATTTTTTCCAAACATTTGCTCAACAATTTTCAATTAGTTTTTATTTGTTGGTTGCAGTCAGTGCCGCTATATCTCTCAGAAATGGCACCACCGAAAAACAGAGGAGCGTTCAATATTGGCTTCCAAGTATGTGTTGCCATTGGTGTCCTATCTGCTAATCTTCTCAATTACGGCACCCAAAAGATCAAGGGCGGTTGGGGCTGGAGAATCTCCCTGGCAATGGCTGCTGCTCCTGCCTCAATATTAACAATAGGTGCACTTTTCCTGCCAGAAACACCCAACAGCATAATCCAGCGCAGCAATGACCACCAAAAGGCTGAAAGGATGCTACAGCGCGTGCGTGGCACAGCTGATGTTCAAGCAGAACTCGATGATCTCATCAGAGCAAGCTGCATTTCAAAAACCATCAACCACCCATTTAAGAAAATCATTGAAAGAAAATACAGGCCTCAGTTAGTAATGGCAATACTGATACCATTTTTCCAACAGGTGACAGGAATCAATGTCATTTCATTCTATGCTCCCGTACTCTTTAGGACCATCAAACTAAGTGAAAGTACATCACTACTAATGTCCGCAATTGTGACTGGCGGTGTAGGTACAGTTTCAACAATCTTATCAATGATTCTAGCCGATAGAATTGGCCGAAAAGTATTGTTTTTAGTTGGGGGAATACAGATGCTTGTTTCACAAGTAATGATTGGATCAATCATGGCAGCTCAACTTGGTGATCACGGAGGATTCAGCACAGGCTATGCTTACTTAATTTTGGTTCTAGTTTGTGTATATACTACTGGGTTTGCGTATTCATGGGGGCCACTGGGATGGTTGGTTCCAAGTGAAATTTTTCCACTAGAGATTAGATCAGCTGGGCAGAGCATTACTGTTGCAGTTGGTCTTTTGTTTACTTTCTTGGTTGCCCAAACATTTTTAGCCATGCTTTGCCATTTTAAGGCAGGGATTTTCTTCTTCTTTGGAGGATGGGTGGCATTTATGACGACATTTGTGCACTTCTTTTTACCAGAGACTCAAAATTTGCCAATTGAGCAGATGGATAAACTGTGGGGACAGCATTGGTTTTGGAGGAGAATAGTTGGGGAAGTAGTGGAAGACAGTAAGATACAAGAAGCACTATAATACTTGTAATGGATCCCAGGAAACAATAAACTCGTCACTTTTTTCCAAAAGCTGGCTAGCTGCTCTTTCTTCTTGCTCTGATAGTGAAGCCAAATAAAACTCCAAGCTCTGATATTAATTCTTCAAAATATTTGTAACAACCCCACATGGTACTATAATAATATTTTATTTCAGATCATAGTGTTGCATGTTGATCATATGGTGATGCTGATATTATTGTCTATGCCTACATAATTCAAGAGAGAGAGAGAGAGACATCCTTTTACTTAATTAGGCCTTCACTATCTGCAAAATTTTAAACACACTACTCTGTCTTCTCTTGTTGTCTTTCTCTTGCTGTGAGTGCTGATCATTTTTGAAGATTAAGCAGCAGCAGATATGGCAGTGGGCTTAGCACTTACTAGTGAAGGTGGTGGGCAATATTACAATGGGAAGATGACTCCATTTGTTGTCCTGTCATGTATTGTTGCTGCCACCGGAGGTCTTATTTTCGGCTATGATCTTGGAATTTCAGGTTTGTTTCTGCACGAATGTATCTCCTTAATGATATTTATACAGTCCAATTGGCTTGATCAATCTCGTTCCTCAAATCAGCTTGATTCTGTTCAATTCTAGCACCTATCAATGATCTCGGATTAAGCTATAGCTAGCGGACTTTCTTAGGCTCTCTATAGCACTCTTGTTGTCTAACGGCAGCTATAAAATGGCTGGCACATATTCATGACCATAGTTTGAGAAGTTCAGGTGATTCTACCATACAATTGTTTGATAAAATACCTATGTTATACCTATATTTTTGCCCAAATTATTGTTTAAAGTCATGTTTACAAAAAAAAAATAAAAAAGAAGAAAAAAATAACTTTTATTTCACAGCAGTTTTGACATAAAAATCACGGACAAGGATCCCCTCCTAGTGTATTTAATCATACCACCACAATTCCAAACAGAGCCTTAGATGTCTGATTTACTTTAGTTACAATTAAAAGTAGGGAGATTGTTTGTTTTCTCCCTAGTGAAGTCAATATATACTACTTATCTCTTTTATTATTTTCATTTAGTCAATAATTTCTGGTAGTGTAAATTTTTACATTGCCCTTATTTTTAAATATACTTTTATTTATATTTATTATAAATTAACCAAATCATATAAATGAAAATTAAAATAAAAAAAATTTAAGCACTAAAAAATATGAACTATATGTTTTGGTGTGAAAAAAAATTAAAAATAAGGTATTTTTCTTGTACTTTTTGTTAGTTTTAACATTTTTCTAATAATAAATATATATTTTATGTTTCCAAGATTAATTATCAAGAAAATAACCAATTCACCCTTCTTTTCCTTTAAATTTTATGTGTTAGATGAGATTTCAGATATTATGAATATAATAAAGAGTAAATGGCGTATATTGACTTCGGTAGAGAGAAAACTAACAACCTTCCTCAAAAGTAAATGTTTTTTTCTTTTAAACTCCTTTAATTTTCCAAGCAAAAATTTTAAGTAAATCATAGCATTTCAACCATGCCTTAAATTCAACATGTATCTTTTAAGACATAATAAAATGATGTACATTTTCATAGTGGTATAGACAAAATTAATGCAAATTTTCAACTACTAATCAATAATTAGTTACAAAATGACAAAAAAAAAATCCTAAACTCCAATGTAATTTGTGTATGTATGGTAGAAGAGTTGGTGAATTTTTTCACGACGGCGTTCTCAGCAGAGTTCTATCGCTCTATTTCTTGATATGTTTTTAAATACTGTAGGAGTCAACGAATCCCTTGGTATCACAAAGCTTGCTTGGCATGATATTGACGGATTTGAAAATGATTGCCAGGATCATTACTAGATTTCCAAGTGTTTGCTTTTGATGGGTTTCAAGGTTTACTTTTTCAGTAGTCCTGAGACGAAGGGAAAAATACAAAAACGTGCAACAAGTTGTTGCATGTCCATTTCTTAAAAATAGGATCACATAAACTTGAAAACATCAAGCTACTTTTTTTTTTTGAAGAGAAAACATCAAGCTACTTGTTTAACTAATTTTGGTGAATATAAAGTAAAAAAGAAACCCCCCGACAAAAAAAGAAAAGAAAAAAATAATGGATAGTTATGAAAAAATCGTGCATTTGAGTACAATTTTCCGCGGAATTTAAAATATTGACTTGTGAAGGCGGAGTGACATCGATGGAACCATTTCTGAAGAAATTCTTCCCAGAAGTGTACAGAAAGATGAGAGAAGACACCAAAGTTAGCAACTACTGCAAGTTTAACAGCCAGCTATTAACCACCTTCACCTCCTCTCCATACATTGCTGGCCTTATTGCTTCCTTATTTGCTTCCAAAGTCACCAGAGCCTTCGGCCGCAAAGCATCAATTCTTGTCGGCGGCATAGCTTTTCTTGCTGGTTCAGCCCTCGGAGGAGCTGCATTTAACATTTACATGCTGATATTTGGGCGTGCGTTGCTTGGAGTTGGCGTTGGTTTTGCAAACCAAGTAAGTGTTCGATAAATTTTCTCCAAATGTTCGAGCATTCTCATTTTAATTTCAATTTGTATTGGCTGCAGTCAGTGCCCTTGTATCTATCAGAAATGGCACCACCAAAACACAGAGGAGCATTCAACATTGGCTTCCAAGTATGTACTGCCATTGGAGTTCTAGCGGCTAATCTTCTTAACTACGGTACCCAAAAGATCAAGGGCGGCTGGGGCTGGAGAATCTCCCTTTCAATAGCTGCAGCCCCTGCTTCAATACTAACACTGGGTGCTCTGATCCTGCCAGAAACACCAAACAGCATAATCCAGCGTAGCAATGACCACGAAAAGGCTAAAAAAATGCTGCAACGTGTCCGTGGCACAGCTGACGTTCAAGCAGAACTTGATGATCTTATCAGCGCAAGCATTGCTTCAAGAACTGTCAAACACCCATTTAAGAAAATCATTCAAAGGAAATACAGGCCTCAGCTAGTAATGGCAATACTGATACCATTTTTCCAACAAGTGACAGGAATCAATGTCATTTCATTCTACGCTCCGGTACTCTTCAGGACTATTAAGCTAAGTGAAAGTACATCCCTACTCATGTCCGCAGTTGTGACTGGCGGGGTAAGCACCATAGCAACAATCACATCGATGATTCTAACCGATAAACTAGGCCGGAAAGTGTTATTTCTCGTTGGGGGAATACTAATGTTTGTGTCGCAAGTAATGATTGGATCAATCATGGCAGCTGAGCTTGGTGATCATGGTGGCATCAGCGAAGGCTATGCTTACTTAGTTTTAGCACTAGTATGTGTATACATAGCTGGGTTTGCGTCCTCTTGGGGGCCATTGGGATGGTTGGTTCCGAGTGAGATTTTTCCGTTGGAGATTAGATCAGCAGGGCAAAGTATTACTGTTGCAGTTAGATTTTTGTTTATTTTCTTGGTAGTTCAGAGCTTTTTAGCCATGCTTTGCCATTTGAAGGCAGGGACTTTTTTCTTTTTTGGAGGATGGGAGGTGGTGATGACTGTTTTTGTGCACTTTTTTTTGCCGGAGACTAAAAATGTGCCAATTGAGCAGATGCATAAAGTGTGGAGAGAGCATTGGTTTTGGAAGAGAATTGTTGGGGATGTGGTGGAAGAAATTAAGATAGAACAAGCTCTATGATACAACTATTAATGAAGATTTGTGCGATATTTTTGTACTGTTGTAAAAATAAAAAATTATGTATGATTTGAAAAAAGGAAATGGTTATTTAAATAAAAGTTGCTTAAATAAATTATTTAGATATTTAAATTTTGTTGCAAACCACTTTAGTTAATTAGTTGACACCTTGTCATCTCATTCTTAAAACTTAAGAGTTCGAGTCTTTTTAATATTGTAAGAACAAATTTTGTACTTCTTTAAAGGTGATATTTCTAGACTAGACTTCAATATTCTATGTCTGTTATACAATATCATATATTCCTTTTTTTATATTACTCAATTATGATATTTCGATCTTCCTAACACTCAAATCTTCGATTCTAAATACATGTACGAGTGCATATTAAATTAAAAAAAATTCATTTGTTAAATTCTTGTGGCATATTACACTTAAAGTCTCAAACAATTATTTTAAAAAAATTGTTAAGGCATGTTTGGAATTATTTTTGAAAGGTTTAAAAGTTATTTTGAAGAACTAAAAGTTAATTTCAGTATTTGGTGAATTTTTTTAGAAATCACTTTTGCTAAAATCACCTTATCCTAGAGCAGGATTTTGAATAATAGGGAAGGAGAGTATCTTTTCAAAATCTGATTTTGAGAATTACTTTTATATATAATATAATTTCATATATATCTTTATGTATATTATAAAAATCTAAAATTATCCTCATTAATTATGAAATAAAATCATAAACTTTAAAGATATTATTATTATTATTATTATTACCAATTATATTAAGATAACAAAATTAAAAATAAAATTAGAAACATAAAATATTTATTTTAGTTATCAAATATTATATATACCGAGTTAAAAATATTTTTATATATATGTTCATAAATGTGTAAATAAATTTTATTAAATATTATATTTAATTCAGTAATTTATATTTTTACAACAATTTAATAGTAATATAATGTACACTATTATTTTTTAAACTCATAACACTTTTAAAAATAAATTTTATTAAATATTTGACTAATTTTCTTAATATAATTAATTTAAAAGGTGTAATATTACTAAGCTGGTTCTTAATAATATTTTTTAAAAAACAACTTTTTGATAATAAACTATAATATTGAAGTAATAATAAAATCAAAGCATAATAATAAAATAAACTCCTCTCACGCGCTGTGTGGCAACGCGCAGGGCACTTCCAAATGGAGAGTCGTTATATCCGTTAGAAAAGTCCAGAACAAAATCAAAGCACGCACCAGTCGTTGTGTCCAAAAGGAACACCGACGTGGCGTCACTCTATTGGCAAATTTCGAATAACCAAATTGAAGACAGGCCTCACACAAACCAGCAAATCATTAATCACTTGCAATATTTTGAATTCCACCAAACGACTTTCCCCTTCTCTCTCTCGCTCTCTACGCAATAAACGACTCTCAAAACTTTCTCACTCCAAAATACAGAAAATAAGACTTGACTCTGCGTCGATCTCTCTTCAGCTAATACAACATACGACGAAGGTAAATACTAATAATTAAATTTTATTCATTTTTTTCCAACTACTGATTCTGCTGATTTTTAAACACTGAGTTTTTTTTTCTTCTTTCTTTTTGAATTACTTTGTTGTGATTTTATCTTTTATTCTTGTTCATTTCTCAGTTTATTCGATGCTCGAAATTATTTATTGCTGATCGTATATCGTTTTTTACTTTAATTTATTTTACTTCTTTATTTTTTTTATTATGCTTAAATTTTGAATTAGAAATTGTGTTTAGTTAAATTTGATCACGTGTTCATTTTGTGTGTTTGATTGCTCAAAAAATAAAATGATCAAGTGCTGCATAGAATTTAGCTGAAGTCTTGTAACAATTTTATATTACCAGTTGAGTTATCGAGTTTAGAAGCCTACTTATGGTGACTTTTGAAGAATATTATTCTGTGTATTTTTATTTACTCGTTTTCCTGTATATAAAGCCTGGTTTTGGTGTTTGTTGTCGGATCAATGCCGTCCGCCATCTCTCCGCCATGGCAGGAGAAGGCTAGTGATTTCTTTTCTTCCTCAGGTAACTTGATTGGTTCTTTAAACAATTAAAAGTTTACTTTTTAATTGCTTTTTTTTTTTTTTCATGATTGATTAAGCTGTTAATTCAGGGTCGAAGCTTAGACAAGCTGGACAATCGGTAGGCGAAGTTGCGAAGGATGCAAAAGGTAACGTTGCTGATGCGGCAGAACGTGTTGGCTCAGCTGTCAAAAGTCGATGGGCTCTTCTTCAGGAGCCATCGACAAAACATGCTGTGCAGGAACGTTTGATATCCGCTGCTGCTATAACTGGGATGTTTTTGAGGAGGGGATTGTCAGAGACAAAGGACAAGGTTGCTGTCGGGAAGATAAAAGTTGAAGAGGTAATCATGATAGAAAACAGTTTATGCATTACTGGCCTGTGATATGATACGATAAAGAATACTAAAAAGGAACAGAAAATGGCATTTAATATGTACCCTATAAATTTTCACAGCAGCCTTAAATTAGTTTGTTGATGAGTAAACGACAATGACTGAAACAGGTTGAAATTGTGAATTATTTCAGGCTGCAAAAAAAACTGCACAAAAAAGTAAGACTATTTTGACTGATATTGAACGATGGCAGAAGGTATAGTATTTTGAGTTACTGCTTTTGCCGCTTTCATGAAATGTCAGGTTCCCACATTCTTACCTATTTTTCCCCCTTGCAGGGAGTTGCAAGCACTGATGGTAAGTATTGTAAACTTTTCTTGCTAACCTTTTACTTTATATTTGGGGAATGTTCTTTTCTTTTCATCCCACCACTTTTTCAAGTATCTTATAAATTAGTTTTAGGTTTTTCTACTTTCACCTTTATATGGTGGGTAATTAAGTGAATTGCATTTGCATGGCTGCGGATAACAGTCTATTATTGGGAACTGATGTTCCTGCGTAGACCAAATCAGTATTATAGAATCTGATTCTATTCTCTTGTCTTTTTGCGATCCTTGTACTTATTAGAAGTATTTAATGTAGTGTAGGTGCATTTAATTGTTTCATAGTATATTTGCTGAGGGATAAATGATTGGAGTTCTGTGTAATGAATTTCATTGCCCAGCACAAACCACCCATAACTGCATCTGAAAGTGGTTTGTACTGGTCCGGCAAAGAACCTAGTAGTTCAGCAAATCAACTGTTTAGTTTAATCTACAACTTGCTGTTAGTTCTCCTAATCATTTTACCTCCACTAATTTTATCATTCTGCATCATATATGTCATCACTAATTTTCTTGCGGTATTTAGTCCCAAGTATTTTTATGTTGATTTCTGCACATTTTGATTTTCACTCATTTTCTTTCTCATTATGCCTGGGCGAAGTGTGATAAGAAAGTTACATAATGTCTGATATGCTTTTTTATTGATTCATCTCTCTAAATGTCTTATTTACTTTTATCCTCAGTATTTGGAGTCCCAATTGAGGTTATAGTACAACGACAACAATACGGCAAACCTGTTCCACATATATTGGTCAAATGTGCAGATTACCTCGTATTATCAGGTAACTCATATGAGAATTGAATGAATTAAATTGTCTTTCTTATATATGCATGATACATGATATACATAACATTTGGAGAGTAACTGTTTATTACGTTGACTTTTTAGGACTAAACTCACAGTTCTTGTTCAAAGCTGAGGGAGATAAAAAGGTCATTCAGCATTTGGTTTCTCTATACAATCAAGGTATCTCAGGCACTTTTTTCTTGGAATTTATTGCTTCTGAATAACATTATAAATTGCTATCTATCTCTTGTGTATTTCAGATCCCAATGCATCACTGCCAGAGGGTGTGAATCCAGTTGATGTTGCCGCTCTAGCCAAGTACTACCTTGCTAGTCTTCCTGAGCCCCTGACAACATTTGAGCTATATGATGAGATAAAAGGTGCCCGTTCTAGCATACATGCAATGAGAAACACGCTGAAGAAGCTTTCCAATGTGAACTTCATGACACTGGAATATGTTACTGCACTTTTGCTCCGTGTTAGCCAGAAGTCACTCCTTAACAAGGTAGGAAGTATCTCTGTCTTACTCTCTCTTGACTTCTGGTTCTCTGTGGGTTGGGAGCTGGTTGGCACATGCATTTGCTTATTCATTCTCCTCTGGTTTATTTGTCAGAACCAAATACAATTCCACATGTTACTTGAATAAGATTTTCACTATTTAAGTTGGGTCAGCCGCGTTTGTTGCGGCGAAATTTTCTTCTTATTTTAAGTTGCATTGTTTCTAATATGTACAAAAAATTGTTCACTTGTAGATAAATACTGATAATTAATGCTAAATGTGTGATAATGTTGTTAGCATTTAAATAATTACCTGGTAATTATTTCTAAACATGTGTTTACTTCTCTGCAGATGGATGCTAGAAGTCTTGCCATGGAAATGGCCCCTGTTATTATGTGGCAGAAGGGGCGAAAACCAGAGTTTTATCGGCAATATTGGAATCATGCATCCAGAAGCTCTTCGAAGAACATGGAACCAGCACCTCCTCATGGTGAATGGGACATGCTTGCTGGTGAGTGATATTATCCAATAAACATTATAACCTTTTTAATTTAGTTTAACTTAGACCAACCTGTGAATTTTTGCTTTTGATGCATTATCAAATTAGACAAATTGGTAAATTATTAGATTTTCCGACTTTCCATCATGACTAATGTCTATTGTAGTGGTCTCCTATATTGAAAAAAATATGTAACTATTTCGTCCAAAACTATTCTTTTTCAAAGGAAAAGCACTCCATCACAGCACTATAAACTACAGAACATCTTAACAGTTCACTGTTGCATGCATTAAATAGCTATGGCTGAAAAGAGTTGTTCGGGACTTTGTGTGGATATTAATTTAGACAAATATTACCATTCTAGCAAAAAAATAAAAAAATAGAAATAAAATAAAATTGGGACTGTTTTGAGTAAATATGTGTGACAAGATCAGAACTGGAAGCTAATGATATTTTTGACAAGCTCTATTTTCGTTTGAGAATGTATGTTGGTGAATGGAACTTCAAGCAGGCCAACCTCATTATATTGTCATATGGATAATACAAGATTGTTGTGTTTGTTTCTGAATTCTAATGCTTTTACTTATGAAGAATATTTCTTATCTTCACCCTTTTATGCCTTGAGAAATTACAGAAGAATCAAGCTCTTAACCCAAAAGATTTTCTGTGTAGATGATAAGTCCCTAGTTTTCTTTACATACAAAATATGACTGCAAAAGAAGATGCTATATGTAATAAAATATCCATTAGAGCCCAGAAAATGGACAAAGAATTTATAATTTCTTTAGGACCATAATGAATGACTCAATTGTGGTGAAAACTTGTATGCACTGATGAAGGGAGTTGATTGATAGATCCTTTAGAAGCGGGAGAAAAATGATATGCAGGAATGAAGAGCGGAGTGCAACTTTAATTAAAAGAATTAAAAGGAAAAGAAAACAAAATGGAGTTAACTGCTGCATTATTTTATTGTTGAGATTACTGAACCAGAGATATAGTTAAGTGGGGAAATGAATTGATCTTTTTGCTTCTTCCGCATGCAATTTAAAATTTCATTAGTAGGTTCTTTCTTATGTTGATTCGAAATAATTATCATGTGAAATAAGATCCGGTTGTATTCTCTATTCTTTCTTTTGGTGTAGATGAGAGTGAAGAAATGGATGCCTCGTCTGCCATTCCTTTGGATGATGGTATGCCAATGGACTTTGGTGCTATTGAGGTTGTTCAATGCCTAATGGAACAGCACAACGCGATTTTCACAGATGCAAATGAGACTGTATGGAGGTGACTTACCATTCTGTGTGATTTCCGATGCTATGGTGAATTCGTGAAGCTTGACATAGTAACCGATATCTCACGATCGGTTTCTAAATTTAGTTGAGGTGCCAGCCTGTGCAGTAGCTGCCAATATTGTGTTCTTGAAAGACGTTGGAGGGTTCTGGGGTATTGATTTGTAAATTTTAGTGATTAGAGAGTATTGTATTCAGAGTTATTTCTAGTTGAGATCTTTTTCGTCGTCAATATTTGTTGTTTTTGGGACAGAAGCTGTTGCTTGGTGCAAGAAGTATTGTAAATTTCACTCAGTTTGCTTTCTAGAAAATTGGGTGATTTTCGATTGTTGCTTCAGAAATTATAGAAAGGCTCATCCTTTGCAAAGATGATATATACAGCACATTTCTTGCGTCTGTTTATATATGTTGATGCACTTTTTTTTTTTCTCTTTTTCATTTTGGACTATTACATTAACGTATTTTAGCAGTTGAGATTATGATTCCATATCAAATATATATGCATGTATGTATTTTATGCCATTATGTCAGAACTCAAAATACCGTCGGAGCTTGTTGACGGACAAAATAGAATATATTTTAAACGAAATAATTAAATATGTTGAAAAATGAAACTATTAAAGAGTAAGGCGTGAGCTCTCGCTTCAGTTTCTCATTTGTTAAGACAGACTGACGGTCCAAACAGTAACCCATGTTATATTTCAACAATCGCAAACACTATAATTTGTTTTCAGAAGCTCCTCTATGCCCATCAAATTTGTCTCTCTCTTCATCTTATTCTCTTCCTCGGTAATTACAGCATGAATAATCAAACTTAATTCTTTTTGTTTTTAACTAATTTCACCGTTTCTGTTAATTTTATTTCATGGGTTTGGTCCATTTAGCATATTTCCGTTCTGTAACTTACAATTTTTTTTCCCCTTTAATCAATCAGGTTTTAGGAAATGGAGATGGGAATTCCGGGAAGTACCCAATAGTTGTGAGCACGTGGCCTTTTGTGGACGCTGTGAGAGCTGCTTGGAGGGTTGCTGATGGTGGGTTTTCAGCCGTTGATGCCGTCGTCGAGGGTTGCTCTACTTGTGAGGAGTTGAGATGCGACGGTACAGGTGGGATTATAAAGTACTTACAGTTAGCTTTTGTTTCAGTGCCCTCTTAATCATTGTTACTATTATGGGTTGAATTTGCAATGTAATTTTTCAAGTGCATGATACCATCTTTTCTTTAACCATCAATAGCTAGTTGTATTAGTTTATACAAGGCTTCCTATGACATATTTGTATTCATTAGGTTTTAGCTGCATTGACTGTACATGAACTGCATTTGAGGCTGTAATATGAGCATTCGATCTCCACTGGGAGATTTGAAGACCTGACATAATCCGTTAATCTTTTACTTCTCATATTATGGGTTATTGGAGATACTGCAAGAATGTGGTCTCATTGATGATATGAATTTGGTGTGAACAGTGGGGCCTGGTGGAAGTCCGGATGAGAATGGAGAAACTACAATTGATGCCTTGATCATGAATGGGGTAATAACCTTCTACGTGCTCCTTTTGTTAAAAATACTTGTTTTCTTACTTTGCTATGTGGTTATTTATTTATTAAGAATGACAATCTATTATCTATTTTGGTAAGAGATGCATAGGTCACAATGGAGGTTGGAGCAGTAGCTGCCATGAGATTTGTGAAAGATGGCATTAAAGCTGCAAGATTAGTTATGCAACATACGGAACACACTCTCCTTGTTGGGGAGAAGGCATCAGCCTTTGCCATTGCAATGGGTCTTCTTGGACCCACAAACCTTAGTTCGGCAGAGTCTATGGACAAGTGGACTAGATGGAGAGACAATGGATGCCAACCGAACTTTTGGAAAAATGTTGTACCTGTAGATGGTTGTGGTCCATATCAACCACAATGCAATATGGGCCTTAGTGAGGGGGCATGTCCCGTATCCAATCTGATGAGAGTTACTGAATCAGGGTCATCTCATGTTGGTCTCCACAGCCATGACACCATATCAATGGCTGTTATTGATAAAGTAAGGTCATTAAGGCACAAGTCTTTGCTGTATTTTGCAGGTATGTATGGTTATTTTCATTTAAAACTTCTTCCTTCTGTAGATGGGGCATGTTGCTGTCGGGACATCAACTAATGGAGCCACCTTTAAGATCCCTGGAAGGTAAGGACATCAATATTACTCCCAGATGAGATTTTATATTGATTATGACATCGAGTAACATTTGTCTTGATAATCTTTACTTTTTTTTAAAAGGAAAAAAAATTCAGGATCTACTTATCTTAAAACCTTTTATGCCATGTTTTACTGTTGCTGTTCATAGGTCATATTTGTCGTTTGGTAAATTATTTCTCTACATAAGCCAATATGGATCAACCGGGATCAGACTATGTTTCTCCATAAAATATTTTCATTAAAAACATAGCCCTTATGCTTCATGAAGCTTGGAATGATGACTGCGGAAGTTGCTGATACAGGAAGACGCGATTAGATTACAGATACGACTGATCCCGATACCAAAGCTGCTAGCCTCAAGCAGCAGCTTTCTCTTCCACTTTTGGAGTAATATTGGTTTCGAATATCCTTGTGAACAGAAATAGAATGGGGTTACATTTTGCCTCTAAAGAAAGCAAATATATGGATAAAAATGAAGTGGTTTTTTTTTTTTCCCCTTTGAGTCACTCGTACTGATTTCACTTCAAGTTGTTTATCATACATTTAGAGTTTTTAAGGCTTATCTTGTTGAAATGAACAATGAGCGAATCATAAGTACCATTTTGCTTTTAGTTCATTTATTCATTTCAAGACCATATTGTGAAGTTTCTTTTCCTGGTGGCAGGGTGGGTGATGGACCCATTGCAGGATCTTCAGCATATGCCGATGAAGAAGTTGGTGCCTGTGGTGCTACTGGTGATGGTGACATCATGATGCGTTTCCTTCCCTGGTAATGTATTACTTGGGACTCAAATTTTTTTTACTTGTTGTTTGTCGACATTATTGGTCCTCGCCATTTTGAGGAAAACTAGTACTGTGTGTGATGGTTTGAAAAGCCTGCGTTTTTTGGGCTTGAACTTGTAATTTGTTTAGTCGCTTATAGCACCTCTCCTATTGTTGTCACTCATAGATTAAGCCAAAATTAGGTGGTTATGAGTATACTTGGCTAAGCCAGTCCGAGAATCTGCTTGCCTGCACCTTTGATCTTGCTGAGTAATCTGCTTGCTTGCTTTACCTTTAGTTAACCTGACGATTCTTCTGTATTCAACCTTATTTAATTTTCCTTGTATTTTTCCATTAAATAAATCTTATCCATGTAAGATCTGTTTTCAGTTATCAGACTGTGGAGAGTATGAGACAAGGAATGGAACCAGAGCTTGCTGCAAAGGATGCAATCTCTCGAATTGCAAGAAAATTTCCAGATTTTGTTGGGGCTGTTGTTGCCATCAACAAGAATGGTGAGCATGCCGGTGCTTGCCATGGATGGACATTTAAGTACTCAGTGAGAAGCCCAGAAATGCAAGATGTGAAGGTTTTCACCGTGCTACCCTGAAATCAGCACCTCTTGCAATGACAGTTCTTTGGATTATAACTCCATTGTTTATTGTACATTTCCAGTGATCTGGATAACTTTGTAACAATCTTTTCATACATATTATTGATGAACAAGACAAATAAAATTTCAAAGAAATTTGCAGCTGCTATTAATACAAATTGCAACAGCTTGCTGGTGTTGTTTGGAGGGAAGCTGCACCCGCCTACTAAGGGCCGGTTAGCAGGTTCAATGGGTCCCACTATGGGATCGCAAAATTTTATTCAAGGAATATATAAAAATTTTATTATTTAATTTGTGAACCTCACTATAGACCTGCCAAATGACGGGTTATTAGTTAAATGGTCCGTTAGTCTCACGTAAGTTTTTCTCAATAATAAATATCTAAATTTTAATTTAATTATTTATTAAATTTAGAATAGAAAATAGAGTTCAACTACGGCACCCTAAAGGTACCATAGCCCATTGTCTGGGTTCTGTTGGATTATCACTTTTATGCATCCATATTTTAGTTTAATTATTCATCAAAATTGGGATGGAAAGTCGACGCTAATTTCAATACCCTAAGGGTACCATATGCCCGCTCAAATCTCCCATAAACAGAGGTTAATTTTGTGTCCCAGGTACGCTTAGTACAAGTTCATAAACAGAGGTTAATTTTGTGTCCCAAGTACGCATAGTACAAGTTTGCTTAAAAGCGGAGTGCTCTTAGTAGCCAGGTGTGCTCAGCACTAAAGGTGGAATGCGTTTAGTAATGAGCCGCCTAACACAATTATGCAACCGTGATGCGCTTAACAATTAACTAAGTCCGGCTCGAATTCTAAAATTCTCTATAATTTGTAAATAGTTAGAATTTTCTAAACTTTTGCATTTAGATCCTAGGAAGATATTTTGGCAACTTGCTAGAAAGCTTCCTCACCTAGCACCTAACACTATAAATAAGGGTGAGCACCCTTATTGTCTCACAACCACACCATACCACACCACACACACACACACACAACCACCAGCATACACACAGAAGACAGAAAACACAAACTCTCAAATTTTTTTGTAAAAAGTTCTTTTGCATATTCTCTTTAGTGAGTAATAAAACTATATTTAATCATATTTTACTCTTTCTTCTCTCTAACCTTGTCACAAAATATTTTATTTAATTAGCTTGAGAAACTTATTAAGTTTACTTAACAACTTACGTGTTATAAGTCGTCTAAGTACTACAGGAATTTGCTGCATAATATATTCATCTCGTGACACATAGCCCATTACTTGAGCACGGTCAAATGCTCAGAAAATCAATAAAAATTAATAATATCGGCATCTGATGATCTGGTGGTGGCCAGACGATGAAGTACAGTTGTTAATAGTCACAAAAGAAATCAAAATAAATAAATGAAATTGTGGATATAAGCCAAGCTCCTGGGATCGGCATTTACTATTTTTATAAAAAAAAATTAACCTAAAAAGGAGGGGTAAAAAAAAAATAGTTGGCGGGTTAGAGAAGTTATTCGAAGTATCCGACCCAAACACCTACAACAGGAAACAGAAGCTTTCCATTTCCATATCTAACGATGTTGACAAGTCAAAGGCGGGTAATAAATTATAATTTATCAAAAACAAAAAACCTGAAACAATCTGGCGAATTCGTTGATCTTTGAATTTCAGCTGCGATTTTTATCAAAAAAATTCAGATTTTTCTGGATTGTAATACGCTGAGATTAAATGGACAGAAACAGCGACGACGACGACGATGGCAACGCCCTCCAAAACGCGCCGTTTAATGGAGAAGCGCCTCTTTTGAGCTCGAATCTTTTCATGGATCAAGTTGGAGAAGTAGTTCTCACTCTTAATTCAGATGGGTTGTCTTGGAACTCGGTTGATTCCCCTGAAAATGTAATCTTTCTCTCTTCTCCCCCACAACCACAAAAAAACATTTCAAACTTACGAAGTTGCTTGTTATGTTAAACAGTTATGTGTTTTTATTATTTTTTTTGAGCGAAAATTAGTTGTAATGGACGTAGCTTTTATTGAATGATCATGCAAATTGCAATGTGCGATTTTGTTTATCTTGTGATTGCAATTTGAAGATCATTGTGAGGAATGGCGAAGTTTGATCTTTTAACCTTGTTGTTTAGGAAATTAATTATCCAGGGTTACTCATGTTTTTATGAAACAGGGTGGGGCTTCTTGTTTAGGCATTAAACTTGAGAATGAAGTTCCAAATGAAGTCAAATTGTCTGATGTCTATGCTGTAGAGTTAATAACCAAAGGTGCAATTTATAAATCCAAACTTCCAAAGGCTGGAGCAGTTCTTTTGGGATTTGAGCCTTACGACTCCGAGGTTTGATCTTATTCTAATCCTTGTGAATGTGCTCTTACTCTTCAGTTGGTGATTGTATGCAAGGCTGATGCATGTTTCTACTTTTTTGGCAGATGTACCGCTTTACGGTGCATAGTTTTCAGAAATCAAAGACTCAGCCAAATCTTTGGGTCTTGGCTGTGTACACCTTTGGTTACAAGGATTTGCCAACATGTGAGATGTGGGTGAATCGAGTTAATGCTTTTCTGAACATGGAAGTGGGAAGACCAAAGAATCTTTTGGTATGTTGCGTAATCGTTTAAAGGCCATTTCTTTGTTTGTTTAGTTTCATGTTTCATTGATGAAATGAATGGAAACTATAGTTTAAACTTTCTCCAGAATTTATTTCTGATTGGTAGATTTTCATTCACCCAATGAGTGGGAAAGGCAATGGCCGTAGAACCTGGGAAACTGTGGCTCCTATTTTTGTACGTGCCAAAGTAAACACAAAGGTAAGACTGCATTGTTCGACACTAGAGGGCTTGTAAGTTAGATAGTGACTTACATTAATGGTTCAACTTCTTCATCAGGTGATTGTGACTCAGAGGGCAGGACAGGCTTTTGATGCGATGGCATCCACTACAAACAAGGAGCTCAGCTCATATGATGGTGTTCTAGCTGTTGTAAGTCATGAAATCCCTTATTGAGCATCTTTTTCATAGTTAGAGTTCTAATAGCAGCATGTAGTAGCCGAAGGCTAATCAGTTAGTAAAATCACAAAACCATGGCAAACTAGTGTTAGGGCATCAGATCCACTTTCTCTAGACTCAATGTGATATTTACTTCTTTGTTAGTATGGTGATTTATGCACTGTATTTGTGTGCTCCAAAATGAAAAATAAAACAATCCTGCCAGATTGACTGATTTGGTGACAAGCATTTTATGTAAAATACTAAATAGGTACTGCTTCAGTAGCATCTTAAAACAATTCTGGTTAAGAAAAACTAAGTAATTTGGAGAATTTCTGAAAAACTCCTGGTTTTATTACTCATTATAAACTTGGAATTTTTTATTTCAATCAGGTCAAATACCAAAACAGAAAACTAAGGAAAGAATGATGGATAGCTGTCTGTGAAATCTACTAATTTGGCAGAAAATTTCTTTGTTTTAAATAGCAATTGTAAGAAATACTTATCTGGTCATGCCCACTACTGAATGCTGCTCTCCTTTTGCAAATTGAGATTCATCAAGAGAACGAAGGAGATAACAATTGCATAATTCTGTTCTATTATAGCTAAGTATGATGCCATCTTAGGCATGTGTGTACTCACCTTGACAACTGCCTAATGACCACTTGACGTTAACTTTCCTACCTAAATAGATTTATATTGACCAAACTACAATAATTTAAAGGCACTGTAGTGGATAAAAAACCTGAAGGTCAGACCTTGTCAACAGTGTTGTTGAAGCTATTATAAACTTCGTTCGTGTTGAAGAGAGGTGTGAAATGAATCAACGGCATTTATTCCCAGGTATCATACCATTCTAAGAACAAATATTCACATCAGAGTATGATACTAGGTGGGAGTCATGGAAATTAAACCTTTCCATGAGTCTGTATGAAATTTGTTTTTACATGTGCCATGTGCTTATTCATTATTCTGCAGTTGCCATTTACCATGTGTTTCATTTTTACCAACTCCCCTAATCAGCCTTTTGAATTGTCACAAAGTGTAATTTGTGGTTGATGGTTTTTTAGAGCAATGCGGATATTATCTCGTTTCAGGAGTATACCTTTTGATGTGTTATGGTGTGGTTTTTCCCCTTTAACGGGCTTGTATACATGTGTTGATTTTAGATTTAATTTGTTTCTCTTTTATGTGCTGTTACAAGTGCCTTTTCCCCCTCTGAAAACATTGTTTGTTGCTAATTATATGGTGACAGGGTGGGGATGGTTTCTTCAATGAAATCCTTAATGGTTTTCTTTCTTCAAGGTATAAAGCTCCTTATCCTCCAGCCCCTGCAGGCTTTGTTCATCCTGTTGGGAATGATTGCTGTTCTTCAGATCATGATCTGAATGAAACAGTTACTGAGACTTCTCAACATGATGAAGACCAGTCTCATCAAGACCAGTCTCCTCTCCTTGGTAGCGAGCAATATCATGGATCAAGATTACCAAATTCCAGTATGTCTTGTAGAATTATATCACCTGCAAGTTATGCAATTAATTTGATTCCTAGTTATGGTAGGTGGTTATCTGACACTAAATGTATCTGCAACTAATTCCCATATCATCTTCAAATGAAATATTTTTTTCAGTTACTTATCTGTTCCCTTGTAGTCTATTTGTATTAGTTGTCTGTTTTCTTGTTCACAATATCTTTCAACTATGTAACTACTTTTTGCTGACGACTGAACAGACCAAGATTCTGACTTTACCATCCCCAGTGAACGCTTTCGGTTTGGAATCATCCCTGCTGGTTCAACTGATGCTATAGTGATATGGTATTTTCTTGTGTTATTTTGTCTTTTGGTTTCTTTTGAGGCAAGTCTGTGAACGTATGTCAATGTTCACTAATAGGGACTTTGCATGAGCATATATCTACTCCTATATGTTTTATTGAATTTCACCTTGCTTTTTATGCATGAATGAAATTACATAACATCCATCTTGTCCAGATAATACATGTAAATATTCTGCTGTCTGTTATTGTAAATGCATGAAATATTTGAGCTTACTGGCAAGATGTCTCTTAGTTATCCTGTTTGTATTATGTTGTGCTTTATCTTGCATGCCAATTAAAGAAGTTGCATTTGTAACCACTGTCATGCTTGCATTAAATGAACTTTCAAATTGCATTTTATTTTCATTGTCATATTGTTATGTTATTTTCAATGTTGGCCTTCAAGAGATCTGGAAGACCTTGTTGCTGCTCATAGCCAAATTTCTTAAACATCATTTCTATTTGAGCTGTTTACTTTCCTGGTTGTTATAATTTGCATCATTCTTCAGCACCACTGGAGCTCGAGATCCTGTAACATCTGCATTGCACATTGTCCTCGGTAGAAGGGTGTGCCTTGATATAGCTCAAGTTGTTAGATGGAAAGCAACAGCTACTTCAAAGGTTGAACCTTTAGTACATTACACGGCTTCTTTTTCAGGGTAATTTCTTATGCTATGCTATTATCACCATATTTCTACTCTGCTATAAATGTTCTTTTCTTTCCTTCTCCCCCTCTTTTTCTTTTGTTTAATGGTTGCTTTTGCATCGCTTTTGCCTTTATACATGGAGATTATACTAAGCTATGGTCAGCTTCTTGCTGGTAGACAGAGGATCTAGATAGGATTATATACTGTTAATCCTAAAATACACATGGTGCAACAATAAGGCATGTGTATTCTGCCTCATAAATTAATAAAAATTTAGTGGCAATTATTAGTGGGCACATGGAAATTTTGTAGTTAATGCTTCTACTATATTTATTGAGCATCTTGTGCCTTGTTTTTCCCTATTATCACCAAACCTTCATGTTTGGCCTTAGCCTACTCTACAAATAGTCCTTCTATATCCTTCCATACTCTGGTCTCAAAGACGTTTTAAACTGATCCATATTCTAGTTATATGTCTCTATTTTGTGGAGTTGTTTTGTTATCTTCAAATGAAATAATTCTTCCCTGTTTACTTCATGTTTAAGACTGGCAGTTACGTTATCTATTATTGTGCTCCTCGCATACTTATATCTTCATTTATCAATCACTTCGTCTTCCTTAATCATCTAAATATGTTCTGTGGGTAGTGGCAGCATTACTCAATTTTCATGTGCTTTTCTTTTTTATGGGATCTATCATGCTTTATGTAGATGGTATCCTCTTAACTCCTCTGCTTCATGTTTATCAGGTATGGGTTCTATGGAGATGTCATTTCTGAGAGTGAAAAATATCGCTGGATGGGCCCCAAGCGATATGATTATGCAGGAACAAAAGTGTTTTTGAGACACAGGTAAATTCCCTAGTAGGTTTATATTTCTTAACAAGTCCCCAGAATTGCACATACTTTCAATGGCAGGTATATGTAGATTTGCCTCTAAAACTTATGAAAGCATTTTACTTTTGGCTCTGGTTTTGCATTAAAAAAGAACTTGAGTTATAGAAGAGACATGGAAGGTATAAAGCTGCCACCTTCAGTTTCACAAGCCCTTTGAAATTCATTTAGGGCTAGTTATGATTTTTTTTTTTTTGGGGGGTGGTATTATACTGTATCTGAAAGAAATCACCCATATTTTCATGTAATTTGAGGAAGTGATAAAGAATAAAAGTACAATTAGATAATTGAGGGTCTTGATAAAACCCTTTAATGTGAATGGATCTGAAACTGCTTCTGAGCTTGAAATTTGGATTTCTGGTGGGTCTCAAATTATTATGCTGACGTCTTTTTGCATGTGGACAACTGATTTAAACCTTTCATATATCTTGGAGGATAGTAAGTCTCAAATATTTAGCTCTACTACATTTTCTGACCAATGTTTTATACCGTTTACTCATGAATCTCAATAGCTTATACTGTTTTCTGGGATCATAGTATATTTATATATTTTTTTTTTCATTTAGGTCATATGAGGCAGAAATAGCTTACCTAGAAGTTGATGCAGAACACACGAATTCAGTATCTAATAGGGGTTATTCATGTAGTCGAGCACGGACATTTCGTAATTCAAATAAATGTGAAAGAGTGATTTGCCGCAGAAATTGCAACATCTGTAACACAAATTCAGTTGACATGTCTTTGAGAGCTACCAGCACAACACCTTACTCCCGTCCAGGAGAAGCAAGGTGGTTAAGATCCAAAGGGCGTTTTCTTAGCGTTGGTGCTGCCATAATTTCTAATCGAAATGAAAGAGCACCGGATGGGTTGGTGGTTGATGCCCACCTTTCAGATGGCTTTATGCATCTCATATTGATTAAAGATTGTCCTCGTGCTTTGTATTTGTGGTAATAGACAGCATCCCCCGCTCCCTTCTCTCTCTCCCCAAGTTGGTTGATTGTGATGCTATCATCGTTTGCTTTAATATATTAAGGATGCATATTAATCAGTGAAATAGTTTACAGTGAGGATACACATTTTACTCATTTGATCTGCTTGTGTTTTAGGAGATATCCTGCTTCTAGACATACAAAAAGCAATATGTTATAACTTCTCACCTGGACCCTGGCAGCCTTTAGATTTGAAATCTTTATCCATCAATTAATTAAATTTTCTTGTTTTTGCAAAATCAGATGATCCAGTTGTATGCATCTAAATAATTTAGTAGGCGGAACAACTATATTATTTTAGTCTTGTGTAACAAAATTATGTCATGTCATTTATTATGTCTTTTAAGTTCTGCAACTCAGAATATCTTAGCATTATCTTTTGTTTCATGTCATAACTCATAAATCATGAATGATGATACAGGCACCTTACTGAGCTTGCAAGGAAAGCCGGAAATCCCCTTAATTTTGAGTTCGTGGAGCATCACAAGGTACATTTGTCCTACAGCTTTCATGTTTCTTTGCAGCGGAAATATCTTTGTCTAATTATAGTTTGAAACCGTGCAGACTACTGCTTTCACATTCACTTCTTCTGGAAAGGAGAGTGTATGGAATCTAGATGGTGAGCTCTTTAAAGCACATCAACTCTCTGCTCAGGTTTTCCGAGGCCTTATTACCTTATTTGCATCTGGTCCTGAGGTTTAGTAGAATACCATCTAGAAGAGCATATCAACTATACCTGTCTACAAAACTCAGCTTGATATTCAAATAACACGATTCTGTAAACTATTCGGGGGCTTCTCAGGTGACTCGTGACCTTGATTTAGGAGGTCTTGAGTTGTAGTCGCCTAATGCCATTTTTGTATACAAAAGGGTAGATTTCAGCTCTAGCCTCTAGGATTATTCCACAATGACAAAAGGTCAAGATAAATTATTTCCAAGAGGTTGTATTCATATGTCTATCCCTACACGGGAGAATTAAGAAAGTATTAATAAAGTGTTGTTAACAAGGAAGTGGTAATTGGATTACATTTTTTTATTACTAGCTAATTGTTATGTGTGGAAAAGTCACTTGTTTTCTATCCTATTTTCAAGGAAAAATGATAGGGATAGAATTTTAGTTTTTTAGATAGAGTTTGTATCTTTGTTTCTTGGTCTGCAGTTAGTTGTTTATTTTACTACTCTTGCACGTTATGTAGTTTAGAATCCATATATATATTATGTAATCCTATTGTAAAGAATAAGAAAAATGAGATACATATTTCTTCAATAATTTTTCACATGGTATCAGAGCCGCTCTTTGATTCTTGGGTTTAGTTTTCAATTTTATTTGAATACCAATGTCAAAGAATAGCGAGCAAAAAACTTCTGAGTTATCTTCAGAGCAGTCGCAACGGTATCTACAACCATCAAGTTATGTTTCTAATGATAATCCATCACTTCAGATCACAACCCATAAATTGAATGGTCAAAATTTTCTTCAGTGGTCCCAATCTGTGAAGATGTTTATCAGAGGTAAAGGGAAAATTGGTTACCTTACTAGTTCAATTAAAGAACCAACTGAAGAAGACCCAAAGTTTCAAACTTGAGATGTTGACAACTCAATGATCATGTCATGGTTAGTGAATTCAATGGAACGAGAGATAGGTCAAACTTACTTATTTCTGCCAACAGCAAAGGATTTGTGGGATGCTGTCACCAAGACCTATTCTGATTTGGGAAATTCTGCTCAGATTTATGATCTGAAAACCAGAATTCGAGAAACCAAACAAAGTAGTCAAGGAGTGACTAAATACTACAATATTTTGAAGGGTTTATGGCAAGAGTTAGATCAGTACTATGATGGCAAGTGGGAATGTGCTGTTGAGAGTGCTAAATACAAGAAGATGTTAGAAAAAGAGCGTGTATTTGAATTCTTAACAGGTTTGAGTTCAAACCTTGATGAAGTTCGTGGGCGAGTACTCGGCAAGGAACCTCTTCCTTCTACTAAGGAAGTGTTTTCTTATGTAAGAAGAGAGGAAAGTAGAAAGAATGTGATGATGGGAGGTTCTTCAGCAGAGAACTTAGCCTTGATCTCTGTTACACCAGAAGCTCTATTGGTTGGTGGAACAAAAAACCTAAAGAAGAGTGATGAGAAGGACAGAGTTTGGTGTGATTATTGCCACAAGCCAAGACATACCAGAGATGCATGTTGGAAGCTTCATGGAAAACCTCCAAACCTGAAAAACAATAAATTTGCTGGTAAACATAGTCGTGGTTTCGAAGTTGTAGGGGAGAATCAGCCGACAACCAACACTGGAGAATCCAAATCCCAACTCTTCACTAAAAAAGAAGTTAGAGCAATCATGACAGGTTCCTCAATCAGTCACAATCTCTCCCAAATCCTTAATCCTCTGGTTCTTTAGCCCAGAAAGGTAATAATTTTATTGTTTTAAGAGTTGTTTATGAGAAAAAAGATCCATAGATCATCGATTCAGGAGCAACTGATCATATGACCAGCCATTCTAAATTATTTTCTTCATATACTCCATGTTCTGGTAGTCAAAAAATTAAAATTGCTGATGGTTCACTATCTTCTGCAGCAGGAAAAGGATCTATTCCTATCTCCAAAAATTTGGTGTTAACATTTGTTCTTCATGTTCCTAATTTGTCTTGTAATCTTTTATCTGTTAGCAAAATTACCAAGGATCTTCATTGTATTGCTAAATTCTCTTCTTCTTATTGTGAATTTCAGGACATGTGTTCGGCGAAGAAGATTGGTAGTGCTAAAGAGGTAGATGGTTTGTACTACTTCGAGGAGGATGTTAGTTTGTGTGGAGAAGCTCATGCAGCAAATAATGAACTAACTTTCTCTATTGAAGATGAAATAATGTTGTGGCATCTCCTATTAGGTCATCCTAGTTTTTCTTATTTACAATATTTGTTTCCTTTACTATTTAAGAATAAAAATCCTTCTCTGTTTCAGTGTGAAATTTGTGTATTGTCCAAATATCATCGTGCATCTTTTCCTTCACAGTCGTATAAAAAATCTGCATCTTTTTTTCTCATACATAGTGATATTTGGGGACCCTCTCGTGTTACAAACATTTCGGGGGCTAAATGGTTCATAACTTTTATTGATGACTACACTCGTGTTTGTTGGGTGTATTTACTTAAAGAAAAATCAGAAACTGCAACAGTTTTTAAAACCTTTCATTCCATGATTCAAACACAATTTCAAGCAAAAATCCAAATCTTTAGAACTGACAATGGTAGAGAATATTTTTCTACTGCCCTTGGTCATTATTTCATAGAAAATGGCATTGTGCACCAATCCTCTTATGTAGATACTCCTCAGCAAAATGGTATTGTTGAACGGAAAAATTGACACTTTTTAGAAGTTGCACGCTCTCTTATGTTCACAAATGGGGTGCCAAAACAGTTTTAGGGTGAAGCCATTCTCACAGCATCATACTTGATAAATCGCATGCCTACTCGAATCTTTAATTTTCGATCTCCATTAAATGTTTTCACAGAATTCTATCCTACCGCTAAGGTTTTCACATCATTACCACCAAAGATTTTTAGGTGCATTGCTTTTGTTCACGTTCATACACAGAACAGGAGCAAACTTGATCCTATGACTTTAAAATGTGTATTTCTTGGCTATTCCCCTACTCAAAAAGGCTACAAATGTTATGATCCATTGTCTAAAAAATTCTTCGTCGCAATGGATGTCACATTTTTTGAAAATAGATCTTTTTTTCCCAAAATTTCTCTTCAGGGGGAGGATCATATTCAAGAAGATCATTTTTAGGAATTATCTCTTCCAATGCCTATTATGTCTTGTGTACCTCTTGTTCCTTCTACAATGCCATCAACTGCAAATAATGAAAAATCATTAGAGGGAGTTCCAGAACCAGAGCTTCAAGTCTACACACGAAGGAATTCGAAAAGGTCAAATCATCATTCCTCTCTTTACTGCCAAGACTCGGATCCAAACACAGGCAACTTGGAACTTGCAGGTAACACTCATTCTAATCCTATTTCAGAATCTGTTTTTGAGACTACAAATAATCTAGATGTTTCAATTGCACTACGGAGAGGAACTAAGTCTTGCACTCTTCATCAATTTCTAAGTATGTGTGATATCATAGATTATCTCCATTTTTTAGAGCTTTTATAGCTAACCTGTCTATCATAACAATTCCAAAATCTGTACAGGATGCTCTTTCTATTTCAGAATGGAGAGATGCTGTGTACGCAAAGATGAGAGCTCTAGAAAAGAACAAAACTTGGGAACTAGTCAAATTACCAGAAGGAAAAAAACCAGCGGGTTGCAAGTGGGTTTTTACAGTTAAATACAGAGCAGATGGGTCCCTTGAGCGGTACAGAGCTAGGCTCGTCGCGAAAGGTTTTACACAAACATATGGCATTGACTACCAAGAAACATTTGCTCCCGTAGCAAAGATGAATTCCATTCGGGTTTTGTTGTCTCTTGCGGCAAGCTTAGGATGGCAACTACAACAGTTAGATGTTAAGAATGTGTTTCTTGATGGAGAGCTTGAAGAGGAGGTATATATGGATCTACCACCCGGTTTTGAGAATGAATGTGGTATTGAAAAAGTGTGCAAGCTGAAGAGATCACTTTATGGATTAAAACAATCTCCTCGAGCTTGGTTTGACAGATTTACCAAATTTATTTGTAGCTTTGGATATTTACAGAGTCAAGCAGATCATACAATGTTTTTTAAACACTTTACTGATAGTAGTGTTGTGCTTGTCATTGTATATAGACGATATCATCTTGACTGGAAGCAATGTAATAGAAATGGAAAATCTCAAGAAGGTTCTTGCTAGAGAATTTGAGATGAAGGATCTTGGACCCTTAAGATATTTTTTGGGCATGGAAATTGCAAGATCCAGTAAAGGCTTTTTTGTTTCTCAAAGGAAATATACTTTAGACTTGCTTAAGGAAACTGGCATGTTGGGATGCAAACCTGGAGACACTCCTATTGATCCTTATCACACATTGGGATATGCAACTGAAGGAAAATCAGTGGATAGAGAAACTTACCAAAGGTTGGTTGGTAAGTTGATATACTTGTCTCATACTAGGACAGACATAGCCTTTCCAGTAAGTGTTATTAGTCAATTTATGCACTCTCCATGTAAAGAGCACTTGGAAACTGTTTATAAGGTTCTCAAGTATCTAAAAAAAACTCCAGGAAAAGGCCTGCTATTCAAGAAAAATAACAATCTGCAAGTCGAAGTATATACTGATGCAGATTGGGCTGGTTCTGTTATTGATAGAAGGTCAACTTCAGGGTATTGCACATTTGTGGGAGGGAACTTGGTAACTTGGAGGAGTAAAAAGCAATCAGTGGTTGCAAGAAGCAGTGCTAAAGCTGAATTTAGAGCAGTAGCACATGGTATTTGTGAACTTTTGTGGTTAAAGAAGCTACTTGAAGAATTGAAGATTATCATTGATGTTCCTATGAAATTGTATTGTGACAACAAGGCAGCAATAAACATTGCTCATAACCCTGTTCATCATGACAGAACTAAACATGTTGAAGTGGATCGTCATTTTATCAAGGAGAAAATAGAAAATGGTTTGATATGCATGACCTTTGTTCCAACAACAAAGCAGCTAGCTGATATTCTTACTAAAGGACTTCATAAATCAAGTTTTGAGTCACTGACTAGCAAGCTGGGAATGATTGATATCTTCGAATCAGCTTGAGGGAGAGTGTGGAAAAGTCACTTGTTTTCTATCCTATTTTTAAGGAAAAAGGATAAGGATAGAATTTTAGTTTTTTAGATAGAGTTTGTATCTTTATTTCTTGGTCTGCAGTTAGTTGTTTACTTTACTACTGTTGCACGTTATGTAGTTTAGAATATATATATATATATATTATGTAATCCTATTGTAAAGAATAAGAAAAATAAGATACATATTTCTTCAATAATTTTTCACATTATGCATTTAGAATTATCTCATAATATGAGCTCTCCCGAATTTTTAAAGATTTTGTGTCATATTTCTATTAGGAATGGGTAAAATTTAACTTTTTTTTTCTTTTTTTTTATTAATCATCAATCACTTACGTATGTTTTTGCTCATGAAGAGTTTAGATTATGAAAAAAAATCTCTTTTTGAATGTATGATGATTAATTTTCCTATAGAATGACTAATTTTGCAAAATTGGGGTGTAAGCCATATGAACTTCAATTAATTTTCCTATAGAATGACTAATTTCATAACTTTAACCTGTTCAAACTTCGTTTGGAAAAATTATGCCGGTCTCACTAGAAAAATTATGCAGCAATCCAATACTGATAAAAGGGTGAACTTGATAAGAGTTGTATAATTTTTGATGTATTGACTTGGATAAGCTAAGATAGCTAGTGGAGCGTATAGATTTGGGCATGATTCATGTATAACAAGAAGAAAGTCCGAGCATGGAGACAATTTTCCGCAAAAGTTAACGTTTAATTGGTCACTGAAATGAAGACTTGGAAATTCAGGCTCTCTCTTCTTTCTCGACATTAAATCATTGGATTACGACAACCCCAAAGTCTTCTCTTTGGAATTTTCACATGCCAGTAAACAGAACAACACGTACACTATCCAACACAACTTACCCTAAAGCTTCAGCCTTCAGGCTGCCAAAAGACAAACACACAGAGATCTTGCAATGTCTACCCCAGCAGAGTAATCACGTTTCTTTTTCTCTGTTACTGATTCTTTGTGGCATTTTTTATGATTCTGGGAATCTAATAAAATGATTATTCTGTGCTCATCAACTTTTTTTCAGATATTACAATTCTCTGCCACCGGTGAGCAAGACTTATGGGGTGGCATGTTTGATGGCCACAGCTGCCTTTTATTTACAGCTTTATAATCCCCAGAATATTGCTCTCAAGTATGAAGATGTAATCAAACGTTTCCAGGTAAATTCCTTAGTTTCCAATCTATGGATTTCTTAGAGGTTAAGTTACATGTCATCTGATCAAAAAAATTTGCTGGCGTTGCAGGTTTGGAGGGTTGTTACCAACTTCTGCTTCCTCGGGCCATTCTCATTTCCTTTTGCATTTCGTCTCATAATAATGTAAGACATCCTATCAGTTTGCCTATCCTTTGATCTTTACATTTTGTTCTGCTATATATGATTACTGTATTCTCTAGTCTCTAGTCTCAGATTGCGAGAGCTTGAACAGAAACATGACAATAGCCAGACCATCGTATATATAGACATGATAATTAAAGTTAAATAGATGATAAATATGAAGTCTCTTTCTCTAGATTTAGGTCATTTTCTAATGTTAATTTCAAACGGTCAGACCTTCTAGAGTGATACAAGAGGGTTGGATTCAATCTTATCTATACCAAGGTCCGTTAACAGAAACGTACACAATCACCTTGAACAGAATTGTTGTTGTAATCTTTTACTGTCTTAATAGCATGGTTTAAAGTTGATTTATGTTTCCATGGTATCTAATAGTTGAGTTAATAAATTTCATAGAGCAAAATATGGTGTTTCACTAGAGAGGGGGCCTTTCGACAAGAGGACTGCAGACTACTTGTGGATGTTAATGTTTGGAGCACTATCACTTCTGGTCAGTCAATGCACAATCAAATAAGCACAAAGCTCTATTTATTGTTCTCTTTTGAAACATATATAATTCTGCATGCTAATTGCTTATAGGTGATGGCTGCTATACCACCTCTGCGGACTCCGTTCATGGGGCCTTCCTTAGTATTCATGATGGTTTACATTTGGGGCCGCGAGTTCCCAAATGCACGTATCAACATTTATGGTGTTGTTTCAATGAAGGTGACAACATTCTTGATCTTCAGTTTTATATACACATACGTGCCACTTTCCTATTAGCAACGAGATGCGATGATTAGCAGGTTCAAACAATCATTTATTTTCCATTTCTATCTTTAGTTTGCAGCTAATTTCGAAATTATATGCACAGGGCTTCTATCTTCCATGGGCAATGCTAGCACTTGATTTGATATTTGGGAATCGTTTATTGCCGGCTATTCTTGGAATGGTCGCGGGACATCTTTATTACTTCTTAACTGTTCTTCATCCTCTCGCCGGCGGAAAGTACATTTTCAAGACCCCTCTCTTTGTGTATCCTTCAAAAATCTTCGTCACTCAGCTTAGCATATTTCATGCATTCAAATTACGTTTATTTTACAACCTCAATAATATGGTTACTATATAACTTGACAGTGTTTCTTTTTCACTTAATTGAGTGATCTTTAATGATTTTTTAAGTCACAAACTAGTTGCATTTTGGGGGGAGGGGACTCAAGTAAACTCCCCTGTGCCACGGAATCCACAGGCCGGGGTTGCATTCCGCGGCAGAAGCTACCGCCTGAGTGGTACCCGAAGCACCCCCCCATCCGCAGAGCAGCCAGAAACTAACACAACAATTCCTTCTGAGCAACCCAATGCAACAGCTGGCGGAGTTGCCTTCCGGGGCAGAAGTTACCGGCTTGATGACCGATAAAATTAGCAAGCCACATTGTTACGACACATTTATATGTGCAAACAGTCCGTGGCTCTAGCATTATTCATAAATAAATGAAGCAATGACATTAATCAATTAGACAGTGTAGTGTATTGCTAATCTTATTTGTCTTCAAAACTTTTGTCATTCAACATCTAAGTTTCGAGATACGTATATGATGATATTATTTAATTATCGTGATTATATATGTGGTTAAGGGATAAATACCGGCTCAATTAATTGTATATTATTATACGTATGAGTTTATCCTCCTCTTGGTAACTGGATGGAAGTAGCATCGCAGTTGTCTTCCGTAGATACCATAATCGGCACGCCAATAAATAAATGGCACGTGTTCATAAATCGTGATATTACGATGTCACCAAAAATCCTTTCTTCCTTGATTGTTGGAACGTCTTTGTAGATACATTCACTGCGCTCCCGTATTCAAGTTTTTTTTTTATTATTAAATTATCTGGTATTCAAAGAGTATATTATGTCTTAACTAATTTAAATTTAAGTCGGATAGGATCATTAAGGGAGTAAAATTTTTTCAATAAATATTCAACGTAAGTATATTCTCGAGTTTCGAATCAAACGGAAGATTTTTATTAAAATAGAACAGGCTTGTACCAAATGATTTACGCACTTTTTGGTACTGACATTCAAGCTTGTAAAAGGAAAAAGAGACCCAAGGTGGAAAAATGACTCCTTCACCTCCCCGGGAAGAAATATAGACAATTATCATATTTTCGGCTAATTAGTAGTTAATTGGCTTTTTTTTTCTTTGTATTAAATAATAATTTATTGGTATTATTATGTGTGCCATCGCTGCTAATGGGTACATTCGGTGCAATTCATGTGACAGCGATCGATAGTGAATTTTAAAAGATTAAACACAAAGTTAATAATAATCAGGCAGCTTCAGATTTTACTCAAGATTAATTGATTAATATAACTTTATTCTATTCTAATTTTTTTTTTTAAAATTTTTTCAAAGGAAATTCCATGGTATCTTCGGCTCTGGTGTTTTAACTGCTCTGGAGGTGGTGAAGGGGTTTGCAACTTCGCATTTGGTGGTGCGCGCTGTTCATTTAATAATCACATCAAGTATTTTAAATATTTATTAATTTGGCTAGTTCAAGTATTTCAAGTGTCTTCAATTTTTGTTTCATCTTTAAGGCCAAAAATTTGAACTTTTTCTATTGGTGTGAGAGTTTATATATAGTTACAGGAACTCTAAACGAGAACCATGTTGGCATATAGGATAAATAAAATTGGTGACAATAATTGAAGTGAATTAATAATTATTTTCATACAATTGGTCACCTACCACAATGACTAAAATCCCCCATAAGAGTATAACTTAATGAACACTTAACACATGTCTTGGTGTTTTAGGACGGCGGCATGCTTTTAAGTTATAATGAAGAGTTAAGTCACCAACAATGTCTTTTATCTTTCATCATCAGTCTTTAAACAAAAAACAAAACCAAAATAAAATAAATAATGGGAAAGCACTTGTGACTCTTGAAGAACAAAAGTCGTAATGATCAAGAGTTAAGGAAGAATTTTGACAGAGGTCCCTTAATAGTAATAATAATTCTAGGATTAATGTTGGGGTAAAAGAATTAATATAGATTTGTGTGTAATCAAGCTCAAGGTAATTATCTTGTGATATCATAATCTCTAATCTCAAGATGAACAAAATTTTTTTCTTATTTTATTATATTTTAATTGGGAAAAAAAACAATGTTATCTTATAAAATTTTATTTATTTAGTATAATTAAATTAAAGTTTAGATAGGTGAGTGAGAACTGGAAGTCATAAAAAGCAAGCCGCATGATGAGGAGACTTTGACCCACGGGATTCACATCTTTACTAACCGTTCAGTACGAGGCATGTCCCATTCACCATAAAGTTGTCAAATCATTGCATTAATTACACAACGAATACTCATTGAAGAATTTTTAAAATTAAAATCTGCAAAAAATATGAAATTAAACTCACACCACAAGTTAATGTTCTAATATTAAATTAATATAATTAATATTACATTCCCATATTCATTGAATCGACCTTACATTCATACGCGCCTTATCACTTGTTCATTTTTTGTCGTTTTATATATTTTTGTAAAAAAAATAAAATAATTTATATCAATGATTGAGATTTATTAGCAAATATAAATTCATACTTATGAACTCATAACAAGATTGATTTTGTAATGTAATTCAATCAAATTTCTATGAATTTCAACTAGCTAGATTTTATGGTTATGGAGAATCATATATAACAAATTAATTTATTTTATTGAAATAAAATTGCGTCAAAATAAATAAAAAATTAAAACCTTTTATTTTAAAAAAATATTTTACATCAAAAATACTACGTCAGTCTTACAATAATAATCTATTAACTATCAAATCATATTTTGTGTGCTTGTTTTATATGTGCGCTTACAAAAAAAAAGGAGACACAATTTAATAATTACATCTAATCCATTGAAACAATACTTTCTATAGAATCACTCTCCCTCAGCCTTTCAACGGATAATAATTAAGAGTTAAAGACCTCACTAAAGTTAATGTTGACAAAATCTTCGTAACTTTCTCTGGCTTGTTTTAATAATTTTTTATTAGCTTTCATAGAAAATTCTCATCAAATCCTTAGGCAAATTATTCTAAGAAAAGAAGAATCACTGCATATGCAAAATAAAATAAAATAAGTAGCTAAGTGGGTCCTTTTGACTGCCTCACACCAACCGGAAAAACTACCCTAAAATAGTAAAATAAATTAATAAACTAGTTGGTAAGTACAAACAAAACAAAAACTCTCTTTGAAAAATACAAAAAGACTTTAACAAAGCGACAAGAGTTAGAGAACAAGATGACCCTTTCTGAAGACTAGTAATCATGTTGCAACTTGGAATTGGATACTTGTAAAATAAAAAAATAAAAAAATATTAACCCATTTGGGAAAAAAAATGAAAAACAGAATTAAAAATGTAATTAACAAGATGGTCAATGCGTCACGGCTCAGTTGCTGCCTCGAAGTTTCATCATTTTTATTAGCAGCAAACAATGAAAATGGCTCACTCTCAAAAAAAAATGGCTCGTGTGCTGGTGGGGCAGGGGACTCTGTTTCTATAATATCCTCTCTGCTTCTTTCATACCCAACCAAAGAGTCCTTGTACTTTCAGTTAGACTTAGACGAACACAAAAAAAACACAAAAGAAAAAAAAATTCAACTTTTAGAGTGGCTTTATAGATATTGAGACATGGGTTCTTCATTTTTTAATTCAGTCATTTGAGTTTTGATGAGTTTTTGTAAACTGAAAAAACTGGTATGCTTTTGCTTTCCGTGTTTCGTTTTTCAAGTTTTGCTTTTTGGGTTCTTGTGGTTTTGTGTTTCCTTTTTGTTTTTGTTTGTGAAGTTTGAGTTTTTCATTTACATTTGTTTTTTTTTTCTCATTCATTTGGATTCTGCAGAAATAAATATGGTTAAAGAAATAAATGCATAATCTGCCATTATTTACTTATCAAATGTTTAACATTTTCATACCCAACATCATTTAATTACCAGCAAATTATTTCGTTGGTGATGAGATAAAATTATCTGGGATATTACTCGATTATTTATTTATTGATTCTCTAGTATTGTCTGCAAAGCAAGAACCATTTTTTCCCCCCTTTTCGTTTTAGGTGGTTTCACAAATTTGGACAAATTGAGAATTAAATCATTGTTTATGATCCTATGGTGAATTCAAATTTTTCTAATTTGTTATGGTGTTTTTTGTGTGGTGATGCAGAGCATCCTGCATGTTACATGAAGTAGCAAAATAATGGAGGTAAAAGATATTGTTGAATTGCCAAATTCTCCTGCTTTAAGTGTTGCAGTTGCTGTCAAGGGCAACAGAAAGAGTAGGTATTCTGTGTTATGGGCATTGGAAAAGTTCATTCCTGAAGGAATCAATCTGTTTAAGTTATTACACGTCCGCCCAAGAATTACTTCAGTTCCTACACCAAGTAAGCAAATCCCTTTGGTAATTAAGTCAAGTTTTAACTTCAATCAATTTTTCCAGCTTGTTTCATGTATGCATATAAACACTAGAAGCTGAAATCTTTTAAACTGTTTTTGTAGAAGAATTGCGGGTAGTAGGCTCAGTCTCGCCCTATTTTCCAATCTAGCTGTCATGTTCTATGCTACTCATGGGTATAGCATGTTAGGATGTTATTGACAGTTGTGGTATTGTATAGCATCTCAATAGTGATTTTGATACAAAAAAGTTACGGTTTGGTGTTTGAAAAGTGTTCATGTGAAGATTCATAACGAGAACTTGATATGGCAAAAGTAGCATATCTAGAAGAACTTATGTAAGTCCTTAAAGTTAGAAATAAACTGAATGGTTATGATAACTGACTTATCAGCATCTCTGGCCATTGGACATCCAGTGGGAAATTTTATCCCTATTGAACAAGTACGTGATGATGTAGCAGCTGCTTATAAGCAGGAGGAGAAATGGAAGACAGACAGGCTTCTGCTTCCTTTCAGAAATATGTGTGCTCAGAGACGGGTAGGTTGTGCTTGTTTTTTAATTTTATAGTTTCCATGATTCCTGGGGAACTGGCGTTTTATTTTTTTCTATTTCTGTACATAGGTGGAGGTAGAAGTGAAAGTGATTGAATCAGATGATGTAGCAAAAGCAATAGCAGACGAAATTGCTGGCTGCAATATCAACAAGCTTGTTATTGGTGCCCAATCTCAGGGCATATTCACACGGTATTCATCTAATGTACTGGAGGAACATGCAGCTCTTTCATTAATCTTATTGTATATCTATCGTAAAATTGAAAAAATTTATTATATTGAATTGCAATTTAGGAATTTAGCCATTTATATGCTGTATTTTCTTATGCTTTTACTATTACATAATTTCAGTCAGTGAAATGAAAATTTTTGTAGGAAATTTAATAAAAATAACCTGTCCTCGAGAATCTCAATATGCGTGCCAAGCTTTTGTACGGTCTATGGGGTTGGAAAAGGAAAGTTGTCATCTGTCCGCCCACCTGATTTGGGCTCAATTGGGAGCACTAAAGATGATAGCAGTGACACAGGTTGCTCTAACAGCAGTTCCTCAAGTCATAATTCTAGCTCACAGACAGGTAATGTTTCTTTAGTTCAAGGTTTAATTACTCCTGCTTATTGGTATGAACACCAAATGACCTTGATACGATTAAGAAGATGTGATGACTTGTTAAGATTCACAAGTGCATCTCTATGCAATGAATCAGTGAGATTAAGATTTTGGTCAATGGAGTGTTAAGATCTTACTTCTACATAAATTCTGTTGGTACACAATAACACAAATTTTCTTCTTTTTTCTGGAATGTGCAGATCTTGGGTCAGCTGTTACTTCATACTCTCATTCCAGTTCCCCTTCCCTGCCAACGCAGCGTTTGCAAGCTCTTTCAGCCGTGAACAAGACCCTTCTTCATTTAAAACAAAGTTCCACAGAGATCAATCATTCACGATGCCAGTCTTTTGATGTTGAGGAACAGAAGGATGCCAGCAGTTCTTGTCTCAGTGGTCAAGAAGTTGCAGAGACGGTCAGTCGAAGTTCGAGTTACAGAAGTTTGCAAACTGAAAACCAGGATTGGTCTGATCAAGCTTCCACCACGGATGTGCTTACCTATGATTCTTCTTCTGAAAGCCAGGTAGATTTTCCTTTCTCTTGAGACTCAATTCTAATGAGCATCAGTGGGAAGTGATCTGCCATTTTCATTATCTGCTTGTTCAACATGTATTATCTTTCAGTTCAGTAGACAGAGGTTAATAAAAAATCTATATGCATCACTGATCAAATATCTTGATTTTGTCATATACGCAGGTAGATGTTAACTTTGAGCTAGAAAAGCTGAGAATTGAACTCAGACATGTTCGAGGAATGTATGCAATAGCACAGAATGAGGCAAATGATGCTTCTCGAAAGGTTAGTATAGGCATCCTTTTGAAAAAAGTGTATTGTATAATCCCTTTTCTCATCAATTCTGCTAGCCAAATGCTAATTGTACATTTTTCTGTGTCTTGGATTGTAATTGAGAATAGCAAGGTTGATCTATTTCTATTTGAATGATGCCTCAGTTGGTAACAATTCTGAGTTACAACATTGTTTGTTGCTGACTTGATAACAATTTGAGCAGTTACCAAAGACTATGTTTGTCATAATATTTGATTTCTAATATATATGGGAGCCTTCAAAGATGGCATTCATTTAAGTGTATTCATGCCTGATCAGACAAATAGCATATTCTAAACAAAGGGAAAAAAGTTTGTCATGGAGCAAGCAAGAAATAACCACTACTAGAATTTTTGCATTTAGTACCCATGCTTCTGTTTACTCTTAGGAATCAGTTTTCCACTATCGTATACTAATATATTCCATCTACTGCTTTTTCAGGTAAATGATCTTAATAAATGTAAACTAGAGGAAAAAACAAGGCTCAGCGAAATACAACTTCTGGAGGAGAAGGCCATAGAATTAGCAAAGAAGGAGAAGGAGAAATATGAAACTGCAAGAAGGGAAGCTGAATGTGCGAGGGCGTCTGCTGAAAAAGAAGCAGCACAAAGACAAGAAGCCGAGATGAAAGCTAAACATGAAGCCAAAGAAAAAGAAAAGCTTGAGAGTGCGCTTAATGGTATGTTCCAGCGGTACAGGAATTTAACATGGGAAGAGATTGAGTCTGCCACCTCATCATTTTCTGAAAACCTTAGGATTGGAATGGGAGGATATGGAATTGTCTATAAGGGCACTTTTCATCATACCGTTGCTGCAGTGAAGGTTCTCCAGTCCAAAGGGAATATCCAAAATAAGCAATTCCTGCAAGAGGTATGAAAGTTCTTTTTTATTAACAAAGGCACATGTTTGGTATGTATACTAAAACCTCCTGATATCGGCTGCTGGATTAATCAAATGGTGTTTGAGCTTTGATCATACCTTTTTCTGCACTGTTATTGTGCTAGAACAAACTATAAGATGGGTTTGTGGTAATTCTCCAGGCTGAATACATCTTTGTTTTCTATTGGTTTTTAGCTTGAGGTTTTGAGCAAAATTCGTCATCCACATTTGCTGCTTCTCCTTGGTGCATGTCCTGATCATGGTTGCCTTGTATACGAGTACATGGAGAATGGTAGCTTGGAGGATAGGTTGTACCGTAAGAACAATACACCGCCCATCCCGTGGTTTGAGAGGTACCGAATTGCATGGGAAGTTGCCTCAGCTCTTGCTTTTCTTCACAACTCAAAGCCAAAACCTATCATTCACCGTGATATGAAGCCAGGAAATATCTTGCTTGATCACAACTTAGTGAGCAAGATAGGTGATGTTGGCCTTTCCACAATGCTGAATTCAGACCCTTCATTTGTGTCCACTACGTACAAGAACACAGGGCCAGTTGGGACACTATGCTATATCGATCCAGAGTATCAAAGAACTGGGCTAATTTCTCCAAAATCTGATGTTTATGCTTATGGAATGGTAATTCTGCAATTGCTGACTGCGAAGCCAGCAATAGCGATAACCCACAAGGTGGAAACAGCAATTGATGAGGATAATTTAGCAGAGATTCTTGATGCACAAGCTGGAGATTGGCCTATTAAAGAGACAAAGGAATTGGCTGCATTGGGACTGAGCTGTGCGGAGCTAAGGCGAAAGGACAGGCCTGACTTAAAAAATCAAGTACTTCCTGTTCTGGAGAGATTAAAGGAGGTTGCTGATAGAGCTCGAGATACTGTGCCAAGTGTTGATCCCGCACCTCCTAATCACTTCATATGCCCAATACTTAAGGTACACCCAGACCATTAGTTGCTAGCTTACTAGTTTTGAATCTCCATCTTATATATATTCTTTTCAGGAGGTCATGAATGAACCTTGTGTGGCTTCGGATGGTTACACTTATGACCGCAAAGCAATTGAGGAATGGCTTCAAGAGACTGACAAATCGCCAATAACTAACTTGCCGTTACCCAACAAGAACCTGTTACCGAATTATACACTTCTTTCTGCAATTCTTGATTGGAAGTCCAAATAACATTATTGTCTGTCTCTCGTCATTCATGGTTTAGGCTTAACACTAGCGGGGCATGATGTTTCTTCTATATCCCTTAAATAAAGACTCTTGCATTCGGTCGTGCTTAGATGCATCAATTTAGGCTTTTAGATTTTTTTCCAGATAGGAAAGCCGGATGAGTTAGCACGCAGAGTTGCAGTTGTATATAATCTGAAACTGCAGAAACTCTTAGATTAGATTGTTACATGCCTATGTTCGAGGGGTGCTTATATGATTTTATCACAAGCTCAAGTAGATTGAATTCTATAATTTGTTTTACATCTTTTCTTTTCCTTCCATTTTCCTAATGATTTGGAATGATTTTATTTGCTTGGTTTCATTCTTTTATATATACCTTTTTTCTAACTAGTTTCATCATCTACCTTATGTAAAAATTATTGTTTTGTAATAGCTACACATTATAAGTTTTGCATAATATAATATTTATTTTAGGGGTGAAAAGAGACGAGTTCAATGAGATTATGACAATAATTTTATTCAACAATGATGAGGCAATATCGTCCATCAATTAAATAAAATTGTTCAAATATTATTCGATCGGACTTTGGAAGCTCATTTTATATTGTAATATATTATTCTCCAAACTCTTAATCACTAAGAAATTTAGACAATAATTTAATGCAATTCGCCCTCTCAATTTGTCATTAAGTTTTTATTAATCCCGATCTATTTTTGTAATTTTATTTCCAACTCGTACGTGTTCAATAATTTTTCTCCCATTCGTGCATTCTCCTGGCAGATCTCCAGCAACTTAATTTGATAATGCGAGGTCCAATCTCCTCCCGCCACGTATCAACTCTGACATTGCCACTCAGATCTCGCCACGTAAACAATCCCGACCCCACACGCAACACTAGATGGGTCCCACTTCCCACTCTACAAAAAGTGACCAATCAACAAACAAATCCCCGCATCAAAAAAAAAAAAAAAACAAACAAACCCCACTCCACAATCTTTCCCTCCACAATCAGAAAACCAAACCAGAAGCAGAAGCCCTAAACAAAATCTAAATATTTCAGTTACCCTGTTAATTAATTCAAAATCCGTTAGTTACCTTCACTCGCACGCTAACTCAATTCACAAGGAAAAAACAAAAAAATCAAACCTTGTTACTGTTTCAAAGTTTCTTCTTTTCTTTTCCCTTCATTTTCTTTTTCCCAAATGCAAGAGGGAACAAGATAAAACCAAGCAAGTCCCTTTTGTCTTCTAATCAATACCCATTTATAAAAACCCAGAATGCCTTTTCTTCTCAACAGCTTTAGATCAATTTCAATGATGGGTTTGTTTAGGATTGTCTTTTTATTCTCGTTATGTTCGTTAATTTCTCGTGCCTTTTCTCACGAGACAGTCAATGCTCACAACAATCACATTCTGCCCAGGCCTTTGATTCTCAAGTACCCAGATAATTTAATCGAGACCCAGTTGAATCAACTTAATGAAGAGGTGAAATTACAGTGTACAACCTGGAGGTTTGCTGTTGAAGCTAATAATTTGAATCCCTGGAAGACGATTCCGCGTGACTGTTTGGAGTATGTGAGGGATTATATGATGGGTCGAGGTTATAGACTTGATCTCGAGAGGGTTTCGAATGAGGCGGGTGTTTATGCGAAGAGTGTTGAATTGCGTGGTGATGGGAAAGATGCATGGATTTTTGATATTGATGAGACTTTGTTGTCAAATCTTCCTTATTATCAAGAGCATGGTTATGGGTAAGTTTTTTTTCCCCCCCTCCAAATTTGATTCTAGGAAAGTTATATGGTTGGTTTATATTGGATATACAAGTTGTTCGGTTGCTGAGAAAGTACAGAGGAACAAAAAGTTTAGAATGTACATAAATTGGACTTAGTTTGCAAAAGGTATAGTTTAGATTTTGAGGATAAGGTAAAGCTTTAATCATTTCTTTTGAAAGAAACAAAAGTAAGATATTTAAGTTAACTCGACCGGATGAGTTGTGAACAAATTCAGAAAAGTAGAAGCATATGAGAGTTTTTATCTCTGGAAACCATAATAAGGTCAAATTTATAATTGATATTGTATTAGGTCCTAAACTAATCGATTTTAGGGCTTTGTTAATTGCATTGATTGGCTCTGATTGAGATATTTATCCTTGTTGATATTTGTTTTATTTAGAAGGAAAAACTGATTCCTGATGTGGGTTTCTTTTTTGGCTATTTGTAGATTGGAGATTTTCGATCCAGTGGAGTTTGAGAAGTGGGTTGAGAAGGCCATGTCACCGGCAATCGAGGCCAGTTTGAAACTCTATGAAGAGGTTCTGGGATTGGGCTTTAAGATTTTTTTGCTGACAGGGCGAAGTGAGAAGCAAAGGAGTATTACTGTTGACAATTTGATCAATGCCGGGGTTCGATATTGGGACAAACTCATTTTGAGGTGACTACTGCATCTTTTTTGATCGGTGTAGCGTATGTAGTATAAATTATGGATTCCTCTGTGACATGCTTTTTGCATTATAGTGCCTTTCTAGTTTGTTTGTTGTAGAGCTCTAATATTTGTATCAAGTATACGGTGTGCTATTTGCAATTTTGTTAGTTATTAGGTGCATTGGTAGTTAAAATTTAATAATCTCTGTTCTCAAACCTTTGAGAATTGACTTGGGGTTATCTTATGAATATATTTTTGGTTTCTGTATAACTTTAGGGCTTTTGTTAAAAGGATAAACATAAAAATTATCATAGTGATTTTCGTTAGGTGCTGATAGTATGACGTGTAAGCTCCTTTATCTAGTTGGAGAGCCTTTGTTGCTACTGTTCTGGAACTTATCGTGTTTTGATGTTGAAATGTTAAGAATGAAGGAACTTTCTCTTTTGTGATATTTAGTTCAACTTTAATAATCTTCCAATAGGAGATATTCTAAACCCTAGGGAGGAAGGTTGTTAGTTTCAACATGCTTCAAAAGAGATTCCTCTTGATGCTCCTAAACTACAAAAGGAAAACTAAAACGCTCCATGCAAATATTTAAGTGTTAGAAAGTATTGAATTGTATGACTGTTTGTCTTTACACTGACCTGTATCTTTCACCGTGTGGGCGAAATATGTTTGTTTGAATTGTTCTTTATGCCAGCTCCTATATTCCTCTTTGACTCTCTTTCATTCTTGTGAGGGCCTTCTTGTGTGGGGTTGACGAGGGTAGAGTTCTTGGAAATTGGTTTGGGTTGGAATTTTTATTATGTGTGTGAAGTTAGAGCATTGAAATAATATTTGAGGATAGTGTGAATATATTTGTCCTCTCTGGAAAGATATTCAGATTACTTTGTCAATAGGGTTTTATTTCCTAAGAATTCAGAGGGTTCCTTGTTACCATCATCAGCATGGGTGCAAGTTATAGTTCCACCTAGTAGTAAGCCTTGAGGCTTCTCCTCCCTTAGCATAGTTGAGTCGCTGTTTTAATCTAGGTTGCTACCATTTTGGTTGAGCAATGATATGCCAAAAATCGTAAAGCATATTTGCATCCTTTGTAGTTTCTGACAACTAGCTTTTAGGAAAAAGAAAAAATATATATATATGATCTCTGATTTCAACTGTTTAGAATGGAAACAGAAGAGGAGTCTCAAAAGTGTTCTAAAAGCTCACCCAGTGTGCTGCTTTTACTTGTTTAGTACTTTGATATCAAAGATTGTCTTTGAAGAAAGAAAAACTGTTTACCCATCTTGAGATATTTTAACACTATGGCTGTTGCCTCAACTGAAAGTAGCAAGGTTCTCAGCCTAAGTGTTGTAAGAGTGTGAAGCTTGAAACTGAGAATCTAGAAGGTGCTGATATGTCGCTCTGTGTATTAAGACATGTATGACCTGTCAATGCATGTGTAATTTGGACAGATGACAAATTTGTAATGTCGGCTGTTTCCCGTTAAGTGATGCTCGTGATTATCATGTGCATTTACCCAATAGGCATAAGATCTAAACGGCATGGTTGAAAGTCATTTTGATGAGTTCTATTAATCTCATCTCGAGTTCGTTTCTAGTGAGCCGTTATGACTGTTTTGATTGGCAGGAAAATACAAACCCAGAATGCAGCTGGCTAAAGTGGGGGTGCCTTTCTGGAAGTCTCCAGAAGCTATATGTATATAGCTCTAGAGGGTATTGTAAGGTGAGGGAAAAAACAAGGATAGAAAAGCTTGTAATCTCGTCTAGGCTTGTAACTGGAATTCAGTTATTGGAATAGATTTGTTGCTCTGTCTTCAGTGTATGTAGGCTTGCTCTAAGCCGAACCTCTTAACCATTGTGTCTCTTGATTGTTTGCTTCTAGTTGATTCTTTTGTGTGAGTGTGAATTAGCTATTTCTCGATCAAAATCTTGAGAGTTTTGTAAGATCTTGGGAATTCTTGCTTGATTGTAGTTCAAATGAGGATTAACAAGTGTGGACTGAAATGCTTGCATTTATTTGGGAAAAAAAGGAGGTGGTTTTCTGGGTAAGTGGGATTCCCTAATTTGGAGGGACAATTAATGGCTGCATCCTTCGATAGCAATCAGTTTCTTCTTTTTGTGCCCTTAGAATTTCATCGTCTGAATGAGTTATTATCCTTTTTCTTACTTTTTTCTTGTCTCAGAAAAGGGGGCAGTGGTTAATTTTCCTTCCTTTCTCTGTTTCTTTCGGGTTTTTTATTTAGATTTTATGGGATGATTGCTAAATAAGAGAGCGTTGGTTACTGTAGTCTTACAAAATTTTATTTTGTCTGAGGTATCTGTTCCCTTATTTCATTGTTATCATTAATACATATTTTGTTACATATTTTAGATTATCCAAAGGAATATCTTTCTTTGGGGAAAAAAAAAAACAAAAAACCATTTATGTATATGTAAAATGCTCATATAAGCTCACATGACCTGCTATATAAATACACAGTGGAGTTTTCTATCCCTTCCCCCCCCACCCACATGCTGATGAGATACCCACATACTCTTGATCCGGATATGATTATGAGCATAATTATGCCTATTTGAAAGGGTTTTCCATGCATATGATCATGAAATTATTGCTTGTCTGCTTTTTGATATACTTGTTAGAGTAACTCAGCTTCAATCTGATACCATTCACATTCAAAGCAATAAGTTCTGCACCAAAGAAAATTACTGGTGCATCAGTAATTTATTTTAACTTGGGATATCTCTGGGATGGAGGGGCTACGGTTTTCAATCCAACTGAGCTGTCACATATAGGTGAGAGGGTGGTTGGCATACTTTAGGTGCCGAATAAAAGTGGTTATTATCAAATACTCTGCTTTTCTGATTTAAAATTAAGTAGAAGCACACAGTTCCAAACGTACCCCAAGTTTGTGGTGGTCAATTTTCTTTGTAATCATGCACTTCATTCGATAGTGTTCCTTCCTAGTTGGGAATTAAATAAGCCATAAACTCTATTTATATCTCAGAATCATAGTGAGATGAAACGATGAACTTATAGAACTCTGATTATTCTGATCTCAAAGAAAGTTCTGTGGTTGACGTCAGTAGCACATGGTCAAGACATGATAAATTTTGCTATATCTGTTTTTTATTATATGGTACTAGGGTTGCATACCAGAATCATCATGCTTCTAATACTTTGCTTTGCTACCTCCAAACTGAATCCTGGATGCTTATTTAAATGCAGGTCCTCTGATGACCATGGGAAACTAGCGACAATTTTCAAATCAGAGAAGAGAAACGAGATGGTACAAGAGGGATACCGGATTCTGGGAAACTCTGGGGACCAATGGAGCGATATATTGGGTGCTCCCATGCCCAGTCGCTCTTTCAAGCTTCCAAATCCCATGTATTACATCCCTTGATTGGCGCAAAGTGTTAATTTTTTCAGTAAAACAAACAGGACCTTGTTCTTGTAACCTGAAATTGTATAGGCATTAAAAACGCAAATGTTATTGATTACAGTAAATTTATGGTACCAACACAAATGTTTGCAATGTGTTGTTGCTACCAACCAAACGTGAATCAAAATGTACAACAGCTGTGGAAAGCAAGAATAAAGCAGCCAGCATATTTCTGTTGTCAAATTGTAAATATACCGGCCCGTTTGTGCTTTGTGCTACTGATGACTTCAAAATTTCTGATGCTTCATTACTTTATAACGATGTTGTGTTATTAAAAGAGCAAAGAAAAAGGACCACAATATGTGAGTATGGCTCCATGTCCGGTTATTGTCAAGTGCTTGAACTTGAACATCATCAATATTGGTCCCAGCCTGTGCCTTGTGGTTGTGGCAGCTGGTAACCACTTAAGCAAAAGCCATGTGTTTTGCTTTCATTTGAATGAGCATTAACAAGCAAATGCACAAGATCTCTCTTACTTTTTTTCACATGTTGTAATGAAAATTCAATTTCCTTTCTAGTCTGAGTGAGATTGGGAGTCTAAAATTTTTATTTTTACTCCAGAGATTTTACAAACCGAAACATGTTGGTTTGGTTGACAATCTTTGATACTTTTCAAAGGGTAATTTTAATTTCTTTCTGTTGGTTAATTGATGAAAGAAATATATATATTTAGTGCTATGCAGTATAACCAAAAGAAACAATAAATTGATAAAAAGACAGCTTCCTAGGAATCTCCCACCAAGAATTATAGATGCTGGTACAAAAACTATAATAATGAACTCTGAACTGTAATTTTAGTTGGAAAATCATTACCAAAGTTCGCGTAGATCGTGACATCTTGGAATGCTTTTCTTTCATAAATATTTATTAGTTTGAAGTGAAAGGTCTCTCTGTTTTACATATTAAAATATTAATCAAATTTCTTGTAGTTCATATAAAAATTTAATATAAGTAAGTCTTCTTGAGAAAAAAAAAATCTTCAATCTCATCCTAAATAAAATTAGAATAAATTAAAGATAAAAAGGGTCTAGACAACCGATTTTAGCCCCAAAAGGGCACACATTTCTAGTTCTTTTAGAATGTGGATTCATGTGATATGGTTCTATGAACTATGATACTGCCCTTTCATGAAACAATTAAAAGCAAAAAAAAAAAAAAAAAATTCAATTAGACAACAAAAATGGTGATGACGTTGATTCTTATTTATTTTTATGAGATATTGTTGGTGAAGAAATTAGGTGAGGTGTTTACTATGCCCCTCAAGTGGCATGTGCTTTTGTATTCTAATGATTTCTTTTTCTCTATTTTTAAAGCAATCACTTTACCAATTATTCTATGTTAAAGCGTCCATTATTCAAATTTTTAAATCCAACTAATACTTTTCAATTATGTAAGAAAGATTTCGAGGACGTACTCGTGAGTTGGACATTTATAATCTTTTTGTTTGATTATATATTTTATGTACAATAATGTAGACGATTTCTCTAATACAATATAATCTTTTTGTTTGATTATATATTCTATGTTAAAGTGCGCATCAAGGAATTTTGCTTTTGTACCCGTCAATCTTGGAGGATTTCATTTCATTATCTTGCGAAGTTCAAAAACAACCCAAGCATATAAAAATTAATTAAAGAGCATATGTTTACAAGTGATTGATTGGTTGTGTATACATGAGATTTGATTTTGATCTAACTATGTTCAAGATGAGATCAAGAATTCTTTATTAATTAAACAAAGAAACTAAATTTCCATTCATTCCAAACTTAAAGAATACCAATAAGCAATAACAACTCTGAATTAAAATGTAAATAGGATGATGTGATTTTGGTTTTAAGTAAAACTAGCATAATTACGCTTTTTTAGAAATTTTTTTGAACTAGCTTCTACATGGAATGCAGAGATCGTTTGCTAAAATATGTCTAAAATTAAGATAGCAAAATTTTTTCAATTATCTGACCAGATGATGTATGCATTCAAACTAATACACAGTTTTAAAATTTGTTTCCAATAATTTTTTTTATAATTTAATTATTTACATGTTTCATCATCATGTATAAAAGTAATAACATTGGATATTATTGACTTAAAAGAGTACACTTCAAGTGATATACCAACTATATAAATCATTGGATTCATTTATTTTTAATAAAGAAGAGGGAGCATTCAATAAGATTTTGCTACTGTATTAGCCTATTATTATTATTATTACTTCTCACCTTTAAATGCTGGAAATGTCTGGCTTGTATTTACATCAAAGCTCCTTCTTGGAGTTTGATAGAGGAGAGTTGGTGGTGGTGGTACCCTCAAAGGCATTTCCACGTTTAAGTTAAGCTTAGGAGCTACAAAAGTGAGAGGAAGTTGTGTCTTTCTCTGTTGATAAAACTTAATTAGATTTATAGGTTTGCTTTGGGAGTAAAATTTGAATGTTTCTGCTTGACTATCAATAGCGCCAGAGATTGGATCTTTTAAAAATTTAATCTCCTCTTTGTGTTTTGGGACTAATCTGATCTCTCTCTCTCTCTCTCTCTCTATATATATATATATATATTTTATTGTTAGGGTCCGTTTAAAATTACTTTTGGAAGACTTAAAAAATAATTTTAGAAAATTAGAACTAATTTAGATGTTTAATAAATATTTTTAGGAATCACTTTTGATAAAATCACATCATCTTACATTAGATTTTGAAAAGTTATTCATTTCTTACTTTTTAAAATGAAAAAAAAAATCCAAAATTAACAGTAATAAATCCTATATATATATCCTCATATATATTATATGAGTAGTTTTTTAAAATCTGATTTTGAGAAAGGAGTAGTCTTTTAAAATCTGATTTTGAAAATCATTTTTATACTTAATACAATTCTATATATATCCTCATATATATTATGAAAATTTAAAATTATCCTTATTAATTAGGAAATAAAATCATTGACTTTAAAGAAATTATTATTACTACCAATTATATTGAGATAAAAAATAAACAAATAAAATTAATAATATGAAATAATATTTTAGCTATTAATTATTATATATACACAATAAAAAAAATTCTATGCACATATCTATAAATGTTTAAATAAATTTTATTCAACATTATGTCCAATTTAGTTATTTATATTCTTACAATAATTTAACAATAAGATATAAAAATACAAATCATATTCCATTAAAACATTAATACATACATTTAATAAAATCATAATATTTATAATTTTAATTATTAAAATCATGATATCATCTATTTATTTAATAAATTATAGACATAAAAAATTGGAGTATTTTTTTAAGCTAATAATGAAATGAATTTAAAAAACTTAGACTAATAAAATATATTAAAATATTTAATTTCAAGTTTTTTGGTAAAATTATGGAATTCTTAGCTTACTTTCATTAAAAAATAAAACATACTTATTGCATGCCTTTTCATGTGCCTAATACATATTTATTTGTGTTGTACTTTTAAAGTTCGCGTACCTAAAATTCTCAGCCCAATCCAGCACGCATAAGTGCCATGACATGCTCCTTGCCCTAACAGTATATGTTGTCCGGCTCGTTGGTTATCTCTAACTTCAATGATGAAAAAATTCTTTTATTTTCAAGTCGTACACATACGTTAAAATTAATTATTCTGAGAATCCAGGACATATTTATATTTAAAGAGTTTGGGAGCAATTGACTTCATTCAAAAGAATTTTTTTTTCTTTTTATTAAATTTTAAAAAAATTATCTTTGAGTACGGATAATTTTGAAAGTAAATTTTGATATTGAGCTCGATTTTACAAATTATTATATTTTATTATGATATTAATCCTCATGAATCAAGTTTCCGAATCATCCCCGCCAAGAGCCCTGTGGCCATTGTAAGAGTAAATTTAGGTCACGCACCTATTTGATGCAAAAGTATAAAACATAAAGCACTATTGCCCGAAGATACACGTTTTAATACAGAAGATAATGCAATGCGGGTCCCCTGAAAGGCCAACTGAATAATTTAATTTTGATGATGACGCCAGGTCAGTGGCCCAACGGCAGTTAAATACAAGCTCCCTTGATGAGGTCGGGGCCACATCATTAACTCATCCATCTGCGCCGTCAATTAATTCATCATGCAACTGTGACTCAAACTACCAATCTAGTCTAATCATGGGTATAGTGTAATGGACACGTGGCTGGTGTCAGAAAATTGACATGTTGGGAACACTTTGGGACACGTGGCTGATCTCCACTGGCTTTGTAACATTTTGGGAACCTAGTCAAAATTGAAAGTCCCACAACTTCACCATAAATTTGGGCGGTGTCCTTCTATTCAAGTACACTGGTCGTTGGCATCGGTGGGTGTCATGCTACTTCATTCTGAACAAGTACAAAGACAATTGTGCATTTTCAAAATAATAACAATTGCGTGTATTTTAACTTCTTTTTTTTTTTTATAAAAGGCATAAAATAAAACCAAAGTTTTTAAATTAATTTTAATATTCATGTTTGAAAATGATATTTCATCCCAATGTATGAGTGTTGATGACAATACGTACAATGTAATGATTTTACGAATATATAATTATACAAGGTCATTCAATTGATTAAAATTAATTATCAAGTTATGCTCGATGTTGGAAAGAGAACGGACAATAAAAATTAATGTTTAAGATTTCTTCTTTTTTTTTTTGATTAAAAATAATGTTCAAATCGAATCATGAGGACATCAATTATCTCATTGATATTATTTGTATTTTGACATTATTCTAGGTGGACAATGAAAGGTAGAAAGTCATCATCCTAGATATGATTTTATTTTATAAAAATAAGCATATTAGTAGTAATTTTTTTCTTTTTCTTTTTTTCGACTTTTTCCATTTCGGTTAACTTTTTATCATTTCAAAGCATCTTAGCATAAACAATTTTTTTTTTTTTTTTTTTTTTGTAGGTGGGGTGAGGGCAAAGATTAAACATTTCTTTAGTTTGTCTTTAGGTGTAAGTTGTTGTTGCAAACACCTTAATTTGAGTAATAATAGAGATTAAAATTTATTATTTAATAGGTGAGATTTCTTATCTTTATCTAGATTTTTTAAAAATAAAAAATATTAAAACTCATTATTTCAAGCCTTTTAAATCCATGCTACCTAAAAATTATTTATTGTAATCCTTCAATAAATTTTTTTTCTTAAGACTAATATTTTCATTAAACTTCAATTATTTATCAAATAAGGTCATCTATATGTTTGGATTCACATATAGATTTAACATTCACCAACAACACCCGTTCCAATTGTGTTTTTTACTCCCAGTAGATTGATACCTCAAAAGAAAATCAAGATGCACTTGCAATCAAAATTATTTAAATTGAATTCATAAATTTAAATGAATTTTAGTCATTTTGAAAAATCTTTGTTTATCAAAAATACAAATTTTATGTGAAAGTCTCAATTGTCCAATATTACCCACAAGCATGAGAATTGAGAACTCACGATGATGATGCTTCGAGTAAAATGTTAGGTACATTTCTAGAAAGGTTTTGTGATTGGGCACATGCTAACTTTTTACTTGTATAAAGTGATTGAAAAAAAAAAACCAATTATTAAACCTATTTCCACCAATCATGCCACCACGTTGCAATTCGAAAAGCGACATTGATTACAATTCTTGTGAAGTCTCTTCAATGGATCGGCCTAGATAATTGTAAGAGGAAAAAAAAGGAAGCGATTAGGATGCCTTGGAATTGTTTTATTTTTAAAGCCTAAAAATGAAAATCATCAAAGCTTTAAATATATCTAACAACCAGAAATATGAGCTTCTCATAAAAGGGAGTGGAAGTGGGGGAAATTCCTTAAATTTTTCTCTAATATTTGATTAGATTACAGATACATTTTAGCTTGTGCTTGGGGCAGCTATCTCCCTTAATGGTTTAGTACTTTAATTCATAGATTTAAAACATCATTAGACCTCTTTTGAGGTTGTGTTTGACATTTTTGTACGCATTACTAGCTCTAAAAACCCATCATGCAAATTCATCAATAAAATTGATGTGAATCCCGAACGATTAAAAGAGTAAATGTTAAAAAAAAAATCATTAGTATAATATTTAGTTTATTTTTTAATATATTATCATCTAATGATATTGAATTATCCTCTATCATCTTTAACAAAGAAATGGTATTGAACTACTGTAATTTTATAGCATACCGTTAATTTTGGTACAATTTTGTAGCATTTGTCAATGATGTTGAAATTATGAATTAACTAGACGAAATTGTTGCTCGCTATAGCTTTAACAACGTGACTCACGAAATTATTTTGAACTAACCGGAAATTTTGTTAAATATATAATCACATGTAACATCGTCAATTAATGTCGATTACAAAATTGCAAACCCAAAAAGAGTAATTTTGCTTGAAGAAGACCAGAAGTTATGGGTTATGGTCCTCTAACTTCTTATAATCCTTTCGAGAACCAGACAGCAATGGCGTGAAGCAAATTTCACTTTCAACAGCACTAAGCAGCAAAAGCAAGGCAGTCAAAAATAAGATAAAACAGCACATGGCCTGATCTGTCTTACTAGATTCTGCGAAGTATATTTGCTTTCCTTTCCTTTCTCTCCTCTTAATAACTGCTAAATTGCATTTGCATCAGCTTCTCTGTTTCTCTCTCTCTCTCTCTCTCTCTCTCTCTCATCTTTCTTGATCCAAACTCCAAAGTCCTAACTATTCACGTTATTTTTTTTTCTTTTGTAGGAATTAACTTAAAATCTTGGATTCCGCACCCCTGCAACAAAGTTCACATCTATCTTCATCTCCTTGTCCTGTTTTATTTGATATCTTTTTTCCTCATAGCTCAACTCAAAGCTTCCACTTTTCAATCTCTTACACATTACCCCCAGATCTTGTTTCTTTGTAAAAGTTTTGAATTTGCATGAAATGAGACATACCCACATGCTGAAACTAGTTCTAGGACTAGCTTTAGCAACTCTTTTGATCATTTTGGTCCTAATCTTCTTCTTTTGCCGCAAAAGATTACCCAAAGAGCATGACCATAATGACCTGGAAAGCAACCAGCAGAGCAGAAATGGGGGAGAAGAAGGAGAAACAGAGGACCTTGTGACTTTTCGAGGAGGTGAAGACCTTACAATTTGTGACATTCTTGATGCTCCTGGTGAAGTGATTGGTAAATCAAATTATGGAACTTTGTACAAGGCCTTGTTGCAGAGGAGTGGCTCAGTGAGGTTGCTGAGGTTCTTGAGGCCTGTTTGTACTACCAGAGATAAAGAGTTTGGTGATCTGATTGAGCTTTTGGGGTGTATTAGGCACCCCAATTTGGTGCCTCTTTTGGGGTTTTATGCTGGCCCCAGAGGCGAAAAGCTGCTTGTTCATCCATTTTATAAGCGCGGGAATCTGGCTCAGTGTATTAGAGGTGAGATTCTCAGCTTTTGTTACTTTCATTTTCTGTTTGGCTCCAAAGAAAGTGGATTATTATCTTTTTTTTCCCACCCATTTCCACTGCAACCAACCAGAAAGCTATGATTTTTATCATCTGAGTAATGCCTTGGATTGGATAGTTTCTGTTTGTGGCATAAGTTATAATAAAATGATCAAATCAGGATAATATTGATTGATCTTTACTAAAATTTAGATTTTTTCTTTTTTTTGTATATTGCTCCTGCTAGGTCTTTATTATTTTAGGACATTTTATCTCTGGGATTTTGCTTTGATTTTCCATGCAAGACTGATTGCATATTTTGCTTTATCTGTGCTCTTCCCCCCCCCCCCTCTTTCTCTGTCTTATTTTTAATACAAAATCTGTAATGTCAATTAGCTAGTGGTTGCTTATTGGTGTTCATTCTGGCATCTTTTAACTACCACCAAATCATGAACTTAACTCAGCTGTATGCTTCATTTAGATTTCTAATTATGATGTATGTAGCTTTTTCGAAGTCTATTTGTTTCTTCTCCCTAGCATCTTTAGCCTGAGTTCATAACTTGATTCAGACTGATTTGTCTGCATTATTTAGATTTCTTCAACCTATCTTACATGTAATGTAAGATACATACCTCACACATAAACAGTGCATGTGTGGGGCCCACACATATACTGTTTTTCTGAGGGATGTATCTTACATTACATGTAAGATAGCAATTGTCTTTCTTTAATGCATATATTCAACTATAGATGGTCTCTTAGTTGAATAATCCACACATGCACGGTTCATGTGTGAGGGATGTATCTTACATATGTAAGATAGCAATTGCCTTTCTTCAATGCATACAGTCAACTATAGATGGTCTCTTAGTTGCATAATTTGCAGTGTCGGTACCTAAATATGTTCTTTTCCCTTCCCCTTCACCTTTATTTAAAAATGATGGCACTTGTTCAAATTTTTTTCCTCCATCTTTTAAATTTGGGCTTAAAATGGTCAAGGTTTAAAATTAAAATATCTAAATGACTCTTGAGTTTCAACTTTCTCATTCGTTGCCAAGTAAGTGAAACTACTTTCCGCTCAATTTTAAGTTGCGATTTGTTACTTATTGAAAAGACCTTTTTTAATTGGATAGGTGGAAGTGGTGAGGCTCACAAATGGTCCATAATTTATAGGATCTCTATCGGTATAGCTGGAGGATTAGATTACCTACACACAGGATTGCACAGGCCTATAATTCATGGAAACCTCAAGTCAAAGAACATATTATTGGATCGGAATTACCAACCATACGTCTCTGATTTTGGTCTACATCTGCTGTTGAATCCTACTGCTGGGCAAGAAATGCTCGAAGCCTTGGCATCTCAGGGTTATAGAGCTCCTGAACTTATCAAAATGAAGGATGCTAGTGAAGAGACTGATATTTACAGTTTTGGGGTAATTATGCTTGAACTAATTTCAGGGAAGGAACCAATCAATGAGAATCCAACTCCTGATGAAGATTTCCATCTGCCAACTTTCATGAGAAATGCAGTTCTTGATCATAGAATCACAGATTTGTACCATCCAGACATGCTTCTATGCAGCAACAGTAATAATGAAAACCCAGTTAGTGAAGAACGAATTCTTAAGTTCTTTCAGCTTGCAATGGCTTGTTGTTCTCCTTCACCTTCTCTTAGACCAAACATTAAACAAGTCCTTCGGAAGCTTGAAGATCTTGGAAAATAGGATCTTTCGATTTTTGCTGAATATTGAAGTGGGTATTGGTAGTTGGCCACTTTGAGGTTGATGGCCTCATCTTTTATATATTCGATTTTCTAACATCAACGTGGTCAATGGTCATGGCAATAGTGATGACAATGAAGACAACAATGTATAAGAGAAAACATGAAGGGTATCTTCTTTAGTTAATAAAGTTGAATTCTTTGGCTATTATGCAGCAACCGGAATTGTAGAATTGGCGGTGTTGACATCTATAGAGAAATTTGGTTACAGGAGTCTTTGCTGAAAGTTGCATATATAAGCCATCCAACAAAGCACTGCAGAATTTGGCGATTTTGTTTGTTGATTTTCAGGATCTCTTTATTGCTTAGTATCAGCACAAGATTGTGGACCTTTCTGGTCCCAGCTTGGATATGTGGAGGCAGATAAAATATATGAGAAAGAGGCAATTATCAACAGCTAAATTGTTTCTTTTGTTGGACCTCAGCAACCGACCTGTAAAATGTTTTGGTTAGTTGCTTGAACTCACTGGAGATCACTATGGCTCGAAAAATTGACAGGGACCTTATGTTGAAGCTGGAGTTCTAATTTGCAGTTCATAACTAAAGGCTTGGTTCATTCATTTGGCGCATTTCATGATTCACAGTGACATAAATTTTCAGTTTTGTTCTCACTATGGCTACAAAACAGTTGATTGTATATTTAACCAAGTACATATCCATTAGACATATTGTCAAAAATTTCAGTCTTTTCAGCATTACATTCTTCTGTTCACTTCCCTCTCTTTCTGTCCTGCTTCAGCAAATCAATTGTCTGCCTTCAAACGGTTAGCTCGCCTGGAGAGTTAATGGGCGGTTGGTGGTGGGTCTTTGTTGAATAAATAATGTGGTTAGAGTTAACAAAATGTTTATATAGTTTAGTTTAGTGCAATTATAAATGTCAATGTATCCAAAAATAATAATAATAATAAATAAATAAATGTTTATGTGGGGCTCCAGCCTCACAAAAATCAATGAAAAGGACTTATCTTGGGCCTCGATCAATACTGGTAAGAGGAAATATTGCAGTACACGCAAACATGAAACTGACTCCAGTTTTACCTTCATTCTATTTTGGTGTAAGAAGAAATTTTACCGTGGCTACTTTTTCAGGTGCCATAAAGCAGAGGGCGTCACTTCAACAGAAGTTTGGCACATAAATGAGCTGCTTTAACACTTGCCTCTAAATTGTGTAAGCCAGCCTATTTCTAGGCAGATGTTTTGATCGAGTCCTGGGATTTTTTTTTTTCCCCCAAAAGAGTTTTCTTGAAATGGTAACCATCTGCTAGCAAGGATGTTAGGGATGTCGTTAGCCCATTCCACATGTACCTCATCTAATTCGGACTGAGTTTATGTCTCCTTTCCTTTGAACTGTTCGCCTCGAAATTAATGTTGTCAAAGTTCTAAAACAATGCGGCAAATACTAGAAAAAAGAATAGACCTACGATATTACTCCTCAACTTGCGTCGTTTGTTAGCCAATTGACGTCATTTATTATGTCCTTCCCGTACCTCATTACCCAATAGCCGCACTCCATGTCTCCTGATTGTTTAGGGGCCTATTCGCAAATAACAAGAAAAAGTTCAATATAATTATAAAAATAAAAAAAAATGGTTTTATTATACATACTTAAAGTAGTATATTTTACCTTTACAAATTTCATTTTATTACTGTAACTCTATTTTTTTTCTTGCTATCTTCAGTTGTGAACTTTGTCGTAAAAAAATAAAAAAATTTAATTGTTTATGTTTGAACTATATTTGAAGATAATTAAGTTATGAATGGTAACAAAAAGAAAAAAGAAAGGAATATCTACCTTGTACTGAGGTCAATTAAGTCACGATCGGGAGTGCCCCCTATTAAAAAAAAAAACACACACACTTCTTTTCTCACCACGTCCATAACAACAAAACCTAGTGGAAGCTATAACACAAAAAGTCCAAAATGATGATGAACACGACGACGACGATTACAATAAAAATATAAATTATGAAATATGCTAAAATCAATAATGATAGTTAAACATAAACTTGAAATTTAAAATTACCATACCAAGATTGTATTGCATGAAGAAGAGTTGACCTTTTTTGGCATTCTTTAGGCACTTGCAAATTCCATTTAGTCTGCAAGTTAAATTTTCTTTTGAAACCAAATTTGTGTTAAAGTTATCCAACATCGGATGTGTAAACCCAAATGGTTTTACCCTTTTTTGGTAGGGAACCATGGAAGCATACGACATCCTGAAATAGTGCATGCAAAATACAAAACTTCATTGACAAACAAGTATTTAATTATCATATGTTAAGTGCTGGAGATTGTATATTTATATAGGGTAAAATTATTATTTTTGCACTTCAAGCTTCACTAATATTTCTACTTTTGACACGACCCGCCCCAACTTATATGTCGGATCCGAGATGAATCATGCGATCTAATAATTAAAACTCATGGCACAAAATTAATTCATGAATAAATAGAAATGTCCTCTAATATAAACACATAACAACCTCTATGCCTCATTCGAAAATATGTATTCAAAACTTGCACAGTTCATGCTCACTATACATACTTACACTACAAATATATACATATAAACATAAGCAACATAAACATGCTCAAAATGCAAGTCATTTAGTAATGCGTCTTGTGGCCCAACCTCAATCAACTAGAATTGATCTGTACGAAATCCTGTAGAATCTTAGGAGAGAAGGGATAAATAGGAAAATAATGAGCTTGCACCTTAGTGAGTGGAAACGGACACACACACACAATCATGTGACATAACTCCACACTGAATGTAATGCATCAGCAAATATAAAAATCATACATACTCACTGGGATCATCATCGCACGAGTAGAGTGGGGGGAAAAAACTCTTGATATCCAACGAAATTTAACTATCTCACACGGGTAGAGTAACTTAACTCTCAATACGCATGCACAGAGCCTATAGGGAAATGTACATATATGTTGACTGACAATCACATCTCATGACTCAATCAAACATATAATATGCATACATGTAATCATAACATGATATTAAATCATATTATCAAACGTAAATGCTTCATGGAATACATAATAGTAATAATAACATCCACTCATAGATCCTATTTCACTCTGGGTTCGTTGAAGCTCCTGTAGGTTCCTGAATTCTCGGATTTCTCCTAAAATACAGGATTCAAAATTAACTATTAGAAATGATATAAAAACTTATACATATGATGTAAATTAAATAACGATTACTTAAGTTTCATAAATATGTTACCCGCTTACTCACTTAATATAAATATAACTGTCCAATTCTATTTCCCATAATATTTCCTCAATTCCACTTTTCAAATTCTTTTCCACTCACAACTTCTTAATTTTTTTTTCTCCTTTTCCTCTTTTCCCACTCCCGGCTTCTTTCTTTTCTTTCTTCTTTCCTTTCCTTCTTTTTTCTCTTCTCCATTTTCTTATTTCTCTCTCATTTCCTTTATTTGTTCTTGGTGCTCAAATTTAATAAAATGAAGCAGCTGTAAAAAATTTTGCATTTATATAGCGAACTACTGCTAAGCGCAAGCAAGTAGCTCTCAATTTTTAAATATATATAAGCACTGCTTGAAGGATTCAAGCATATAGCCGGTTGCTTTCGAATCACGCACTTGTGCTTCAACTTTTATATATTTAAATCCTTTAAACTTTGATTGTGTGTTTTGTTATAATTTGAGTATTTTATGTATTTCAAAAGTATTTTGATTTTTTCACGATTAACAAAAAATTGAATAGCAAAACAAATAGTATTTTTAAGCTTAGAATAGCTAAAAACCTTAGAAAAGACATAAAAGGTAAAATTATAATTTTAAGATTTTGGTGAGGCATAACTAATGTAGCATTGACTGATGGCATGACAGCATCCTATTGCATTGACTGATGATATGACAACATCTTATTGAATCGAAAAATGAGCTTACAATACATGCAATACACTAAATTAAAGCTAGTTGACTTTTGCATTGACCAATGACGTGACAACATATTATTAGGTCGAAAAACACGTATGCGTTACATGTAATTCACTGAATCACAACCTTGGTGACATGTTCCATCCAATCAGAGGTTGCCATATGACGCAATCTTAAGCGTCCGAGTTATTTTCATCTGATGGCTATAATTTACTATTGTATCTACAAATAGGGGGCTTCTCCCCTAATTCAACAACTCTAAATTGAAATTTATACTCATTTTATGTAATTCTCACTCCATATTATATTTTCTATGTATTAATAAAATTATCATTTTACTCCTAGTTCAATTATGAGTGGGTAATTTAATTTCGAACTTAAGTTGAAGGTGAAGCCTTAACATGATCTATGGTCTTAATTTAGTAAGTTTATTAATTTTCTCTCTAATTTATGTGGATTGTTTTGATTCATCATTGATAGACAGTAATAATCTTATATAGATTTGCACGGTATACTAGTTCTTTAGTGCAAGATCATTATTGTTTGGCATGCCGATCATTTTACACTATATTTATTAGCGAGAAACTTGCCTCTAATATTAGTAGTTCGTCTTGACTCTGTGTTAACAAAGAATACATATAAGTTATTTGGTGAACGGTCTTACCACATTGTCGACAGTAGGATTATTACCACTGGCACAACATGTATTTGACAATGAATTTAGCAGAAGATTATTTTGCCTACCATAATGGATGCTTGATACCATATTTATCAGAATGAGAACTATGAGGAATAGAAATTCCCCCCTTATAAATTAATTGGAACTAAAAAAGAATATTAAACCTATGGTGAAGTGTTGAGTGTGAATCCAGAGACTCAAATGTTTCATTTGAATTTTTTCATATTTAATTTATTTCTGCCATCTTTTTAATTTAAATCTCAATACTGCTCAGAAATCACATCCAACTTTTATATATAAACCTGGGAAATTAGCATTGCACATAATTAAATTTATCTCATCTTAGAATCGACACTTGTCACAATTAATCTATACTGCAATAAATTTGTGCGCTTGTGAATACAATAAAATTTGTACAACATGATATAAATGAGAATGTTGGGTCGCCCAATATTTCAGTCTAGGGGCCTAAGATTTTAGGCCCAAGAGCCCAAATCCATGTTAAGGTGCTAACTTGGCCCAATTATAAAATTTTTCAAACACTCCAACACATTTCATCACTTGTACATTGTGCAAGTTGCATGGAGTTCTGTAGAATGGGCAAGCCTCCTTTATAAATATGGCATAACATTTGCCATCTTAGATACTATATACTAAGTAACTTAAGCATACTTATAGAGCTCTCTTGTATACATTCCTTTGAGTAATATAATTTTCCTTTGGCTATATTGCACTTTTCTCTTTATTTTTTCTGCAAGCATTTTTCCTTAGCTAATTTGAGAAGTTCGATAGGCTTACTTAGTAACTTTTGTTTTAGAAGTTGTCCAAGTACGCCATGGCTTGCTGCACAAAATACTTATTCTATGACAACTGGTATCACAGCTAAGGTTTGCACTCACGTAATCTAGCTCAAGTCAAAGCAATGACCAGCCCTTTAATTCCTAGCACATCACAAAAAGGCGTTTTCATGTGAGAAACCACTAGAGCCAACTTGTGGCCGTGAGGAGGGTCGCACCTAAGCAAAGACCCGTAACAAGTGCAAGGCCTCTTCTATTGATACCTTGAAGCCTTACATTGCCACACTTGAAACTTCTATGTCCGTTGCTTAAAACATCGTATAAAGTTTGGAGGAAAGCGTGGATGGTCTTAAGGGCAAGTATGATGACTCTATGGTAGCCACTAAGGCCCTCATTCAAGAACAAGCCAACACCCTCTAAGTAGAGTTTTAAGCATTCCGCTTTGAGTTGCTTAAGCTCCGTAGCTTTATGTAAAACAAGCTACGTGCAATCCATGAGGCAGTGGAGGAAGTCCGCTCAAATTAGGCATGGCACATGTGTACACTCTTTATTAACCAGGCTTTCACAATATTGAATGATGTGTACTACATTGATGTGTCAAAGTCTGATACTCATAATGGTGAGTGCAACATCACTGTTGTGGATAACTTATTTTTCGCGCTAGATTAATACTTTGATGTCGTTGGTGTACGAGATAAGACATCAAAAGCAGGCACAACACCTACATTCTTATTAGGTGTCGCACAACTATAGTTGCATCGTAAGTATAATAAGGTGGGCAAAGGCATTTGCACCATAAACATGCGGTAAATTTCAAACAAGAACTCTAAAAGAAGTCATAGCCTGCCTTCGTCGACTCAAGCAAATCAATAGCCTTTGTGATTACGTCAACAAGTTTATTACTCTTATACTTGGGATTACTAACATGTCCGATAAAGACTTTTTCTTCTACTTCCAAGATGACCTCAAGAATTAGTCCAAAAGTAGAGCTTGATAGGTGTGGCATCTAATCCCTCAATGATGCCATTGTCATTGAAGGATCACTAGCTGACTACTTTGCCAAATCCAAGGACAAAAGGCCTAACTAGGAAAAAGGTGAGGGAGAATGTCGTAAGGACAAAGTCAACAATTGCAAAGATTGGGGCAGAAAAAGCTAATAGGTTTGCGACTGACTTAAAATGAAGTCGCTTAATACACTTGTAAATCAGTTAGAAAGAAAGCGTCGCCCAAGTCTCGACGCCCATACTTTATATGTAACAGCCCACATTAGATATGTGTCTGTCTTAAAAAGAAGTCGTTTAATGCACTCGCAGCCTAGCACAAAGACAACTTCACACCATCATCGGAGGAACCCCGACTTAGTATGGGTTCGTTCCAATGCCTTGGCACACTTAAAAACCACCCACCAGCAGTTATATTAGTAAAATGAAGGCTCGTATATATGAGTATGTCCATTAATGGCCAGTCCGTTCGTGCATTGCTCAATATTGAAACAATAAACTATTTTGTGTTAGAAGACGAGGCCAAGTGCCTAAGCTTGAAGGCATCCAAGGAAGGAGGCACCATAAAGGATGTGAACTCCCCTGCTAAGCTAATTGTAGGTTCCATCCAAGGTGTGCGTGTAACATTCAGGACATAAAGTGGAAAACTCGATTTCTCTATTGTGCCTATTTTTTTTTTTTTTGAAAAGTCCATTGTGCCTATAAATGACTTCACTAAGGTCTTTGGTGTAGAATTCTTCAACAAAGTCCATTCCTTTCTACTGCTGGCCACAAACTCCCTAAGTATTATTAATAGGAGTAAAGCATGCACGATTCCCATTGAGCGTGCGAAGACAGAAGAAAAGATGCTATCGACCATGCAATTCAAGAATGTTTGCAAGAAAATAAGGGTGGGCAAAATCGAACTGAAATAAAAAAAATTTAGTTTGATTTTTTTAAAAACAAAAATCCGAATTTATAAATACCGAACCAAATGGTTCAGTTCGATTCAATTTTCGGATAAAAAATTATAAAATTTGAACTGAACTGAAATTAAGGCATTTTTGTAATTTTGCTTTAACATATATATATATATACAAATCACACGATTCACATGTTTGCAGTTTGCACCACACTCTCTCTCTCTCTCACTTTCAATTTAAGACTTTTAGCTGCACAGCAGAACCATGACCCAACATTAACTTGCATGTGCCTTTGCCCATTCTGCCTTCTCCTTGCTGCCGTTCTTTCCATTACTCTGTCGCCAGCTATCCAGTCCAGTAACTCACTAACTTGCTATGTTTTTTTTTTAAAAAAATGGGTCCTTTTTTTTAGATAACTCTTTGATCTACTTTTGTTTTATGTTTGCTTAAATTATTAGTAGTATTTAGTTTGAAATAAGTTTGCCTTTGCTTGGATATGAGTATGTTACTATATTTTTTTAATTTTTTCGCTTGTATATTATGCTACTGGTGGTGCTAGGTGAAGGTTGAGGAACTCACGGATTGTTGAAGATGATAGAGGGATAATATCGTTTAGTCCCATTTTCTTTATAAAATTTTAGTATGACCTAATATTTAGGAAATATTTGCATATGAGAATTCTATTATGATTCAATTTGTTTGCAAACTTTTTAGAATAGTCCTTGACCGAAGGTTAATAGGTAAAATATCATTTGGTCTCTAATATTTTGCTAATTTCTACCATTGCACAAAAACTTATTTTATTTATATTTTGGGCCAAAAGTTTTAATATTAAAAAAGTAACCATAATTCTAAAAATTATTCATTTTAGTCCAAAATTCTTGCCTTTTTTCCCACATATAAATTTGTACATTATTTTATTTATAATAAATTGATTATAGTATACCTCGTATGCAGGATGGAAGAAAATAACAATGTTATAGAGGAGACTTTAAAGGACGATTTTGAAGAGGGTGTTGAGAATAAAAAAAACCGAATCGACAACCAAACCGTTAAGATGAACCGAAACTGATTTGAAACCGAAAATCGATTCTGAATCGAAACTGACCTATCAGTTTCGATTCAATTTTTATTTTAATAAAAACCAAACGGTTTTTTTAAGCTTTCAAAAGTTGAACAAGGGAGAAAATTCTGGAAATGCTCCAAGCCAAGTCCCTCCGCAAGTACAAGCCGTCATCGATGAGTTCAAGTCGTCATGCCTTTTAAGCTTTCAAAGAAGTTCCCACATAGACGAATGATGGATCACGAGATCGAGTTGAAGTGAGGCGTCAAACTCCACCATTAGTGTCCTACCACATGTTTCACTCAAACTCGAGAAGTTGTGGAAACAACTCAAAAATTTGCTGGATGTGGCTACATCCGTCCGTCCAAAGCTCCATTCAATGCAGAAATCCTCTTCTAAAATAAAAAGAATGACTCTCTCCGTATGTGCATTGGTTATAAAGTTCTCAATAAGATCACTATCAAGAACAAGTATCTAATTGCCTTGATAGTAGATCTTTTTTACTAACTTGGCAAAGCATGGTACTTCACTAAGCTTGACTTATGCTCTGAGTACTACCAAGTTTGGATTACTAATAGAAGTAAACCAAAGATGGTATGTGTCATAAAGTATGAATCTTTCAAATTCCTTATTATGTCATTTGGCCTCACTAATACATCAACCATGTTTTGCACTTTTATGAACAAGATGCTCCAACCTTTTCTCGACCACTTAGTTATAGTATAATTAGATAACATTATGATAGCCAGCACGAATTCAAAAATTTGAATAAGGCTATCTTTAAAGAGCTTGTTCTTATTCTTCCAGACCATACAAACTCTTTTGAAATTCAAATGGATGACTTCAACTTCGCTATCAGTGGTGTCCCTATACAACAAAGCCACCCATTTGAGAGTTGAAAGTTAAATGACACAGATAGCCACTACACCGTATAAGAAAAAGAGAAGACGACCATCATTCATTATCTATGAGTATAGCGACACTACTTGCTTGGCTCACACTTTGTGATCTTGACAGATAATGTAGTTAGGAGTTACTTCTAAATATAGAAGAAGTTGGCCTTTAAACAAGTAAAGTGACAGGACTTTCTTATAGAATTTGACTACCAATCGGAATACAAAATAAGAAAGCCAAGGTCGTAACGGATGTACTCAGACGTAAGGCAGAATTAATAACTTTTACTGTCAAGCAACCCAAGTCTGACCTTGTCTAACACATCAAAAAAGGCCTCTAACAATACCCTTTTGGCCAAAGACTTGCGGGAAAAGCACTCAAGGGTAAAACAAGGCAGTTTTGACGAGAAGAAAGCATTCTCCTCACCAAAAGAGATTGATTAAACCTCGGTAGGGAAAACTTACAAAAGGAAATTATCAAGGAGTGCCACGAGGCCTGCGACTTAAAATAGGTTGTTCACCTTAGAGTTAATCACATGATTGCATTAGTTCAAGCCTCATACTTTTAGTTAAACATACGAGATGATGTCGAGACATTATGCAGACTTGTCTTATTTGCCAATAAGACAAGGTGGATCACCGACATCTGGTAAGATTATTGGAGCCTCTGCCACTTACATCAAGGCCGTGGGAAAGTGTATCCATAGACTTTATTACGATCTTGCCTAAGTCTGATGGGTGCCGAAGCATCATCATTGTTATCGACCGTTACAACAAGTATGTAAATTTCATCATTGTATCAGTCGATTTAAAGCTGATGAAGCTGCCCATCTCTTCATCATGCATATTTTGAAGCTATGAGAGCTTTAAAGAACATAAAGACCCTTGATTCATCGGCTGTTATTGGACGATCAAACCAATAGACAGACCAATAACCTTCTTGAAATGTATCTAAAGCATTCGTAAGCACTCATCAGCGAGATTAAATGAGGTTGTTGGATGTTGCTAATTCTTGTATAATCTTTAACGAAGTGAGGCTACTGGCAAGAGCCCATTCGAGGTCATCATGAGATTTGAGCCCATGAACCTTACTATAACTTCGACATATAAAGGTAAGAGCCCAATGGCTTTCAAACACACACTTGAGTGGCATGAAGAAGTGGATATAACTCGAGCATATCTTGACAAATCTACAAAGAAAATTAAAAATTGGGTGGACTCAAGAAGACGCCACGTCGAGTATAAGGAATATAATCAAGTCATGATCAACCTTCTACCCTAACAGTTCAAGACTTTAGGGAAAGTCCACAAGAGGCTAGTGAGGCAATACGAAAGGCTTTTTCTAATTATCCGACGTGTGGCTAACATCTTGTATCAACTCCGACTTCAGCTAAGGCTTAAGATTCATCTGGTCTTCCACGTAAGCCTTCTCAAGCCATACCACAAAGACGTAGGAGACCTAAGTCGTGGTGAATCAAGACATGCCCTAACAACTCTTGTCATAGCGTTCGATCTTCGATAGCAAAGCCAGTTGGGAATACAAAGAGGATTTATGGTAATTTGTGGAGTATATTCAAAGGTTCAAGCACAAGAACGCGACGAGGACGCTGCGAGCATAGGTAGAGATAGTGTAACATGTCGCCAAACAACCCAAGCACCCAAGATTTTAAGCTTAAGAGTCCAAATCTATGCCAAGGTGTGCTAGCTTGGCTTGATTTTAAAATTCTCCAGCACACTATAACACATCTCCTCTCTTGTACATATTTTAGATATTCTGTACTTATGTATACTCAGAAATATCTAGATATTTGTAATAATTTGAATAAGTTGCACAGAGTTCTCTAGAATGGGCAAGCCTCTCTTATAAATAAGGTATGACGCTTGCCATTTTGGGCATTGTACACCAAGCAACTCAAATATACTTGTAAAGCTCTCTCGTACACACTCCTAAAAATAATATCATTTTTCTTTAGTTATATTACTCTCTCTTCTCTCTAACTTTTCTGCAAGAATCTTTGTTTGGCTAGTTTGAGAAGTTAAATAGGTTTACTTAGTAAATTTTGTATTAGAAATTGTCCAAGTACTGCACAATTACTGTACAAAATACTCATCTCACGACATTCAGATATCCTGAAAGATTTTTGTGTGCATCAAAGTTTTACTATATTGTAAAAGTACACTTCTGCATGAAAATTTGTCTAGACCATTAGACCTATGCACGAGTCAACTTGTATAGACTTCAATATGTATAGTACTACAACTATTTTGCCCTTGTTGTTTTATATGGTTTCACCCTTTGGTGTTAGGTTGTTAGGTTGCCTCAACTATTTTGTGTTTTCAAATTTCTTTTCTCCTCTCTTAACTGTACTATTAATTAGAGTTACAAGATTAAGTCTTGGACTGTATCTGAGAATGACAATGAGTGTTTCTTGGCGCCTTTCTCTTCTTTATAGGTGTATCTCTATCCTTTTCATCTTGAAATGGAACAAAGCGTAATAAAACCATTAATGCGTATTCGAACTAAGACTTTATACACATGTATCATAAGAGAAATCCAAACCAATAGCAGACCATATTCAATGTAGAAATTTATTAGCATTGCATTAGCCTACTCATCCTATTTGTTGTACTAGATAGAGAGAACTTAATTGCTTAGAAAACCAGTTAATATATTCTTATATATAGTTAATTTTGCTTAAAATCTACCAAATAATAAGCATTTGTTAAAATTACTTCTTTTGAGCCTGCTTTAAGCTTCATTCACATGCACTTCATAATTGAATGATCAAAATATACTATTCAAGATTCTTATTAAAAAAAAACAAATTTGCATACAAGCATTGATTGGTAGAAAAATCATTGTCGCTGAAAGACTTTTTGCCAATTTAACAAATTGAGATCAAGATATTATAAGACTCTGGAGCTGTTTATTTTTTACTCAATATTCAGTCATTCGACTGTTTTAAATGTTTTTATTTTTTAAATTTAATACTGAATTTTTTATTAAATATGTCTAAATAAAATTAAGTTTAAAATCTTAACTAAATACTTAATGCTGAATGAATTATTTAACATTAAAATGCTCTCAAAAACACTTTGACACAATTAATCTAATTCCTACTATACAAAAGCTTTTTTTTAATCTAATTCCTACCATACAAAAGCTTTTTTTTTTCACAATCGATTATTTATGATAAAGATTTTTATTCAAAATTTTAAATCAGACTTACAACTATCAAGTAATTTTTTAGTTTATTATGTAAAATAAATAATATATAATATTATCTTAATTTTAAATAATTTTCATAACCTATTAAATTAAAAAAAGGAAACTCCTTTTAATTTATAATTGAACAAGCTCTTTGTTTTATCAAATCATTTTACTTGAAATTATTACTTTGTTAAATTATTTAACTCGAAAATATTTCTTTCACGTAAGTTATTTAAATACAAGTAGTTTTTTTTAATGTATTTAAATACAAAATTAAAGGGCATAATCGCGTAATTGCTAGATTCAAGGTCTTTATATTCAGATGTTTAAACAAACATATAATTTCAACATATGCATTCATATCAATTAATTCAAATTCGTATCTATCTAGTATTAAGACAAAAAAATAAATGCTACCTCAACTAAAGCCACCCCACGCAATGTGACTTCAGCTTCAATGATGCAAGTGTCATTCACCAGGTAACCATATTCCGGGTTCTTCAGACTTGCCAATGTCAGCATACTTCGACATCCCTGGGAATAACTGAAGGGTGTAAAAATATAATCAGCTGGAAGAAAAAGAACAAAAAAAAATTAAAGATTAAGCATACTAAGGACACTGATAATTAATTATAAATTCCTTGCAATCTTTATAATATGGCAATTGCACTTCTTGTAGCATTTGATGAAATTATATATAATTTTAATTAAAGCCTGATCACCATCGAACACAACGTTGTCTCCATATGAATATCTAACAATTTCGTGTAATTCCCTCTGCGTAAAATTCATTGTTTAATATTAATATTACACGTTTTAAGTGCACGCATACTTGAATAGAGTGTGTGACTAGTACTGCATTGCTAGATAGAGGAATAGGTTACCAGTTAAGGTCTGGGTGCCCATATTAAATTAAATAACAATTTTCTCCACAGGTAACTTAGACAGAGGAGGGAACGTACTGTACATAAATTTATTTATATTAGTTTATAGGGTGAGCTATTAAATAATAAAAGAAAAAAAGTTTATAAAGTTTTAATCATATAGAAAGAAAACACTGATAACAATCTAAGGTTTCTAAACTAGACTCCTTGCTGAACCCCGGGGAGAGGGGGTGGAGAGGAAAAAGAAATAAACCCAAATCTACTTTCCTTCTGTGGTATAAAAATGTCTTTAAGCTTCGTAAAAATATAAAAAATAACTTTAAATTCGAATTTGAGCCCATAACCAACAAAATTTGGCAAAACTATGGTAAAAGAATATTGCCAAATAGGCCATGAGTTTGATTTCCCTTATTGAAATGTTGGAAAAATGCTATTGCTCGTCCAAATGCGAGTCCGATTGTTAGCTCAATCTCAACACAATAGTGTCCTACATTTTACATTGGGAATTGTCTCCATGCGTTTGCTTGCCGTGTTCTCTTTTTGATGTCATCATAATTCAACCGAAAGCTTTTACACTTTTCAATCTCTTACACATTTCCCATATCTTGTTTGTACGTAAAAGTATTGAATTGCATGAAATGAGGCATACCCACATGCTGAAACAAGTTCTTGGACTAACTTCAGCAACTTTTTTGATCATTTTAGTCCTAATCTTCTTTTTTTACTGAAAAAGGTTGCCTAAAGAATATGACTTGCTCCTAAGAAAGTGGGTTAAATTAAATTTTTAATCCATTTCCTTTGCAGTCAACAAGAAAATTATGATATTTGTCATCTGAACAATACCTTAGAGGACCTTTCTATGTTACAGAATCTGTAACATACATCCACCCAAAAGCTAGTTTCTTTACACCTCTATGTGGTTCTATTTGTTGCGGAAGCGCGAGGTTAAACAATTACTAATATTGCGACTTCTAGAGAAATATAAATGCGGTGATAAACAAATGCAAATAAAATAAGATACAATAATTTACGTGGTTCGGCGTAATGCCTACGTCCACGGGTAAAGACTAGAAGATAATTTTACTAACAAATGGGAATTAAGACTCACTAGAACACTCAAGTGGAAACTCGCTCAACTTCTCTCAAAGAGCTCACTTACAATTGCTCTCTATTTCTCTCTAATTGGGATGCTTACAATTACAAAATGCTTCTCCATTTATAGAGTGCATTCTGCTCCAAGTTGGGTTTAATTTGTCAAAACGTTGAGCTAGATTTTGTATTGCATACACAAGCTTTTCAACACCTAGCTTTGTCTTTTGAAAATAGCAAGCCGACCAACTTTGTTTTTTTTTTAATTTGGCTAACCAGCTTTGTTTTTTTAAATTTGGCTAACAATTCTTTGACTTTTCAACAATTCTCCACCTCGGCGAATATTTGGTAAATCTGAACCGATTATCAACAAATTATCCTCCAATCTTTGTCTTCTCCGACTGCTTTCAAACTTGTAGGATATTGATCAAGTTTAGACAATGCTCAAACTTGATCGCTGTCACTACCTTGGTTAACATATCTGCGGGATTATCTACAGTCTTAATTTTCTAAAGAAGAATCTTCCCCTCATCAACAATTTCCCATACAAAGTGAAATCGTCTATCAATATGCTTCGTACGCGCATGATAAACTTGGTTTTTTGTTACATGAATAGCACTTTGACTATCGCAATGCACATTAATGTGCTCCTGTACCAATCCCAAGTTTTCAAGCAAGCCTTGTAACCAAATAGCCTCTTTAACAGCCTCTGTAATTGCCATGTACCCGGCCTTTGTGGTCGATAGTGCAACTGTAGGCTGTAGTGTCAACTTCTAACTAATTGGCCATCCAGTAAAAGTAAATACATATCCGGTGGTTGACCGTCGTTTGTCCAAATCACCAGCATAATCAGAATCAACGTACCTGATCACACCTTGACCAAGTGTATCATCTCTCTCAAACAGTAAACCAACATCCATGGTCTTCTGAATGTACCGTAGAATCCATTTCACAACTTTCCAATGTCCTTTACTAGGATTATGCATATACCTATTCCCTATACCAACTGCATGTGAAATGTCAGGAGTTGTATACACCATTGCATACATCAAGCTACCCATTGCATTTGAATACGGAACTTGTAACATGTATTCTCGTTCCGTATCTGTTGAAGGAGATAGTTGTGCAGAAAGCTTGAAATGAGAAGCCAACGGGGTACTCACAGGTTTTGTTTGCTCTGTCATGCCAAACTGCTGTAATACCTTCTTCAAATATTGCTTCTGAGATAAGCTTATTTTGCCACGAGCTCTATCTCTGCATATCTCCATGCCAAGAATCTTCTTAACTTCACCCAGATCTTTCATCTCAAACTCTTAATTGAGTTGAGTCTTCAACTTCCCAATCTCATCTTTACTATTCGATACTATTAGCATATCATCAACATACAATAGCAAATAAATGAAAGATCCTTCTTGTAGCTTCCGAAAATACACATAATGATCAAATTTATTTCTTGTGTACCTTTGCCCTTTTATAAATCGATCAAATCGCTTATACCACTGCCTCGGAGATTGTTTCAACCCATAAAGCGACTTTGTCAATTTACAAACCCAATTTTCTTTTCCAGCAACCTTAAATCCATCTGGTTGAGTCATATAGATTTCCTCTTCCAAATCACCGTGTAAAAATACAGTTTTTACATCAAGTTGAACTAGTTCAAGATCAAATTGCGCAACCATAGCTAGCAAAATTCGAATAGACGAGTGTTTCACAACTGGAGAAAATACCTCATTGTAGTCTATGCCTTCCTTCTGAGTGTAACCCTTCGCTACCAATCTAGCCTTGTATCGAATTTCATTTTTACGAGGAAATCCTTTCTTTTTTGCATATACCCATTTACACCCAATTGCTTTCTTTTCCTTGGGTAGTGTAACTAACTCACAAGTTTCATTTTTGTAAAGAGACTGCATTTATTCGTTCATTGCTTTCTTTCACTGTATACTTTCTGGGTTACTTACTGCTTCTCTATAAGTGGAAGGAATATCATCATCTACAATTGCAAGTGCGTAGGCCACCATATCAACAAAGTGAGCAGGTTTGTGAATCTCTCTGCGTGGCCTTTTATATGCAATTGAATCTTGTTACTGTGAAGGTTTCTGGGTTAGAACCTCTTCATTTTCTTCGGTCTCATCAACACTAGTTGGATCAATTTTAACCTTTTCAAACTCCACCTGCTGCAAAGTACTGCTGGTCTCGTCATCCTCTTGAGAATCTTTTTGTTTCAACATGAATGATTCATCAAAAGTTACATCTCTATTGAAAATAATCTTCTTCGTAACAAGACACCAGAGACGGTATCCTTTTACTCCACTAGTTATACCCATGAACAATACTTTCTTTGCTCTTGGGTCTAACTTAGATTCTTTTACATGATAATAAACAGTGGAACAAAAAACATGTAAAGAATCATAATCAGTAGTAGGATTACCAGTCTACATCTCCATGTGTGTTTTGTCCTCAATTGCAGCTGATGGCAAATGGTTGATCAGATAACACGCATATACAACTGCCTCAGTCCAAAACTCTTTGCCCAATCCAGCATTGGACAACATACACCGAACTTTCTCCAATATAGTTCGGTTCATGCGTTCTGCCACCCCATTCTGCTGTGGTGTATTTCAAACAGTGAAGTGTCGCACAATGCCCTCATCTTGGCATATTTGAAGAAATGAATCATTCTTGTACTCACCACCATTGTCTGAGTGAAGTCTTTTGACCTTTCGACCAGTTTGAGTCTCGACCATTTTCTTCCATTTCATAAATATTTCCAAAACTTTATTCTTATTCTTCATCAAATACACCCATACTTTTCTTGAATAATCATCAACAAAAGTAACAAAATAGTGCATACCTCCCAAAGAAACTGTTTTGGTAGGTCCCCATACATCACTGTGAACATAGTCCAGAATTCCTTTTGTATCGTGAATTGCTGAACCAAACTTTACCCTTGTCTGCTTGCCCAGAACACAATGTTCACAAAATTCTAATTTGGAAGAATTCGCACCTTTCAGTAAGCCTTGCCTCACTAGAGTCTGCAAAACTTTTTCACCAGCATGTCCCAAACGCATATGCCACAACTTGGTTGCTTCTGAATCTGCATCTCTTCCAGAAACTGTTGATGCTGATCCAATAACTGTACTTCCTTGGAAATAGTACAAGTTATTTCTTCTTGTGTCTTTCATCACCGTCAGCGCCCCAGTTACTACCTTCAACAATTCATCTCTCAAAGTGATTTTGAGCCCTTTAGATTCTAAGACTCCTAATTAGATGAGATTTTTCTTTAAGCTTGATACATAGCGAACATCTGTCAAGACTTGGATTGAGCCATCATGATTCTTTAATTGGATTATACCTATTCCCATGATTTTACAAGCATTGTCATTGGCCATAAAAATAACTCCACCGTCTAGCTCCTTGAAGCTAGAAAACCAGCCCTTGTTAGGACACATATGATAAATACAACCCGAATCCAAAGTCCACTCATCTGAGTGACATATCAATGTCATGCCAACCAGACTAAAGTCTGACTCCTCATCATGCTCTGCTACACATGCATCAGAAGTAGCCTTGCCCTTTTGTAACTTAGAACAATTCTTTTTCCAATGCCCTTTCTCACGACAAAAAACACATTCATCTTTGGCAGGCCTCCCTTTAGACTTGCTTTTTTTTCCAGGTTTGCGGTTTTGTGAACGACCTCTCACTGTCAATGCTTCTGCAACTGTATCTCTGTGATCCTTTTTGTCTTTCTTTCTGGTCTCAGAGTTGTATAACGCACTGCATACAGCATCGAATGTGACACTGTCCTTCCCATAAAGCAAAGTGGTGGTAAGATGATCATATTCATCAGGAAGGGAATTTAACAACAACAGTGCCTTATCTTCATCGTCAAATCTCTTATCCAGATTTAGCAAATCCGTTAATATCTTGTTGAATGAGTTCACATGGTCATTCATTGACATTCCTAGTGTATATGTAAATCGATAGAGTTTCTTCTTCATATAAAGCCTATTTTCAAGGCTTTTCTTCATATACTTTTCTTCCAGTGGCTCCCACAATTTCTTTGCTGATGTCTCCCTCATGAAAGAATATTTCTGATCTTTAGCCAGACATAGGCGAATAGTACCATATGCCTGTCTATTGATCTTTATCCACTCCTTGTCATCCATCGTGTCAGACTTTTCTTCAAGAGCAACATCCAACTCTTGCTGACATAAGACATCCAACACTTCACATTGCCACATACCAAAATTATTGGTACCATCGAATTTCTCCACTTCAAACTTTGCATTAGTCACAATAGTCCTCGCTAATGAAGACGACGACGATGCCTCTGCCATCTTTTTGTCTCAAATGATCAGTTTCTTCAACAACTATTTACACTTGAAAAATAGTCTCTATGATGTTTATTTCGCGTGAATAAATGCACCAGGAAAGTTCCCAAGAGACTGGACGGGAACTTGGTCCCAATTAAAAACCAAAATCCTTATACTCTTATCGCCTTGTTGACAGAACTTTCCTAGACATGAAAAAATACACACTACTTACAATAGACTGTCTCCCAAGTATAAATAGTCGTCTACACTGTAGTCGGCTCTAATACCAATTGTTGCGGAAGCGCGAGGTTGAACAATTATTAATATTGTGACTTCTGGAGAAATATAAATGTGGTGATAAACAAATGCAAAGAAAATAAGACACAATAATTTACGTGGTTCGGCGTAATACCTATATCCACGGGCAAAAACTGGAAGATAATTTTACTAACAAATGGGAATTTACAAAGTGGGAAAATCTCTCAACACCCAAAAACCCAATACACCCAAATAGAACCTCACTAGAACACTCAAGTGGAAGCTCGCTCAACTTCTCGCAAAGAGCTCACTTGCAATTGCTCTCTATTTATCTCTAATTGGGATGCTTACAATTGCAAAATGCTTCTCTATTTATAGAGTGCATTCTGATGCGTGAATTAGCAAGTGTACTAGTCGGCACAAGTAATATAATGAAGAGTAGATTATCGTCCCACAGAGATTGTATATCCTATTAGCTACCGAAATTATTCTAACCCTAATTTATTTGAATAATCGAATAGGTGGATTTAGATTTAAATTAAAATAAATTAAATTAACTAAAAATTAAATAAAAAGGCAAGCAGTAATGAAAATCACCAAGAGATTAAGACACTAGGACATCCGATTTCACCATAACCAATCCAATTTAATCCTCAATCTATGCTATTAAAATTTATTACCCATGTTGACAGTGAATTTCCCTAATTTATTCAATATCCTCTATCGAGTAATATCAAAAATACCTTAACATATTAACCCATTATATCTCTATGTGAATTTAAATATGCAAAGATTCATTAAGCTCTATAGAAATTCTTAGAAAAACTACACGAATCACGTTGGCACATCTCTGTCTTTCGTTCAATTCATGACATTCATTACACAGAGTAAAAATACATAAATCCTCTCGGTCTCATTATGTATTCTCAAATCATTCAAATATTGGCCAGATATTTAAAAGCATTAAACACAATAATGAACACTCAATCATGGAATAATAAATTAAAAATAATACAGATTTATGAAAATTAAATCTTCATAGTTGACTACATCATAACCCTAATAAAATAAATTAGTTCATGGGAATATAAAGAGAATACATGAATTTAATTAAGAACATTTAACCAAAATAAAAAAAAAAAAGAAAAGAAAAACTCAAGAATTAATGCTAGCGTCTTCTTCCTCCAAATTGCTCCTGCTGCTCTCGGTTTATTTTCCTTTTCCTGTCAAGTTGTGCGGCTGCTATTTTCAGTTGTCGTGCTCTCTATCTCCGTAATTCTCCCTCGGCTTCTTTTTTTCTCCTTTTCTTTATATTGTTGCCCCCGAATCCTTAATTAAAAAGGATTTAAATAAACAAAGCAAACCTAGCCCACTTTAAGCCCATGCACGTGAAGCATTTAAATTGTCAAGCTTTTCCAACTATTCACGTGACTTGCCATATCTTTCTTGGCCAATTAATTCTTCAATGCTTCCTTTTTCCTCTTTTCTTTTATTCTTCACGTGACCTCCAAGATTAGGCCTTGGCTTCTTCAATTTTCTTCATTTTAATTCTATTGCTTTCCCTAAATTTCCAATTAATTCCTTTTTTAAGCTCTCCTCACTTTAATATTTTGATTTAATTTCTCTTTATTCCCAAAACACACCTAAAATAATAAAATAAAAAAATTAACATAATAAAATATAATTCAACATAAAATTAAGTTATAAAAATATTAAAATAATAGATAAATTATGAGCACATTACATTCTATTTCAAGTGGGTTCAATTTATCAAAACATTGAGTTAAATTTTGTATTGCATGCACAAACTTTTCAACACCTAACTTTATCTCTTGAAAGTAGCAAGCTGACCAACTCTGCTTTTTTGAATTTGACTAACAATTCTTTGACTTTTTAACACTATTCAAACAATTCAGGGGTGGTGGAAATTTTGTTTTGGGTGAGCTGTAAGTTACAGAATTTGTAACTTAGCAGCACCCTGCCTTAGATTAGTTATTTTCTGTTGTTTGTACCATAAAATAAAAATGGTTAAATCAGGGTAATTGTGAATGATTTTAACTAAATTATAGAGCATTACATGAAGATTTTTTCAGATTGCTTTTACTAGATCTTTAAGATTTTAGTCCTTTTGATCTTTTGGATTTTGGTTATATTTTCCATTCAAGGTTTGAGTACAAATTTCTATCTTTAACTTGATTCGGACTGATTGTTTTGTGTGCACCGTGACTTTCTTTTAACTTCCATATTACTTTCATCTCAAAAAAAAAAAAACTTCCATATTGCTTTACTTTCTTTGAAAAAATTATATTAAAAAAACCGATAAGGCAATATATAATTCATCTTGACAGTTGTCGAATATTAGGAATCAAATTGAGTTAATAAAGAATTTTCGATCATGTATCTTGTACTGTTGTTTCAATAAGCTATTTGCTCATAAAAATAATAACTTAAAAGGGAACGAGAACGGCCGGCATTACGTAGCCAATGAAGGGATATGTAATTTGAGTAAATAAACTAATGAAGGGATCAGATTGAACGACTAGGATCCCAGATTGAATTAAGTAGACACTTTGCATTTAAAGGTTTTTCAATAAATTTTGCCCTTGTGCACCTCTTTCGGGTGCCGTAGAGGAATAAAGCAGAGGGCTTCACTTGAATGTTGAATCTAAGGTTTGACTCATACGTGAACTAACTTAACATTCGCCTCTAAATTGTGCAATCTGCCACCTGGCAGTCCCCTAGTTGCTAGCTGTGTAGAATCTATGCATTTATGATACAATGACTTTTCCTGGTGAAGTCAACTATGATCAAGTCACAGCGGTTTTGTAAATGTTCAGGATGAAGTCGATGCAATTGCTCATTCATTTGGTGAACTGAAGCCAGATACAGCGACAGCTGAAGTTCTCGATATGTCTTCTGGTAACAAGGAGTTAACAGCTGATGCCATCGCAAATAATGCTGATCTGTTAACAGAAATCCTTGTTTGCTTACCAGTTAAATCACTTGTTAGACTCAAATTCGTATCTAAACACTGGGAATCTCTCATTTCCAGCCCTCAATTCTGTCGCCGCCTTTACCCTGACAGTCACAAAGTTTCAGGCCTCCTTATCTTGCACAAGAGGTCCAGTCTCATCAATCCGGAGCACGATTTTGTTCCTCTCAGAAACGAGACAATTAGAGCTCCCTTTAAGTCCCTCACTTTTGTGAACCATCCTTCAGGTTTAAGAATCTTACAATATTGTCGTGGGTTACTATTTTGCTCAAGCTTGCGCAACAAGAAATTCGACCATGACTATTACATCTTCAATCCCACGACCAAGCAGTTTATCAAGCTTCCTCAACCGGGTGGTAGAGTCTATGGAATTAATATAGCTTATGATCCTGAGAAATCCCCTCATTATAAAGTTGTCTGCCTTCGTGGTTCTGATTCATCGGGAGGGAACAAGAATGACTTTTCGAGTTATCAGATTGAGCTATACTCATCTGAGACACGCTCCTGGAGAGTCTCTGGTGATCCTTTTATTAGACATATTGGTATGCAGTACGAAAATGGAGTATTTTGGAATGGTGTTATTCATTGGATAAATTGCCATGATACTTCCTTGTACTTCAAGGTTGATAAGGAGCAATTGGGAGAAATGCCAATGCCTCCGACTCAAGTTCCTGATGATTGGATATCTGGAAGAAGGTTCAGGTATCTTGGAGAGTCTCGAGAGCACTTGCATCTTGTTGAGATATATGATCCTTGCGCGACAAAGTTTGTGGTCTACGAGATGGAACAAGACTATTCCAGGTGGTTTGTGAAGTATCGAGTTGATCTTGATGGGATAACTGTGGCATTTCCGGAAATGATTAGCAGTATTCTTTGTCCACCAAACATGGACTATTATAGATTTTCTATAATCTGCATCATTCGGGAAGCAAATGAGGCAGAGTCATATATGGTCTTGCACATACCCGGTAAGGTCATACGCTACAACTTCAATGATAAGACTTTCGATAAAATCTGTGATTTTGGTTCGCGTCATGATCAAGGCGTTCGTTACTGGGCTTCACTGGTTGAGTGGGTCGATGTTTATCAGTACATTGAATCTCTTGCTTGGGTTCCATGACAGTTCAATTGCTACTCAAAACGGTTTGTGCTATAATGTTTGTATCTTCATCTGATGGCCGCAAGTTTAGATGCAGAAATTGTTTGTATGAATAATCAATGAAGTTGACAAAGCTCCACTTTTGGGTTTATTTTTTCTTATTTTATATTTTTAACGTGAGATGATTGAAAAGGTTTTACTTTGTTTAGGGCCAAATCACTGGTGAGATTGAATGGATAATTATCTCATCGTAAATGCTTGACCAAGTAAATAGTGTTGGAAGTAAAAGATTATGGTCTGAACCCGTCATTTCCCAGCCAATTAATCAAGTTTGCAATTTAGTTATTCATTTAACAGATTATGCAGAAACGTTAAAGATTAATAGTTAAGAAAAAAAAATTTTTTGAATAATGAAAATTTTATTGGAGAAGTTTGAATGCAAAACTAAAATTTGAGGCCTTTTTATACTAACTTTAAATATTGTTAATTTATCAAAATAGGTAAATTTAAAATATTATTTTATAATGAAAATCTCCTAAATAAAATAAGGTAAACAACACAAATGGCTTGGAAATACAGTATTTAGAAAAAAAAATCTTAAACGTAATAGGAAAAATAAGAAAATAATTAAAAAAATACAAAATGACTAGGAAAGAAATGGAATTTCTTTTGGATTACAGGACAAAACAACATAAACATTGAATATAGTTCGCATCATCATAAGATTCGAAACAATATATTATACGTTTAAAACAGACAACTATAACTTAAATTATAACCTCTGAAAATTATCGTACTCGTCCTATGCAACCGTCCTAAATCAGATTTTTAACATGAAATAGCAATAAGCTGCAAATTTTCTCTTCCCAAATTGAGCTATGAACACGAGGCGCATACATGAAAACAAATTTTTCAAACATAGCAGAATGGAGATAACTTAGAACAAGTCTTTGATTCATATTTATGGCCAAAAGTGAGAGGACTCAAAACTGGTTATTACTTTAGAAAACGAAAGTTATCAAATGTATTTAACTAAATAATGATGAAATGAAAACAAATAGCATTACCAAACTGGACTTTGGACAAACAAACAACAAGAATCATTTGCTAACTCCGGGTGGGTGTCATTGGAGGAATTTGAGGAAATATCACCACAAACAATTAATAGTTTTGGGCTTGTTGGGCTCATATGGGTAGGCCATACCCAAAATCCATGGCCCCATAATAAAATGAAGGAACGAAAAATGAAAAATGGGTAAAGAGGCTGTGTTAAAAGTGCTACTTTCGGGAACTTAGAGTTGTGCATTGAGAATTAAAGATTTTGCAATCTGGTAATGGCTTTCTCCTTTGGTTTAGCATTAAAAGGACTAGGAATTTAGGTCCTTACTTTGACTACTACGTCCTGACAATTTGTTACTCTTCCTCTTGTTGCTGAAACGTCAAGAGTTGTGCATGGAACTTGTCTGGCTTATGGTCCTGCCATATCACCTCACTTTAAAATCGTCTGTATCCGTACTGAGACGTTGCGGGGAGGGAGTAGGAATGATCAGATGAGTTATCAGATTGAGGTTTACTCATCTCAGACAGAAATATTAATAGATTGTAATATAATTAAAAAAAAAAATTAGCCTCATGAATATTTTAATAACTTTATTTCAAATGACGTTTTCCGGACAAAGAACAATGAGAGAAACGGTTCACTAAAGAGATATTGGATGACATAACAAGGAACTTCCACAAAGTTTTACCTGCATATTATATAACCAATGGCTTACAGGATTGTTCCGAAATTCAATGGATCAATACAAGAACTTATTCAGTATTGGTTTCGCCAGAGATAAGAGAATTCCGCAGGCTTCTCTTAGTTCTCGTTTGTATTTATGTTTAATAATTGTTAACTTGAATTTTATTTTCATGTGGCATTTTTTTGTTTGTCTTCTAAAATGCTGCGTATTGTCCCTTCTCTTTACAGAATTTGACAATGAAAAGTCAGTGGAAAAAAAAAAGGAGGTTAAAGCACTCTTTATTTTCGGCTGGAATAAACCCTGTCATAAGACATTTGATATGAGCAAGATTTTTCCCTTTTATTCTCATAATATATGAATCAAACTAAGGATTATAGGCTTCAGAGACCGTGGTGTCTGAAAACTTATTTTGCAATATACACACATACATGATGGCCTATTGAGACAAGGAACGTGTTGTTAATGGTAGGAGGAATGACTGCTACGATGCTTTTCACGGTATCCTGTGTGAAGAAAGCCCATTGTGCTGAATTGAAAATAGAGAGGAAGCCAGCAGTTAGGATACATCAGCAATGCCACATCAACAATGCTGAGTCAGCTGATTCTGTTAAGCAGTAATGAGAGTTCGCGAGTGTAAAAGTTAGTTAGTATTAGCTGTTCACTTACTGATTTGATTGGTTGATTTTGGTGTAATGTAAAATAGTTAGTTATAGCTTTTACTAATAATCATGTAAGTAAATAAAGTCTGGTAAAGAATATTTCGTTTAATTCATTGAAATAATAAGATCCAGAACAGCTCATTAACTTTTCTATCTCTCTATTTCTCAGCAACCAAACAATCTTTCAACTCTATTACATTTAATTTTTCATGGTATCAGAGCCACAGGTTATGGCAACCTCAAGCAATTTAAACACAAATCCAAATACTACAACCACGAATCAATCAATGCAAACTACAATTTCATTCATTATGCCAATCAAATTGGATCGATCCAATTATATGCTCTGGCGAAATCAAGTGTTAGCTTCTATAAGAGGAAACAGACTTGAAGGTTATATCAATGGAGAAAAATCAGCACCTACTCAGTTTCTTACTTCTGGAAGCTATGCTGAAGCAATGGGAAGAATTACTCAACAAGTTGAAAATCCAAAATATACAATTTGGAGATCACAAGATCAGACATTACTAAGCTGGCTATTAAGCTCAATTACTGAAGGTATTCTCAGTCATGTTCATTCTTGTAACACGTCATATGAATATGGAAAACATTGGAGAAAAAGTTTGTTGCAAAATCTGAAGCAAGAGTACTTCAACTCAAATATGAAATGAGTGTTTTGAGAAAAGATTCACTAAGTGTAGAAGATTATTGCTTGAAAATAAAACAAATAGCAGATAAATTAGCATGTGCTGGTAGTTTAGTTTCTGACAAAGATCTGTTACAACAAATACTTAATGGTCTTGGACCAGGTTATCTTGATTTAGCAACTTTTATTACTGCTAGCAAACTGGATTTTGATGATGCATATGCATTGCTACTCACACATGAAACAAGACTGGAACAAAGTCTAAATGAAAAACAGATGTTCAATGCAAATCTTGCTAATGTTTTTCATAATAATAATAAATATGGTATGATGAATGCCTATTATGCTCAAACAAGAGGCAATGCTCGGAGAGGTGGATATAATGAAGGATTCATAGTGGAAATCAATTTGGAAGGAATAATTTTCCTGCTGGAAGGGGACTGTTTGTCAATTCCCATCCAAGAGGTTTTCCTTCTGGATCTGGAAATTTTGGTAATAATCTTGGTAGAGGCCAAATGGTTGGAAACAATAATAATAAGCAGGCACAATTCATGAGAGGACAATACAGTGGTAACTCTAGTTTATCAAATTCTGATGGTAATGATGAGCAAGTTGTTGTATGTCAAATTTGCTTTAAGTCTGGGCACACAGCAGCAGAATGTTGGCATAGATTTGAAGAAAACTATATGCCCCAGCACATGAAAAGAGGAAGAAATCAGAGATCAGCCTATATGACATATTTTAATGCACCCACTGAAGATCTATGGTCAGCTGCTTATTCAGGAATACCTCACATGTACAATCCACCATGTTCTCCACACATGACAGATTCAATGAGCTTGCCTGTGAATGGAACTGGAGTTGCTTATATTGCTAATTTTGAAGGGCCAGCAGATGAAGGATAGTATCTTGACAGTGGAGCTACACACCATCTAACAAATAATATGGCAAATATGCATGTCAGAGATGAGTTCAGAGGTAATAACAAACTTATCATTGGTAATGGTAAAGGTCTGTCAATCACACATGTTGGTAACACCAATCTTACAGTTCAAAGCTCTAAAATACAGTCTGCATGTACGTGCATTGCACTTAAGGATATACTGCTTATTCCATCTATTACAAAGAATCTAATAAGTGTTTCCAAACTTACCACTGATAATAACTTATCTGTTGAATTCCTTGGTTCTGTTTGTTTTGTGAAGGATATACTGAAGGGGAAAATTCTACTACAGGTTATTACTGAGAAAGGTTTATACAAATTGCTGCTGAATTCATCACCACAATCTACATATACCTCTTTTCTATCTCAGAGTTCAATAAATAAACCTGTGTCTATGTTATCTTAGTGTTATCTTAGTACTAATAATTCTTGTTCTGCTAAACATTCCCAGTCAAATAAGAATACTTGTAACACTGATTCATTCAATGAAATGTCTTTGTTTCACAGAAGGTTTGGTCACCCTAATACTCAAAGTCTAATTTATTTACTTAAGCTTGTGCATCCCAATTTGTTCTCTACAAATATTTTTAATCAAGCAACAAAGCATTTATGTGAAGCATGTCAGCTGGGCAAATTTCATGGACTTCACTTTCCAATCATTGATATTAAATCCAAGGTAGCACTAGAACTTGTTTATACTGATCTATGGAGTCCATCTCCAGTATGTTCTAGGGATGGTTATAGATATTACATTAGCTTTGTGGATGATCACACTAGATACACCTGGATTTATCCTTTGAAACTTAAATCAGAAGCTCTAGAAGTGTTTAAATTGTTTAAACTTCAAGTTGAAAATCAATTTCAAACTACTATCAAAATTCTACAATCTGACTGGGGGGGGGGGGAGAATACAGACCATTTACTTCTTTTCTAAATGAGTGTGTCATTCTCTTTAGACACTCTTACCCTTATACTCACCATCAAAATGGACTTGTTAAAAGAAAACACAGACAGATTGTAGAATTAGGACTAACATTTCTAGCACAAGCTAAACTTCCATTTCAATTCTGGTGGGATGCTTTTCATACCTCAGTCTATCACATTAATAGACTTCCTACTTCTGCACTTAAGATGTCTATTCTATATGAAAAGCTTTACAAACATAAAGCTGATTATAACATGCTGAAATGCTTTGGATGTGCTTGTTATCCATATTTGAGAGATTAAAATAAGCATAAGTTTGACTATCACACAACCAAGTGCATCTTTCTTGCTTATAGTCCATCTCATAAAGGCTACAAGTGTTTACATCCCTCTGGTCATATATACATAGCTAGGCATGTTGTCTTTGATGAACACTCATATCCATTTTCTTCAGATTCTAGCTTCCATTCTTCAAACAAGTCTCAGTCTGATGCATGTTACACAATTACTCCTATACAAGTTTTCCAGTTGTCAACATTACCTATCATATCAGATTTCTCAAACCACAGCAATGAATCTTTCTCTCAAGCATACTCTAGTGGTGACATTTTCCCTCCAACAGTAGTCTCAAGTCTCAACACAGGCAAATAACTCATACCATGAACCCTCAAACACAGATACAAATAATCCATCTACACCTACACTGTTACCTTCTGTACCTGATACAACATCTGATCAATCTTCAGATAAAATTTCACAAAATCAGCACAATAATACTTCCCATCTTAAGCAAACAGTGTTAACCTCACCATCTCTAAACCATCATCCTATGATCACTAGAGGGAAAGCAGGTATTTTTAAGCCAAAGGTATATACTGCAGTATTGTTACATAAAGAACCAGACACTGTTCTAGAGGCTCTCAAAGATGAGAGATGGTTTCAGGCAATGAAAGCTGAATATAATGCTCTAATATCAAATGGAACATGGACACTTGTACCAAGAATAGAAAATCACAAGCTTGTTGGCAATAAATGGGTGTTTCGAGTAAAATCCAATACTGATGGAAGTGTTGCTAAATATAAGGCAAGATTGGTTGCTAAAGGTTTCCAGCAAATAGAGGGAGTTAATTATTTTGAGACCTATAGTCCAGTGGTGAAAGCAACAACAGTTAGAGTTGTTCTGAGCCTAGCAGTAATGAATCAGTGGCAGATAAGACAGGTTGATGTGAATAATACATTCTTAAATGGAGATCTAACTGAGGAGGTATATATGAGTCAACTAGAAGGGTTTATTGATTCAAAAAGACTTGATTTTGTGTGCAAACTTCACAAGGCACTCTATGGTTTGAAACAAGCTCCACGAGCATGGTTTGACAAGTTGAAAAACAGTCTTATGCAATGGGGATTTGAGAACTCTAAGTCTGACTCATCCTTATTCTTGAAGAGAAATAAAAGACCAATCATTTTAATCCTGATATATGTAGATGACATACTGATTACAGGATCAAATTGTGATGAGCTAGAAAATTTTATCAAGCTGTTCAGTTCTGCATTTGCATTGAAGGACCTGGGAAAGTTGTCTTATTTTCTTGGAATAGAAGTTTTGTATGATCAAGATAGTGTGTATCTGTCACAAAGGAAGTATATCAGAGACTTGCTGGCTAAGGTCGATATGCTTTAATGCAAAGGAACAGATACACCAATGAGCAGCAGTAAAGATTCCAGATTGCAGAAAAATATTGAAGGATAAATGAGTTACTACATAGAAGATCCTTCTCACTACAGAAGCATAGTAGGAGGCCTTCAGTATTTAGTCTTGACTAGACCTGAGATTGCCTACTCTGTTCATAAGCTAAGTCAGTATATTTCTTCACCAACACTTCAACATCTTAAGGCATGCAAAAGAGTGCTAAGGTATTTGAAGGAAACACAAGACTATGGACTGAAATTTGTTAAAGAAGGTGAGCTAAAACTTACAACATTTATAGATGCAGATTGGGGAAGGGACCTTGATGATACAAGATCTACTGGTGCCTATTGTGTGTATCTAGGAAACAATTTAATTTCATGGTCCTCAAAGAAGCAATCAGTAGTCACAAAATCTTTTGCAGAAAGTGAATACAGAGCTCTTGCAGCTGCTGTTTCAGAGATAACATAGTTAAAGTCTTTATTTCTTGAGATTAATCTCTGTTGTGTGGAGAAACCAATTATATGGTGTGACAATGTGAGTGCTACAGAACTTGCTCATAATCCAGTGTTTCACTCAAGAACAAAGCACATAGAAATCAATCTGCATTTTATCAGGGATAAAGTTCTAGCTGGAGATCTAAAGATACTCTATATTCCTAGTGCATAGCAGATAGCAGACATAATGACTAAGCCTTTAAGCTCTCCTCAATTCATTTATCTAAGAACCAAACTCAATGTGCATTTCTGCCCCTTGAGTTTGAGGGGGGCTGTGAAGAAAGCTCATTGTGCTGAATTGAAAATAGAGAGGAAGCCAGCAGTTAGGATACATCAGCAATGCCATATCAACAATGCTGAGTCAGCTGATTCTGTTAAGCAGCAATGAGAGTTCACGTGCGTAAAAGTTAGTTAGTATTAGCTGTTCACTTACTGATTTGATTGGTTGATTTTGGTGTAATGTAAAATAGTTAGTTATAGCTTTTACTAATAATCATGTAAGTATATAAAGTCTGTTAAAGACTATTTCGTTTTAATTCATTGAAATAATAAGATCCAGAACAGCTCATTAACTTATCTCTCTATTTCTCAGTAACCAAACAATCTTTCAACTCTATTACATTTAATTTTTCATCCTGCAACCTGTAAAATTCAATTTCCATGACGATTATCTTGTTCATAAGTAAAACTTCAGATTAAGCGCACTTTTGGGATTGTACGTGGTAGGTCGTCAAATTAATCACTTAAAAACTTATTCTCAATGTGTTTGAGCTTGTAAAATATAATTATTTTGTCGAGCTTAATTAAGTCTTTTGAGTTGTTCTTTTATATCCATACACTAGTCATCATTAAATCAATAATTGATTATCAAACATAATTTGAGGGTATTTATTTGAAAATCTACCGCAATTCCTATAATATCCCACATATATAGAGGGTGGATTTGGTATTTGGATCATGGGTCGAGCTCTATTCTGTGCATGGACTTAAACTGTCTGACACATGTAACAATGTTTAATGAACTTTTCAAAATTTATTTTAAGATGCGGCAATAGTATCGTGCTTCTACCAATGTAATGCTTTTATCTAGACCCATATGTCTTCCTCATCCTCTGCGATGTAGCTATTGAATTATTTGTTCCCTTAAGGATCCTTGGGGAATGTATAGACGATCTTTCAAGAATATGAATCCATCATATATCCGTACTTGCTCGAAGCTCTTGAGTTACAGTCCTCCTATTCTTTTTTGAAGTCTTCATCATTTGCATTGAGATCCTTTAGATATTCAAAGCCAATAATTTCACCTTTTACTAAAGTAAGAAACTGCTTTGCGACTCAAAGTATTGGCTACTTTGTTCAGTTACCTCGACTTATGCTTAAGAGAGAAGGCAAACCTTTGAATGTAGGCAATCCATCAAGCATGCATACTATTTGACTTCGAAGAATTGTTGAGGAATTTGAGAGCTTCATGATCACTATTTAGAACAAATTCCTTCTGAACTAAATAGGACTCCTATTATTGTAAAGTACGAATAATAACATATAACTCTTGTTCATAAATAGACCATTTTTGTCAGGGCTTCTCATTAAAGAATACTATAAGGCAATTTTTCTGAGATAGGACAGTTCTAATTCCAATCCCAGATTGTCATGGTAATTTATTGTATTTCAATGTCGATGAGGATAATCTTCGAGAAATGCCAATGCCTCCAAGTCCAATGTATCCTGATGATTGGGAAGATGGGAGGAGTTTCATGTACTTCTGAGAGTCTCCGGAGCTCTTGCATCTTGTTGAGATATCTATGTGATGGAAAGAGACTATTCCGGCCAATGTGTCGAGTTTTGCGTAGATCTTAAAGTAAAAGAATGAATGATCTATCTATGAAGTTGAGTGAAAATTCTGCTTAATGGCCTTAAGAAAATCCTTTAGTTTGTTTGATGTGAAAATAATAGAAATCGTTTTTGCCTTTTTAATTCAAAACAGAAAAGAGTTAGCTTAATCTAGGCCAATTTAATACTTTGATTTAAATGAAAGATTATCCCCTTGCCAGAGTAATGATTGTGTTTAGTGAAGAAAATGAGGCAGATGAAAACGTAATTATCTTGGAGCAGAAGTTACGGTCAATGTGTCAGGTTATCAAGCTTTAAAGCACAAATAGACTCTGTTCTCAGATAGGGTTTTGTCACCGCTCACAGATGAACTCAAATGCATAACTTGTTGAACACTTGACCGAACTAAGGAAAAGCTCATAATAAAATTGGAAATGCTAGAAAATTTTATCATGCTTTGTTTCATGTTCGGCTATCTCCAACTACGAGTTATCTAGTTTGGTTTTAGTTTTTGGATATGGAAACTAATCGCAAGACTTATTCTAACAACAGAAAGATTCGGTTGATAATCAAACAAAGATGCTGAAATTTATTATGCTTTGATCAAGTTCGGCTAGTTATATGGGCTGTGCTAATATTGAGTGCATTGATTCTAAGGATTTAAGTTATGAAGAGATTTGTATAGTAAAACCACAAGCACACCCACTGCACAGGAATTATTAATGACCATGCCTCCTGGCATGATATAGTACTTCAGACACTTAGACAACTACATAGACAATAAGCACTGAAATGGTTTCTGCTACTCAAAGAGAGCGAATAAGAAAACAAACAACACAGATTTGAAAAGTTCAGGTGAGGAGACATCTCCTCGATGCAGTCACCAGGACCGCTTCTCGACTTTTCTACCGGCTGACTACCAAATGGCAGGCACGCAGCCAAACAGTAGCTAGCTTGCCACGGAGAACCCCCACTGGGGGACCTTGGTTTTATTATATTGTTTTAGCAGTAACATACCTCACACACATCAACAATATTTTTTTTTTTGCCTTTATTTTTTATTTTTTAATTATCACCTGTATGACTCACACCATAGAGCTCAAGTGGGCTTGGCAGGGTCTGATATTATGCATTTGTAAGTACCGAGCATTGAAAATGCAGAGACTAGCAGCAATGGCCTGAGTGGAAGCTCGTTGAGAAGGATCATCAGCAATGCCACGGACAGGTAGAAGGCAACGGAATTCAAGGCCATGAGTAACTGAATAAAAAAATGGATGTTGATCCACAATCCCGCAGATGGGAATGAGGCTTGAATTGTAGTTGTAGCCATGCTCTGATTTGCACACCTGGATCTTTAATGCTGTGTGGAAGGTTATGGCTGATAATAATGCGGCAATCAGTAACAACAGATGATAGACATTGGTTCCAGACTCAGTCTTTGTTTTAATGGGCGAGATATCCTCCGGGTGGGAACTTGCAAGGAGTAAATTCCTTGATTGTAATACAACAGATGGGACATTCACAGCTTTAAAATCACCTGCTTCCATAGCATTAGCCATGGCCCCAGAGCTATCAAGAGGATCGGCCAGGAAATTGTTCACTGTCTGCTTCACGCAGAAAAGAGGTCGGATGCCATTCCAAATTATTTATAGGGAAACAAACATAGAATCAAAAACAAAGAAATAACAAATAAATAAGAAGAGTTATCAACATGAATCACCAAGCTTAGTGTTAAAATGGACATAATACAAAGGCGAGGATCAAATGAAAACATTTTCATTTACTGACAGGTTAATTGGGGTTTCATACTGCTGATATTAGCAGCTATGTACCACTATTTTATATGGTTACAAGAATTTACCTTCACTTGTCTTTGATCTGGATCAACTAAAACAACTGGAGTTGCCAGGAGTTTGTTGGTAAGCTTCTTCGCTTCCTTGCTCACATCCGTTACCAGCATCACCTCTTGTTCTATTTCTTCAGCCATCACTGAAGTCAGCTGATGCAAGAGCAGCAAGATAATGGAGACAACTGTATCGTATATGTCGAGAGATGCCACTTGAATGACAGAAGATACTAATAAATTGAGATACTTACTCTTAATACAGCTTTTACTGGTTAATATTTTGGTTTTAAATTGTAACTATAATTGTCTGCAAACAAGTTAATACAAGAAGTCTGGAGCATTAATTACCCTGATGGAGTTGCTGCTTCATATTTCTGATTGAAGAGATGCTGTTTGTTGTTTATAATAGTCCCCGGAGAACCCGCATAATTCTTCATCAGCTCCATTAAACACTCTTCCAACTTAATCAGATTAAATCCGGTTAATTCTTCCACCTTACCATCATTTCTCAGCAACTTACATTGAATTAAAGCCTCTACAAAATGGGCCAAAAAGCGTGAATCCTCCATTAGGCTAGCGCAAATATTTTGTTTGTTCCATGAACAGCTGAATGGTTTTTTTGCTGCATCTGGCAGCCAAGATTTTCCATAATTAGTTTTGTACCACCATCCAAAATCTATATAAATTTGAGTCTTTATATGCCAGTCATCATAGAGCGTGTAATACAATCCCTTGTTCTTATAACCATTCAGTTCATGGCCGCTGCCAGTCTCTTCAACTAAAAAAGATAAGAACCTTCTGCTGAGCATATGAGAAACTACTATTTCTGACAAAATAGACGGCGAGAAAGTACTGTTTTTTTGTGACCAAAGAAGAGGGAAATAATAAACAAATGAAAAATTAAAATTTATATAATCATTTAATTTAAAACATGCGTGCAAATGTAATTATAAATCAGTAATTAATTTAGCAAATGCAAGGACCACGCACCGTTTGGGAGATTGAAGCATCAATGTCATCTCTGCATCATTAATCTTCTCGTTCACTCTGCGTTACCCTTAACAATCAAGAAGAATAAAGATGATTAATAATTTCTTTGAGAACTCCACGACCTATATGTTCTACTAAAATATCGTAAATAATTCACTTTCATATATTGTTTTGTTTTTCTTAATATTTGATGCTTTTCATAAAGTTTTTTTTCCCTCTCCTTTTTTTTTTTTTTTTTGGCTGAAATGAACGGGGTTAACTTGGTAAATAACAATATCAAAGGAGTTGATGTTTAAATTAATTAAAAAAAAGGATTGTTTTTAACGTATCCTTCTAAGTTTTCTAGAACACCTCCATTCATTTGCTTCTTCATGCAACGTCTTTGCCTACCACAACTCCCCCAATAATATGGGTTGGATCCACCCTGCCTCACATTCAAATTCACGGTAAAAAAGGAAACTCTTACTTGCTCAAATTTATTATGGGTCTATATTTTCTACTCTATATACGGATCCGATCGAAAACTAAGCACAAATAATTTAATTATGCTTCGCAAGAAAATTGACAAGTTTCATGTTTATTGTTCTAAAACTAACAAGAAAAATAAAAGAGTGACAAACATTTTAGTAAAAAGATCAAAGATTTAAATATATTGTTATCAATTGAAGTATATAAAGAAATAAATATTGCACTTCTGGCTCTGAATGTAATTAGTGACTAAAGAGAGAGAGAAAAGGTGTGGCTTTGATTTTAGTACGTTGTGTGCAAGCTTATTTTAATTGTGAAACCTTATGATCCTAATTCAGATCCAAATCTATCCTAGATCCATTTGCGATTGTAGGTGTAGTCATTAAAATCTTAAACCACTCCATTTTATTTGAACTGAGACAAATTGTGGATTATAGGTCAGACTCGTCTCATTTTCGCCCCTAAACACTGGTCCCTGTGAAAATTAAATGTGAATGAAAGAAAGATCAAAGTGCTTTTTGTCTTATAATTATAACGAAAAATAATGAAACTAATCAATTTTTAAAAATATTATAGAGATGATAAATTTGACTCTTATTGATTCATGAGCATAAATATTAACTTAAAAAAATGCTTGAAAAATAAAAAAGAAAGTGCTGTTGATTAGTAAATATCGAATCAATTGAATAACTTTCAACTCTTGTATTGATAAATTAAGAGAAATAATTAAACACTTGATTTATTGTTTTGTTTTTATATTCGTTTTATGAAGACATTTTTCTTTTGCTTTTTTTTTTCCTTTTTTGAACTTAAATGAACAGGGTTATTTTGTTATTTAACCGCATCAGATGTATTAATTTTTAAATTCAAAAAGATTTTTTTTAAACCATCTTTTTCTAGCTTTTCTTGCTCGTCTTCGCAAACATGACAAAGTAAAAATATTTTAGTGAAAACATAGTAGAAAGATATAACCAAGGTTCCCTTCATATCTTTTGTTGTATAAAACAATGTCTTTGAGGATATTCTTCTCGAGTTTCTTGCACGAATTTCCTAATAATTAACGCTAAGTATCTGTGGCTTCTTCATGCATGTGCCAAGTCTTTACCTATAGCCACTGCCTGTGGAAGTATTTAGATACTTGGTCGGTTGGTCGAAAGTGAATAATATATTTTTTTATTGTCAGTCTGTACTGTTTGTAGTAAAAACAGAGATATATATATATATATATATATATATATATAATGACAATAACTTTAAGTTAATAAAAATAAGAAATAAGTGAAAGCAGTGGCGGATCTACAAAAATAATTTACCGAGGGCTAAATTAAATAATAAAAAAATAGAAAAATTGAAACTTAAAAATATAAAATTTTTTTATAACACATTTATAATTGTTCTCTACGTGATTTCATATTCTGAAAACGTTGTACAATAGACTCATTATCAACATTATTAAATATATTTTTTCTATATAAACAATCAAATTATTATTCATCCATTCATCTCCCATCCAATTCTGAAGTTCGTTCTTCACAAATTTAATTGCTAAAAATATTCGCTCTATTGTGGTTTTAGAAATTGGAAGAATGGGGCTATTTAATAATTTGATAGGGATTATTTAAAAATTTATGAATTTTTTTAAATAAAAAAGGGTATTTTTTTTCAATGGGGGCTCAAGTCCCCACTAGTCCTACACTACATCTGCCTCTGAGTGAAAAGATAAGTAAAATTCTAGTGTATTTTGTCATATACGGCATTGGACTGTGCCTTTTTCTTTTCTTTTCTTTTATTTTTTATTTTAATAACTTAAAAAATTCCTTGTTGAAAAATTATTGTATACACATACACTCGTACACACACACGTATATTAAAAATTATCCAATCCGGAATGTCAAACCTTTTAAAGTCTAGAAAGCTATTAGAAAATATGGTGAAGTATTATAATGTTATTATACTATTAAACTATATTTTTCTAACAAAGTTCTGGATCTTGTACCATAATGGTGCTATATATACATGAATAAATATAATTTTTTTCTAATAAGGACTTTCTCATTTTAATAACGTAAGAATGCCACTTAAAAAAATTATATTTTTTATATATTTTGATAAAGTGAGAATTTCCTTATTAGAGAAGCTCTATGTACACACACACACATATATAATTATCCAATTCAGGATCCTGAATTTCATTAAGAATGAAAAAAAAATTATTACAACATATGGTATAATAATATAATATCATTATACTATCACAGTAAACATTTCTGGACTTTAACAAAGTTCAATATATATATATATATATATATATATATATATATATATATATATATATATATTAACGTAGCTCACCCTAATAGGAAAAGCAATACATTAATTAAATTAATAAATTTTATCAAAGAAAATTGCAATAAGTTTTGTTTGCATTAGCCGACCCCATTTAAATACCTCTTCTTACAAACCTCTCTCTATTTCCGGTCTGTACTGATGGCCACTGTACATTTACAGGATAGCTGATCGTAATAAATTATGTCTAACTTGTTTCAGCTGTTCTTCGAGGCAGTCAGAAACGATGACATCGATAAATTTAAGTCATTGCTCTTGAAATTCCCAACCTTAAGTAATGATATAAGAGCATCAAAATGCTCACAGAATCCTCTACTCGCTGCGCTCGAACACTGGAGCTGTCAAATTGCTAGAGAGATGGGCCGATTGTGGCCTGAACTTGCCAGCCACAAGAACGAGCACGGTGACACAGCATTGCACATAGCTGCTGCCGAAGGAGACGTAGAGATGGTTCAGATCCTGGGCGAGGGTTACGTTGATTCTTGCCTTGTACTGGACAGCTGCTCAATGATACCTCTCCATAGATCTGTCATCAATGGACATTATGATGTGATTAGGGCTTTAGTATCTATATGCCCAGAATCGCTCGAAAGCTTGACTTCTAATCAAGACTCAGCTCTTCAGCTTGCGGTGATGAGTTCCCAATTTGATGCTTTTCAAGTGTTTGTGAATAAGACTAAGAATGAGACTAAGATTCACGGCAAAGAGCATCTCTTCAATTCCAAAAACCTAGACGGCAACACTGTCTTGCACCTTGCTGCTGTGCGCAGAATGTGGAATCAAGCGCACCAAATAATTATAGAAAAATAAATGACACAAAATTTATGTGGTTCAGCAATATGCCTACGTCTACGGGAGCAAAAGAAAAATAATTGTATTATTAACAATTATTTGAATACAAAATTGAATAAAGAAATCTCACTTTTCAAGAACTCAAATACACCCAGTACTTTCACACACACTCTCCAATTACTCACACTCTCAGAACTCCTAAAAGTTTAGAAACTTATAAGCTTAACAAATTTTTGGGATGATTTACAAATGAAGAATGCATCTCTATTTATAGGAAAAAAATGTTGCACTATTGTACTATCCGCTTTGTAATTTGTCAATTCTCCTATCCATTAATTTGACAAATTTTGCTAACCTTTTTTATTTTTCTTCATTTGGGGCAGGATTGTCAAAAGTCATATATTCTACAGCTTGTAATTTTGAATTTGGAAGCCACTTTATTAACTTCTCTACGCTTGCTACGTTTAACAAATCCATTGAGGTACAGTCTCTTACAAGAACCGGTCTGGAGCCTTTTTGCCATTCCAATACGTTTAATTACCAAACAGGCATGATGTTCGTTAATTAATAAATTGCAGATTGTGTAGGTGTTGCTTCTTGAGAGTTCAAACAGAAGTCCCATAATGATACGAGTCAACTCTAAGAATAAACAGGGACTAACAGCCTTAGAGGTATGCAATGCTAATTCTAAAGATAGGGTTTATAATGAAATTGGTATAATCCTTCAAGGAGTTTCTGTTCGTCAAGAAATTGCATCTCCCAATCAGGTCCCCGCCGGTGCCGGTACGAAAGAAAGCTGCTTGAATCTCACACGGTTGTCTTTGGAGACAAGAAACGTTTTATTGATGGTTGCGGGAATTTTTGCTTCTGTGAGCTTTACAACAACTTGCAATTTGCCTGCCAAATTTCTCAAAGAAAATTATCTTGAAGGTAATAATGCTTCATTTATTTATGAACTTTTTGTTGGAAAATTGATGGGTGAAGACACGTAAGTAAATTGAAATTGAGAAATAATGAAATAATAGAATCACGCAGGGACATCAAAAATTACGTGATTTGACTTTTAGCCTACATTTACGAACGAAGACAGAAGAAAAATATTTTAATAGTGAAAAAAGAGTTATAAATATTATAATATTTTAGTTCACTTCCCAAAATCCCAATACACAAAAACTCTCAAATCACTAAATTTTTTAAAACATTCTCTAAATGAAAATGAAGAAGAGAAACTGAAAATTAGAATGAATGCAAATGAGGTGAAACGCCTCCTTTTATAGCAAAAATTGACTACTGTTTATTTAATATTTAATTATTATTATTATTATTTTATTAATTTTTCTTTTTCTTTTCCTTCTTTTCCTTTGCCCTTTTCGGTGGGGCATTGACACTTTTGCTTCTTTGGCCGACCATGGCCCTTCTCAAATTAAGAACACTAACTAATTAAGTTGCAGGTAAAACGTTGCAAGCTAAGGAAGTCATATCTCATGGATTGCCAAACATTTTGTACCTCATGGTCTTCAGCTCCTCTCTGTTCATGACTATTATGGCAGCGATTGTAATTCTCGGATGGCCGCTACATTTCAGAACGGTTTTGCTCTTTCTCGTCATCTGTGCACCAATTGTTTACATTATCTTAGCGGGCGAGATCATGCCTCAATTAAGAGTCAGAATTGGAAAATCCATAATTTCCAGCATTGCTTTGATGTGGTTATAGCAGCAGCCTTAATATTTTTCGGAATCTCTCTACTGAGTATTGGGAAATACACTTTGCACTCTATTTGCAGGTTCGTTGGTTGGCTCCGGGCGAAAAGAAACATTTAACTGTATACAGAGTTTGCGATAAGCTTATAAATAATAACAAGCACCGAACCAAAACACAGATGATCTTATTGTGTATTTTAAGTGCATTAAACAATTACATGAATTAAGATGGTGTTGCTAGGATTTGTTTAATTTATTCTTTATTCTTTTATTTTTGCTTTGATTTATTTTGCTAATTCCATTTTTATATAAGCAATTTAGAAAAGGAATCTGTATCTGTTCCTCCATGAATAACTTTAGCACTTATCTAAATCAGGCCGAGAATTTTAGGACATTTAATGAATCTGTTGAACCTGCTTATAGAACTGTAGGGGTCTTTTGAACTCGATCGCTTACAAGAATTTTAGGACTATGATTTTGTCTTGGGAACTTAGGACTTTCGAATTTGTCTAAGGAACTTGAGGTTTCTCTGAATCTACATAAAAATTCAGGACCTCATTATTTTGCTCAAAAAAATTTAAGACTTTTGAATTTTCCTGAAGAAATTAAAATATTAAATTTTCCTAAAGAATTTAAGAGTTTGATTTGCCAAATCAGTTAAGGTCGTGTTTGTGATTAAGGTTAAAATGTTATAAGTTGCTGATTTTATAAGTTTTGACAAAAAATAGTGTTTGGTAAAATTTTTAAAAACTACTTATTTAACAAGTTCTTCGATTTTAACAGTAGCTTTTAAAAGTAGAAGGGGTTTGCTTTTTATAAATAAATTATTAAATAGGTAACTATACTTTTTAAAGTTCCTATCATAATCATGATATTTTAACAAAAGGACAATTACTTTTTATTTTTCATAAACCCTAATATATAAATAAAAATCAATTTAAATTTATGTCTATTTTGGCTGTTCTATAATAAAATAATATTTTAATAATAAAATTTAGCAAGTGCATTTCAAACTCACATGAATTGCAACAACATTATTTACTAAATACCAAACTATTTGTTTAATTAACCATTTATTTCATTTATATATTAAAAGTAAATTATTTTATCAATGCTGCAAACCCAAGCTAATCTTGAGTTAAACATTAATAATAAGTGGTTTTTCCTGAAGTCAAATGTTGTGGGTGGGTTGGGTCAGGAGTCAAGACAAGCCCAGCCCCCTGATATATATATAAATAAAAATATATATATATTTAAACTAACTCTTCTATTAAGGCAACCGTAATGGTCAAAGATCCTAAGTAACATAAAAATAAAAATGGATTAATTAATTGATTGTGTAAACTAATAACTCATTTGAAATTCAGACAAACAACAAGATCCTTTTGATAAATTTACTCTATTGGTGGGGTGTCGTTTTACAATAGATGGGGAAAAATTACCACTACCTTTGATTTAATATTTTTGGGCTTTTTTAGCTCGTATGGGTCAAAAACCAAGGCCCAATGATAACATGAACCATCAAAAAGGAAAGAACAGTAAACCAGTGGGCGGGTGAGAGTGGGTGAGGTGTATTTTTGGTTTCAATTTTCAATTTGATGATGGGATACCGAAATGGTGTTTGTGAATTGTGAGTTAGCTGTTGTTGTTGCGTAGATTTGTGGAGTCAGAAATGCAACTCGGAGTTGGGTAACGTCAGTAGTCATTTTCATTTGGGTTAAATTTCTTTACTTATTTACAGTGTAGAAGAAACTCTTGTGTTGTCCATGAGATAGATGGAAGATTGGATGATTTTCCACCACTGGCCAATTATAATGAATATTCCATTCTTGGTATTATTCGAGAAGCAAATGATGAAGAGTCATCTATGTTGCCGCACACACCTAGTAAGGCAGTTCGATACAACCTTAATGATAATACTTTCACCACGATCTGTGATTTTTGTCCAGCTCGTGAAGATATGCAGACTCATCTTGAGGGAAAACTAAAATTTGAATGGCTTCATGCTTATCGTTACATAGAGACTCTTGCCCACTTTGGATGACATTGGCTCCTTAACATTCACTGAGCTACGGCAACTGAAATTTAGATTTCAAGTATAAATGATCTATGAAGCTGAAAATGGGGGAAAAAAAAAAGAAAAAAAATCTACCCGTCCAGTTAAATTTTGGATTTGAAATGGCTTTGCACCTATATAGTACCTTTAATTGACATTTGGAATTAATTGTGTTGAGTATTTCTTGTAGCAATTTTCATGGTGTACGTACAGTTTACTAGGTTAAATGAGTTATTGGTTCATGTAATGCTTTTATTTTTCCTGTTGAAGATAACACCTATTGAATGTTGTTTGTCAAAGATTCAGAGTTGAGAGGCCTATTTTTAGTATCTGCTGTTGATTTTTGTGGTTCTATGAGAGCTTTAGCTTGAAGACGCTCTTGGATTAACCGTTAGAAACTTCGAATTTGGCTTATGACATTGATCAACAAGCGATGGAATTAAGAAAAAGGAATGAATTTATTCGATACAAACTCTGCTTGTTTGCTTCGAAGGCAGAAATTTGTGCTATATGGAAACAAAATCTAATAAATGAGTAGAAATTTAAGAGGTAGATGTAAGCATACTAAAGTATGATTTCCAAATACAAACATAACATGCCTATAAAAATTAAGTGCGGAAGTTTAGAATCGAACCTTCAGCCATTGATGTGTCTTGTGCGATTTTGCTTCTGATTTTGATACTTCTGTAGCCTCAGTAATGAATAATGATGGTGTAGTTTATGTTTTCTTTTAATTATAAGCTGCAAGGACCAAAATTATTTCCACAATTTCCTTATATTGTGTCATCTTTCCATTAAAGATGAAGTGATGGTAGTTATACTTAGTTATCATAATATCTAATAGCTGACTCCAAACGTAGCAGAATTAATGTCAATGAAATGTTAGTCCACATTAGTCCGCATACTAGAGACTTCTTTTAGAAAAACTATCTCAACAACCAGGTGTCCAACAGTAGAATACTATGATTTAAAAGCTATATAGTCCGACGACTAATTAAATCTATATAGAATACAAAATTATTTCCACAATTTCCTTATATTGTGTCATCTTTCCATTAAAGATGAAGTGATGGTAGTTATACTTAGTTATCATAATATCTAATAGCTGACTCCAAACGTAGCAGAATTAATGTCAATGAAATGTTAGTCCACATTAGTCCGCATACTAGAGACTTCTTTTAGAAAAAATATCTCAACAACCAGGTGTCCAACAGTAGAATACTATGATTTAAAAGCTATATAGTCCGACGACTAATTAAATCTATCATGCTGGAGTTTCTCTTTACACTTTCCAACGACCTCATAACTTAACAAAATTCTTTGAGAATGATTTTGGCTAAAGTTAATCAATTGGAAGATAAAGAGTGAAGAACATATAGCGTCAAGCCTTTACTGAGTTGGCTTGATCAAGGCCAACTAACCACTACTTTTGCTTGTGATCCGTCAAACATTATAGCGCACTGAGGAATCTTCCCGTTATCTCGGGTTGGCAATTCAGGCCCAAGCCCACATTATTGAAACAAAGCCCAGACCTTTTAAAAGTCCCTCCACATTTAGACAGAACAAGCTCGGGCGGCCTTGAGTTTTTTTATTAATTATAATATAATTTTTTTAATTAAGAAAAAAAATTTAATTAAAGATAATTACTTAATACATAATAGAATAATAGTCCAATACATAAACTATTAGTAATACAACCTAATAAATAACAAATACTAACATAAAAAACTAAACTAATTTAATATTTTAAATTTTTTCTTTTTTATTTATAAATTAAAAAAACCCGGACCAAGCCCGAACTTCGTTGCTAAGTTCTTATTCAAATTCAATCTATGCAAGCTTTATATTTTTTGGGCTCATATCCATGCCCAACTCATACGGGTTGGGCTTGGGCTAGCCCGAGTTTTTTTGCAAACTTTAACGTTATCAAACATAACAACACTAAAGCCTACTGAGCAATCTTCGGTGAAGAGCATACTCATATTGTATATGTAGTACAATAGACTTGTGATGATGCCAAGATAAGCTTCAAACTTTTCAAATATGTCTCGTTCTTGCAAAAGGAAATTAGCAGCCTTTGTCATTGCAAAGGATGATAATCTCGGCACATGTTAAGGCACAATTCGTGTTGTTCTCCATGCAAAAACGATGGCATTTCGGGAGATGACTGGGAAGCAAATGATGCAGAGTCATATAGTGTTGCACAACCTTGTAAGGCTACATAAGATCTGCGATTTTGAGCAATACACTACAAGTTCAGCAAAAATGGCGAAGATATAGAAGGTAGCCGTTTTGAGGGTTCATTGAAATTTGGGTGGTTTGATACTTTTCGATATACTGAGACTCTTGCTTGTGTTTGAAGTCGCTATCATTGCCTCCCCGACATTGTTTTGGCAGCTCTTTTGGTATTTGTACCAATATCTTATAGATTCAATTTCAGGTGCTGGAATTTCAACTTTCAAGAATGAATGATCTATAAGTTAATGAGACCAAGACGTGGCTCCACTAGTTAAAAAGAAAATTCTGCTTAACGGCTTTGAGAAAAGCCTTTGGTTTGTTTGATGTGAGAAAGAAAAGGTTTTTCCTCTGTTAATTGATCGGGAAAAAAAAAACTTTTGAACTGGCTTGATCAACGACAATTCAATACTTTGATTTAAATGAAACATTATCCCCTTGCCTGAGAAATGATTGTGTTTAGGGCAGCAAATGTGGCAGGTGAAACATAATTATCTTGGAGCAGAAGTTAGAGACTTACAGTCAATGAATCAGATTTTGAAGCCAAAAGCTAAAACACAAGAAGTCTCTGTTCTTAATTTCTTGTACAGAGGTTTGTCACTTCTCACAAATAAACCCAAATGCATAACTCGTTGAAAACTCTTATTCAGAATAAGCAAAGGGAAAAAGCTAATATAAAATTGGGAATGCTAGAAAATACCGCATTGTCATGTTCTCCTGCTTCCAACTACCAGTTTCCAGTTGGCTTTTATTTTGTGAATATAAAAACTAATTAAGTCTAACTATAGAAAGAAATAGTTGAAAATCAAACAAAGATCTCAATACATCCACAATAAATTTTTGAGGACATGCACATAGAAGATATAACGACGGCTGATAAATAAAAACCTCAAAAAATTTTATTGTTCTCTCTCATATTCAAAGTTATGGGGGGTTTGATACTTTTCTCTAGGTTGGGCTAATATTGAGTGCATTGGTCCTAAGGTTTTATCAAGAGATTTGCATATGTAATACAACCACAGCTTACCGACTGTAGAAGTATTATTTATGACCACGCATATAAGCACATATTTACAGATAAAACAAGCAATGAAATGGTATGTGCTCTTCAAAGAAAGCAGAAAGAAAACAAGCAAAACAACTTTGAAAAGATCGGTGTAGTCAACCACTTCCGGACTTTTCTACGGAGCAGCCGAGTAGATTGGCAGGCACACAGCCAAAGTGTAGGCCAAGGAGTCCCTGCCCTCATTTTACTATATTAATAATGTAACAGCAACATACCTTACACATATGCAACATAATCAGACTGAAAACAGACAAAGTGGTCTGCTCATTCCCTTGGACATAAATTATCACCATCATCCCTCACACCATAGACCTCAAGTCGGCTTGGTCAGGTCTGTTATTGCACAGATGTAAGCACCGAGCATTGAAAATGCAGAGACCAGTAGCAATGGCCTGAGTGGAAGCTCATTGAAAAGGATCATCAACAATGCCATGGACAGGAAAAAGGCAATGGAATTGAAGGCCATGACTAATTGAATAAAAAGTGGATATTGATCCACAATCTGGAAGATGGAAATGAGGCTTGAACTGTAGTTGTACCCTTGTTCTAATTTGCACGCCCGGATCTTTAATGCTGTGTGGTAGGTTATGGTTGATACCAATGCAGCAATCAGTAACAACAGATGACAGACATTGGTTCCAGACATGATCTTTATTTTCATGGGCCAATTATTCTTCAGATGGGAATTTGCAAGGAATGAACTCCGGGATTGTAATACATCAGATGGGACATTCACAGCTGTAAACTCACCTGCTTCCTTAGCATTAACCATTGCTTCAGTGCTTTCAGGAGGTTCAGCCAGGAAACTGTTAACAGTCTGCGTCTTACAGAAAAAAGGTCGGATGGTATTCGAAATTATACATAGAGAAACAAACATAGATTCAGAAACAAAGAAATAACAAGTACATAACGGAGGAGTTGACAAGAATCACCCAGCTGAGTGTTAAAAAGGACATAATATGAAGGCGAGGACCAAATGAAAACATTTAGTTCACTCCACATGGCAATATGCTCTAGAATTTCAGTTATACACTAACTACCAGGCTAATTGGGGTTTCATACTACTGATCTTTACAGAAAAAAGGTCGGATGGTATTTGAAATTATACATGGAGAAACAAACATAGATTCAGAAACAAAGAAATAACAAGTACATAATGGAGGAGTTGACGAGAATCACCCAGCTGAGTGTTAAAAAGGACATAATATGAAGGCGAGGACCAAATGAAAACATTTAGTTCACTCCACATGGCAATATGCTCTAGAATTTCAGTTATACACTAACTACTAGGCTAATTGGGGTTTCATACTACTGATCTTAGCAGCTATATACCCTATGTAACACTGCTTCATATAATTACAATTTACCTTCAATTGTCTATGCTCCGTATTAGCTAGCACTACTGGACTGCTCAATGGCTTTCCTGCTGCACCCAGACTATTATTAAGACTATCATAATAGCTCTTATTTTTTAACCTGGAAACCTTCTTGTACCATTCTAGGTCGACCTTCAAGTCATCAAGTCTATTGGAGAGATCAGACACCATCTTCCTTTCAGCAATGCATTGCTCCGAGTCAGATTGTCCCTGGATAGAGTTGGCTCCCATCAATATGGGATTTGAACGCTCAACAAGAATTGAGAAGCTGTCCGGTACAAGGAAAGATCTGGAAAATTCATCACATAATAACACAACTTCAAGACCAAATTAATTTACATCTCTTTATAGTATAGTGTTAAGACCAAATTAATTTATTATTATAAGAAAGTTATAACTTGATAAATTAGTATATATTTTTATACAATGTTGCACATGTGAAAAGTTATTTTAAAAATTCTTAATGGTGTGTTTACTAATCAGTAATTAAAATAGTCTGAAATCATAATATGAAATTGGAATCAGAATAAAATGTTTACTTTAGTTATGGGAATCAGAATTGGAATGAACAATATTATCATTGATGTGTTTACTTTATTTTAAAACCGAAATAGATTAGTTATAAGTTACTAACTGACTTTAATTATTATTATTATTATTATTATTATTATTATTATTGCTATTATAATTATAATAATTATTACTACTACTATTATTATTATAGTACTTCTATTATATTGTTAATCGTTATAATTAATATTAACAATGAAATTACTATAACAACAACAATTGCAATAACAATAACAATAATATTTTATTATTAATATTAATTATAACTTTATTACTATAATAATAGTAGTAGTAGTAGTAATTAGTATAATTATAGTAGTGATAATATTATAATTAACAAATAATAATAATAATAATATAATGAAGAATAAAATGGAAGTTTCAATATTTAAGAAAGAGTAATATGATCACTTTAGAGAATAGGAATTCCATTCCCACCTCCCCATGAGAACATGAACTCTAGGAATCATTCCCAATTTTAGATGAGACTCACTATTTTGATTTACATTTCTCCTCTTATTTAATCAAATAAATACATCATCCATTCTCATTCTTTAATTCTTATTTTCATTCTTAATAAGTAAACACACTATAAATATTTACATTCTCTTTAATTTTTTCCTTTCATTTTCTTAGAATTTTATGTGGATACAAGTTTTCTAAATATAACATATATGTTTTTTAGAAAAATTATAATTATTTATAAGTGAGTAAGTGACTTAAATTAAGATTAAAATATTTTATGGCTCCATATAAATCAATCCTATATACAATATTATGTCCTCTCAATTTTTCGAGTATGTTGTGGGGTAAAGGTGCATCGTCGACATTTTTCTTTATTACATCTTTCGCCAACTTTTCTTTCACGTCTTCCCGAGCATCGAAGAAAGACGAACACAGTCGTTACTAAAAATCATGTGTGGGGAAATTTCGTGGGTATTTCTTTCCGCGGTTCCAGTAACTTTTGCCTTTCGGCGGACGCGTCTTAATGATTAAAAATTTCCGCGCCTTCCGCCTCAACTTTGCCATTTTCCACTTTTTCTTTTTGACATTGAACCTGTCCCCATAAGTGGGGTAACCTGTCCACATTTTTGAAAACTAACTTTGGATAATTGGCGCTGGAGTCCTCATTGTTTACTACAAAATCAAAAGGGGCAAAGCTTCGAAAATTAAAACACATAAGACTCATTGATGTCCATGTGAATTTTGTATAATACGACGCATCATGATTGATCCAAAAGTTTAAAAATCTTTGGATAAGAGAACTTCTAATTCATTGTAAAGTTTATTTCTATTATTATTATAATTGTGTGATAAAACCCAAAAGAAAGAGAAGGAAGTTTTTCTAGTACATGCTTCTGGAATGAAATAGTTGAAGTAATGCAAAGAAATTTACTATTACCTTCACTTGATATTTCAGTTTAGTATCCATTTTGACAAATATCTTTGAAATTAAGTAAATTTCTACTGGATTTATTGGAATATAAAGCATCATTTATTTGTAAATTTGTACCATTTGGTAACATAATATTAGCTCTTCCAGAGCCTTCAATTAGATTAGCAGAACTAGATATTGTAATAACATTTGCCTTAGCTAATATTAAATTGTGGAAATATTTTTTATTTCGTAGAATTGTGTGCATTGTTTCATTATCCACCAAACATCCATCTTCATTATTCACCAAGTGCAAATCACTTTGCTCCCTTAATCGTATGAGATCTTTCACAAAATTATTAAGCTTGCATAGAAAATTTACTGAGCTACATTTGTGAAGATTTTGGATTTAAACTTCTGGTCCATCATTGATATTGATTCAATTTCAAACAACTTTCTAGTTTGACAAAATAATATTCACAAAATAATATTTTCTTTCACAAAATAACATTCACATGTTGATTTTTTATAATAAGATCTATAGTCATGATTTTTTTTCTAATTAAAAATTCATATTTTTTTCTTTTAATAAAAGAAAACATACGTTAATTTATATTGGTACTCTTGATTTGCTACTACAGGAGCATATGTGCGGTACAAAATCATGTCCTCTTTCTTTCAGTTTTTTTTCTCCACATAATTTCAAATGACAGAATTAAGGGTAAAAGCCCATTTAGTCCCTATATTTTAAAATTAGTGTCCATTTAGTCCCTGTATTTTTAAAAATACCTTGAAATATCCCTGCTATTAAAGTATTGATATCCCTACATTACTTTTTATTTCTTTTGGCTTACTTTTACAATATTACCCTTTTATAATAATTTTTTTATTTGGAAATTAATAAAAAGAAAATAATTAAATTACCAATTTAACCCTAAAAAGTAAAAAATTATATTAATTTTTTTGCAAGCACCATTTGCACACTTGGTAGTTGCATGTAATTTTTTACAATTTAATTTTTGACAATTAAAAATTAATATTTTTTTATTTTTTAGGGTTAAATTGGTAATTTATTTATTTTCTTTTTATTAATGTCCAAACAAAAAAATTATTATAAAAGAGTGCTTGCAAAAAAATTAATATAATTATTTTATTTTTATTTTTAGGGTTAAATTGGTAATTTAATTATTTTCTTTTTATTAATGTCCAAAAAATTATTATAAAAGGGTAATATTGTAAAAGTAACTCAAAAGAAATAAAAAGTAACGGTAGGGGTATCAATACTTTAACGGCAGGGATGTTTCGAAGTATTTTTAAAAATATAAGGACTAAATGGATACTAATCTTAAAATACATGGACTAAATGGGTTTTTACCCCAGAATTAATTGAGCTTTTGAAATTATCGTCAAGCTATACATGAATTTTTAGCTCCTCAGGGAGATGATCATAAAAGAAAATCATAATCTTTTACAATTCTTCAGGGATTGATTTCTTCCAAAAAAATATTTTAGTGCTATTCATGGCCTTAAACATGTGAATATTATTTAGACTTCAATAATTCAAGACAATAATAAAAAAATGTTCATCAAGAATTCAATACAAACATAGGGATCAATTTAAAAGTTCAAGTACATATATATGCCACTTACAACTCATGCCACTTATCATATCAAACTATTGTTGAAAATTATCTAATATAAAATAAGCATGCAAAAATCTATTACTAAAAGTCTAAGAAATTGAAAACAGAACAATGAGCCAACAAAGCCAAGAAGTTGTTAAAATCGAAAATGAACAATTTTTTTTAATGACCTCATATATTATTCAAACACTTTTGATTGTCATATTTTTTCCTTAAATTTTTTTCAAAGAAACAATTATGCGTTATTTATATATATTCACTTTGTAACTCCTTCTGAGAGATATGGAGAAGAAAATTTGTATATAGTTTTACATGACATATATTTCAACTTATAATATTTGTTTAGTCCTTTGGGGACATGTAAAATATACACTTATATAGTGAATTCTTTATTAACAAAATGTTGGAGAATAACATCATAATTTCAGAATAGTTCTTTAAGAACATATTTTGAAAGAAAATCCTCACCATGTGTAGTATAATCCTTCAAGGATGCATTCTTAGTTTTCTTTCATTATATATTATAGTATTCACACATCATGATGAATTTTTTTTTTGAATTTCAAGAATGGAAAATATATAATAGCAATTGAATATTGTAATAAAAAGAATCAAACAATAACAATACTAATGAATAGAACATTAGAAAAATGTTGCAATCCAATTCTAATAAGATATATGTAATCATTAATAAATGAAGTAAGGAACGACTTCATAGATCTATTATTCTTAAATTATAGAAATATGTAAGCAACGTATGCATATGATTTACAAAAATGAAGATAGTTTAATTCATACCTTCACAAGTAAGATCAAAGGAGAGATATTATCATATTACCTCTTAGTGGCTTGAGACTCATGCTGATAACGGGTTGGAAAAGTTATTAGCCAGCAACACAAAATAAAGAAGCAACACATGATCCATGTGGTCCTAAAAAGAAATTATTTGCCATGAAACAAGAAGCATGTTGGAAAGATGTAGAACGTGCATTTGGAGTCCTTCATCACGTTTTTGGAACAAACATGTGTTACATGATATAATGATTGCTTGCATTATTATGCACAATATGATAATCGAAGATGACATGATGTTAATGCAACAATTAATAATTGTATGCAAGCGCCAATACCAATCGTTGATATGAGGGTAGATGAGAATACTAGATTTCAAGAATTTCTTGCTCGACACAAACAAATCAAGGATAAAGAGGCTCACATTGTACTCCGAAATGCACTAATTAATTATTTATGGGATGAATTTAGTAATTCAAATAACTAGAGTATTATTATTGTTATTGTATTTTTCTATATTAATATAATGTTTAATTTTCATAATGTACTGATTTGGTTAATTAAATGCAAATTTAATAATTTTATATATTTCTTTTGTTAATTGATATAAAATTATTTATTACTTAATTATCTATATTAATAGTAATATTTATTGTGTTAATTAAATTAATTCTTGAGAATTAAAAGAATAAAAAGAAGAATATTCTTTTTGGTGTAAAATTTGGTGTAAATGAGTTGGAGATGAAATAGTAATTTAGTGTAAAAAAAGTACATTTTTTGTGTTGGTGTTACACCAAAATGATGTTAAGTATTGGAGATGGCCTTAGGATGCGTTTGGTGTGTCATTTTGGATTTGAAATTTGATAGTACTAGATTATATTAGATTGTGTGGTATTAGATTGTATTAATACCACAATATCATGTATAGTGTATTACAGGTTGTATTGCATATTTTAATATTTTATATTACTTTATTATTAAAAATATTGATTACATACATTTAATAAATTTATAGTATCAATCTATTCTCAAAAAAAATTTATATTATCAATTATAAAATATTTCAAAATATCTATATAATATGAAAATAAATAAATATAAATTTGTAAATTGTTAATAATTAATTTGTTATATTATACTATTTAATTATAACTTATTTTAAATACAGTAAATACAGTTTTATGATTTTTAATATAATGATCATATATTTAATGAACTTTGTTTTAATTACATTCTTAAAAAAGTAACAGTGAAGTTAGTTCAAAGTCAAAGACACACTAATTAGACACGCGCACCCGTGTAAAAATACTGTTTTTTGATATTCTAATTCAATACGGCCCGCGTGCAAAACACTCACTTAACCCTTAATTTCACTTTGTTATCACTTATTACGATGGGCTTTTATGTGTTTTTAATCTTTTTTATCATTGCATGTCCATTAATTTTATCCTCTAATCATCATATCATTTATGTATCATATATTAACTCAGTAATAGTACCCAATAACTTAAAAATTAAATCAATAAAACCATGTTTGAATTTACAAAATTAACTTTCAAATTTGATGTATCATGCATTATAAGGTAACTTAACAACACTCAAATTATTTTTTTATGAGCCGAGTGATATCCCTAATTAGTCATTTTAAGGGATAAAGTTCATTTATGTCTCCTGATTGAGTGATCTGACTTTCCTTTAATAAAATTTTCCGTTTTGGAAAAAAAGAAAAAGAAAAAAACGAGCTACGTGCATGATGTTCATTAATTGCAGGTTACGGAGGAGTTGTCTCCTGGGAGTTCAAACAGTACTCCCATAATGCCACGAGAAAAATCCACCCAGAGACGAACTGCCTCAGAGGTACGGACTAATGCTAATCCTCAAAGAGCTCTTCGCCGTCACCAGGACTACGGAGACAAGAAACGTGTTATTGGTGGTCATAGGAATTTTTGTTGGAAAGGTGAAGCTCAAATCTGGATTTCGGGAGAGGAATGACATGTCGAATACTTGGTAAAGACAAGTGTTGACGTGTTGGTCGTGATGCTTCAAGAGAGCTGTATGACAAAGTCTCAATATCATCCTAATGGGTTAGTTACGCACATGATCAGTCACGTGCTTCACTAATCCAAACGGTAGCTTCAGTTGCGTTTTGGTATATCGGATCTCACGAGCCTCTGACAGGTGTCCCCAAGCAAAATCAAGAAGCTGTTAAAAGCCGTTAGCCCAGGCGGGAAGCAGCTGGAGTTGATTCTTGCTGTAAATCCAGAAACCAAAGCTGGTTGTGGGGGGGTGTTCTGGATATTTCTAGTTGAAATATAAAGGGCTCAAGGATCAGTAATTGGGATATATCAATTCAGTTACATTAGCTCAAAAATCTCTGTATCTTGAATCTTGGAAATTAGTGAAAGCTTGCTTCTCTTTTCAGAGTGGATGTAGGCATGAAAATGGCCGAACCACTATAATCTTTGTTGTGTTGTGTGATCTGTTATCTCTTTCCTTGATTTCTTTTGTCAGTTCAATTTCTCTCCAAACTTAAGTTTAGTGTGTAGGCTATTACTTGATCAATTTACTTAGAGTGGATCTTGGGGGGTTCCAAATCAATCTTGGTGGTTTATTTGGTTCCAACAAATTGGTATCAGAGCTTCTCTCTAGTTTCTTGGTCTCTGTAATGGCGTCAACCAGACTTGAGGTGGAGAAGTTTACAGGTGAAAATGATTTTCACCTGTGGAGGCTCAAGATGAGAGCTCTACTGGTGCATCAAAGGTTGGATGTTGCACTTGATGAAGAGTCATCATCCAAGAAGCCAATGAAGGTAACTGAAGAAGAATTACCTGATGTGCTTGATAGGGCACACAAGTGCCATAATTCCCCGAGCCTTGGGGATGGTGTACTCGAGAGAAGTTGGTGGGGAAAAAAACAAAGCGAGGCTTATGGAAGAAGCTCAAGATCTTTACACAAAGAAGTCAATGGCCAAAAGACTTGCAACAAAAAAGAAGCTCTATACCCTGCAGATGGATGAGGATCATCAATCATCGACCATATTGATGTCTTTAACAAGATCATCTTGGATCTTGAAGACATCAATGTGAAAATTGATGATGAAGATAAAGCCATGATACTGCTGTGTTCACTACCAAGTTCCTATGAGAATCTTGTGGATACACTGATGTATGGGAGGCAGACTCTCTATGGTAGATGTTAAGGAAGCTCTGAGTTCCAAGGCTGCAATCAAAAGAGATGCCAGGGATGGAGAAAGTCTGACAGCAAGAGGAAGGACTGAAAAGAAAGATACCAGCAAGGGCAAAAAGAAGAGATCAAAATCCAGGCCAAAGAACTTGAAGTGCTTCCATTGTCATAAGGAAGGACATTTCAAGAAGGATTGCCCTGAGATGAAAAACAAGAAAAAGGATGCAAAAGAGAAGAGTGGGGATGCTGCTGTTGCATCAGAATGTGAAGAATCTGATGGCTATGACTCTGCTGGCGTTCTAATAGCAACAGATGGTCAAACCAAAGGTAATTGGGTTTTAGATTCTGGCTGTTCATTCCACATGTGCCCCAATAAAGACCTATTTTTGAACTATAGACCATGTGATGGTGGGATAGTAGTAATGGGTAATGATGCAAGCTGTAGAGTTGTTGGCAGGGGCTCAATAAGACTGAAAATGTTTGATGGCATGATTAGGGAATTGAGAGATGTGAGACATGTGCCTGAATTAAAGAGGAACCTTATTTCTCTAGGAATGCTTGATAAAATGGGATGTCTAGTTAAGCTGGAGTCAGGAACTTTAAAAGTCATGAAGGGGTCTATGGTTGTGATGAAAGGTATCATGAACAATGGACTGTATGTACTTAATGGTTCAGCTATTGCAGGGGATGTTACTGTGTCAAACCAGAATTTAGATAAGGCCATGTTGTGGCATATGAGATTAGGCCACATGAGTGAAAGGGGCTTAAAGGAACTATCAAACCAGGGGGTCTTAGGTGTAGAGAAGATAGAGTCTTTGAGGTTCTGTGAAGATTGTATCCTAGGAAAATCTTCAAGAGTGAAATTCAGTACTGGTATTCATAATTCAAAGGGAACTCTAGACTACATTCATGCTGATCTGTGGGGGCCTGCACAGACAGCTTCTCTAGGTGGGGCTAGATATTTCTTATCTCTAATTGATGATTTCTCTAGAATGGTTTGGGTATTTGTGTTGAAGAGTAAAGATAGAGTGTTTGAGCAGTTCAAGGTCTGGAAAACACTTGTTGAAACTCAGACAAATAGAAAGGTAAAAAGGCTGAGAACAGATAATGGATTAGAATTCTGTAATAAGGATTTTGATGACTTCTGTACAAAACATGGGATAGTTAGACACAAGACAGTAAGACACACACCACAGCAAAACGGGTTAGCTGAAAGAATGAATAGGACTCTAATAGATAAAGTTAGGTGTATGCTTATTCACTCAAAGCTACCCATGAACTTATGGGCTGAGGCTCTAGCTACAGCATGCTACATTGTTAACAGGAGCCCCTCTTCTGCTATCAGTTTTAAAACTCCATATGAGCTCTGGTCTGGTAAACCAGCAGACTACTCCCACATGAGAGTTTTTGGCTGTCCAGCCTATGCCCATGTCAAGCAAGGGAAGTTAGAGCCCAGAGCTTTAAAAGGTGTGTTTCTTGGTTATCCTGCTGGTGTGAAGGGCTACAAATTATGGTGCACTGATATGAAGCCACCTAAGGCAATAATCAGCAGGGATGTGGTGTTTAATGAACATGAAATGCTTAAGAACTCAGCCTCCGAGAATCAAACCATTGAGAACCATATAAGGGGTGACAAGAAGACTTCCTTTGAGGTGGAGCTTCCAAGCCCAAGCACTGAAGCTGATATAGAAGTAAGGCCTGATAACACACCTGGAAGAGATTCTGCAACAACAGAAGGAGAATCAGAAGGTGATGAGGATATCAGAGATTATCAGCTGGTAAGAGATAGAAAGAAAAGAGAGATAAAGCCACCTAAGAGGTATGCATATGCAGATTTAATTGCATTTGCATTATCAGCAGCTCAGGGGATAGAAATTGATGAACCAAAAACTTACACTGAAGCCATCAGTAGTAAGGATTCAGAGAAGTGGATAGCAGCTATGGATGAGGAAATGCAATCACTGGAGAAGAATCATACCTGGAACTTAATACCAAGACCAGCAAAGAAGAAGGTGGTTGGCTGCAAGTGGATTTATAAGATCAAGGAGGGTATGACAGGAGTTGAACCACAGATTCAAAGCCAGGCTGGTTGCCAAGGGCTTCACTCAAAAAGAGGGCATAGACTTCAATGAAGTCTTTTCTCCAGTGGTGAGACACTCCTCCCTGAGGATCTTGTTGGCTCTTGTTGCTGTGAATGACATGCACCTGGAACAGATGGATGTCAAGACTGCATTCCTCCATGGTGAATTGGAAGAAATGATTGTAATGACACAACCAGAAGGGTATGAGAATCCAGATAAAGCTGATCATGTATGCCACCTGAAGAAGTCCCTATATGGATTAAAGCAATCCCCAAGGCAATGGTACTTGAGGTTTGACAAATTCATGATAGAACACAGCTTTCAAAGATGCTGTTATGACTGCTGTGTATACCATAAAGACTTAGAAGATGGTGGTAAGATTTATCTGTTGCTTTATGTCGATGACATGCTTATTGCATGTAAAGACATGGATCAGATAACCAGATTGAAGAAGCAGTTGAAGAATGCATTTGAGATGAAGGACCTTGGGGCAGCCAAGAAGATCCTTGGAGTGGAACTACTGAGAGACAGAAAGGAAGGAACTTTAAAGCTATCACAGCACAGCTACATCAAGAAGGTACTTGAAAGGTTTGAAATGGCAAATTCAAAGCCAGTCCAAACCCCATTGTCAGCACATTTCAGGTTATCTTGTCAACAGTGCCCAGGAACTGAAGATGAAAAGGCTGAAATGAGCTCAATACCTTATTCAAGTGCTGTTGGGTGCTTAATGTATGCCATGGTCTTAACAAGACCAGATATCTCCTATGCTGTGAGTGTAGTTTCCAGGTACATGGCCAATCCTGGCAAGGATCACTGGAGGGCTGTGAAATGGATCCTAAGATATCTAAATGGTACTGCTGACTTTGGTCTCATCTATAGAAGAAAAAGAGGTACAGAAGTCAATGTGGAAGGCTATGTGGACTCTGATTATGCAGGGGATCTTGATAAGAGAAGGTCCCTGACTGGGTATCTGTTTACACTCAAAGAATCGCACCATAAATTGGAAAGCTCATTACAAAGTGTTGTTGCCTTTGTCAACAACTGAAGCAGAGTATACTGCAGCTGCAGAAGCCTTTAAGGAGGCAATTTGGCTCAGAGGAATGGTTACTGAGTTAGGATATGAACAGAAGCAGGTGGCATTCTTTGTGATGTGATCAAAGTGCAATATGCCTAAGCAAGAATCAGGTGCATCACGAAAAGACAAAGCACATTGACATCAAACTTCACTTTGTCAGATTGGAGGTGTCAAAAGGAGTGGTGAAGCTGATGAAGATTCACACTGATGACAACATTCTTTGATATCTTTGACAAAATCTGTACCTTTAACCAAGCTGGAGTTCTGTATGGACTCAGCTGGAATCTGCAAACTGTAAAATTGCAGGATCAAAGTGAGAAGCTAAAGCATAGGATTAACTGATTTGAGTTCAAGGTGGAGAATGTTGGAAAGGTGAAGCTCAAATCTGGATTTCGGGAGAGGAATGACATGTCGAATACTTGGTAAAGACAAGTGTTGACGTGTTGGTCGTGATGCTTCAAGAGAGCTGTATGACAAAGTCTCAATATCATCCTAATGGGTTAGTTACGCACATGATCAGTCACGTGCTTCACTAATTCAAACGGTAACTTCAGTTGCGTTTTGGTATATCGGATCTCACGAGCCTCTGACAGGTGTCCCCAAGCAAAATCAAGAAGCTGTTAAAAGCCGTTGCAAAGTGAAGCGGTGAGTTGATTCTTCTTTGTAAATCCAGAAACCAAAGCTGGTTGTGGGGGGGTGTTCTGGATATTTCTAGTTGAAATATAAAGGGCTCAAGGATCGGTAATTGGGATATATCAATTCAGTTACATTAGCTCAAAAATCTCTGTATCTTGAATCTTGGAAATTAGTGAAAGCTTGCTTCTCTTTTCAGAGTGGATGTAGGCATGAAAATGGCCGAACCACTATAATCTTTGTTGTGTTGTGTGATCTGTTATCTCTTTCCTTGATTTCTTTTGTCAGTTCAATTTCTCTCCAAACTTAAGTTTAGTGTGTAGGCTATTACTTGATCAATTTACTTAGAGTGGATCTTGGGGGGTTCCAAATCAATCTTGGTGGTTTATTTGGTTCCAACAATTTTGGCTTCTGTGAGTATTACAGCAACTTGCAATATGCCTGCTAAATTTCTCAAAGAAAATTATCCGGACGGTACGTAAAAGCATTATATCTGTCAAGCAGTTAATTAATTATTTGGCTAAAATGTCTTCGTTTTTAAGCTGTGCCTCACAATTTGTTTTCTCGTAATAATAAAAATGATTAGCCATGTCATATTCCTATTAGATAGTTGTGTTCAAGATTTTCTAGAATTTTCCTCTCGAAGAAGGTCATTTTTTCAAATACTTATTTGCTCACCATGTGCCTGCTGCCCTTCTCAAGGAACATTAACTTGCAGGAAATAAGTTCCAAGCTATGGACGTGATATCCGATGGATTGCCAGATATTGTCTATCTCCTGGTTCTCAATTCGTCTCAGTTCATGACTTGTATGGCTGTGATTGTCATTCTCGGATGGCGGCTGCGGTTCAGGTTGGTCTTGCTCTTTCTTGTCATCAGCGCGTCACTTGTTTACATTATCATAGCGAACGAGATCATGCCTGGATTCAGGGTAAGAATTGGAAAATCTAATATTTCCAGCATTGCTTTCATGTGGCTATCTGTGGTAGCCTTCATATTCTTCGGAATCTCTACACGAAGTATTGGCAAATACCCTTTGTACTCTGTTTGGAGGCTCCTTCATTGGTTGTGGGCCAAATCAACCATTTACTGGAGGAACACCGTTCATTGGGTGCGGGCGAATACCATTTCCTTTAGGATAGGCAGCGGGGCCAGACGAAAAAAAAAAAAAATAAAAAATAAAAAAACAAACAGTGCTAGTATTTTTTAGTTGGCCCCGTTGGTTCACAGAAATTGTTTGTAGCTACTATAGTCTATGATTTCTTCATTGTGGCCCTTCCGTAACTGCTTTGCAATTTTACCGATTGTGTGCTATACTATACTTTTTTTTTTCTTGGGAAGGATATTATACCTTTACTTGAGTAAATTATTTCTGTATTATGGCTTGAACCAAAAAAATCCCGGTTCCACTGTGATAACTATATTTATGTCTATTAAAGAAAAATAATAGAGTTACAAACTCTTGTAATTAATTGATTGGATGAAAATATATTATAACCCATATGATTTTTTTATTATTTTATATTTTTATTTGACAAAATAAAATTATGTCATATTAATTTATACAAAATAAATTTACAACTCCATCTCTCATAAAACAAAGAATTGAATCAAGAAATTAGGGCTTGAGATTTCGACAAATGGACACAAGAAATTAGAGCATGAGATTTCAAGCACTATACTTGTTAGTGTTAAAATGAACACAAGAAACAAAGGCATATTGTGGCAGTCTTGATCATAAGTGCTGTCCCAAATATCTAATTTACGTATAATTAATTGAATAAAAACTGTTATATAATAAAAAATTAAAAAATAATTGGTTCAATCAAGATCATGATTAGGATTGATTTTACCGTTGTCGAAATCTCGTCAGAATTTTTTTTTATTTATATTTTTTTCCAGAAAAAGTAAGGGGTAGAGGACAAACCCCAAATCAAATTTTTTTAACTTCTTATTCCTCAAAATTAAAACTCAAGTGACTAACTAAATAAAATTATTTGAAAAGTATTTGGTTAAGTGTATTCATGCGCATCTTATCGAGAGATATCAATCAAATAAATTTCAATATCAAATTATAGGGTCTAACTATGACCACTATGGTAACATACCACATTGTTTTGTCTTTTTCTAATCCATCGTTAGATTTAACACAAAACGAGTGCAATGGCGAAGATGCTTATGTTGGGTTATTAATATTATATTCCCTAATGTTTGCTGCAAAATTACAAAAGTAACAAAGTTTAAAAAATTGACACATAAGTCCATAAATTTACAATTTTTTAAACAATAATATTAACATATTTTAATATATTACGAATATAATTAAATAATGTATTACTTAATTATATTATAACATTTAATAAGTAAAAATTGATAACTATTTAATAAGCTAATATAGCTAATAATAAATACTTAAATATTATATAAAAATAAAAATATAACATAATATCACATTGTTTAATTCTATTATAGTAATTAATATATAAAATTGATTATTATTCAAAAATTTAATATAACTAATAATAAATACTTAAATAGTATATAAAAATAAAAATATAATATAATATTATGTTATTAATTATATTATAATAATTAATATATAAAAATTAATTATTTTTAAATATTTAATATAACAAATAATAAATAATTAAATATTAATAAATTTGAATAATATTAATTTAAAATTAATAGTAATCTAAATAATGATATAAAATTTTATTACATATACTATAGTTCATGTTGCATCAAATATGATATTGTATTACAGTTTAATACACCTTAATGACACACATTGTAATCCAATGTAACTAATGCAATACAGTTTATTGTGTCAAATGTCCTAATTAATTTCACCGATAAATTTATTTATTCTTATATTTAAATTAAAATATTTAAATTAATATTCTTTCTTATTAATTAATTTAATATATAGTAAAACCATGTATTAATTACAAACCATATTTTATGATAAACATGAGTATGAATTTGATCTCTTGTTCTTAATTTGTAGTTAATATTTTTTTTCATAATACTTTTTCAATATGCAGTAAATAATTGCAATATGCAACAAAAATATATTTATTTACCAATTAATAATTTTTTTTATTGTTCAATAAGAACTTATCAAAAAGTGAGATGGCAGTGGCAACTTGTTCGTTATTTATTCTTATACCTACGAGCTTGAGAAATAAGTTTAGAAACTTTTAATAAGAACTTGGAGGCAAAGCCATTTTATTCTCCACACTTATTTGAGAACCTTTTTCACATCTCATGTTCGATAATTTTGAGTTAATGATAGAATTTAGTTTCTAATTGCTAGAGATATGGAACTGAAACTAGTGGGCATGTAAAGAATTCAATCATTTTTTTATGGGTAATTTATCGTCAGCCCCCACATGTTTCAACAATTAGCGCTGCGCACCCACATATTTCAACCATGTGTGCCGCGCACCCATTTCCGTTAAATAAACAGTTATTTGCAACGGTGTAGGGATAAAAATGAAAATAGTTACTCTGAAAAATTAAAAAAAAAATCATTTAGTTTCTAGAATCAAAGCTTAACTAATCATTTCAACCTCTGTAGCTTTACTATTCCTTCATCATGTCAGTGAGCTTGCTTGTACAAGAAGCTCATCTACTCGAAATTGGAGGGAAATCCAAGATTAAGAGAACCAAATGGCGGGAGAACCACCCATTATCACCTACCACTCTCATATATATTAAGTAGACAATTTTTTTTGCTGCGTAATTTATAAAATGCACTGATGTAACAATGGTTTCAGAGCTAAACCAGTGACCCGTCCTTGAAGGAGCTAAGGTGAGTGAGAGCACTTTTTTATTTAATTTTCACTAGGTATATTGATTTGCATGTCAATTTCAATTGCTATATTTTGTGATTTCAATCAGTACAATTGCATTTTTGGATTTGATTTTATTATAGATGGTTGTGGCGTTGGTTCTATTTAATTTTCTTTGGTCATTGATCATTGCTTGTTTGGAGAATACTGAGATGGTTGTTGATAGTTCGTTGGGTGAATGCCCTTAATTGATGAAATTAACAAGGATTTCTTTGTTTAATGTTGTGTGTATAATTTGTTATAAGTTTTATGTTCACTGAGATTTATGTTTGTTTCATGAATTAAAGGTCTTGATAATAATAAAGTAGGTACTGTGGTTATAGGAAATCAAGGATAAAGATGATGATACCACTATCTTTGTTACTTACAATGATAAGACACATAACCTTGGTATTATTGATCGAGACAAATTTAGTAGAGTTTCTGTGATTAACAAAGTTATGGTGAGAGTGTATGGAAGGAAGATGTTATTTGAAGAGAAGTTCAATTTGAGTATTTGGCAACCATGGGATTGTAAAGAAGCACAGATTGATACTGATAAAGACCTCATCTTTCAGCTAAAAGAGCACAACCATCATCTTATCTACTATATGCAGCTACACCTTGACAAAATACCCCAAAGCCATGTCTCTGCCGCAAAGAGAGTGTTATTCCAACCTTCTGAAGTTAACTCATTTACAAGTCCACAAACCAACAGTCTAGGAACCTTAAACCTTAATGACCCAATTCCATTACCCCTACATAACTCAAAAAACCGAACTGACTCAAACATTATTCCAAATGACACACTCTTACCTAAATTAGAAGTTGAAATTCCAATCAATGCCACAACCACTATCATGAAATGTTTGGTTGCACTAGATTCTATTCAATCACAACCTAATTCACAAAAAACACCATCCCTTACTATAACCAAGCTTCTAAACAAATTTGATGCAAACTCTGATTTATTTGAGGATTTCTTGGACACTTACTTCAGATCCCCTACACAAAACCATACAACATTTCCAACACAAACACAGGCAGTCGCCTCAACCCAAACTAGTGATACAGAGCATATGCATGAAGTCAGTGATAACAATGGTGACAAAACTTCATGTTACACTCCAGAAAGTCCATCTCAGCAGCTCCCACAAACTTTTACCCAATCTCCAAACCTATCTCCTTTGTTGAATGAGCACAAAGACATAGAACAAACATCTGAAGCTACCTTTACACCAGTTTACCAAAATGATATGGCATCTTCCCCACTTACTCAAAATCCTGAATCACAGGCTCTTTATGCTTCCAGCCCTTTTAACGATTCATCTGAACAGGCTGGTATACTCAATTTCAAGTCAACAGCAGCTGCTGAATATGACTCAGAGAATGGTGTTTTCAGCTTGTTTGATAGTGATGAAAATCCAGCTCATCCATTAAGTGCTCCTAATGTCATTAATCCAACTGCGAAAACTGTGTCAGAGCCTCAATTGGCTTTTGTGCTTTCTGATGACAGTGATGGGGATTATATGCTTTCTGACTATGAAAGTGATAATGATGATTTAGGCATTGTGTCCGATGATGAAGTTGATGGTGTTTTGGCTAAAATGGAGGCAATTGTTGAAGAAAACATGTACATTCCAAGTTGGGATCCTGTGATCTTTAGGGTAGGGATGTATTTTAGAAGCTTTAAAGAGCTTGCATGGGCAATCAGGCAATATGCTATTGAAAACAAGTTTAACGTCTATCGGCATAAGTTTGAAAGGGCTCGAATAACTGTTGGTTGTGCATACTATAATTGTCCTTGGTTTTTACATGCTGTAAGAACTAGATTTGGAGGTGTTTACCTGTTGAAGAGACTTCATAATGTGCACACATGCTCACGAGAGTTTGACAATCCTGAATGCACTGCTGAGTTCATAGCTGCTAAGTATGGACAAACCTTTATAGATCACCCTGACACAAAAGTTGATTTCCTTCAAGATGAGCTTAAAAGAATATATGGTTGTAAAGTTAATAGGTTTAAGGTGTAAAGGGCAAAGAAAATCGCTTTGTGAAAAGCTGGTGCAGATCATGAGTCAAGCTATAGGCTCATCAGAGTTATGCTCAGATGATACTAAACAAAATGCTAGAGGCTTTGGCATTAGTTAGTGTAATTAGGTTTCTAGGGGAGCAATCTCGAACGCACTTTGATAGAGTAATCCTCTCATTTCCAGCCCTTAGAGATGGTTTCAAAGCTGGTTGTAGACCCTTTATTGGGATTGATGGCTGCCATTTGAAGGGTCCTTACAAGCGTGTGTTGTTGTCGGCAGTAGCAGTTGATTCTAACACTGGAATTTTTCCAATTGCTGTCTGTGTGTGCAGTGTTAAAAACACCAGTACCTGGACATGGTTTTTAAGCCATTTAAAAACATTTCTTGAAGATAGAAGGCAACTAACATTCATGTGTGACAGGCAGAAGGGCATCCAAAATGCTCTGGCTCTTGAGTTCCCAAATGCTCATTTTAGGTTCTGTGCAAGACACATTGTTGCAAACTTGAAAGCAAAACATCCACATACAAACTTCAAAGCTTCTTTTTTAGCAGCTGCAAGAGCGTGCAACAGAAGGGCTTTTGATGAAGCAATAACAGACTTGATGAAGGTAGACGAGGGTGTTTACGAGACATTAAGAAGATTACCAGCAAAATTTTGGTCAAGACATGCTTTTGATAATAACTGCAAGGCTGACCACTGTACAAATAATATGACAGAATCTTTTAATGCATGGCTTGGAGTTTAAAGAAATGTGCCACTGCTGAATATGCTTGAATGGATAAGGAAAAAGTTAATGAAGAGGATAGTGAACACAAGGAAAAAGGCTGAGGCTTGGGATTCTGACATTTTGAAGAAGATCTGCAACAAGATGATGAAGAATCTGCAAATTGGGAGTCCAAACCCTGTAGCTCGAGCTAGTGAATGGCTGTATAAAGTAGATCACAACCACACGACTTATATAGTTGACCTGGAGCATCATGTCTGTGACTGTGGCCACTGTCAACTAAGTGGTATTCCATGCATTCATACAATGCCCTGAATTTTACATAGTAGAAAGGAGCTGGGGCAGTTCCTTAGTCCATTATTGAAGCGAGGGAGTTATTTAAGCACATATGCTGGAATGATCCACCCCATTCCAGATAAGTCTTCATGGCCAATAACAACAGGTGATAAGATTTTTCCTCCAATGATAAAAAGGCCTCTTGGAAGGCCAAAAATGAATAGGAGAAGGGAAGCTGATGAGGTTCCTGCAGAGAAAAGAAGATATAGGATGCAATGCAAGTAGAGCTGGCAAAATTTGACACGACCCGATTACCCGACACGAACACGACACAAATAAATGGGTATGGGTCATCAAATTTAGCACGATTATTAAATGGGTTGGGTCCGGGTCGACACGATTTTTTTCCGTGTCGGGTTCGGGTTAAAATTCTTGACCCATTTACCCGGTCAATGACCCGATTATATTTTCTATTTTAAAATAATTTACAGGTTCTTGATATTAGAACTCAAATATTAGAAATGATTTTCTCTTTTATTTTTTTCTTTGAAAGGATAAATATAAACACAGTGTTTTATATATAAAATTTTAAATATATTTAGAATTTCAATAGTGTAAATGTGTAAAATATTTGTAGACATGCATATTTTATAATATTGATATATAATAATATTTACATATATATAATTAAAACCTCAATAGTGTAAATGTGTAATATTTTGTTAGATGTATATATTTTATAATATCGATAAATTATGTATGTATATACATACGTATGTATTATAGTGTGTAAATATTTGATATAATTTTTGTTCAATATATAGATATTAAGCGGGTTATTGGGTAACCCGATTTTTTTTCCGTGCCGGGTTTGGGTCATAATATTTTGACACGATTATTAAATGGGTCGGGTTTGGGTCAACCTAAATTTAACACGACACGAAACTGACACGACACGAACACGACCCGATGACCCGTTTTGCCAGCTCTAAATGCAAGTACTGCAAGGAGTATGGTCATAACAAGATAGGCTGTCCAATTAATCCTTTAAATGCAAATAAAAGCACAAGGCATTATAAGGTCAGTGCAGTTCTTCCTTTAGAAGTTTCATTCTGTAACGTTGAACCTTATTTTGTACACTTGTGTCTGTCCACAGAGTACATGATAAGGATAGGGTCAGCAACCCGAGGTATTATTTTGGAACTATTCAAGTTTTGTTGTTGATATCCCTAAGTACTTGATTTATCGACATTTAAATATTTATTAACTAATTTTTCAATATTTAAATGTTCATTAACTATATAATGTTGGAAATTATGACATTTAAATGAAAAAATCACATGTTTGGACTACAAGGCAGGGCAAATAGTTTATTTGATAGTGCACCAAGCAATGGGTCCACTGTTAGCCACATGCAGGCACATGAGCAAGTGAGAGTAACGGTTAAGGTTCATGAACCTTAAAAGGTGCAGATGCCGCTAGTAAAAAAGAACAAGATTGGGAATCATAAAGGGCCTTCAGGTACAAAGAAAATAATTTCAAGATTACCAGCAAATGTTCAGCCTGATGCTCTATGGTTGGGTGTACAAGGCAAGAAGATAATGGCAGCTAGTGGGATAACTTTAAGGGAGAACCATAATGATCCAAAAAGGTTTAAACTAAATAATATTGACAAGGGCAAGGGACCAGCATTCCCACCTTATATGGTAAAGCAATAATTCTAAAATGAATGGTTTTAAAATGAATATTAATTTACAGTTGTTAGCTTACAGGGTTAGGATTACATTACTGACATTATGTTGTCATAATGTAGTGATTGCTGGAATGAATTGGAGACATTGGCAGCAATAACAGTAAGCAGTAGTGAAGGTATATAAACCATTTTTTGACACCTTCCAGAATGCCACAGTAAACCAGCCGATGATTTGAAGAAATAGAAACATGAACTTTTTGGTTAGTTATCTTGGTTTTATTTTGATATGTCATGTTAGTTTGCTTATGGAGCTTAAATGTATCTAGTGCTCGCACACTAAGCACGCCAAAGGCAGTGGCTATCTTATTTTAACTAGGGTTTAGATTATGTTATAAGGGATTTTTGGCATTATGAAAGTTGTTGGCAAAGTATATTTAGAACAGACGTGTAGGTAGACCAACAATGTCTTTTTTGTTTTTTGTTGGATACATTGCTTCGTAACCATATAGGGGATTAATACACCATTTCAAATGCTGCCAATGTATATTACTCCATCAACTATTTGATATTATTAAGTGTAATGAATCTCAACAGATGTTACACTTAATTTTCTGCATTTTCTGAATCTACATTACTATTTTGAATACATATGTCATGAGTTACAATATATGATAACTGCAACGAGTACTAGAATAACCATTGTCATGAATTGGTACTTCTTCAATTCGGAAAGTAGAGTTTTAATTCTGATGATCCTGTGATCAAAGTCAGCCATGTCCAGATTCATAATATTGTTGTCATTGTTGTCAATACCTTACTCTTGAAACAGGTTCGTCTGACGTGCAAATTCTGCAATCTCTTCTCTAGATGGTGCTCACCATCTAAAGAAACCGCATGCAGGATCATTAGGACAGCTATAATATAATCGGTTGGGATTTGGCTTGGATTCTGATATTTTGATTGCTGCCCTGACTCTACAATAACATACCTTGTTGTGGAACTTGAAAATTCCCCCATTTATCAAATTCTTGTCTAAATTAGGTTTTGATTTTGATGAACTTGAAGCACCCCTGAAGCTAGACATCCTTCTGCCAATGTATGTGTTGAATAGGTTGTAGCTTGAATAGCTGGTAATGCTTGTGTTAGGCTTAATAATGATCTAAAGCTCAACACGAACAAGTTCTGTTTGTATCAATATGCTAGTGAGTTTTGTTAGTCATGGTGAATTTAAGGAGGGTTGCACAACATAAATATTTATAACTGGTGGAACCCTCTTACCGTTATGTTACCGTTGCAAAGGAACTGTAAATGATGCCATCCACTGCCTATATATAGCTGTTACAATGCACAGCTGCACATGCTTTACCTATGCTTGTAATGTGTTTATCTAATGCCACATATGTATTGCCATGAAGTTGTTTGTGAAGGCCAAAAGTGTAATGTTAGTGACTTCACATAAGACAAAACTGATATGAATTTGTTTGTAATATTACCTTTTCAAATTCAAACTCTCAGCAATTCTATTTTTTTCATTTTTACCCCTACACCGTTGCAAATAACTGTTTATTTAACGGAAATGGGTGCGCGGCACACATGGTTGAAACATGTGGGTGTGCGGCGCTAATTGTTGAAACATGTGGGTGTGTGGCGCTAATTGTTGAAACATGTGGGGGCTGACGATAAATTACCCTTTTTTATGTCATTTTAATTAATTTATTTAGTACAAATAAAAAATTAGTTTTATCAAGAATATATTTGACATTTAGGTAAGTGCATGGAGTAAATTTTCTTTTTAAAACTTAATGGTGGGTGTGTGAATTAATAATTAAAAAATATCCTTACCTTTTGATTTAAGTTTAAAAAAATCAAAATAAGTAGGATAATGAGTCAAAATTTAGGATTATCTTATTGTTTTTTAATTTTAGAATAAAACAGGGATTGCAGTGTAATTAACCTGAAAAGCATAAAAAAGTGCGGTATGTTAATATAGCAGGATTCCAAATTCTAACCCTCCTACATTCGGTCTTAAAAAATATAGACCAAATACAATTAATATGGAATCCCAAATCTTTATTGAGTTTTTAAAATTTCTATCTTCCCTGAGTAAATTCAGGCTTTCCCCACCCTCTTACCTTCTAAAAATAATTAATTAAAAACAAAATTCTCTACACAGCCAAATCTCTCACAAAAAGTAAATTCGGAAAATTCATTTTTTTTCCTTTTTGTCTTCTTTTTTAATCTTTCATATATTAGGCCACTATCAAGTTTTGAATTACATGGACGTGGGACCATAATATTTTAAACCTAACTACTTCTAGAATACGCATGTTTTATGAGATTTAATTCACGTTGCATATTAAACCAGATGGTCTATTAACTATACCTAGAATGAGACAATGAGTTTGCACATTGTTATTTTCTATAACTTGGCTAATATTGCTCGTAGTCGTAGGGATGGAAAAATAATCTTCTTTGTGTTTGATTTGTTTTTGTTTTATTCACATAAGAACCGCTTAAGTCTATTCAAAAGTCACCGAAGATGACAATAAATTCTTATGCAGGTGTAAGACAAAAGCCTTGGTCCCATAAATAGTTATTTACGACAATAATCTATTAATCATGTTGTATTTTTATTACAGACGGACTGCATGTTGTAATATATTGACAAGATGATAGTGGGTGGATTATTTATAGTCTAAAAATTATTTTAAATACTTTAATTTGAATAATTTTTTTATTGTAATAAACATTCATCGCATGAATCATTATTAAAGATAATTTATTATAAATTGTAATAAAAGACTTGTGAGGAATGCAAATAACTTGAAAACAACTGTATTTATATTATAGGTTATTTAATTTTTATCCTCCTCAAATAATCTTAATCTTAAATTTGTGGAGGATATTATTCCCACATTGAGTAGTTATTGAGATAATGGTATAAATTTTAAAAAATTTTGAACTCTTAAATTAACTTTTAAATATGAGGTAGACCTTGAAACTTCTAATTTTAAATTACATTAAAATAACAAAAACGACACAAATACAAATACTAAAAATAAGGTAAATCTTAATAAAGTAATTAAGATTGATCGGACGCAAATACTATATCCTAATTACTATATTTTACGCCTATGAAACCTAGTTAAGGATTAAAGACATTCTGAGGTGGCATGCATTGACAAACTGTCTAAAAAATTAGCAGGGGATTGATTGATTGTTCTTATCCGAGAATTGATTAATAAGTTTGTCGGATTCCATTTTTTGATTTTTAACGCGTAGCGTGGTCCACACTTTTTAACCATATCCGTCAATAAAATTCATGTTTAAAGTATTGAAATCATTGACATTGCATATTGCGAAAATAAATAGGTTGTATGCTGCTTACCTATGTCCTTGAATTCTTAAGGGTCAGTTTAGTAATTTTATAATTTTTAAAATAATTTATGTTAGCTGTATTGTAGAAATAATAAATTATAGAGAAAATCAGTTAAGTGTTTGGTAAATTTTATTTTTAAAAGTATTGTGAATTTAAAAATAGTTATGAATATTTAGTAAATCTTACTATTAAAATGGTATAAGAAAATAAATAATTAAAATGTACATAATATAAGATAAAATTTACTTATACATATAAAAATATGCACATATAATATCTTTAATTATATATTATAATAATTTTAACTAAAATAAAACTTATAATATATTGATTTTATTTCTTTTATTTTTTTTATCTTAAAACAATTGATAATTAAAAAATCAACTACAATTTTCATTAAATAACATCAAGCAAAGTATAATTAGGTATTCCAAAAATAAATAAATAAAAACTAATGAGCTATAAAGACTCAAAATAAAAACAAATAATAAATTGTCATGTAATTTCATATTCCCATTAAACTTGCAGTAATATTATTTCGTAGAACTTTCATTTCTCGTGCTTCAAGTCCATTGTTGATATATTCTTCTTCTTGTACATCATTGACCTCTCTCCCTATCGCTTCATTGGTGTAATCATTGTGTTCATTTTCTTCATTCTCAAAATGTTTGTCATGTTGTGCATGTCTTCTTATATAGTTATGTAATGCCATGGTTGCAATAATTATCTTTGCTTGTTTACTGAATGAATAGCTAGGCATGTCCCTTAAAATCTTCCATTGTTTTTTCCATACACCAAAAGTGCATTTTATTACACTTTTAAGTGAAGAGTGTGCATGATTAAATACCCCTTGATAACTTGTTGGTTGGCTGCCTTTACGAAAATCTGGAAAGTGGTATCTTTCACTTTTATATAGCCCCAAAAAGCCTCTCATTTGTTGGTATCCACACCCACTAAATAATATTTTTCTAAATAATTAAAATTTAATTTTAATAATATTATATAGAATAAACTTAAGAAAGCTGCTAAAGAAAATTTTGATATAAAAAAAAAATTATGTAAAAACGACAAACCTCTAGGTGGTTTAAGAAAATTCAAAGTAAGGCTACATAGAGTTGATAAAAATATCCTTGTATCATGAGTGCTTTCTTCCCAACTTGCAATTGCAAATATAAAATGCATATCAAAGTTACACGCAGCCATTATGTTCTAATTTGGTATGCCTTTCCGACCAATGTATGGTATTTGATCATCAGAAGGTATGAAAACCTGAACATGTGTGCCATCTATAGCACCGATATAATCTTAAAACGACAATACAAAAGTATATATGTCAAAAATAATTACAACTTTATAAAGTGTAAAAGTTTAATTGATAATAATTTACCTTAAAGTGTGGCATATATCGAAAATCTCTCAATATTTCTTTAGGAATATCTTTAAACTCAGGATCAAATGGCTTTATTAAATCCACAGATAAGCGACGAATAGCATCTAGTGCTTCACTAAAATATCTACTGACCGTCTCACTAGAGCGTTGGAATCGTTCTTATGCCAATCTATTACCCACACCATGTGTGATAGTATACAAGAACATTCCTAATACCTCAGCAGCGCTCACTCTTCTTGAGCCTTTTAGCTCATAATTTATTTCCAATTCATTACATAATCTAAAAATACATCTTTCTCCATCCTAAACATCCTTTGATGCCAAGTTTCACTCCCTTTATTATTTGTATCAACCAGACATTACTTGTTTATGAAGAATTCATACAAGGTTGTTTATGAATATACGTCCTATAATAATAATCAATATCAATCATAAAAGTGGATATGATGCTATCAAACTCCTACTTGTCATCTAGCATGTCCATATTATAAACAAAACATATAATCAATAATTTAAACCCATGTCATCTATCATGAAAAAAAAAAAGAAATAAAAAATATCTAACAAACATTCAAAATAACAACTCACTGTCATATATTCAAATAGCCAATTGCACTTTAAAACATCAAAAGAAAAACATAACCAAAAAAAAAAAAGAATCCCTTATTAATACTAGAATACAAGAGTAATAACAACGAAAAACTTAAGACTACAAATATTGTGATTGCTCATAATAAAGCCAGTTAAGAATAATTTGAGGTTCTTTCATAGTTTCAAGCATATCCCTTTTCTCTTTACGAATAATAAGTTGAATAGCAAACATATGCTGCTCCCAATCTAAACCCCAGGAATAGATTCAACTATCTTCATTGCTTCGGCAATATTGCAACCATTCATTTTTTTTTGTAAGTTTATTAATGTAGAACTTCTATTCTCAACTTCTTAAACAAGACGTTCAATTTGTTGTGATATTTTTGTAGCACCTCCAACCTTCTTCCCTGTATGATCAACTTTTTTTCCTTAATTTTGTTGGCCTGTGTGCTATGTAGTCCAACTATTATTTCGTCTTTTTTCTCTTTAGCACCTTGGTAAGTACATTGAACTTGCATATCCTTGTCAGAATCACTATTTTCTTCAATTGAAAATATTGTATCACTATTGGAGTCCTCATAGTCATCAAGACGAATTACTCCAGAAGAAGGTGTCCAAGCTTTATTGCTAGTAGCTGTGATGTTCATGAACATCCTCTCTAACTTCCCCTCCAATTCTTTATCAATGACCTCTTTGCGGAATTTTTCTACTTTAGGATTTGCCGGCATGTAATAAATCATATTTAGATCAATTGTGAAAATATTAACCAAATTATATTAAAAGCTATTAACTAATGTACCATACCTTCAATTTACTCTGCCACCATTCTGGAGATGCATCGATCGTTTTCTTTTGTATAATCCATCCAAGACCAGTTTCCTTTCCAATAAGATCTTATCATAATTTCCAGTCATTTTTCAGTGCATCCCATTTATTTTTTAATTGTAATCTACTATACTTTCTTCCCGTCGTCTTACAAAAGTTTTTGACTAAATTTTCTCATCCTATTTTAGTAAATGAGTCCCAGGTCGATGTCCTTCCTCTACCTTTACGATACACAAATTACAAAAGATTGAAACAATCTCATTGTCCTATATAGCCTTACCTTGTAGCACATTATTAGTTTCAATTTGATTGACAATTTTGTTGTCTCTGTCTACCTACATCATTGTAAATATATTTTAACACAAGCACTGTTTTAAAAACTATAATGGACAAAAAGAAAATGAAAGGCAGAAAAACTGCAAATCACAGATATTTATACTACGCTACTGGTAGTAAAGCTTGACGAACATCAATTGGCGACAAATAATAAAGCTTGACAATAAATTGAAATTCTTTCTTACTTGCATATGTATTAAATCTTTTAAAAACAAAAACATTACAACTGCATATGCATTGAATCGTTCATATGCAAACAAATCCAAATAAGACAAACAACATATATTATAATAAAAATTACATAGGCATGGAATTGTTTATATATAAACAAACCCAAATAAGACAAATAATAAATATTATAATAAAAATTACATTTAATATGCATGAAAGGGTGATGAATCACTTACTGTTATTAAATATGGTGATAGAACACGTATAGGATTTTGCTTCGTTGCCCTAGAGAAGTTTTGATAGAATGTAAAATATGAGGAACAACTAGGGTAAATGGAAGTAATTGTCAATTATAATAAAAATTACTAAAATATTAATTTTGTTTTCAATTTAAATGAGGATAACTTCGGATTTAGGTAATAATTATAAGGATATTAATGAAATTATATTAAAGGATAAAATTGATTCTCAAAATCATAATTTAAAAACTACTCCTTCTCTGCTTTTCTAAATCAACCGTAGGAGAGGCTGATTTTAGCAAAAATGACTTTGTTTTTTTTACTAAACACCAAAATTGACTTTTAAATTTTTAAAATTATTTTTAACCCTTCCAATAGTAATTCCAAATAGGCTCTAAGTCCTAGAATTCTCTTTTTCTTGGACCTAAAATATATTAATAGTCTTTGGACTTAGTTTAAATGTATCATATTGGGCTTAAAAAATAATATAACAACAACAACAACATCAATAATAATAATAATAATAATAATAATAATAATAATAATAATAATAATAATAATAATAATAATAATAATAATAATAATAATAATAATAATAATAATAATAATGAGTAAAACTAAATATATAAAAAAAAAAGATACGAGAAATTTCAAATAATTTGCTCCTTTGCTTATTATTTTCGAGACCTGTTAGTTTGGTCCTGCTAGTTGAATTTGGCTGATGATTGCAAGCTCTTGCTGCTCCTGGTAAGGGTAGTTGATTTATTTTGGTAGTTGTTTAGGACTTGAGTTACGGATAATAAACAATAATGAGTAGTAGTTGGATTGTGAACTTGATTTATTTGTCGACTTGGTAGTTGGAATGTGAAAATGATTTTTTTTTTTTGGGGTGGACTTGGCTTATGACTGCATATTTTAACAATGTAATGACTTTTTTACTAGTTTATTGACCAATGAAGCCTATAAAAGTATTTGGTAATTTGGTATTTTCCAATCTCTATATTTTGCTTTTTTTAAAAAAAATTGTTTTAGCTATAAAAATATTGACACCCATTAGTATTTGTAAATTTTATTGCTCTACAATCACCATTTAGTTGATACTGTGTTTTGGTAACATTATAGTCAACCATTATCTTGCCTAAACATTTAAGGACTTGTTGTTGGGGATGATCTTTCGGATTTTCTAGGAAGGATTTGGGAGAAAGGTCTATCTTACATAAACTTGTTGTTGAGCATGCCCACCAGAAATTTATTTTTTATATGTAAAATTGTAAATTATATATATAATTTATTTTATAAATTTATAACGTTAAATTTTGTTTTAATGAAATTGGGCTTCAAAATACGGACTTAGAGTGTTTTTAAAATTTAAATATATATAATATATGGGTCAAATAAATATAATTATTTAAAATAATATATATTTTATAATATTTTTTATAAAATTTGGGTTTCGAGTCAGAACTCGGGCTTATCAAGTGAAGTCGGATCTGGCCTGAGCTCATCTCTGGGTCAGGTCTAGGTCCCCGGCAGGCAGGTATTTTGACATCTCTAAGTAAATGATGGAGAGGAAATGCTTCAGTAAAACTTCAAAAATATGCATGAAGCAGGAGAGTTGAAAGAGTGAAAGGTAGACCTCCTTTTGATGAGATGGATTTGACCCTATACAGTGGGGTACCTCAAAGGGTGTCTTTAGTCCTTTTCGAACGTGGCAACCCTTGGTCTTAGTACTTGATAATGAAGTGAGTAATTATTAGTATTAATTTGATTTTATTGTTTTGATTATTGGTTATTTTTTTTATTTGATTATATGTTGCCCAAACATGCACTTAAGTCAAATTATTATAATGAATAAATGATATTTACCCCAATGAAAATTAAATTATTTGGTAAAATTTCATGACCACACATAATCAATCATAAAATTTGGCATGCAAGTTTAGGCCCCATAAATAGCAAGCTTTTCTGCTTTCAGTTTCACTTTGCGAAGAGCCTTCGAAATAACAATTAATTAGCAATGAAGAGTTCATTACCAGCACTCGCCCTTTTCTTCTTTCTCTTGGCCTTCGCCGCAAAACCCTCTTTGGCCGCTCGTCATGAGCCTTCCCTGACCGATGGCAAGGAGCTTCGCTCTGAAGTCATCGTATCTGCATTGAAAGGAGTTATGGAAGATGGACCAAACCTAATCATGTCTGCATTTGATTGCCCACGTCAGTATAAAAACCCATACTTTTCCTTTTTTAATTTCATTATTGAAACAACTTGGAGATTTTGTTCATTTCTGAATAAAGTTTAATTTTCTTATGAAATCCTTCACAGGCAAGAGCTCATGGCCAGAGCTGGTTGGTAAAAACGGGGAGGTTGCTGCTGCTATTATAGAGAAAGAGAATCCTTGTGTTCATGCAATCGTTTTACTTGAGGGAACTCCAGTTACTAAGGACTATAGGATTGACAGGGTTCGTGTTTGGGTCAACAAGAAAGGGAAGGTGATTAGGGTTCCTCGTATTGGTTGAATTTCCTCCATCTCCTATCTCATAACCAATAAATAAATAAATAAATGAAATAAGTGTTGTTGTGGTCTATGAGATAATGCATGCTTGGACTAATTTGCTCCTTGAATATGTTGTTCGTCAAAGCATGCAGAATCGTGTTCCTTAACAAAAACTATAATATTATCCTTAATTACGTGCGCTAATCCGTCTTTATGGTTTATCATGAATAATTTCTTTAAATTTCTGTTAATAAGGGCGGAAACCCAAATTTAAGTTAAAATGTGCGATGATAAGGTTTGCTTTTTTTTTCATTTTTCACTTTACGCCTGCGAATTCCCAAAAAAAATTAAGAATTGATTATTATCATTATTATTATTATTATCATTATTATTATTATTATTATTATTATTATTATTATAATTATTATTATTATTATTATTATATGGTATATGATATGAGGAAAAAAAAAAAAGAAGTAAAAGCAAGATCCATTTTGCATATCACTAGAGGGAATAAAAAAATAAGGTTCTGATTGCCTTTCGAACCAGTAACAGAATTATAAAATGCAATATACTAGAATTGTAATCTGGCACATTACATGAGATTCGAACTCAAGATTTAAATCTTAGGAAGATTACCCACTAATTAGTAGAGCTAAACCTTGGATATACTTGTCAATGTGCTTCAATGAGTTCAATATACAAAAATGTCAAAAAGGACACTTCATATGATAATGATAGGTCCGTGGCTTCTTGTGAAGAGGCGATGCTGCTAAATCTCCGTTGGTTGTATTTTCTCCACCTACTACGATTGAATGATAAGGCACCATCGATCCGATTCTGTGGCATAGATTTTAAGGCATTTCATCACGAGTTTCTCATTACCACTTTTTGATTGATTGACTGATTGATTCTTAAACGAGAATTGATTTGGATGAGGTCGACTATAGAGGCTTATAAGTTTTTCGGTTTCCATTTTTGGTTTTTTAACACGTATGATGGCCCATACTCCTAAAGATATCCATCTACGATTTCACGAATCCAATATTGAAATCATTGACATATATATTGCGAAAATAGGTAACTTGTAGATGTATTCTTGCCTACCAACATTATGAAATGACCCGTCCCGAATTCTAATGGTAGGCTTATTTGGAATCGTGAATAAATAAAATCATTAATAAATATTTTATAGAAAATCGGCAAAGTCTCCTCTGTTTGTTCCACATTTTCAATCTACAAATCTGTAAAATAAACACTCTCAAAATAATCCAATATTCAACCAACTTTATTAATCAACCTCCCCAAATCTCCCCAATCACATTACATCATGCATCATTGTAAATAATATGCTTAAATGATTTCACCCAAATATCACCCAATATTTCTAACAATATCAAAAGAATATATTATAGTATGATTAAACATATCAAAATAATATGTACCACTTTGCAAATATTAGGTATTTTTTAATGAGATCATTTAAGCCTATTATTTACAGTGATGCTTGACATTATATTGAGTAGATTAATTAATTAACACTAAAAACTGTACATTTAATAAAAGTTAAAATATCATTTTTCTCTTACAGTGTTGATACCACTAACAATTTCATTACATTTACAAATCACAAACACATTTTATGAATTATATATTTTTATTAGTTCTTAAATATGATTTTTTTCTTTATAAGTAAATCCCCAAATTCCATGATGCTTAGATTAGAAAAGTGAACATGAAATTTAGACGCTGGAGACTTAGAAAGCCTTTGGAAGAATTGTTAGCCCTTCCATCCAACATTAATTCAAAACAGCTGATCGTATCATATGTACATGCACCTCATTGCACTGGATTTGATATAATGTTGACACACCAATGTGATAGCCAGAATATTCCAATATGGTCGTATCACATTATGTACTTAATTCCCATTTTTGTTCATAGAGGAATTCATGTTTGTACATCTAGGTCTCCTTAGATTTATGTGAGTGTTTAGACTTAATATTAAAGCACCAATACAGTAGTAGAAAAGTTCCAATACAATTGTAGTATATTTTGTACTTAATCCTTATATTTGTTCATAGAGTGGTTAATTAAGAACTAAGTCACATAATATTCAAACTAGTAAAAAAATCCAAAATATAAATATGAGAGAGTACCATGACCATGATTTAAATACCAAGAATGAATCTTGTAATTTTAGCACTTTTTTAATATAGGCTAGTCCTTTTTAACTTCTTTTTCTATAATTATTTTTATTTAATAATTGATTACCAAATTTTTAAATTTTTTGTAGTTCGACTCTGAATTCACCAAGTTATATTATAACTTAATACTCTTATACTTATAAGTAATAATGGTGTTACCACATGTCTCTTTTGTAATTTTTAAAAACATAGGTTGGTTATATTTTTAAAATATTAAGAAATAGTAAGATCCCTATGGTCAATAATGATCTAATAATTTTTATTTTGAGATAATCCAATTCAACACATACCTCATCAATAATTGTTGGGCCTTTTTTCGTCATTTCATTAATTGCCATTGACAAACTTTTGATAGTGACACCTATGAAAACGAATAAGAACAACACAATATTAGTTGGCACGTATTTCTCTTTTCAAATGTAATAAAGTTATGTGGAAGAATTAAAATAAAAATAGTTGGGAGTTATTTGCAACTTAATCCACAGTTTCAACACTCATATTTTAGCTTCTTCCTTTAAAAAAACAAGTTGCCATTTACGGTTAAACCAATTTGATATAATTAAATAAAATAGTACCTCTTGACTCCCGATTAGCCATCTAAGTGAAATTATTTTACATTAGATCCGGAGAATCCGCATAAGCCGCACAATTTCTTGTCGGTTGATTGGATAATAATATTTCACCAATTCAAAGCGATTGGTTTTTTATTTCAACCCACACTATTTACGAGTTGGTGTAGGTTGAAAATTTTTAGCCTAACTCAAACCGCAAACCTGTACTAGTACATCTTTTTTTTTAATATAATTTAATATTTTATAGTATATTTATTTGTAAACTAAAAATTTTATTTGTTGGTGTTATATTTTGGACCATGAACTATGACATTTGATAGATAATTATCATTTGTGGATTTTAGAGACAATCAAGATTCTTATATGAGAATAAAATTCTTATAAAACATAAATTTAGATTCGTGCTGAGTTGGCTTTTTAATAATTTTATTAGATTAAAAATAATATACTTTTAAATATAAGAATTAAACGAGTATCTACCTTTTTACTTATTACAATTAGCACTTTAATCATTAGGGACTAATAATATGCTATTTGGAGTGTGTGATTAACATTAGAAAGTATGCATTTAATAAAGGTTAAAATTATCATTTTTTTACTTACAGTATCAATAACACTAATAATTTCATCACATTTACAAATCTCTAACCTATTTTATGAATTGTAAATCCCTAAATTCATGATTATTGGATCGGAAAAATGGACATGAAATTTGAATTTTAGAGACTTAGAACCCTTTAGAATAATTGTTAGTCTTTTGATCAAACATTAATTCTGAAAGGCTGAGATTATGCCATTTGCTTGGGCTCACATGAATCTCCTTACACAGATTTGACACTTGTCAATTAATTAGTTCAACCAACTTGATAAAAGAGCCAATGGAAGGTTTCATTTTGACCTCATTTGTAGCCATATATTGATAATGTTGAATCCAACGGTCCGTAATGATCATAATGGTTGCAATTTTAGACTCTTGGATTGTATTCGTAAAGCTCATCTAAAGGTTGCGGTTGGAAGCTCACTAAAAATATCATGTAAATGCCCACACTTAATCAACTCATAATTTGCTTGTGTAAAGGCAAGAGATTTCATAAATGACCTTGAAGAATTTGTGTAGAATTTGAGATTTAAGTTTTATAGTAAAAATTAGCGTAATTTTAGAGTGAATTTTAGGAAAAAGTGTAATAAATAAGAAGAGATTTTTCTCCTCTCTTTTCTTTTGTTTTCAGTTTCTTTGTATTGTACTTTCACATATTTATTAAATAAAATGAGTGTTTTGTTTGTTAATATCTAATTACTTTCTCAAGTGTGTTTCACTAGTTTCTAAGCTAAGGTGAGAGGTGGACCTCACAGATTGAAATTGTAGATTTATATACTTTCTCTTTCTCAAGTGAGTTAAAAAAATTTTTTTTTCAGTTACATGTTTATAAGTTATATTTGCTATGTTTATTTTCATTTCATATTTATTTGTAGATTTAGATCTCCTTAGATCTATGTGGGTGTTTAGATGTTCATGACACGACACAAAAGTAGATGATTGCTCTTCAGTATAATAATACCTAGCTATAATATTACATAATGAGTCTGGAGTCAGATAACAGAGAATCTAAAAATTTAGTAGTCAACTATTAAATAAAAATAATGCAGAAAAGAAATGAATAAAGAATAGTCTAAATTAAAAAAAAAAAAAAGGTGCTAAGGTTACAGGATATCATGGTTATAATACTTTCTCATATTTATTTTTGTATTTCTTTTACCGGTTTGAATATTATGTGACTGAGTTTTTAACTAACCACTCTTTAAATAAATATGGGGATTAAGTATATAATGTGTCTTATCCGCATTCGAGTGTTCCTACTATTACATTGGCGTGTCGACATTATGTCTAAACCCTATATAGATCCAAAGGGGATCTAAATCTACAGATAAATATGGTAAGAAAATAACAAGTAAAAAATACAAACTATAAACATATTATTAAAATAATAAAGTTAAAACTCACTTGAAAAAGCTTCACCCTTCACCTTAACTTAAAAAATTAGCAACTCATATTGATGAGTAAAACACTCATTTTATTTAACAAATTTATGATATACGACACAAGAAAATTGAGGGAAAAAAAAAGAATAGAAGAGATCTTTTTCCCAAAAATTCACTTTCAATTCACTCCTAAATTCTCTACAAAACTCACCTCTCAAATTTCTCAACAAATTTGTGTGAGCCTTACCATTATACAAGTAAATTTTGAGTTGAACAAATGTGGGCATTTACATGATATTTTTATTGAGCTTGCAACCACAACCTTTAGATGAACTTTATTAATACAATTCAAGAGTCCAAATTGCAACTATTATGGATCGAAGAATTGAACATAATCAATGACTATAAATGCAGTCAAAGTAGGATCCTTTATTGACTCATTTGTCACGGTGGTTGATCTACAAATTGATTAGCGTTGAATCAAGTACAATAAGGTGCACATGAGCTCTGGCACGTGGCATGATCTCAGCTATTTAAAACTAATGTTGGATCGGAGGGATAGCAATTCTTCCAAAAATTTCTAAGTCTCTAAAATCCAAATTTCACTTTCGTTTTTCCAATCCAAGCATAATGAATTTAGGGATTTACATATAGAAAATAAAAATCAAACTTAAAAATAAAAAAAATAGACAATTCATAAAATAGGTTAGAATTTATAAATGTAATGAAATTGTTGTGTTATCAATACTAGAAATGAACAATGATAATTTTAACATTTATTAAATGTACACTTTTTACTGATAGTCAATTGACACAACAATACCATAATGGAAACACTCCAATATAGCTATTTAAGCAGCATAATTAAGGGCTTGATATTTCTATAAATATTTTGCTTCTTGGAACTTTGTATAGCAACCAAGGCTTTAGCAACTCTAATGGCAATTTCATGTCTTTCAAGTCCTTTGCAATTTCAACTTCAAAGGCTTCTGCAATCAGGCATTTAATCGATTATTGCAAAAATATCCATGGACGTGCAAGCTTTGCCTTTTTTTTTTTTTGATTCTTAGGGTTTATTTGGGATTGAAGTTAGATAGCTGTATCTTAAAAGCTACATTACCAAAGTGTTTGATAAACACTAACTGCTGTACCTTGGAAGTTATGTTGAAATGATTGTATGATAGAAAATCTATTATATCTTCACTAATTCTGTCAAAATTATTATTGAAAATTTATATTAACTATATATTTTTTTTTATTTCATAGTTACAACTTTTTTTCACAATTAACTGTAGCTTAAAAGCTAAAATACCTCAATTTTAAACAGGACCTAAATTTCCTTTAATTATTTTGAAAAGATTATTTTCTAAGCTCTCCTTCCTCATGGGCTGATTGCGGCTGATTTTGGGTCAAGGAATAACAAACCACAAAACCAAACCTAAGAACAATAAATTTATATTTTTGTTGAGGAGCGGGGTGCCTCGCTTGTTCGGCACGTGTGGGCTGTTTAGCCTTTTTATGGAGTAGAGGAGGATTGAGGTGGCGGTGGATACGGAGGGGGTCTGACTTCAGGTGCGGAGGGCGGGTGAAACTCGCCTTAAACCTGCGAAACAACCAAAAAAGAGGTCAGAGGTGGAGCCGGGGGTGGCCGGCGACCACACTCCGACGCTCAAGTCAGAGTTGGGTTATCTCAGGTTAGAGAGCTAACAAGCTCTCGGTAATGGAGGTTTTTGGGTTGAAGAAACCCTAACTTTTAGTGGTGAGTGTGTTCACTTCCTTGATAAAAATCAAACCTGAGTATTTATATGGTGTACTCCGGTCGCCGTGCCACCTAGCGCTATTTTAATGGCGTTCTTAACTGTCATGTCAGGAATATTCTTATTTTCATGTGTGTGGCGGCTTAGGCGTTTCAAAAATATGCGTGGAGAGCAAGTTTGTGGTATCTTCGCGTGCTGGGCGTAGTAGAGTGGTCTCGCGTACCTCTGCAATTCTGTTGTAATGTTACAGGCGCAGCAGGAAAAGCTGGTGGTCCCAACTGTCATAATATTAACTTTTGGCAGATTCGTTGGCGTGACAGGCGGCTGTCTCCTCTTTTGTGACACGAGATTTTTTTACCGATTCCTTATTTTTTTACACGTATTAAACCGATCTTTTTGAGATTCGAGTCCAACATATTCCTTCACCTATTTACGAAGACTTTTTGTATCCTTGCATGGTGTACCCAAGGTACCCCCTGAGTACTTAGGATAGCCGGGGTACCTAGGGTATCTGGGGTACCCAAGGTTCCCGAAGTAAGCTAATTTCTTAAATAATGACACGTGGCGCTACATCATTGGCCTCTTATTTCCTTCCCAAACAACATCCCCCTAGTTTCTTTGTGGCGAATGTAATTGAGGCACAAAAAACTCATAGAAGAATTGTGAATGACACGTGGCGATGTTCAACTCTTCCTCTCATAAGATTGGATATAAAGGGGTACCTCGTCTACCTCAATTTGGTTGACTATGTGAATTCCCAAGATCAGAGAATATCTTGACCTTTTTTATCTTCTTTCCTCATTTTTTCGTTTTAGCCCAATGAACGAAGGCTCCTTGAATGGCTCGGGTGCCACTCCTTCAATGAGATGTACTCGGCTTCTTCACTTTTTGGAGTGTAAACTAGTTCACCCAAAAACTAGGATATTACCTCCTCTCTTAGTCAGTAAAAGTGCTTGCGCAAATGGACCAAGCTGAAAAATGGCGGCTCTAAGGGTACACCGGGAACCCAAAAAGAAAGATGAACTCCCTCTTCTCTCTGTCTTATAAATAACTATCAATTTTTAGATAGGTTGGAAAGGGCAGAGCTGATTAATCAAAATTTTTCATTTGCTTTTAGGATAGACCACCAAGTATGTATAGAGAGTGCTGTAGGGGTACCCTGTTGAGTGTTAGAAAATGTATATTTATAAAGGAGAAAATCGTCATTTTACACTTCAAGTCTCACTAACATCTCTAATTTTATTTATTTAAGTCCCTTGTTATTTAATTATATATGTTTTGTTTTAATTAAGTATTTTGTGTATTTTAGGGGTATCATGGTCATTTCACAATGAATGAGATTTCGGATAGCAAAACGAACGTCACTTTTGAACTCAGGACAGTCGAAAACCTTAAGAGGAGCATAAAAGGAAAAAATGGCACTGTTCACATGTACGACACTATTCACATGTATGTGATCGTTTCATGAGTATCGCATTCACGACCTTACATCGCTCGCACCGTTCTATCGTTCAAACCGTGTGCAAACCGTGTTATTCTTGTTCAAATCGCGTGGTCAAACCCATGGTCAAACCGTGTATTCGTTCACTGATGACGTGGCGCAATCCTGTGCATCCAAACTATTTTTAATCCGATGGCCATGATTCACTCAATGTATCTATAAAAAGGGGGCCTCCCCCCTAATTTGACACCCCTGAATCTATTTTTGAGCTTATTTTTCTATAATTCTTTTTCCATCTTGTATTTTCTACGTATTTTAATAAATTCCCATTTTACCCTTAGTTCAATTATGAGTGGCTAATTTTCTTTCAAGCTTGGGTTGAAGGTGAAGTCTCAACATGTGTCATGGGCTTTATTTAGTAAATTTATTTTCTCTTCCCCTCTAATTTCTGTGGAGGTTTTAACTTTTCGTCGACAAATAATAATAATCTTGTCTAGTTACCGCCATGGTTTTACCGGCACCCTAGTATAAGGTTATTATTATTTGGCACGATAAGCCCTTAGCACCATATTGATTAGAGCGTGGTTCATGAGGTGTGGATTCCCCCCTCATTATTTAATTGGTATTAATAAAGGATTATTTAGCACATGGTGCATGTTGATACGGATCCAGGTACCCAAGTGCTTTATTTCAATAGTTTTCATTTTAATTTAATTTCGTCATTCCAGTTTAAATTCTAGCATACTTTAAATCAATTTCTTCACAAATCCAACTAACCACTTACAAAATTAATTATACACACAATTAAAGTCCACCTCCTCGTGGGATCGACACTCGTCACCATTAATCTATTCTACAATAGATTCGTGCGCTTGCGAGTTCAACAAAATTTGCACAACATACCCCACCATCACCTATATTTTATTTTCTGGTAGTTGGCAAGTATAGATTGGCCTGGTGAAGACTTCGATGCCTTTTTTGGCCATCTGAGAAGCAGTTCGTCAGTTACCCCGGAATCCATCTCATTTAAGGGTACATTTCCTCTATATGCTTCAGGGTCGAAAATAAAATCATAAGGCTCATTTCCTAACAGCTTTAAGAGTAGCCCAGGTGCACAAAAAGAAAGATGGGCTCCGACCTCGTGAAATGAAGCTCTTTAGAGTGAACAAGATTTTGAATGGAAGCTTTAATGAAGCTTTTGGAGAGAAGACCAGCATGGCAAAAGACTTTGAGGAGCTTTAAGCTAAGCTTGAGGATTTAGCATCTCAGCTGAAGAGCATGGTTAATATTGCTTTTAAGTGTATTATGATTGGGGAATAGAGTGCTGATCTGGGGCTAGTGGTGCCAAAAATAAAAAAGCAAGAAGACAATTAAGGGTAACAAGGCTTCCCCCATATCTCGATCTAAAAGCCATAGAGATCAGCTGGGGTATCCTGGCTTCACTGGTTCTGTGGGGTGCCCTTATCATCTACACACTTTTTTTTTTTAGCTGCCGTCCTTTTTTTTTTTTTTTTTGCTTGATGTTGGATAGGTATGATCCTTTTGCCGAAGATTTTGACGCCTTTTTTAGTCGCATGAGTGGCAGCTCCTCTAGTACCTTGGGCACCTCAGCAAAGGGCGATCGACCTCCCATCATTCCAGGCGGCAAAGGCAAATTGCCCGTCTCTTCCTTTGAGGGTTCTCGGGGTACCCCGGCTACCCACAAGAGAAAGCTTGGCTCTCTATTCACAGTCTCTAGAGATCTCATGAAGGGCAAGCTTGAGCCGATGGTAAACAAGAGAATATCGTATATGGCCGATTGTTTTCTCCGTTCCTCTGAGTGTATTTCTACAGATATGTCCATTAAGGCGGATAGATTGGATCTAAGTAAGCGCAATAGCCGAGCACTCAAGACTGGTCATGACGTGAGTGCTTCCCTCTTTTTTTTTGTATGTCATTCTCTTTCCACCTTCCTACTTTTTTTGTGTGTATAGGTGGCCTTTTATCTTAGCCACAGACTCCGAGACTTTAGTGGTACCTCGGTTGCGCCAGCGGAGGTGGAGAAATTAAAAGGAGAGCTTGGACTTGGTCAATCTTAGAAGAAGAAGCTTACAAGGGAGGTCAGCGCCTTACAGAGGTATTTAGATGACCTAACTCAGGAGAATGCTTGCCTATCCAAGGGCTTCGAAGATGTCGAAGCTTAGTATCTCCCAAGAAGAAAATGATGAAGAAAGCCTTTACTCTTATTATGACGGAGGTCTGGAATGTAGATCCAGAGCTGATGGCACCCCGGGTGGAGAAATGGGTGGACAAGTCGGCCATCTTGAAAGTGACAGAGGACAAGAGGGTAACCTAGGCTCCACCATCTCACAGCTCACGACAATCTTCGGGGGTACCCCAGGTACCCCAGGTGGATCACCCTTCTGTTAGTGCTATTCATGAGGGTAGCAGCTCTTTGACCGCTAGTTTTCTTGTTGATGCCCCCGTTGAGGGGAGCGGTGGAGAGAATGTCCCCCCTTCTTCATGATCCTCCTTACTTTTGTTATTTAGAGTTCATCCCGGACATTTCAGTAGCCTTTTTATACCTTTTGTAATATGGTATCCCTCATTTGATGTATTGGGATAGCTGTCTTTTGGGAGGTTGCCTCGACAATCTTGCTACTTGTTCGCAACAAACTTCTGCAATAGACTTGATTTGGCATGCCATTGAATTCCTCGCTTTAATAGATTTTATGTAGCCTCGTGGGGTTCTTCGGGTACCCTAGGTACCCCTCGATGTGTTTTTGGCGCTTGTGTGGTGATTTCTGTAGATGTGCTTGTTGCTCATCTTAATAAAGATCATGGCGTATCTCAAACAATTTAATAATCCGAGCATCATCATAACACAAAATGAAATTCATAATTGGCGCAATTAGTATGTAACAAAGATTATGGCGTATCTCAAATAGACTTGTGGAGTTTCTCGGGTACCCCAGGTACTCCATTTTTTTGTTTCTTGCAGAAATGGTCAAAAACATGCTTGTTTTGTCATCCGCTTCTAATCAATATAAATAGAGGTGCATGCATGCTACCTCACTTTTTTTTTTAGGCATTCAACTCCTGTGATTGCCATTTGTCTATTCTTTACTTAGCTAGTAAAAGAATGGAGGTGTGGGCGTGTGCATACCTTAACGGAACCTCATGACTTTAGGGTATGCTGGTTTACTTCACCCTCGGGTCTTCTCTAACCCTCCCTCTTTAAATTTTTTGTACTCTTTCTTACTGGCGTTGACCGAGAACCGAATGGAGGTGTGGGCGCGTGCATACATTAATGAAGTCTCATGGTGGTAGGGTATGTTGGTTTGCCACGCCTTCGAGCCTTCTTTGACCCTCCCTCTTTAAATGTGTTGTATTCTTTCTTATTGGTTTTGACCTTGAACAAATCTTCACGATCAAGTCGGCTCAGATACCCCAGGTTCCTCAGATTATCTTGTAATGGAGTAATTATAGCTGAAAGACACATGCATGACATGGTGCAATAAAATGGAGTCAGATTAATGGCGAAAATTTAACCACAATCACATTTGGTAATAAAAAAAAAAGGAGAACATGCATCATATCATAAAGTAAAAAGCATACTTATAAACGATAGAAGCAAGATCATTACATGATAATGTTATGTTATCTTAAAGAAATGAGGAATCCTAAGATCACCCTTGTCATTAGAGACTTGGAGAATGGAAAAGTGCAACAGATCAATTTGGGGTACTCTGGGTACCCCACATGATAAAGTACACCACACAATAAATCAAATATTATATACGCATAAGCATTGAAGAAAAATAAATAAAGTAAATAGAAAGAGATAAAGTGCTTCCCTTTTATTAATAGTGCTTCCTTAGTATGGCAGCATTTTACAAGAGCTTTATAATTGTTCTTTTTATTTAGAGTAGCCTATGTGCTCCTTGCTTTTCTTATTTCGGCACTTGGGGACCTAGGGGTATCTCCAACTCTTCGATTGACGCTGAATTAGGACTTTGGGGTACCTCGGGTACATCATGTGTGACCGCATCCACTTCGATAGGCCCTACTCTTTGTTGTTTTAAAGGACTCGTTGTCTATAATACTTTCCTGCGCGCAGCTCTCCATTGTCTCGCAAGCACCTAATTAGTAAGGCGAATAGATGTCATTGCACTGCTGGGGTACCCCGATGGTAACGGGCAAAGTGATGATGCCTTCGGGGATGACCATATCCCTTCAGCATCTTTCTCTATAAAAAAGATTGGGATGAGATATGATAGCTCGGTAAACGGGTACCCTAGAGTGATCTTGACCAGCGAAGTTGACTTTCTTCCCAAGGCGATCCAAGATTGGTAACCTATTGTAATGCTTGATGGCCAATCGGGACTCTTTTGCAAGGGTTGGACCCCCTGCTGTCATTCAGACGTAAACTTCTTTCTTAGACCCCTGGGGTATACTAGGAATATTCAACCCTCTTCCGTGTGGGATTGGACGAGGCGGGCTGTGTACCCGAGGTGCTTGAGAGGGTATTTGAGGTACCTCGGCTCTCTTGGGCTTCTCTTTGTTTCTAATGGCTTCGACTCTTTCTTCCTCCCGCTTTAAGTTACACTTCTCGTCCATTTCTATTTGTTGCAGAGCCTGAGAACAAGCTTCCCCATACGAAAGAGGGCGGTGCTTCTGAAATGACCGCCATAACTTCCCCAAACGTAAATTTTTTTCAAAATGAGTGAGAGTATGTTGGTGACCAAATGTACCAGAACGCAGCACCTCTTGGTGGAAGCGGGTTACGTACTCAGCTAAAGACTCTGAATCCCCTTGCTTGATGAAAGCAAGCTTAGAAGACGTTACAACTTGGGCGGATGCATAACCAAACTCATGAACAAAATCTTTTAGGAGCTGCTCTAAGGAGGATACACTACCTGCTTTCAACGATCGGAACCATGATTTGGCTGGTCCGGTGAGGGTATGCAGGAACATCTGGCACATAGCATTGTCACCCACTCCTTTAATCATCATCTGGTCACGATACAACTCAGCATGTTCCACGGGATCCGAGGTACCCGAGTATTGTTGCATTTGAGGCATGGTGAACGCTTCCGAAAGAACCGCTGTCCGAATCTCCATGGTGAATGGCGAGTTATACACTGCTGGCGCTAGAGCATTGGCGGGGTTTTATTTTTCAGTAAGGAGCTTCACTTGAGCTTCGAGGTACTCCATTTTTTCCAGGAACTCGCGGGGTACCCCAGGTGCACCTGAGGATGCCGCGGTTGTTTGGAAAGCTCTTTTGGCGTTCAACTTGTATCGGAGGTCTTCTTGGGCCTTTTGTTTTCGTTTGGTACCCTGGCTACTACGGGAATAACAAGAGGCGGTAGAGCGCTCCTCTCGAGAACCACCGGTTGGAAACTTCGAACGGGTGCCCAAAGGTCGGTGCTTTGGTCTACTTTCCTCCGGTATTTTAGATCTCGGAATGATCTGTCTCTCACCTCGTGGAGGCGGGACATCTTGAGTTTCCGGAGAAGTGGCTGCCTCGGGTACCCGAGATCCGACTGCTCTGAGAATCGCATGAGCTAAATCCTCAAAGTGTTTATGAGTGACGAGCTCCTCTTTGAGGTGGATACCAGTTGACTGCTCAATAGATTTGCCTTTGTCTAGGCGGGGTGCCCTCCTTGTCGAATCGCCCCGCTCATCACTGTTGTGGTCCTCCACTCCATCATGACCTAACACTAGGTTATCAGCGGGTATGTCGGCTGCCATGGTTGCACAAGCACACGTACTAACAAGCTTAACACCGCGGAAAGGCTTTTTGTGCGGTCCCCACAGACGGCGCCAATTGTTTGCGGCTGATTTTGGGTCAAGGAATAACAAACTACAAAACCAAACCTAAGAACAATAAATTTATATTTTTGTTGGGGAGCGGGGTGCCTCGCTTGTTCGCCACGTGCGGGCTGTTTAGGCTTTTTATGGAGTAGAGGAGGATTGAGGTGGCGGTGGATATGGAGGGGGTCTGACTTCAGGTGCGGAGGGCTGGTGAAACTCGCCTTAAACCTGCGACACAACCAAAAAAGAGGTCAGAGGTGGAGCCGGGGGTGGCCGGCGACCACGCTCCGACGCTCAAGTCAGAGTTGGGTTATCTCAAGTTAGAGAGCTAGCAAGCTCTCGGTAATGGAGGTTTTTGGGTTGAAGAAACCCTAGTTTTTAGTGGTGAGTGTGTTCACTTCCTTGATAAAAATCAAACCTGAGTATTTATATGGTGTACCCCGGTCGCCGTGCCACCTGGCGCTATTTTAATAGCGTTTTTGGTGTGTGTCAGGAATATTCTTATTTTCATGTGTGTGGCGGCTTAGGCGTTTCAAAAATATGCGTGGAGAGCAAGTTTGTGGCATATTCGCGTGCTGGGCGTAGTAGAGTGGTCCCGCGTACCTCTGCAATTCCATTGTAATTTTGCAGGCGCAGCAGGAAAAGTTGGTGGTCCCAACTGTCATAATATCAACTTTTGACAGATTCGCTGGCGTGACAGGCGGTTGTCTCCTCTTTTGTGACACGAGATTTTCTTACCGATTCCTTATTTTTTGACACGTATTAAACCGATCTTTTTGAGATTCGGGTCCCACATATTCCTTCACCTATTTACGAAGACTTTTTGTATCCTTGCATGGTGTACCCGAGGTACCCCCTGAGTACTTATGATGGCCGGGGTACCTAGGGTATCTGGGGTACCCAAAGTACCCGAAGTAAGCTAATTTCTTAAATAATGACACATGGCGCTGCATCATTGGCCTCCTATTTCCTTCCCAAACATGGGCCATTTATCCTTCCCGCAGTATCGCAATGGCTTTACTTGATAAGGATATGATAATTTCTCTCCAGAGCCTGCCTGCTTGCATAAGCACTAAAATAGGCAGCATATAGTTACCATTGCTTAAAGGAATCATAAAATTTGACTGGAATAGCAAAACATCTTTCATTCAGTCTTCCCCAAAAACTTGACATATTTTATCCACCAAATTTTTTAAAAAAAAAATTCCAAACCATAATCAATAGACCTAATATTGGTCCCACTCTTATTGTTCTTAAAATAAAATTTGCCAGAAATATCCTCATCCTGTGGTAAAAGTTCCTGCAAAAAATTAAACAAGTGTGATTTGCTTCTGTTTGAGTGAAATATCAAGTGAGGTCAACAAAAGTATCCACGTCTTTATTAATATGCCAACATGTTCCAGAAATTTCAATTATATGCTGTCAAAGAATCATGCATCAATGAACTGAAATACTAATATTTGTAGGGATAATGCTTGATACATGCATATTTGCCATTATTGAACATCAAAGACCAAATATTTTAACCTGTAATTGAATATTCTGTACATTCCATCCAATGTAGAGGGATTTAGTTGCCGTCTTGGTGGCAAGAGCTGTAGCAATTATTAGCTCTTTCAGAAGAGTAAAGCAAAGACCCAGATTGTAATTCAATGTAGATGCAGCTAGCGATATAGCAGCCAATACTGCAGTTTACTTCGAAATGTATGGCTCTAGCTGTTCCAAACTAGAAGGTTTTGAGCTTGCAGTTGCAGAGCCAGAAACTATGAGATTAGTGTAAATTTGGAAGTGGCCAAAGATGCAGGGGTTGTTCCCAGTATTGATCTGAGTCTGAGCCTTGAATGTGGTTAGCTTAGCCAGAGAAAAAGAGCAGTTTCTTTTCTTGGGTGATCTCTGATATTAGTTAATGCTGATTTAATAATTCCTAGATGAATTGGCTAAATTTCGCAATATTTTCTATTGGCAAAATCGGAGCTGTACGTTTCTATTTGTTTGGCGGAAATTTCAGCCGATGTGTCAGTTTTGCTGGGTTGCTATTTGCCAATGAAGAATTTTCCTTTAAAAATAAAACAGAAAATAAAGTATAAAATTATTGGATTATTGTGTCTGCGAATATCAAAGTGATGTATATTTCGAGTTGGAATAACAGTGAAGATACTGATTCATCAAAGATTATTGTGCCTAAGAAAATAAAGCGATTTTGATCCAGGCTGTGAAGATACTGGAGGTACTCGTTCTGAGGGTTTACTGAAATTTTGGTGATTTTATGCATTTCAATATATTGAGACCCTTGACTTGTATTTGACGTCATTGGCCCCCAAACAAAGTTGTTGCTCAGTCATATTCAATGCAATGAGGTTCAGATTTTTCTCGAGTTGTGCTATGATTAACTGCATTGATTCTAATGCTTTATCAAGATTTGTATAGTAAAACCACCAGCACATCATCTGTAGAAGTATTATTGATGGCCATACTGCTGGCATGAGAGTTTTTCAGACTGTTCATATGTATATACATGATTTATCGACACATCAGTATCATAAATTAAACACATCACACAGCTTAACAATAAAATAGGACCCTAATGATCTGCTTATTCCACATTCCGTGTATTCATGCATATCCGCTGGACAGAATTAAGCACCATCATGCAGCACATAACAAAGGTAATGTATCAAGTTACTTTCCACGATTCCTGAAATGTTTAATATATATTCTGCCGTTGATTTTTGTGGTTCTATGAGAGCTTATGTAGCAAGCCTCTAAATGCAGAGTTTACTTGGATTCAGTGTTGGAATTTTGCTTATAATCTTGATCGAGAGGCCACAGAATTAAGGAAAAGGAATGAATGCATTAGATACTAACTCTGTTTGTCTGCTTTGGAGGCAGAAATTTATTCTGTATGGGAACCAAAATCTAATAAATAAATAGAAATCTGAGTGGTAAAATATTATCATTTAAAAGCCATAGAGGCCAAAGTTTAATGCAATCTATCTTATAGTTCATTTGGCTGCCTGGAAAGGGCATGGAGTTGTCTTTGCTCTTTTCCAAACCTCATTCAGGATTTAAGTAATTCTTTAGCGATTTTGGCCAAGAGTTAATATCTTAATCAATTTTCAATTTTCAATTAGATAATGAGAGTGAAAATTGATTGAGGTCCTCTCCAGGTCCAAACTTCTCTTGAGTAGAAATTCCAGAACAAATTGCGTTAAGCATTTACTGAGTTGGCTTGATGTTGTTGACGTATATGGCCCTTGCACCACAAAATTTGATATCTATGAGATGGAAAGAGAAAGAGCAGAGAAAATCAAAACCTTAAAGTTTTGAATCAAATTAACCTTAATACAGCATACACCACGCATTACATGTCGAAATTAACAAGATTAGAAACGACTCAATAAAACACTTATTATTTTTTTTAATATCGACCATGATGAGTGCACCTGCAAATTATTTGAGAAATTGACTGCTATGAGCGCATACGAGGCAAAAAGAATCCTATATCATGCATATGTAGGCAGCAAGCATTGAAAATACAGAAACTAGCAGCAATGGCTTGAGCGGAAACTCATTAAAGAGAAATGTCATAAATGCTAAGCATAAGAAAAAGGCAGTGGAATTGAGGGTAATTAGTAATTGGAATAAATGAGGATGTCTGTTCACAACCCGGCAGAAGGGATTTAGGCTTGAAATCTGCTGGAAACCTTTTTCTGACCTGCAACCGAAGATCTTCAATGCTACGTGGAACATTATGGTGGATAACAATGCCAGCAGTAACACTAGATGAAAGACATAGCTTTTAGACTTATTTTTGGTTTTCATATTGAGCCAGGTGTCCTGCAAATGCAATAACAGGTGCCCCCATTTAAATCCCTTCCTCATTTGATCACATTTAGCTCCAAAAGCGCTCCATACATGTTGAGTTGCCTTAATTTTCATTTCTGTCTTCCCAGCTTGCGATAAGTCATCTGATATGTCCAACGCCGTACATTCACCACCATCCATTAAGTTAACCTTTGCAATGGAGTTATGAGGCATATCAGCCAGGAAAGATCTTGGAGTCTGCAACATGCACAAAAAGAGGTCACAGGCTGGGAAATAAGAATTAATGAATGTACTTCTATGGCAAGCCAACAACAGAAAGCATAGCATAGTGTTAAAATGAACATAAGAAATAGAGGCAAGGATCAAAATGAATAATAACCTCTTCATGCAGTATACTTGAGGGATTGAGATCTCTGTAAATATTTTGCTTCTCAGAACTTTGTGTGGCAACCAGGGCTTTAGCAACTCCAATGGCAATTTCAAGTCTTTTATCCCAAGATCCTTCTTTGATGGAAAAGGATTCTGCACAACCAGGCAATTCAATGATTACTATAAAAAGATCCATAGATATGCAATCTTCATTTTCTTTTGTTCCTAAACTTCCTTCAGTTCTTCTGAAAAGATGATTTTCCAAGCTCTCATTTTTTATGGGCCATTTATCCTCCCAGCAGTATCCCAGTGGATTAACGCGGTATGGATATGATAGTTTCTCTTCAAAGCCCACCTGCCCGCATAAGCACTGAAAAATTGGCAACACATAATTAGCAACGGTAAAACGGATCATAAAATTTGCCAACTATGTTAAAACATCTTTCATTCAGTCTTTCCCAAAATCTTATCATTTACTTCTTGTGAACCCAAAAATGAAAAAAAATAAAAAATAAATACCATAATCAATACTGATAATATTGCTCCCAATCCTATTGTTCTTAATATAAAATTTTCTAGAAATTAAATGTCCCCATCCTGTGGTAAAAGTTGCTGGAAAAAATTAAACTAGTGTGATTTGCTTCTATTGGAGTGAAATATCAAGTGAGGTCGACAAAAGTATCCATATGTTAATATGCCAATATGCTCTAGAAATTTCAATTATACGCTATGTCAAACAATCATGCATCAATGAACTGAAACACAAATAATTGTAGGGATATTGCTCGTTACATGCATCTCTGTCATTGTTGAACATCAATGACCGACTACAGAGCAATGCCCTCCATCTCTAAGCTGTTTCTCTTAGCCAGTTCCGTTAGCAACAGTTAGTGATTGCCTTTCAGGTTGGCTAGTTGGGAATTGAATTTGAATTGCCAACCTGATACTTGGATCTCCATCATTGTTGAAATCAGTGACCAATTAAAAATTAAAAACTGACATGACTATTAGAACCAAACCCAAGTTTAAAAGGTTAATTAATATAGATAAAAATTAAATAAAATCGAATAAAGTAAGATTACTGTGTCCAAGAATAACCATACCTTGAGATCATCGTTAGTAACACTCTTCAGCTGTCTATGGTTGAGAAGGCCTTCTTCAAAATGATGAAGCAAGAATTTTGAAGCTCCAATGAGAATGTTCAAATCTGCAATTTTATGCCAAAGAATCGACTCCAAGGCGCCCTTTACCGGTGCTCGCAAGCCTGATCCCAGAAGGTATTCGTTCTCTTCTAGCATACCAATCTCACAATCTCTATCAAATTCTGTCATTTTTTTTTTCCTCTTTCTTGCGATGCCTTGTGTTGGTGAAGGCACTACTCAATAACAGCAATCAGATAGAAAAGTAACAGCCATAAATCTTCTTCCTCTTTCTTGCGGATGGTAAGTTAATATAGATTGAAAGGTCCATGGACCCACTGGACCCCACTTGATAATGGTGAATTATGCGCCACGTCCTCGTAACGGAGCAACACAAAGTTCGAACTTTTGTTAATCGCCTTACTTTTTACCAGGGAGACTGCCGCCGCGGTTTCTCTCTGTCTAAATAATGTATGCTACTTATTTTTTAATATTTTTATAATCGTTATAAAATTATATTAAAATATTATTTTTATTTTTAAATATACTTCCATTTATATTTATTATAAATTAAATACATCATATAAAAAGAAAGAAAAGTAAAAAAAAAATTAAGTACTACATATAAGAAATATATGTTTCGATGTAAATAAAAAATTAATAATAAAATATTTTTCTTTTCTTTTTTTAAACATGTTTCTTATAATAAATATATATTTTATATTCTTATGATAAATTATAAATCAAATGACCTATTTACCTTTCTTTTCCTTTAAATTTTTTATGCTAGAGATTTTTGAATATTATGAAAATAATAGGAGTTAACTGACATATATTGATTTCAATAGAGAAAAATTAACAATGTCTTTTTTTAAAAAATATATATACTAAGCTTAATAGAAACAAAGCCCAAACAAAATAAACTATAATAATGAACTCCTGATTACATAGAAAGACTCGAACCCTCTACCTTATAGTTAAAAGATGAAAAATAAAAATAATAATAAAAATGATAGTTTATAAATAATAATTGATAATGTGTTATAAATATGTTAAACAATTTTTTGACAAAAATATAAATATGTTATAGGTTGATCATCATACAATATATAAGGAATTAACAATTAACTACAACCTTCTAACCACAACATTAACTATTTTTCATATTGCAGTAAGGTTGTGGACCATTACGGTCTATTACACGAACAAGTTACATATGAGTATACTGATAAAAATGTCCTCACTTTAATATGTAACATATTCCTTTTACAATAATGCCAATTTAATAAGGTCAGTGGCAGGGCCAATCAACCTATGCCCTCAATTCTAAGAGCAAAAAAGTTCGGGGCTTCCTTTTTTTTTCCCATCAATTGTTTGGAAATATTATCCGCTTTTTTATTTTCTTTTATTGATTTTTCTTAATTTATTGTTATTTATATATTTATTATATTTTATTTGATTAGTAGTCTGTCTCCTTAAATTAATAGTGATAAGGTTCTTATATGATTTTTATTTTCTTATGTTAAAAATGATAATTTTACTATAAAGTTCCTCTCACACAAATAAGCCCTTAAAGTGATATAATATTAAATAATCTCTTGTCGCAACATGGTAGTATTAATGCACACTTCTTTTCGTGTTATCTAAGCTAAGGATAAGCCATTATAATATATTTTCTTCATACCATTATAGGATATGTGACAATAAAGTAAATATGACACGTCGCAATGGTTTGTACAATATTTATATATTTAACATTATTCAATAAAAGAAGAGAAAAAAAAGTTTTGATCTAATTATATAACATTATTTTAAGAATAATGATATTTTTATTGATGTCTCATGTAGGTATTACAATATGAAGGCTACCAATATTTTCAATTAGAAACTTGCTGGAATTATTTAAGATCAAGTTCATTATAGGACAGTCCAAATTTGCACATACATTCACGTATAATTGAGGGTAACGACTACAACTCCGCTAACGGCCGAATAATTTATGGTACGTGATTCAACTAGTAAATTTTCATCAATAATACAACAATGGATACCCAGAAGTTTTTTTTGTAGTAATTTTACCTTTAAAATTAAAAATAATGTAGCATTATTTTTGGGCGCTTCTCCTAATTTTGGAGCTAATAGATACTTTTTTAAAAAAGGAGTAAGCTGACGTGTCTAAAGCTCCTACCCCTTTAGTTGTTTGCAAGTTGTGCGCTGCCGCTGAAAGTAGAGTTTGTTGTCGAAGAGAGAATTTCGTCGAACGATCTGAATCTAGCCAGTGAATGTCAGAAATTTCTATGAAGTTACCAGCTGCTTGAATTTGAAAGCTCCCCAACGCAGAACAAAAGCTCCGAGGAATTTCCACGAAGAGCCCTAAACACATGTTTATGACTATATGGAAATTCTTTAGCACCACCCTCATTAAATTTATTAGAAAATGGGGTTAAATAGTATATTAAATGAGATGAAAAATAAAGACGGCTTCCCTACCCTCATTGGCCCCATTACCATCCTTATACACATATCACATGAGCAGGCTACATAGTATGAGCATAGAAAAAGAAAAATTTCTGCGAGGTTTCTTTCTTTACTTTTTCTTTTTTCAAAGAAAGCTTCTATGAAGTCTTCCATTAATGGTGGTGGCCCTTCTCAAAAAAAAAATAAATAAATAAAATTATGGTGGTGGCCCCATTACCACTGTTATTGAAGACATGTCACGTGAGCAGGCACGGACAGATCCAGAACTTTAGAGTGCGTTTGGCGTCATTTTTTACTGAGCGTTTTTCGTTTTGCAAAAATAATAAAATGAAAAATGCGTTTGGCTGGGGCGTTTCCTAGTTATAATGGGAAATTATGGAGAATGAAATGTTTCCATTCTTTAACTTTTCTTAATAAATGTAGAAAATATAATATTTGTGTTCTCTAAATTTTATTTTTTATTCTGCATGCATCAATTGTACGACGACCACACTTTGATGACTTTTGTGGTTTTTTACCATTAAAAAAAATTGTGAGCCCAAAGAGATATTAAATACAAATATGAAACTTTGTTTAAAAAATGATAAATACACAGTAAATTTTATTATGTTTATACAATCATTTTTGTTTAAGCATGTTTTAAATAAAATAATAAATAATTTTTTGAAGTAATTATGGATGTTCCATAAATTATTCTATAATATTTTATTTGATAAAACTATTTAATAGTATAAAAACTTATAATTTTATATTAATATTTATTACTACATTATTTTACTTGTTTATTCATTTTTTCAAAAATAACTAAAATAACAAAAAGATAAATTTAAAATTTATACATATCATATAACTATTCTAAAACAATTTTCAAAAAAATTATACCAAATACATTTTTACTATTTATATTTTCTAAATAAACTACCAAATGCATTTTACTGTTTTTCATTTTTTGATGTTAGTTTTAAAATAAACTGCCAAACGAGTTTTCATTTTCACCAAAACTTGATCCTTCTTATTTTTTTAAAGGAAATTCAAAAACACCATTTAAAAAACAATACCAAACGCACCCTTATATTTCTCTAGCTAAACTAAAAAAATTATATTTTAAAGTGAGAATAAAAATTTATTAGTAGAAAGAAGTACATCAATTAAGGGGGTGTACAAAGTACATTACCTCTATAAATGCTTACTTTAAACAAAAATAATTATATAAAAAAAGTAAAAAACAAGAGGCAATTCAAAAATAAAAGCACTAGTTTTCAATTATGTAATCTGATATTGCAATCTATAATAGCATATAATTATATAAGGATTAATAAATTAATTAAGAATTTCAAACTAAAATAAATCAATACATGTAATTACAATCAATTAAAAATTGTAAGTAAAACATTTATGTTTGAAGTCAAGTACTTAATTACCAAGTACTTAATCTCTGTATAACATAATTAAAAAAAAATTACCAAGTTTAAATAAATTAAACAATTAAAATTTATTTATCTTTTTAAATTATAAAAATATTACTAGTCAAAAGTTTCAATAATAAACTAAACACAATATAGTAAAAATGTATTTAGATGTTGTTTCTTCATTAGGGGCTCTGACTCTCTTTGAAGAATCAGATGCTGATGATTCTTCTATCAAAACATCCTCAAAATATTCAAATTTTATTTTCTAACTTGTTTTCCTAATTAATGTAACTAATAACTAAAATTTCAAAGTTCACATAAAAAGTGTATGAGAACATATATTGTTTTGTAAGTAATGGCATATTTTCTTTCAATTAAATTTTTTTAAATAAATTAAAGCAATATTAATATTTTAGCCCCCTAATGTTTTAAAATTTATTCAATAAATATATAATTAATTATTTTATAATATAAGTCACTAATTCTAAATTGAAACAAAATACAATTGAATTAGAGAAATATTTAAAAATAAAATAAAAATTCTATTATTATATAAAATTGATAAAAAAAATAAGTGGTATGTATGATTTTTTTGGACTAGAGGTCGGTCTAGTCCAGCTGTATGTCTGCCACTGTGAGCAGGCTGCAGAGTATGAACATAAAATTTTTTCTCCAAAGACACGAATTTTGATATAAAAATTTTTAAAAAAAATATAAATTTCTGCAAAGTTTACTTTTTTTTCTTTTTTTCTTTTTTCAAAGATGTCATGAAGACTTCTTGTGACGATGGTACCTGCCGACCTGGTACAAATGGCCCCGAGGGCTAACGTGCTCGCGGAATTGGACATAAAGGGGAGTTACCACACAAAAGATATCTTACTATACTATATTATTGATCGAAGAAAAGTAATTTTAAAAAAAAATTCAGATATGTTTGCGAACTGATTTTGAAGGTTATTTATAAGACTTCTATTTCCAATATTAGAGAAAAAAATAATTTTCTCATTTTCTCACACTGGGATTTGTAAGTTTTTATTTATTTATTTTCCTTTGAGTAATAATATGTTTATTCACTTTGGATACTCAATTGAAATATTTAATGATAAGACATCTTATATGTCATCTATTGATGAATTGTAAAAAAAATAATATAACAGTAATTAATCATACACATAATATTAAATAATTAGTAACGTATCGAATATTCCAGCTAAGTAAATAATTCTTAGCTTTAAAACATGCAAATCAACTTTCTTATGACCTCTGTCAAGAAGAATTAGGATCCTCACCTAGTTTTTGTCTCTCCAAGACTCCAACCCCTTGTTTATCTTTGATTTATGAATTTTTAATTATTTTACTTTAAAAAAATCACAAAATTTACAAAAGAACAAAATTTTTGATTAATTTGCAAAATTTTCTTCAATCATTTTCCAAAATTGTAACGTGATAAATTTTCCTAATTGTCCACAAGCTCGAAAGTTGAAATTATAAAAGCATTTTTTTATTTGGAAATAGGTGGACCCCTCTTCGTCATCACTCAATTGTGGATAATATGCTATAAACTTATTGATTAACGACCAGTTTCAACTGATAAAATAAGTTGCTTTACTGATTTAAAAGATAGTTTGGTGTTTAGTAAATTATATTGTTGTTATTATTAATTTGAAAAATAAAGTACGTGCATTTGATAAATTTTATTATATATTTTTTATTATATAATGATTAAAATAGAGATAAGTTTAAAAAGTTTTTATTTATATATTAAGATTTATAAAAAAATAATATAAATTATTTTTTGTTAAAATATTAAATTTGTAATAAGAACAAAAGTTATGGTAACTTATTTAATAAACTACTTATAAAAAATAATTCTTTGCTTTTAGAAACTGTAATCAAAGTGGAAAAACTTGTCAAATATATGTATAGCTTAGTAAAAATTTAAAAATTTATCAAGTATCTTTTTTATTAAAAACTATGAGATAAACCGCTTATAGCGTTTTAACCTCGATTCCAAATAAGGCATAAAATTCACAGGCAAAAATATGAATTTATGTGACTTACGAGACGTCTTATGCAAGTTAAACGCGCAAAGACGTCTTGTGCAATGTAGAAGCATTCCCATATGCTTACCCCTTCATCCCATCAAAAATTCAAAATTACTGAAGGGAAGCTTTCTTCCGATCTTTCTATGATATTGATATGATGGGATGCAGAGGTACGGATAATATTCATGTGATGCAGCGGTACGTTTCCGAATTCCGATCTTTCTCGAACGCGTGCTTAGGGAAATATCACCTCGTTAAACTTCATGGGAATTTTCTATAAAAGAGGGGGGAAATAGCGAAGAACAGGGAAACTTCCTCCTTGGGCTGTCCCACTCTTAAAAAGGACGCCAGAGAGAAGAATTGAGCAGATTCAGTGTCAATCATGTCTAATGAATTGATAGAGTTAGCCAAAAAGGACAATATTCAGGAAAAGGATGGTTGCACAGCAATGCACAGAGCCCTCGGGGAAGGGGATGGTGAGGTGGTTCATTTTCTCGGAAAGCTTGATCCCGAATCTCGTTCTGTTGTAGAAGACAACGGGTTGATGACGCCGCTACACAGAGCAGCTGTCGATGGTGATGCTGGCGTGATTGCGGAAATAGCAAGCTCGGAATCCCTTGCAAAGCTGACTTCCAATGACGAGACAGCTCTTATCCTTGCAGTGAAGAATTCTCAAATCGATGCTTTTAAAATCTTGATGGAGGAGACAAAGAGACATAACCTGGAGCATCTCTTCAATGCGACAGATAAGGAGGGCAACAGTATTCTGCATCTTGCTGCGCTGAACAAATTAATCGTGGTAAGCTCTCCCTGCTGTCTCTCACACTGTCGCAAAGACACACAAGACTTTTGATTACCAATTAATTTGTACATGGAGAAATTAACCATAGTCTTAGGTTGATCATGATAAACATAATATCTGTAAGATTGAGGAGGCGAGTAGCTAGCTAGTGTCAACTCTAGAGAATTTGAGGCGAAAATTTTGTTTCCAAGCCTCTTTATCTTAGGGTTATGATAAAACTGCTAGTTACATTTACGCAACTCTAATGGTTCAATCGCATATTTAACAAATATATATACATATATACAGTTTAGCGGGACAAAAAAAAAAAGAAGCTAAAGGTAAGGGAAAAAAAGAATTAGTTTAAATGACGGGAATTTGTTCATAAGATTTCATTTGAAAAATAAAAAGTTAAAAGATTTCTTTAGGAATGATTAATTTAGAGGACTTTATATTAGGAACTAAAAAGTATGCAGATACGTCATAAAATTTACTTAATATTAATTAATAAATTTTAAAAAATAAACTTCAATTATTCAACAATTTAGGGGCCTAAATTGATAGCTGCCTCAAGAGAAAAATGGGTATTCTTATTTTGTTAAAATGAGAATATCACTAAAATATAAAAAAAATATAAATTTTAATACGTTAAAACTAAGTTTTATTATTTTTTTTTTTGGTCTTAACCACGAGGTGTCCTGGGTAGGGCCCCAACTGTGGGAGGCACCTTTAAGCCCGTACCACAACCCAGACTAGAAGTCCCCGCTCGAATCGAGAGGCATGGGTTCTCCCAACAAAGGTGACTTCCCTGCGACTCGAACTGGGGAGCAAACCCAGTCAAGCCACCTAAGGGGACTCCATTGCCAGTGGAGCCAACATTTTGTTGGTTAAGTTTTATTATTTTTTAGTGCATTGATATCTGTATTTTTTCGTTTAATAATAGTATCTTCACTTTCCGCAATCATTGGGAAAATTTGTGTGGGTAGGTGCAGTATTCATCGAGAGCCATAATTTAAATAACAAAATAATATTTATATTCTATTCAAATTAAGTCTTGGGTATTTTTGTACGACTCCCTCAACTAAAATCCTACTTCCCCACTCTGTTCAGGCGCCTCTTTATGATGTTTAATAATTGCAGATTGTGAATCTACTTCTTGAGAGTTCCTACAGTCACAAAATTCAAATCAATTCCAAGAACAATCAAGGACAGACAGCCTTGGATATATGCAATGCCAATTCTCAAGATAGTGTTTCCAAAGAAATTGGCTCGATCCTTGGAAGGGCTGCTGCTGGGCAAAGTGCTCATTCTCGAGAACTCCCCACCGATACCACTAGTGGCTCCTGGAATTTCACACGGTTTCCGATAGAGACAAGAAACGTAATACTGATGGTCCTAGGAATGATTGCTACAGCTTTTTTCACCGCAGCCTATGATTTGCCAAATGGCTTTGTTAAAGGAAATGATCTTCAAGGTAAATTAAACTTATTTATGGAGAAAAAATTTATCCTAAAGGAATGCTTATGACAAAATACGTTACACTAAAGTCTATACTTCCTTTTCTTTTTTTTTTTTGGGGTCTTTAATTGTCCTTATTTTATTAAGATAAGACATTTCTTTATTGCAAAATTGCTATATCTACATAAGAGCAACTTCTTTTTAGCAGAATCTTGCAGTTTGCCTGCTTCCTTTCTCATGGAAGGTTATATATGTATATTTTGCAGGTGAAAACTTTGATGCTAAGGATGTTATATCCGGTAAGTTACCAACGGTTGTCTACCTGATGGTTTTCAATTCGGCTGGGTTTGTTACTACTATGGCTGCAATTACCATACTTGTATGGCCGCTACAACTTAGAACAATCCTCCTCTTTCTTGTGATCTGCATATGTGTTGTTTATGTTATGTTTGTGGATGAGGTAACGCCTAAGTTCAGTGTGAGTGCTGGGAGATTCAGCATTTCAAGCATTGCTTTGATGTGGTCACTAGTCGCAGCCCTTTCTCTGTCAGGAATCTCTATACTGAGTATGCGGGGGAAATACACTTCATCCCTTTGGCGATTCATTGTCTTGCTGTCCATGAAAAGAGCAAATTGGTGGAGCAACAGTACTGTTGAAGATTTAGAGGCTAATTCAAATAGATGATAGAGTTCAATTTGATTATTTTCCTTTTTGTGGAAATAAGTTGTTAGGAACACGTAAAAAGAAACTTCCACTGAAGACAAACGTTGCTTAGCGGATTCACTAAGTGAAAATAGCTGTTTTCTTCTCGTTTTCCTAATTTTTTCCTGCAAAATATAAAAAATCTATTGAGTGTGTTTCTTCTATGGATTAGGCCTATATTGGTATAACAACATAAGTCTTTGTGTCACTTGTTTTTATCTCAAATTGTTACTGGATTTATTAGATTTCTTGATTTCTTTTTTCCTTTTTCCTTTCATTAATCAAACTGATCTCCGAGTAATTACATAGGATCTGATTACCGACTTAATCGCTGGAAGCGGCTGGGATGAAAGCGCGCAATGTTCTCTCTTTGATTTATCCAAGGAATGGCAGCAACTAAGTTCATTGAATAGGGAAAATGATTTTAATGATTGGAGAGTAAAGATATGATGATTTTATTGCTTCCTCAAGGGCTTGGAAGCTCTCTACGAGGATTCAAACATACATTCGAAATAAAACTTACTGATGATAAAAGAAGAGACGACTTTGACTCTTTGAGAAGGCACCTGCCTGCATAATCTTGGGTTTGAGGTAAAGTTTGGAAGTGATAGCTAGTGACATCAGCAAATCTCTTAATTTGGAGAGAGTTTAAACTTAATTGATAGCATTAACTACGCTTTAGGGTTACTTACTGATAACGTGTCAACATTCGATAAAGAATATTCGTATCGTCTGTTCTACTTATCCAACCTTGTTGCTTTCTGGCTTTTTTTTTTTAATAATAGATTTTGGATGGAAATGAGGAATCTTATTCACTATTCTTACTTTATTTTAGATAATTGTGAGCACAAATTATATTCACAACAACTAAGTAAAAATATAAAAATAACTCAAAATAAACATATGAACTCTCGAGTTGACTAACAATTGTACCCCTAATAACTTCAGTAACGAGCGATTCTTAATGGAGGTATAAGTCAATGCATCAATGTTTTACAAAAATATATGAAGTAAACAAATATTCATTCTATAGAATTTTATGATAGGTCATATAATGATTATATTTATATGATTGCGTTGATCAATCACCGATAAAAATTCTAACAATACTAAATTTGCTTTAAACGGACACCTATAATTGTCTGTGGTGGCTAATCTAATTTGTTTACTAAATTTTTTTTTTCATTGTTTAATAAGACAACACCAAATATAATTTTATTGAACTTTTCTAATTTATCCTAGCACAATTTTGTTTAGTGCACTCGTGGCCAAGCAGTCTAACAAAAATGCCTTTATGGGTTTGTCATTTTTCTTCGACACACCGTAACCGTGTACGTGTAATTTCCAAATTCCAATCCAAAATTCCAAGACCCACGTTAAGGCGAAAAGCGGGAATGCAGGAGGAAACTCTCAAGTTCTTGCATACATCCCGTTTAATTTTGGGAGCATCTTGGAAGTTACATTGAAGGGCCCACAGGAAAAAATGCCTTTTTGCTTTGTTTTAGGTGGCAATTGTTTTTTACCTTAAATATGAATTGATCTTAATATTATTGAAATTTAAATGAGTCTAAATACACATGTCAGAATAATATGTTTATTTTTTATTTTTTAATGTCTAAACGTAAGCTATAAGTTGTTTGTTTTTATAAATTCAAAACATCTTAAATCTAATGTTTTTTCACTTATGACTTTGAAAGTATTATATATGCATGAAGTTTAAATATGTATATGTTTACAGTACAATAATTTTTATATGTTATAAATATTTATAACATAAGAATTTGATATATAATTTATGAAAAAATAATTTTGATAACATCATTTTTTGCAATTTAACATAATATTATACATAAAAAATTGTTATCTAATAATAAAAAAATTTGTTTAAAATTCAAATTAAGTTTATGTTAAGTATTTGATACCAGGTAAAATTTGAGAATAAGGAAAATTCTAATATGATATCTAATAGCTAGGTAGGCAATAAATACATTTAATGAGTTATTTGTGAGAAAAAATTAATTTTTTATTCAAATATTTTATCAGTTGAATAAAATTCAGAAAATTTTACTTTTTTTATTCATATAAGAATGTCCTACAAACTTTAGTTACAAAAACAAAAAATATCAAAATATCAAAACATCTTAAATTAAGTCAAATTAAGATTTCATACACAGAAACAAACATATCCTTACACTCAGGGGCGAAGGCTATATAAGGCTAAAGGGTGCCATGACCCTTGTAGAATTTTAAAATTTTTTAAGGTTTTTAAAGAAAATAGGAAAAATTAGTATAAAATATATATATTAGCCACTATAGAATTAAAATTTTACATATATAATAATATAAAAATTAAAATTTTAAATTTGGCCCCTGTCAAATTTTCTCCGAGCTCTGCCCCTGCTAACACTTACCATGTAATTTCCAATCAAAATTTCCAAAAGTCAGGCGTAGGCAAGGTGAAGACGCGGCAATGCAAAAGGAAATGCGCTGGTAACCCGGTGAACTAAAGTTACACGCGTGTCAAGATCTTAAATAGAGCTATGTTGTGGGGCCCAGAGATGTCCATCTCTCTCTCAAGTCCTCCACAAGGCCCATCTTTTATATTTTTTATTTAGCACCAAACTCATTTCTCATCTTCTTGATCGATATATGCTCCGCCAACAAATAGCCATTTCTCAAACTATATAATCCAAAAATGGACAAAAAACTAGAGTGAAAATTTGTTTCTTTAAAAATCAAACATGAAAAACACCGTACTTTCTGATTACATTCGGGACTGTAGCATTGCAAATATGTCAAAGCTATGTATGATTCATTTGATAGCGCAGAAACAAACCACACTGCAGCATCAATAATTCATGTGCTAGCTATCAGTCCAAACAAAATACAAGCAGATTCTGTTTGCCCAAATTCTTCACTAGGCTAAAAAGGGGAATTTTCATTATAAAATTGGGACTGTTACAAAATCTCAAAGCTTGATAATTTATCTGGCTTCATCAATCTTTGTCTGCTTTTTTAAAATAACTGTAGATGAACTTTTATTGATATTTGATAATTCAGTCATTCTCTAGTGAGAACGTTTTGTATTTTTTAAAATGTTGATTCATGATTTTACAACATTATAAACTATTAAATTATTTTATAATGTTGTAAAACCTCAAATTTACACTTTTAAAAATGCAAACATCTGCATTTAAAAATGATTATATAATAACTGATGAGCCGGATATTATAAGCAGAAATATTTTAAGATAAACTCCACCCACTCAACACAAAGATGCAAATACATAGGTCTAAGTTTGATGTGGTGTTTGTGAATCACTCTGTCAAATGAATCCGACTTCATGATGGATGAAATATCGTTCTAATCCAAATGATTCAACATCGTAATGGATTAGATATGGTTCTACTCCAAATGAATCAACATCATGAAATTTTTAAATAACACTCAACAATGTGAGGTTAAAGATAAGGATAACGAACCCATCAAGGGAACAAAATATAGAGAATTTATTGAATAACTAAATTATATTAATAATGATAAGACCTCTCTATTTAGAATAAGTAAAAATCTGCTTCCCAATTTAACTCAAATAAAGAAATTAACTGCATCAAAATTAAACTAGAAATAATATATATAAACACATAGCTAATAAGACGCTAATTAAAATTAAAAAAAATCAAAATATCATAAAATATTCTAATAACCTACTGCGTCAATAACACATCCATTTTTATTTTTATTTTATTTTAACACTGAACCAATCGGTTTTCGACTTAGTTCGATTGAAAAATCAAAAACTGATTGGTTCATATTTTTTGAACCATTCGGTTTTTATTGACCAAATTGAATGCCCAGCACCTACATTAGCGTAACGAACTGATAACGTGTCAACATCAGTAAAGAGTTTTCGTTCTCCAACCTTGTTGTGTTACTAGCTTTTTTTTTTTTTTGGGTCAATAATAGGTTTTGATTGGAGATGAGAAATCTTATTCACTACTCTTACTTTATCTTAGATAATTGTGAGCACAAATTATATTCACAACAACTGAGTAAAAACATAAAAATAACTTAAAATAAACACATGAACTCTCGAGTTGACCAACAAAACTACCCTCAATGACTTGAGTAATTGACGGATGTAGGTCAACACCGTGACCGTGTGTGCCTGTAATTTCCAAATTCCAATCCAAAATTCCAAGACCCACGTTGAGGCGAAAAGCAGGAATGCAGGAGGAAAAGTATCAAGTTATTGCATAAACATCCCATTGAATTTTGGAAGCATCTTGGAAGTTATATTGAAGGGCCTACACGCAAGAATGCCCTTTTCCTTTCTCACACTTACCGTGTAATTTCCAAAGGCCTTCGTAAGTAAGGTGAAGACGCGGCAATGCAGAAGGGAATGCGCAAGTAACCCGGCGAAAAAAAGTTATTTGCGAAGCTTCAAAGAAAGTTACACAAGTTATGACGTATGATATCTTTCCCAGTGCACGACTGCATGCGTATCAAGGTTGTGAGGTTCACACGTCTCTCTCGGATCCTCAACAAATCCATCTTTTATAGTTTTTCTATGGCACTAAACTCACTTCTCATCTTCTTGGCTACGCAACAAATAGTCATTTCTCAAACCAAAGTTAGTTGGTGTGAGTGGTTCGGTATTCTCACTCCTTAAGAGAGGTCAGGGGTTCAAGCCCCGTTCTTGTATGGAGTCATCACTTTGGCCAGTACTTTACCCCTTACGGGCCGACCCGGTGCGAGCGGAGATTAATATGGGTTGTGATACGGGCTTAAAGGTGCCTCCCACAGTTGGGGCCCACTCAGAACCACCTCGTGGTTCAAACCGAAAAAAAAAAAAATAGCCATTTCTCAAACCACGCAATGCAAAAAAGAACCCCCCAAAAAAGAAAAAAAAAACTAGAGACAACATTTGTTTCTTTAAAAATCAAACTGAAAAACGCCATGCTTTCTGATTGGATGGTGGCATTGTCAAATTTGGGAAAGCTATGTATGATTTATTTGATTATGCAGAAACAACCGAATTTGCAGCGTCAATGAACCCAGCTATATTGTTCATGTGCTAGTTATCAGTCCAAACAAAATACAAGTAGAGTCATGTTCGCGCAAATACATCACTAGGTTAAAAAGGAGAATTTTCATTACAAAATTGGGACGGTTACAAAATAATTTCTCACACTTCATCAATCTTTATTTACTTTTTCAAAATGGTTGTAGACGAACTTTTATTGATATATGATAATAGAGTTTTTCTTTAGTGAGGATGTCCGCAATTTTTAAAATATAGATTTAAGATTTTACAATATTGTAAAAGATTTTTATAATCTTGTAAAATGATTCATCAATTTATAATATTATAAAAGTTTTTTATAATATTGTACCGAATTTACTTTTTAAAAAATGTGGACATTCACATCTGTAAATGTTTATATGATAATTGACGCAGCGAGGTAGTGTGAGCAGAAATATTGTAAGATAAATCCGACTTATTCGACATAAAGACGGGAAATACATGGGTCTAAGTTTGATATGGTGGTTGTGGATTACTCTGTCAAATGAATCTTATTTCATGATAGATTAGATATCGTTTCAATCCAAATGATGGAACATCGTGAGATTTTTAAAGCACACTTAACAATATGAGGTTAAAGATAAAGATAACATAACATAATTAAATGGAAATATATGTATCTGCTACAAATACTAAAACGTCAAACACCAAAGATATACAATGTATTATCTGAGAGGATTGACAAGGGATGAGCTTGACAAGAGAGGCTTCAAAGTGTCCGACATTGCGCAAATGTAAGCGGCGACCATTGAGAATGCAGAAACTAGGGACAGTGGCCAGAGCGGAAGCTCGCTGAAAAGAATCATCATCAATGCTACGGATATGAAAAAGGCTAAGGAATTGAAGACAATGGCTGATAGGATAAAATATGGATGCTGATTCGCAATCTGGCAGAAGGGACTTAGGCGGCTAGAATTGCATTCGTAGGCTTGTTCAGCTCTGCATCCCAGGATTTTCAATTGTACGTGGAAGGTTGTGGTTGATAACAGTGCTGAGATAAGTAATAATAGATTATATACATTAATGCCTTTAGAGTGCCTCTTTCCTGTTTTCATGGGCCAATTATGCGGCAAATTTGAAGCAGCTGATGAGCTAGCTGTCTTCCAAGATGAGATGTCTAAAGCGATAAAATCACTAGTGCCCATAGTTTTAATCTTGGAGATGGAGTTTGAGCCTGGGAAATAATTCAATAGCTGCAGAATTCAAACATGAAATTACGACAAACTAAAAATTAAAAAAAGAAAAAAAAAACTGTTGGTGGCAAAAGAGATCTAGCTAGATTAGTTAAAAAAACGAACACAAAGACATGAAAGGTGACGATCAAATGGAAACTATCCCTGACAACGAGCAAGCATATTGAAGAGTTTAAATAGCTAGTGGAAATCAAATTACGTAGGAATCGCGAAAGAAAGTTCTATGTATGTGAGAGCCATTCAATTATGCTTAAAAAAAAGGTCTTAGTTATAGTTCTACTGCACTGGGCCCTCGTGAGAACATAAACGAAAAAGGCTCGGTATCAATTGTGTTTCATTTTCTAAACTAACGCTTGATTCGACCCTACCAAATGCCTTTTTCTCATTTTTTGTTCTTGAAAAATGAAAAAAAAATGGATAGGTGAAAAATGGTACTATATGCACCCAAAAAAAAACAAAAAAAAAAAAAACTTTCGCCACCAAAGAGAAACTATTTTCTGTAAACATGAGAGATGGATTGCTGTAAAATCTATATGCACCCAAAAAAAAAATGATAGGTGTAAAATTTATTCTAGTACAATGTTTTTGTTTAAAGGTTTTTGTTATTGTACTTGTAATTTTTAACCAAAACAAACTATTAAGCTATTACAGCACTAATAATATATTATAATATGTTATCTCAAATACAAATTTAGATTTTACATCATTTAAAAACTTATTTAATTATTATAAAGGATATATAAATATAGTAATTTTATGTTTTTAAAAAGCCATTGTATTAGTAAAATATTGACACATTAGTAAAATAAATAATTTTATTAGTAAAATATTAACACATTAGTAAAATAAATAAATAAATTTCAGGAAAGTAAGATAATATAATTAGAGCTAGCAAAACGGGTCATCGGGTCGTGTTCGTATTGTGTCAAATTTAGGTCGATTCAAACCTGACCCATTTAATAATTATGTCAAAATATTGAGACCCAAACCCAACACGGAAAAATAATCGGGTTACCCAATAATCCGCTTAATATCTATATATTAGAATAAAATTACATAAAATATTTACACACGGTCATACATACATAATTCTTTGATATTATAAAATATACATATTTACCAAAATATTACACAATTATACTATTGAGGTTTTAATTATATATGTAAATAATATTATATATAAATATTATAAAATATACTCACCTACCAATATTTTATACATTTATACTATAAAACTCTAAATGTATTTAAAATTTTATAAATAAAACAATGTTTATATTCATTCTTTTAAAGAACAAAAACAAAAGAGAAAATCATTTCTAATATTTGTGATTTGATGACAAGAACCTGCAAGTTATTTTAAAATAGAAAATATAATCGGGTCATTGATCGGGTAAATGCGTTAAGAATTTTAACCCTAACCCAACACAGAAAAAAATCGTGTCAATCCGGACCCGATTCATTTAATAATCATGTTAATTTTGACGATCCATATCTATTTATTCGTGTCGTATTTGTGTCGGATAATCAAGTCATGTCAAATTTTGTGAGTTCTAAATATAATATCAATAAAGTGCTATGGATGTGGGAGCCATTCAATTATGCTTAAAAAAATGTCGAAGTTACATTTCTACTGCACTGGGCCCTAGTGAGAACACAAACGAAAAAGACTTTCTAAACTAATGCTTGATTCGACCCTACCAAATGAGTTTTTCTCAGTTTTTTGTTCTTTTCAAAATGAAAAAAACAAAATGATAGGTGACAACCTAAAGAAATCTACACTTAGCCAGTGGACAACCTAAGATCGCAAGCCAAAGTAAGTAAGCCCGGCCTGACTTCTAAAAATCCACACTAGCACTTGTAAAAATATAGAGAATTCTATATTTATGTATTCTAGAACTTAGGAAATTTTTAGACAACTTGCGCAACTTGCATGGAATTTCCTAAATTTAGGCAAGCCCATCTATAAATAGGGGAAGGCACCTGCCATTTTGCTCAACTCCACACCACACAAAGCACTAAGCAGCTCAAGCATCCTTCTAAGCTTTTTTGTATTCTCTCTTGCGAATAATAAAATTCGCTTTGACCATATTACTATTTTCTCTCTAGCTTTCTCGCAGACATCCTTCCTTAACTAACTTGAGAAGTTCATTAGGCCTACTTAACAACTTGTGTGTTAGAATTTGTCTAAGTGCTGTATGGGTTGTTGTGCAACAAAGTGCCGCACGGGTTGCTGTGCAACATACTCATCATGTGACAACATGCTAGCTTTTTGCAGCTTCGAAAGCATATTGCTTGGATACTATTGGATTTATACAAAAAAAATAGGTTAATATGAGATTTTAATTTGATGTCCAATGTTTTTGTACATGTTATTTTTAACCAAAACAAAGAGTTAAACTCTTAAGACTTCGTCTGAGATTAAGGTTGGACAGTTATAGCTTAAAGTATTTAGTAACTTTAACTGATATAACTTGGAAGGTAAGTTGATTTGATTTTACATTAGTATGATTAAAAATCTATTATATATTTACTAATTTTGTTGAAATTATTATTTAAAAATTATATTTACTGCGTACTATTAACTTTTAATTCATCATTGCAGTTTTTTTTCTACAATAGTTGTATCTTAAAAATTACAACACTTCAATACCAAACATGACCTAAAACACTAATAAAATAGTATAATATATTAGAGTGATGATACAACCACAAACTCTTGTACAAACTTATCTTGTACAAATTGATGTGGTACTAATTTATTGGTTGAATGAAAATATAAAATAATAGAATAAATTATGTGGGCCAAGAGATATTTAATTCAACCAATTTTATCATGCTACATCAGTTTGTACAAGAGTTTGTGACTATATCATTACTCAATATATTATCATAAATACAAATTTCGATTTTTTATATCACGTAAAAGATTATTTAATTATTACAAAGTATACGATTATAGTAATTTTATTTTTTAAAAAAAAAACCATTGTATTAATAAAATATTAGAATATTAGTTAAAAAAAATACTAAAAAAGTATATTAGAAAAGTTAGAGAATATAATATCAATAAAGTGCTGTGACGTGGGAGCCATTCGATTATGCTTACGAAAATGTCAGAAGTCGGAGTTCTACCATAATGGGGGCATAGCGAAACTAAAACGAAAAACGCAAGTATAAAATGGGCTTCATTCTAAAATCTGTATTAATGCTTGATTCGACCAACCAAATGCCTTTTTCTTATTTTATTTTCTTGTAAAATGAACAAAAAAAATGATAGGTCAAAAAGGGTACCATACTGTCACGGGACGAGAGGTTCCGTACCCGTGCGGCACTCCCGCATTCGGTGCTACGAGAGTAAGCCTAGTGGAAGTGGCACAATATCGACTGGTTTCGCCCTGCCTCGGGCTCATCAGGAGAACGGCTCCAGTTCTCAACCAGTGTGTAGGGCTTCGCCTAAATCCCCCTTCAGTGTTAAGTCCTCGACTAGCGACAAGCTCCCCAAACTCAACCGGGTCGGCCTGCCTGAACTCCAAGGGATCCAGCGTCATTGTATTCCCCACACGCCCTCTTCTGAAGCGCATCTCCTACAATCAGCACAACCAGTATCGATATTAGCGTACAGGCGCATATCGCGGGTGTCACACTTGCGGTCCGTGACAATACGCCCCTCAAAAACTTATCAATTTCAACTCATTTGTTCATATTCGCACAAACAAAATGCCCAAGTTACAATTCTACTGGCCCTTAGCAAAAACAAAAATGGAAAATGTAAGTAGTATAAAATGTGTTTCATTTTCTTCTATGCGCGTTTTTCTTAAATTATATCCTTGCAAAATAGAAAATAATAAGAGTAGAACAATACCATTCGCATCCTGTCTTAAATTTAGTACATCTCAATACAATGCATTAAAATATATTTTAATTAATCCATTTTATATTACCCTTGTGTCACTAGTTGCTCTTAGGGTTAAATATCATTATTCAGCATTGAAGGATCCATAAATCCTTCAATGATCCGGTTTTTAATGTAAACAAACTAATGATTTAAATTATACCCGATTCTTCAAAATATGTAAAATTTCTTCTCGTCTTCAACATCTTCTCTACAAACATAACTTGAATGCGTACTTGAGAAGGCCCTCTCACGCTTTGTTAGTTTTATGTTTAGTGAATTTGAGTAAATTTGGAGTTGATTTTTCTCTAGCAGATGAAAAAATAGCCAAAAGATCATTTCTCAATCATTTTGACTAGTATTTATAGACCAAAAAAAGTGAATTTGGTGGAAGATTTGATTTTACATCTAAATCTCCAGTGTTATTTTTATTTTTATTTTATGCCATTAGATTTATCGTTGTTTTTTGCTATATTTTAGCTTTTGCCACATGATTTTGTTAGCAATCATGTGCTTCTCATTGCTATATTTTCGGATTAGATCAACAACCTTTTCCAAGTTTTTTTAATCTTTGTGTTTTAATAAAAGAAAAAAGTTTCTAAATAACGTGCATGTGAGAGATAATTGATTAAAAACAAAATTTTTGTGTATCCTCCATTAACTAGGTCTTTGTTTTTGGCACTTGGGATTTAATTTGTTTTAGGTATTGTGTATGTATATAAATTTTTAATTTTGCATATTCTTCTTAACCCGCGTCTATTTTCACATTTTTGCTTCATTTAGATATTTAGCATTGCTTTCAAAACCATTAAAATTTGGGCGTATTTGTTTTGTCTTATAAATAGAGTGACACTCTACTTGGACATGAGGAATTGAAAATTGCCAATTGGGAAAGGGAGAACTTGATTGAATGACTACAAGATGCAATGAAGTGCATTCTACGCAGATAATTGAACATCATTATATATTGGTTATGGGGTCATTTTAATAATTAAAGAGAAGTAGAGGTATATATTTGGAGTGTACTGTGTAGTTTTCAAATTATCGGGGTGTTATACTGTTGTTATTTAGGAGTCCAGAGTTATAACGGAAATTTCTGGGGTGTCAAAAGCTTCACTCACAGAATTAAAGCGATAATTGAATTGGTCTTAAAATTTGATGGGTGTGGATTTGGGCTGCTATCACAGACACTGGGTTCGATAGACAGTGACGGATCCGCTATAGACCCGCCCATTCCCATTTGTTGGGTTTAGTCCATTGAAAATTGAAACGTGAAAGTCGTCTTCCCCCCGTGGGGAACAAAGAGAGAAATTTTCAGGACGTTTACCGGAAAAGAGAGGGAAAAAACATAAAGGGGAAGCTCGTAACTTCTACGATACTTTCAAAATTCAATGGACGTATGCATTGCCATGTCCTCACCTTATAGAAAGTTTGGTTTGCCATTGGGAAACTGTTGATTTGCCCCCTTTTGAAATGAAGAGTATTTGTTCCCCCCCTTCTTAATTTTTTTTTTTTTGCAATTCACAAATAATATATTGCACTTTGTTTTGTAGTGTTATTCTCAATTGTAAATGGGATAACTATATTAAAGGGTAGTTTAAAGTTGCTGGTACAACTACAACACAACAAATTAGGTCTGGTAAATATAATAATTTAACCTCATATTCACTAAATTTCTTTCAAAAATATATGTGAGAGACAGAGAAATTTATATTAGTAACTCGGGACTTATAATTAATCCAACCACTTAGATTGGAAGTTACCACTGTTAAGAACCAGTTAAGGCAGACATAGAATAGCGTTCCAACCAAACATTAGTCTTCTATCTCTGATAATCAAAATCAATCCCAATAATTATAGCCGTAATTGAAAATTTCAATAAGGAAACTATCATTTATTGATCACACACACACATATATACTTATTTATTCTCAGGCAAGCACGCGCGCACACACACACACATATATATATTTTATAAATACGGATCCAAAATTTTACAACATTTTAAAAGACTTTTATAATCTCAAAAACCAATTTACGGTGTAAGAGTTTTATATATATATAGGGAAAGTCTCTCCCTCTCTCTCTCTCTATATATATATATATATTCACAAACAATTATATTGCATAAAGACTTTATATGCTAATCAATATTATTCAAATGTGCAGTATCTTTTTTTGATTTTTTGTCTTAAAATTTTGTTAAAAATGTGCCTTATTGGATCTACCTATGGCACCCGATTTGTTGTGCTATGTGATGTGTGTTTATTTTCATTATTAATAGATGTTGTATCTATCAGCCTAGATATCTTGTCAATTGAAGCAATTGGTCTTATGCAAGTTCAATAAAGTCGTATATGTAATATGTTAACATTTAAGTTCGAACAGTATAAAATTCTAAATTTTTTTACAAAATTGAAGGTATTGAAGAAGTATATACCTGCATAGCCCATTTCCCCCGAATTACACGGAAGGTATCCACCTCAACTTTCTTTCTTCTCTTCGTAGAGATGCCGCGTTTTCGGTTAATTCATTCCACTGGAAATTACACAAAAGGGGAAAGAAAGAGGAAAGTTCTTGGATTTTTGCTTTTACTTTTTTCTTTTTTAATTGTACAGACAATTAATTTACATATACATATATATAGATGGATGAAGAAACCGCACCCTAGAAAGAGAGAAAAGTTGTAATTAATTAACAATGTAAAGAGTGATGTGAGCTCAACTGCGAGATGGGAAGAAGAATATATAGCACATAAACACAGTGTGAGTGTCTGTCAATTGACATGGCTAACTTGGAGCAGTTGTTTCAGGAAGCTTGCAAAAAAAATGATGTCGAAGGAGTCAAGTCATTAAATTCAAAGTATCCGAATTTACTGGATGAGATTATTAAAGCATGCCAACGCGCGGAGAATCCTCTGCTCATCACCGCCTGCTTGCCCGGAAGCCTTGAGGCAGCTGAAGAAATGGCAGGGCTGTGGCCTCAACTTGCCAGTATTAAAAATCAGCGAGGTGAAACAATCATGCACGTATTTTCTACGAATGGGGATGCCGAGAAGGTTCGGATTTTCGGAGAGATTAATCGTGAACTTTGCCTTGAAGGAGACAACTCTTTAATGATACCGCTACACAGGGCAGCTTTGGAAGGTAATTGTGATGTTATTAGGGCTTTAGTTTCTATATGCCCGGAATCTCTTGAGAAGCTGACTTCAAATGGAGAGACGGCCCTTCACCTTGCTGTGAAGAAGTCCCGATCGAATGCCTTTCAAGTCTTGGTGGATGAGGCTAAGAGGCACAGAAAAGAGCATCTCTTCACTTGGAAAGACAAGGAGGGCAATACAGTATTGCATCTCGCCACACTTAACAAATTAAAGCAGGTAAGCTCTCTGTCTCTTGCAAACACATTTTTTGAATTTTGATTGCCGAAACATAACGCATGCCTTGACAATCCTGTCGCGTTCATTGCAGATAGTGGAGCTACTCATCCGTGAGAATTCCATTAGGCGCATAATGATTCGAATTAATACAGTGAATAAGCAGGGACAAACAGCCTTACAGTTGTGCAATGCTAATTCTCAGGATTCTGCTTTCAAGGAAATAGGCTGGATCATTCAACGAGCTATTGCTCAGCAATCTCCGCAGCTCCCTGCAGATGGAACCTCCAATAGCAGCAGGAACCAAACACGGTGGCCCATACAGACAAGAAACGTGTTATTGATGGTAGTAGGAACGATTGCTGCAGCATTTTTCACGGTAGCTTGCAATTTGCCAGATTCCTTACTCAGAGAGGATACCCTTGCCGGTAAAAGTCGTTGACTAAATTATTATTTTTCTTTTGGTAGGGTTTACAATTTGCTAAAGAGGATTATCTTGCAGTTAAAGCATTGCATGCTGATGAGGATGACGTACTCAGTAAGTTGCCAACCGTTGTCTACATCATGATTTTCAACTCTGCTGGGTTCTTGACTACCATGTTTGCCATTGTATTGCTCGTGTGGCCGTTACATTTGAGAACATTTGTGGTCTTTCTTGTAATCTGCACGGCCATTGTTTATATTCTCCTAGTGGAAGAGATCATACCTAAATTCTATGTGAAAGTTGGGAAATCAAGCATCTCAAGCAATGGTTTGGTGTGGTCATTAGTTCTTGCCCTCATTTTGTTCGGAATGTCCATACTAAGTATGGGGAAATTCACTTTGTCCTTTTGGCGCTTCATTATCCGTTTGTGGATGCATAGAACCAATCGCAGGGGCAACAGCCATGAAGATCTTCGCGAAATCACTGCCCTATAGTTATAAAGAGGCTTAAATCATTGCCGACTACCTGGTTAATTTAGCCCTTGCTTGTCATAATTTCCCTTGGTGGGATGCTCCGCATCCTTAAATGTCAAAGATGCTTTTTATGATGCTAATGGTTTCCTTTGTCATCAATTTTACATAGTTTATGTTGTTTCATCTCCTTTTATTTCTCCACTGTAATAGGGTTTTCGAGATTTTTAAGGGATTTAAGAGTGCAAGTGACATATCATGTTGCCATGAGAAGCTTCAAATATGTCTTCTAACAAAAGGAATTTAGCTTGCATATAATGATCTCTTTCTAAATGGGATCCTCGTTAGTTTACGCACAAAAGAAAAATCACTTTTAAGATTCTAATCTGTTTCAAGACACTGGCTTTCTCTCATTTCCAGTCCTCATTTCTCTCTCTGCCTTTACCCGGACAGCCATTTAGTCTCAGGGCTCATCTTGCATAGGAGTTCTTTTCTCATTAATCCAGAGCACGGCTTTGTCCCTCTTACAGACAAGCCAATTTTTGCGCCCTTTAAATGCCTTAATGTTTTGAAATATTTGTTCAGGTTTACGAATTGAGCAATCTTCTTATGGGTTCTATTTGGTTCCAGCTTTGACTAAAGCAAATAGAATTACATTTATATACAATCCTATGACGAAGCAATTTGCTGTACTTCCTCTACCTAGCGGCCAAATTGTCCAACGACGTTAGTTTAGCTTATGATCCTGTAAAGTCACCCCACTATAAAATTTGTATATTATAAAATTGTATGTGTTGATTGTTTTCAATCATCTGTTCCTGTAGAAGATGCTTACCTCAATTATGAAATTGAAATATACTTGGGGGCTCTCTGGCTGATGAAACATAATTAGCTTGAGGGGTTAATTATATATTTCAGGCCATCGAGCTAAAACACAAAAAGACTCTTCTCAGTCAGGGGTCGTCTCTCACACATGAACCCAAATGCATAACTGGTCAATTAACACAATTGGTTACGTGATTGGTTACTCTCTTGCCTCTAGCAGTACCCAAAAACTCTGTTTCATTTGTCTTGCTGAAATTAACCCTACTTCTGATCATTGAAGTTATATAGAATTGTTGGATCGGTGGCTGAAATGTTTATGTACCCAGGTGAATTTAGGTAGTTATAAACTAAAGTAGAACTACTAGTGAACCAACTATAAAAGCTTTATTGATAACCATGCCTGCTGGCATGATAGTTTTTCAGACTGTGTTCATACTTTACATTCATAATTTATTAATGCAGTAGTGTCATACATTAAACACACCAGACATCTTAATAATAAAAATAGGAACTTAATTGTCTGCTCACACCACATCCAGTATATTGATCGATGCAAATCCATAGGACATAATGAGCTTTATTATTGCAATAATGTGTCGCATGCCAAAGAAAATATATCAAGTTATCTTCCAGGAACCTTAAAATGTTGAGTAGAATGAGCTCAAGTGAGGCTTTGTAGGGCCAGATATTATGCACATGAAAGCACCAAGCATTGAAAATGCAGATACAAGAAGCAATGGCCTAAGTGGAAGCTTATTGAAGAGAATTATCTTCAATGCTAGCACTGTGTCTGCATCTATTTAAATTCATCAGTAGGGATTAGGGATGCTGGCATAAGTAATTGGGTTGAGGTTCACTAGTCCCAGGCAAGCTCTTAGAAGCTCCTCGTTCTTCTTTTCGTTTTGCCATATAATGTTTACAAATATAAAGATGGAATATTATAGAATGATGCTATTGCATTGAACGTTTTCATAATTATATATCATTATATAGAGACTCTTGCCTAATTTAAATGAGATTGGCTCTCAATGAGATGACATTGCCTCATCAACATTCATTGAGCTGGCAATAGAAATCAAAACTTGAAGCATTAAATGACGGCGTTTCAGATTGGATATAAATGCTTGAAGTAGTCACGAGGTGGTCATGTGCTCAGCTTATAGTTTAAAATGACATCATTCAACATCGTTTTAAGCTAGTTTAAGTGAAGTACGTATGAATGCATGTGAGAGGGGAATCGAATCTGTTTCAAAGCCGTTATATATGTGGTAGTAAACTGCGCAAACTAGAGTGTGTATCAGCTGATATAAAGATGGCTGTTGAGGCAGTTTGCAAGAAAGAAATCAAGAGCTTTTTGAAGAGATCTTTGAAAGAGAAAAGTGTAATATTTTTTGTTCTTGTATTCATCTCTGTAAAAACTTTGTAATCTTGACTTGAATCAGTAATAATGCTCCTCCTTGTGACTTCTCTCGTGGATATAAGTTGTGCTTATAACACAACTGAACCACATAATCTAAGTCTCATTCTCTCTGTGTGTGTTGATTGCTGTGTTTGATCAATTTCTTACTTCTTTGATTTCCATTAATCTTGATTAAATTTCCTTGCTTAGAATTAACAAGTATCAAGGTTGATAAGATTGTTACATGTAATTCGGTAGTTCTTGATCTCAATCTTGGGCAGTGCTTTGATAGCTCTGCCTCTTGAGCTACTTGAGTACTAACATGGGGTATTAGATCTAGGATTACAGAGCCCAGATCCAAACACAGCTGAAAGATCGATCTTGAAAAGTTTAATGATAAAAATGACTTTAATATATGGAAAGTAAAAATGGAGGCATTACTTGTTACACAAGGCCTTAGAGATGCTATTCAACTAGTGACTAACAAGGAACAGAAGGAAGTATCTTTTTCAAAAACCCCTGAATGAGCCGTTGAAATTGACAAAAAGGCAAAGGGGACGATAATCTTGAGCCTTGCAGACTCAGTGATAAGAGAAATGACCAAAAAAACCCACAATTGCTAACTTATAGGTTAAATTGGAGAGCATATACATGAAAAAGTCTTTTGTTAACAAATTATATATAAAAAAGAGAATGTTCAGATTGAAAATGCTTGAAGGCTCATCCTTTGATGATCATCTTGATGAGTTTAATAAAGTGTGCAACACTCATGAAACCATAGATGCGGCATTGAGTGATGAGGATAAAGCATTGCTCTTAGTAAGCTTCTGCTTAAGTCTTATGAGCACTTTGTTGATGCTTTGATTAATTGCAGGCAGACATTGACTCTTGATGAGGTAAAGTTACCTTTTAGACTAAAGAATTTCAAGAGAAGCAAGAAAGCCTTAGCAATGGCATTGGTGGGGGTTTAATAGCAAAGGAAATGCCAGAAGGGAGGAAAAAGAAGCAAGAAAAAAAGGAAGAAAAACCAAAGAATTTGAAGTGTTTCTTATGTCATAAAGAGGGGCATTTTAAGAAGGATTGCTCAGAAAAGAAGCATAAGAAAAAAAGTTAGAATAGAGATGCAGTTGCTGCAGAAGATGGAAGATATGAATCTGCTTATGTTTGTATTGCAACAGACAACAAAAATAAGGGTAAATGGGTTGTAAACTCAGGCCGCAGCATCATTCAATTGCTCCAACAACGTGTCATTTAGCAAATAGAAAATTTTTACGGTTGTAGATGACAGTCCTCTGTCAATTTTACCGTTTGAATGGCTGACACGATGACGTCAGTGGATCAGTCCTTTTCAAACTCAAATTAATCATACTCCTTTAATTCTGTGACATATATCTAGCCTTTCCTTCTTCCATGTGGTTTCAAAAATTAAAAAGATTTACTTCTATAATTATCTTAATATTTACCTTTCTCTTTCTAATTTTCGTGGCTATAAATTCGGGATTTTACTTTACCTATTTCATATCAACTTCACTTCTATATCTCACCGACTTTTATCTCTCAATCACTATCATATTTTTTCTTGATTTTATTTTCTAACCACAATCGAGTTCTGTGACTTGCTACAGTAATGTTGAAAATCAAAGAGAAAGCTGGACGATTGAAAAACCCTAAACGCTTCCACAGTTATAAGGTTGAAGAGCAATTTAAAGATATCATCAAGCCCAGAAAGATTTGGGAAGAAAAAGGTTTTCAATTTCCTCAATAGCCTTCGGGAACAATCAATACAATCTATATTTACTGCAGCAAAGCAAGGCTAGCTAGATTTTTGCACTTACCCAAGGAACCCTGTGCTACCAATTGTTCAAGAATTCTATTCCAACATGCTACAACAGGACCAACGTACAGTCCTGATAAGGACAGTTCAAGTCCCCTTAGATACGAGGGTAATCAATGCTTTTTATAATTTATCATCTGATATTAATTGTGCATATTCCAAATTGGTTGAAAGTATGACTACTAAGAAGTGGGTTAATATATTTAAAACCCTTACAATGGAGGCTAGTTCATGGTTGAATGAGGAACGCAGAGTAGTAAACGGAATTGACTTGAAACCAATAGCAAAAGTGTGGGTAAATTTTTAAATTCCAGACTGATGCCCACAATACACACCACCACCTTATCTCATGAAAGGACCACCGTATCTTATGAAAGACTTATTCTTTAATATGCCATTCTTAAGGGTTTACCAATTGATGTTGGGAAAATCATAGATGGAGAGATTAGAGAACATGCCATGAAGAAGCAAAAGATGGCCACTCTGTTGTTCCCCTCACTCATCACAAGCATTTGTGTAGTGTCTGAGGTGAAAATATCCACTAAAGAGGAAACAAATTAAGAATAAAGGAGTACTTCTGCTCAAACTGTAGAAAAAATCGCTGGGGAAACTATTGCTGCAGCAGCACCAGAACTTGTTGCTATAACCAGAGCAAGGAAGGTTATTGGTATTGAAAGGAGGCTGCAATAATTGAGTGATAGTATCAATGAATGTGTAGAGGCACGAAAGAAAAAATCAAAGGTTCGAGAATTACTTAATGCACCTTGAAGACCATATGCACCAATTTGCAGTCTACATGGAGAAAAAGACCATTGACGTCCCTAACAAATTGTTACAGCAATTTAATTTCTAAACAACAGAAGGGGATGCTCCAGTAGAAAAGACGGCAACAGAGAGTGAAAAAGAAACAAAATTCGAAGAAGAACAATGACCAACTGAGGAAGAGAAAGAGGCGAAAGAATAAGAACCAGAAGAAGAAGAGGAGGAAGAGGAGGAACAGAGTATAGAAGAAAAATCCCTAGAAGAGCAGGATGAGGCACCTCAAGTGGTGCCTCCTAAACGACAAGGAAATCACATCATTAAAGCTGAAGAAGAGGACGAGCAGGATAATGAGCCCTCAGTGTCAGTATTTCTAAGCAAATGCAAGAAAAAAGTCATGATTGATGAAGATTCAAAAGAAGATCAAGATGATATTGATGCAGAAATTGAAACAGCTGCCACCAGGGCTACCAAAACTACTGAGGCAAAGAAAAGTTTGCTGGATATTATTGCTGAAATCACATATGAGGAAACTGCTACAACAACTCTTTTAGCAACCACTGCTCAGGACTTTCCCAAACTCCTAGGCCATCCAGCAAGCGTAAAGGTGTACAACCCTCTAGAGATGCTGCAATAGTGCAAGCATCAGAAGAACCAGAACCTAAGAAAGCAAAGTCTGATCAATCCGCATTTCAAGAAGTTACTGTTACCACACCAGCAGTCTAAAACAAGAAGAAGAAGAAATCAGTTGTTGTCCACGGATCTCACCAAGGAAGAGTGCCCGAAGTAGCGCCCAAAAGCAGTAATTTTGCTCCATCAGTGCTGTAGCATAACCCTCCAACAATCGGAGAGTATTCCTTGTCAGCCTATTCTTTTCCAATTTCTAAACTTTTTATTTTATTTTCTCTTTTTGTTTCTAGTTTTTTTTGTATTGTTTGCAATTTTACTTTCAAATTATCTGTCTGTATGTTTTAGTTTAATGTATGTGCTTGTGAGGACACAAAACCTCCTAAGTTTGGGGGGAGTTGTGTTCTAAGTGTGTTATAGTTGTGTTATAAGTATGTTTTAAGTGTGTTAAAGAGTATGTATGAAATTTAGTTTATTGTTAATATAAGAGTGAATGTGTGGCGTGGGAAAAATTTAAATTTGAAGTTAAAAAAAAAAAACCGAATGTGTGTGATTAGGTGTATAGCTCGGTTATTCAGTGGTTGTTTTTTATTAAAGGATGCCTAATGAAGATTATCTAAGTGTTGAATAATAGGTTAAATTCAATTAAAGACAATTGTGGACAAAGGTTGAGTTTGTCTTAACATTTCTTTTTGGTTGAATTTCGTGAGTTTGCTGTAGCAAGACTTAGTTGAATAATGAATAGAAAATAGTTCAAGTTTGGGTGAATTTAGAAACTTTTTCAAATTTGGTGCAAATTGTGTTGACATGAAATAAATTCTGCTCCAATAGCTCAGTTGTTGAGTAACCAGGGTTGTGTGTGTACCCCACATATAGACTTGAGTAGAAAGGCAGCAACAATTATGAGCATTGTTGTAGCAAGAATGATAAAACAAAGAAAATTTTAGGTCCTTTGTCTAGTATGTTGAAGAACCAGGTCTGTTTATAAACCTCATGTCCAGCCTTGAGTAAAAGGTGTCCGAAGATAAAGGCCATTGTAACAGTATCTTAAATGTTACTGCTGCAACAACTCTAAGTTGTACATTGATGAAGTAATTGGATGTCATCAGTACCCCTGATAAATATTCACATGAAAATTTTATGTCACACTAAAGGGTAATTATGCTAAATTTTTTTTTATTATTATAGCACAGTTTGCAGTTTTTATAACTTGTTTCCCCTATTAATAAGAATATCTTCGAGATGTATTAAGTGATTGAGTATTGCTGCAACAACTATGAAATTTGATCAGAATGCACACGAGAACATAGGACAAAATGAAACCTAAGTCTAGCACTGGATCTGTTGTTGGTAGTCTTATATGAGGAGAAAGAAATCTGAGGGTTGTGATAAATCAAAACAATCTAGATGACAGAGCTTGTCTATTTGTTCATTGCATGATTGTGTGTTTAAGGGTTAGGTTTGTTGATATTACTTGAGGATAAGTAATGGGTTAAGCTTGAGGGTGTGATAACTTTATAAATAAGAGTTATCATTGTACTACTATGCTTGAATCAACATTACTTAGAGAGTAAATAATATGTTTTTGCTTCATTTTAGTTACATTTTGCATACGTAGTCATTTAAGTTTAATTCCAATAAAATTCATGTGTTTTTAGATTATTGTGTGCTTTAATTATGTGCATAATTGTAGGTGACCAAGAAGCTCAAATTTCATGGATGGAACAATACAGTAGCAGACATGCATAGTTACAAAAGAACTTGGATGCAATAGAATCAAATTAAGTCTGGAATATTGAAGATGCTGGAGCAATATGTTGTAGCATTGTTGCTACAACAATGATTGGAGCAATGATAAACCAGATTTCACGCGTTAAATAGAAGATTGCAATCTAAAGTTTCCAAACAAAAGAGATTCACTACCATACGTTTCTGGTAACCCTAATTTCGACGTATAAAAAGAGTACATTACGACAAAAAAGGGGCCGTCATTGGAGAAGAGAAATTGAGAGACAACATGTAACGCCCAAATTTCCATTAATTTTTTTTTATTTTAATGGAATTTTTAAATGGCATAATTGCCCTTATAAATAGGGGTTCTTTATGAGAGAATTTTTCGAAAAGGGCTATTTTTCCAAAGTTATTAGGGCTTTTTAAGACTCCCTATAAATTCATATTTTTCCAATTCTACAACCCTAATTCAACAACGCTCTTTTTCTTCTCTACTGCTCTCAACACTCTCACCACACCCTAGGGCTTTAAACGATTGTTTAGGAGAGAATTGGAGCGATTGGTATGTCATTCTTTCCCTTCAATACTCCTAATCATGTTATTTAGGGTTATAATGCATGATTCACATGGTGATTAGGTTTTGTTTAGGGTTTTGATTAATTAGGAGTTTGGTTAATCAGTTCTTGGCATAATAAGCATGTAGGATGATTCTGGACAGCATGATATCTCGATTTTTGAATTATATTTTGTGAACGAATTTTCTTAGGAAATTTTACATTCTGAAAACTAGACATGTGGAACTTACTTAATAAATTTTATGTCATGAAATTCGATTTCGTTTTCAATTTTATGTGTATTTTCGAAATAGAACTCACTGCACTAGGAAACTGCGATTCCAGCATTGCGATAGGATTCACAAAATTATTTTCACCATCAAATGAACTCGAAAAATCATGAAGTTTTATACGGAAGTGTATATATGTGTCTAGTATTCCCAGTTTAAATTTCATAATTTTCCGATTAGTATTTTATTTTATAAAAATCCCAGAACCCGTTCTGTTTGGTTTAGGTTATGTGAAACCAGTTTCGAATTGGTTGAGAGATAAATAGTTTTGAAAATGTTTTTGATATTGGATTTCCTTGAAAATTTTACATGGGGTACTCATGGATGTCCAGACTAGTTTCGTAGAATATTATGTCATTCTGAGTTTTAGATTAAGAGTTAAAATTTCAAGAATCAGACCTGTACGGGAATGATTAGAAAAAACAGGTTCTTAGAATAAGTTATTAATTATCATATCTCGTTTTTATTTAAGGTGTAGAAGGTGTTTGAGGCTCTTAGAAGCTTAGCGGTGTGATTATTCGAATTCTCTAATCGAGGTAAGTAACTTCATTCCTAGTATACTGGATTTATATAAGTATGTTGATATTATTATTGTTATAAGTATAAATGTTTTTATACTACTTAGAAGAAATTAAATGATTTTCATACCAAAATCAGTTTATGAAAATATTTTCAAATCTGAATTCTTTTGATAAAATGTTTTTTTAAAAATATATATAAGTTATTTTGTTACATAACTACGTTTTATGATTTTATCTGTAAAATAGGTTGCAAGCCTAAAGTATTGTTATAGACTTTTATGTATCTGATACAAATGTTTTGTATACATGTATGATTTCAGTAATTGAAGATTGTATGAGATTCCTTATGTTTTGGCTCATTGTCCATAGTTATTCTGATTCTGATTCTGATTCTGATCGTAATATACGATATATATCTGTCTGGACCAGTACTGGGTTTCTGTTCTGAATGTGCACACAATATTCTGATTCTGTCTGGGCCGGATCACCGGGACTATAGGTGACACTATGTGACATGAGCTAACTTTTCGTTTTCTGTGAATACAATATATGAATTGCTTTTATAAGTAATTATATTTTTGATACTCTGAATTACTATGAATTTATGATACTTTATCGTGATATGAGGTTTTATGAAATTATGGATTATGAGATATGTATGTTTTTAAATAAAAGGAGGCTTGCAATATTTTATGTATCGATAGGCCTAGTGTGATAAGAATGATTTTACTTACCGAGTTGACGGCTCACCCCTCGTCACCACTTTTTGCAGATTAAGTTTCTTTTGAGAGGTGCGATTAGCGTTGGAGTTAGAAATTTTTATTTCTGTCTGCCATTGAATATGAGGAGGAAGAAACTCATGTTCCTTTTAGTTTATTTCTGTTGGGAATTTGTAATTGAAGTTTGAGACTTTTATTATTTTTGTGTTTTTGGGAGATTATATAGTATTAGATGTATGAACTTGTGGATTTATTTAATTAATAATTTGAGGTATTCCAATGTGAATTTATGAGTAAGGATTATAATTTATAGGTAACCTCCTTCTTCATGTGCTCCGCACGTGTTAGATTTGGGGTGTTACACAACACAAGAAAAAAAAAACAAGGATCCAGAGAGAATTGGGGCCGCATTTAAGGAATCCAAGAAGAGCATTGAGGGGATTCATGATGTAGCAACCGAACCAAAAATTAGGAATATAGTCAAAACCATTAAGTGAGTTTAATCACTTAATTATTTCATTCTCATAAATTAGTCTCTTGGTTTAAAGTTGAAATTCTTCTTAATCACATTTTATTTATTACCTTGTTAATTTAGGAAATCAATTTTATCAATTGTTCTTTTATAATTAAGTTAAAATTGCATTGATTAGGTTGCTATAGCAATTCCTATAACATCAATCCCTGTGGAGACGATTTTGAATATTTATCATTATATTACTTGTTGTGTACACTTGCACATTGACACTTATAGCGTTAGAATTCAAACAACAGTGGCATAGGATCATATGTCTTAAGCTTGAACTTCATTGTGATTTCAAATTTCTGAAGCATCTATATCAATAACTTGAGCTATCTTCACCAATTCGGTGCATGTTGTCAATCGTGGTATTATTATCCCTTTAGCCTTAGGAACTTTGAATTTATACTCGTCATTTTGTTCAATCCATTTACCATTGAAGAGAATCGGCACACATACCAAAACCATATATGTTGATACAATAAAAACAATAATATCTAAGTTAATATATAAGTAACTACATGATCTACACGACCTACATAACTATATGTCTACACGACCAACACGAACGATTACATGACGTACACGATATCAAAATGAATACACGACGCAAATTATTTTGACCATAAATAAATGATATTGTTAAAAAATAATTAAACAACTTGCATTGCGTCTATTTCTACATATAGAGAAAAATGATGAATAATTGAAAATAAAACATATAATGTGAGGAAATTTTCTAAATTTTCCTAAAAAATAAAAAACTTAAAACCCAACAACATTAACATACCATATTAGGTTGTTTAATGAGTAAAGTATCTCCTTTCGATTAAAAAAAAGTGTGGGAGTTAAAGAAGTGAATACATAATTATATTTGTGTAAGAAATTATAAGAGATATTGAGAGATTTTAGGAGACTTTGAAAGAATTTCGGTAATAAGAGATTTGAGTGAAAAAAAACTATGAAGACACTGAAGTGGAGTGAATTTGATGCATTCATTAAGGGCATTTCAAACTTTACACACAATTGTTAGGGTATCTATGAAAATAAAAAAGAAAAAGAGTATTTAAATAATTTGAAAACTATTAAAGGGTATTTAATTAAAAACCCCTTTTTTTGCTGGTATCCGAGCGGATTGGAATATGGAATATCATCCGTTGGACAGAAATGAGCACCATCACGTGTCACATAACAAAGATAATGTATCAAGTTAGTTTGCAGGATTGTATGCATTGGATACTAACTCTGTTTATTTGTTTTGGAGGCAGAAATTTGCTCTGTATGGAAGCGAAAATCTAATAAATAAATAGAAATTTGAGAGGTAAAATATTATAATTTAAAAGCTATACAGGCCAACGTTTAATGAAATCTATATCATAGTTCATTTGGCAGGGGTAGGCAAAATTAGATTTGGATTGGGTTCAGATCAATCCAATCGGGATTTAGGTTGATCGGATTAGATGAAAATTTATCCGAACTCAACTCAAACCTATAACCCAATCCGATCTAATCTGAACCTATAATTCGGATCGGATCGAATAAAAAAAATCAGATTAAATTCATATCGGATCGGATGCGAATTAGAAGCAGTTTAGGTTACATTTCAGTCAATTCAGGTAAAGTGAAATTCAACAATACACGATTACCTATTATTAACAACCACCAAATACCAATTAAACATTAATCTTTCACACATAATATATAATATACATCTGTAGCATCGTTATCAAGTCTCAAAGCTTCCAAAACCCAAAGTCAACGGCCAAAATTCAGGTTGCCGCTTGCCGGGTTCAAATGGACCTTAAATTGAATTGGGTGATGGCGAAGGATTAGAGGCATGGAGGTGGTGCAGAAGATCCGGTACTTCGTAGCAGTAGATCGGCAAATTGGGTCACGATCCTCGCGGAGCAGCTTCGGTTGGCTCGAATCTCGACGGTTGCTGCATCTGGCGTTGGCTCTCGGCTTCGGTTGGCGTCAACTTCGGGTGTGTGTGTGTTTCGTTTGTTTGGGAGAGGCTGGGGGTTGGCTGTCGGCAGTGAGCTGCGAGCGAGGGAGGCTGTGGGTGAGTGAGTGGCTGTGTACGTTGCCTATCGTCGGCAATAGGTTGTTGTTGCTGCCGTGCTGCATGTGCTGTTGTTAATTTGTTATTGTGTGTATTTGTAATCATTTGTGTGTGCGCGCCCAACTTGTGTTTAAGTTTTGAATCAAATTAAACTTAATACAGCAAACATCACATATCACACATCGAAATCAACAAGATTAAAAACTACTCAATATAACACCATTTTTTTTTACACCATCACAAGTGCACCTGCAAATTATTTGACAAATTGACTGCTATGAGCACATACGAGACAAAAAGAATCCTATATCATGCACAAGTAGGCAGCAAGCATTGAAAATACAGAAACTAGCAGCAATGGCTTGAGCGGAAACTCATTAAAGAGAAATGTCATAAATGCTAAGCATAAGAAAAAGGCAGCGGAATTGAGGGTGATTAGTAATTGGAATAAATGCGGATGTTTATTCACAACCCTGCAGAAGGGATTTAGGCTTGAAATCTGCTGGAAACCTTTTTCTGATCTACAGCCCATGATCTTCAATGCTGCGTGGAACATTATGGTTGATAACAATGCCAGCAGTAACAGCAGATGAAAGATATAGCTTTTAGACTTATTTTTTATTTTCATATTGAGCCAGGTGTTCTGCAAATGCAATGACAGGCGCCCCCATTTAAATATCTTCCTCATTTGATCATATTTAGCTCCAAAAGCACCCCATACATGTTGAGTTGCCTTAATTTTCATTTCTGTCTTCCCAGCTCGTGATAAGTCATCTGATATGTCCAACGCTGTACAGTCACCACCATCCATTAAGTTAACCTTAGCAATGGAGTTATGAGGCGTAGCAGCCAGGAAAGATTTTGGAGTCTGCAACATGCACAAAAAGAGGTCAGAGGCTTGGAAATAAGAATTAATGAATGAACTTCTATGCCAGGCCAACAAGAGAAGTCAAGCATAGTTTTAAAATGAACACAAGAAATAGAGGCAAGGATCAAAATGAATAACAACCTCTACAAGCAGTATACTTGGTGGCTTGAGATCTCTGTAAATATTTTGCTTCTCAGAACTTTGCATAGCAGCCATGGTTTTAGCAACTCCAATGACAATTTCAAGTCTTTTATCCCAATATCCTTCTTTGGTGGAAAAGGATTCTGCATAACCATGCAATTCAATGATTACTATAAAAATATCCATAGATAAGCAATCTTTATTTTCTTTTGTTTCTAAATTTCCTTCAGTTCTTCTGAAAAGATGATTTTCCAAGCTCTCTATCTTCACGAGCCATTTATTCTTCCAGCGGTATCCCAATGGTTTAACTTGGTAGGTATATGATAGTTTCTCTTGAAATCCTGCCTGCCTGCATATGCACTGAAAAATAAGCAACGCATAATTAGCAATGGTAAAAGGGATCATCAAATTTGCCTGGTATGGCAAACATCTATCATTCAGTCTTTCCCAAAATCTTATCATTTCTTTATTGTGAACCCAAAAATGAAAAAAAAAAATCCATACCATATTCAATATTGATAATATTGTTCCCAATCCTATTGCTCTTAATATTAAATTTGCTAATTAAATGTCCCCATCCAGTGGTAAAAGTTGCCGGAAAAAATTAAACTAGTGTGATTTGCTTCTATTTGAGTGAAATATCAAGTGAGGTCGACAAAAGTATTCATGTGTTAATATGCCAATATGCCGTACAAATTTCAATTATATGCTATGTAAAACAATCATGCATCAATGAACTGAAACACTAATAATTGTAGGAATAATGCTTGATACATGCATCTCTGTCATTCCTGAACATCAACGACCAAATACAGAGCAATACCCTCCATCTTTATGCTGTTTCTCTTAGCCAGCTCCAGTAGCAACAGTTAGTGATTGCCTTTCAGGTTAGCTAGTCGGGAACTGAATTTGAATCGCTAACCTGATAGTTGGATCTCCGTCATTATTGCAATCAGTGACCAATACTCGCAGGAATCATGCTTAATTCTTCACAGCATGAAACATCAATTACCAATACTTGTATCTCCGTCATTATTGAGATCAATAACTGAATATTGTCGGGGAGTATGCAATACACATGCATCACTGTCATCATTGAACATCAATGACTGATAAATGGGATCAGGCTTGATAATTGCATCTCTCTCCTTGGTTAACATTAATGACAAATATTTGCAGGGATCATGCATGATGCCTAACATCAATGACTAACAACTGTTGGGATCATGTTGGTACCTGAATCTCTCTCCTTGTTGAAGATCAATGACCAACAACTGCAGGTATCATACATGACACATGTATCTCTGTCATTATTGAACACCAATAACCAAAACTTATAGAAAAGCATGCCATTGTACTTTTATCTATGTCATTATTTGACATCAATGGGATATACTTGTGGTAGATCATACTTGATACTTGCATCTCCCTCCTTGTTTAACATCACTGACCATACTTGTAGGGTTCGTGCATGAAACAAGGTTTCTCTCCTTTTTGAATAGCAATGAGCAGAACTTACAGAGATTTACCCAGAATATTTGTACCTCTGTTGTTATTGAACATCAACGAGGAATACTAGCATGGGTTCATGCTTGATATGTACCCATCTCTCCTTGTTGAACATCAAGGACGAAAACTTGTAGGATATCCTCATGTTTCGTACTTAAATGCATGTCTCCACCGATATGGCCACCAAACAATGCTTGTGGCCTTTAAGGATATCATGCTTGATGCTTGCATTTCTCCCATTATTGGCGGTGTATGGGAGGTTGCATGATACTTTACACCTCTGTCACTACGCAACATTGATACTTCTTACATTTGGTTGTCAAATTCTCACAGACCAAAAAACTGGTTATTTCATCAGGACCTCTAATGAAATAATGCATCACAGAGTTTCAACATGGCTTCTAACATTTAGATCAAAATACAATTATAATTAACCTAGGAGATCTTAAGTGTAAATATATATTACTTAGCAATTTTCAGCGCTCGGCGGGGACTCAAACCCTCGCAATTTCAAATATCTTAAATTAAAAAATTATTTACTTCTATATTTTTGTTGGAAGGATACCTTTTTTCACCATAAATATTTTAATATCCTGTATTTCCAATATAGATGCATGTGGTTGCCATCAGTATTGCTGTTTTTTTTTTTTGGGCGAAACACTGATATGTATACATTACAATCAGAATGAATGAGATCAAATCTATTACGCTGGGTTGCTAATGAAGAATTTTCCTTCAAAAATAAAAACAGAAAATAAATCTTTCAAATAAAATTAAACAATTTATTAAAAAAAAAAAGGACATGACTATTCCAATCCAACCAGCCCAAGTTTAAAATAGGTTAATTAATACGGATAAAATTTTAATAAAATCGAATATAGTAAGACTATCGTTTGTGTTCAAGAATATCGTCAAAACGACGTAGTTGGAGTCGGAATAACCATACCTTGAGATCATCGTAAATAACATTCTTCAGCTGTCTCTGGTTGAGAAGGCCATCTTCAAACTGATGAACCAAGAATTTTGAAGCTCCAATAAGAATGTTCAGACTGGCAATTTTATGCCAAAGAATCGATACCAAGGCGCCATTTATCGGTGCTCGCAAACCTGATCCCGGAGGGTGCACGTTCTCTTCAAGCATACCAATCTCACAATCTCTATCAAATTCTGTCATTTTTTTTTCTCTTTCTCGTCGCAATGCCTTGTATTGGTGAAGGTACAACTCAGAATTCAGTAGTTATGCGCAGCAATTTGGATCAAATTGTCAATAGCCATAACAAAAGAAACAGCCATGGATCTTCTTCGCCGGTAGCAGAGGTTTAATAGAGATTAAAAGGTCCGTGGACCCACTGGGCCCCAATGTCCCTGTGACAGAAGGAAGACAAAGTTCAGACTTTAGTTAATAGATATCCCTTAATATTTTTTTTATACTTTTTCTACTGTTTTCACGATAATCAGTAATTTTCCTGGTAATATAATTTTTATTTATTATAAATGAGATGCATTGTACAAATAGAAATTAAAATAAAAAAATTAAGAACTAAAAATAGGAAAAATAATTTTTAATGTGATTAAAAATTTAATAATAAAAATTTTTGTACTTTTTAATTATTTTTAAATATTTTTCATATAATAAAGAAGTATTTTATATGCTAAAGACAAATTATCAAGCAACTGACCTATTGACCTCTCTTTTAATTTAAAATTTTTTGTGTGGAGAGATTTTTGGATATTATGAAAATAATAGAGAGTCTAGTAGTATATATTGATTTCAGAAATTAATATCTACCTTTTCAAAAAAATTACATAAAAAGCTTAATAGGAGGGATTAAGATCGTTTTCTGATATGATCATGTACTGAACAGATAACTAAAGTTTTGATTGGTAATAAATAAATAAGGATTCTCTTAAGTTACATGCATGTACCTTACAACTCTCTCACATAAATAGTAAATGGTTATTAAATTTTACTCATATATTACCATTAGAAAACACATACCAAAAAATCTTTAAAAACTCAATGGAGATCAGATGAGGAAAAAAAAAATCTTACTCCCAATAGAAATAAACCCAAGCACAATAAAATATAATAACAAACTCTCATAATTACATGGAGAGACTTAAACCCTCCACTAAAGATAAAAAGATAAAAATGTAATAATTTAAAAATAATAGTTGATAAATCATGATAAACATAATTCTTAAACACTATTTTTTACAAAAATAATAAACATGTTATAAATTAATTATCATACTAATATGAAAAAAATTAGTCATCATACAACTTTCATATTGGAGTAAGATTGTGGACCATTACTGTTAATTACATGAACTAGTCACACATGAATATAAAATGATAAAATTATCCCCAGTTTAACAAGTAACGCATTCTTTTTACAATAATGCCATTGATGAGGCCGGTTGGCAGTGGCATTCAACCTGTGCCCTGAACTCCGAGGGCAAAAAAGTTCTGGCGTCCTTTCATGTTTTATTGTTTTGGAAACACGATCAGCTTTTTCATTTTCTTTTATTGATTTTTCTTGATTTATTGTTATTTATAAATTTAGTATTTATTATTTGATGAGCACTGTTTCCTTAAATTAATAGTGATATTTTATTGATTTATTGTTATTTATAAATTTAGTATGTATTATTTGATGAGCACTGTTTCCTTAAATTAATAGTGATATTTTATATAATTTTATTTTCTCGTGTTAAATATGATAATTCTATTATGGAGCCGCCTCACACAAATAAGTCTTTAAAATGACTACTATTAAATAATTTCTTGCCACAACAAGGTAGTTTTAAGGGAAATTTATAAAAATAACCATAAAACTTTTATTATTTTCACAATTAACCCTCTAATTTTTTTTTATTAATATTAGCCAAACACAAGCTTTTCTCCCCAAATTACCCTTATTTATAAACCAAAAGCAACTTTCTTTCTCCCCTTTCCTCAAATTAAAACGCAGCAATCATCACGGGCGACGGCAAAAGGTAACAGTAAATGCTGACGACAAACGATAAAAGTGAAATCTGATCATAATCCATCCAGATCCAATAGCAATCGACATCATTGAGTGATATGAGTTATTTTCTAAACTTGCGAGAAAGTTTTAGTGTGGTTCTTGCTACAAGTCACAGAAATTTTCGTGGGACAACCTGCCTTTTGGTGCGACAGGTTGCCTGCATATTTTAATTTAACTTGGTCAAAGAGGGGTTTTAGTTGTAATTCTTTTGCTCAGTAATTTCTTATAAGAATTGGAGGTTTTTTTTAGGAATTATAAGAGATTATTGCTCAGATTGACTGTTTTAAGAAAAGCTAGGAACAAGCCCTTATTTTATATTTTCTTCATACTCCTACAGGACACGTGACGATAATATAGTTATGACATGTCATAATGGTTCGTATAGTATTTTTATATTAGGATCAAGATTATCTTTTGATCAGATCATGTCCTGATCAATGAATAACTCAGATTGGTTATTAATAATAAAAAAATAAAAAATTAAATCTTATCCATACATTATCACTAATAGACACATGATAAAAAATCTTTAAAAACTCAGTAGAACTCAGATAATGAGAGAGCCATATTCCTTTATATTTAGCGTTATTCCATAAAAGAATAGACAAAAGGTTTTGATCTTGTGTCTAACATTATTTTAAGGTCTGTGATGTTTTTATTAGCGTCATTTTTATGACACTTATATATAAAAAAATATAATGTGAAGGCTACTAATATGTACAATTAGAAATTTATATGAATTATTTTAAATCAAGTCTATTATAGCACAATTCAGATTTTATATTTGCATATAATTGTGAGGGTAACTATTACAACTTGGTCAAAGACGGAATAATTTATATTCTTTAATTCAACTAATAAAATTTCACAAATAATACAACAATTGACACTCAAAAGATTTGTCTGTAGTAATTTCATTTTAAAATTAAAAAAAAAAATGGACGTAGCACTAATTTTGGGCGTTTTGCCTTATTTTGGCGCTAAACTGGTAAGAAGATATTAAAAGTTTTAAGCTAAAGTGGGTAAAGCGCTATTTGACCCATGCACTGCCCCTTTAGTTGTTCGAAAGTTGTGCACCGAAAGTAGAATTTGTTGTCGGAGAGAAATTTCGTCGAACGATCTGAATCTAGCCATTGACCGTTAGAAATTTCTGTGAAGTTGCCAGTCCGTTTGAAAGCGCCCTAATACAGAAACAAAAGGCTCCGAGGAACTTCCACGAAGTTACTACATGTTTACGACATAAATATGCTCAACAGAAAAAAAAAAAAAAAAAATTACTTGTGTGGAAGAAGTAATAATGGTAAAATTTTCCATTTGTGGGGCTCCAATGCTCCTCGTTATACTCTGAATATGGGTAAGTTGATATGTTTTTTATGGAATGAGGAGGGAATGAAAATAATTAAATTTAGGGGTTAATTATTTTGGAACCGTTTTAAGGTAAGGTACCAATTTATAATCATATGATTAAAATTATAATAAATTTTTTTACTATTTATCATTTTGTATGTGTGATTATAATTACTGCTCTATGTTGAACCAACTCCAAGATGGCCATGGTACTAAATTTGATATACAAATTATTCGTGAGTTGGGTGTAATTTTGTACTCTTGTTCTCCTATCTCTACTAGTTTACAATTTTTATTTCTCACTGATGCTAAAGAGATAGAAAGATGAGAGGAAGATAAGAGAATTTTCTTCTCTCTCTTCCTTTTTAACACACTTTCTCTCTAATACGTTGGAGATGACTTTTTTTTAAATTAAATAATTTGAATACGATCTTTTTTTTTGAGTAATTTTAACTTTTATATTACTAAAATGATGTATATTTTTTTAGTATAAAAGAAAATAGTAAATGAGAATATGGTGGGGGCATGCGGAAAGGTTACCACCAACCCCCTTTACATTAGCAGACTATATGGTATGAACGTAATTTTTTTTTTTCTCCAAAAACACAAATTTTGATTAAAAAAATTAACGCGGAAAGAGAAAATTTTCTAGGAAGTTTCTTTCTTTTTCTTTCTTTGTTAAAGAAAATGTATACGAAGTCTTCCTATAATGATGGTGGCCCCCTTACCATCCTTATGGCCACATGAGCAGGGTATACATATAGTATGAACATAAAAAATTTTCTCCAAAGAAACGAATTTCGATTAAAAAAATTAAAAAAGAGAAATTTCTACGAAATTTTCTTTCTTTTTCTTTGTTAAAGAAACTCTCTATGCGGTCTTCCTATAATGGTGGTGGCCTCATTACCATGCTTATAGACATGTCACATCATCACATGAGCAGGTTATAGAGTATGAACAGAAAATTTTTTCTCCGGAGACACGAATTCTGATTAAAAAAGAATTATAGAAAATGAGAAATTTCTACAAAGTTTCTTTTTTTTTTCTTTATCTTTTTTCTTTTTTTCAAAGAAAATGTCCATGAAGACTTCTTAATTTCTTATAACGATGGTTTCTGGTCAAAAGGGCCCCAAGGGCTAACGCGATCGCGGAATTGAACATAAAGGCAAGTTACCACAAAAGATAAATACGAGTCTGATTACGACACTATGTTATTGATCGGAGAAAAGTAATTTTCTTTTTTTAAAAAAAAAAAGATTCAGACATGTTGCGGACAGATTTTGAAGGCTGTTTATAAGACTTTCTATTTCCAATATTAAGGAAAAAAAAATTATCTCATTTTCTCGCATTGGGATTTGTAAGGTTTTATTAGTTATTTTTGTATGAGTAATGTTATGTTTATTCACTTTAAATACTGAATTGAAATAGATAATGATACAATATTTTATGTATCATCTATTAATTGGATTATAAAAATAGATTATTAATTAACATCATACATATGGTATTAAATAATTAATGTCACGTCAGTGAATATCTCAACTAAATATCCATACCTAATAAACAAAGAATTATTGTTTTCCTATGAGCAATGTTATGTTGATTCACTTTAAATACTTAATTGAAATAGTTAATGATACGGCATTTTACGTATCATCTATTAATTGGGTTATAAAAAATAGGTTATTAATTAATAACAAAATTAATTAACATCATACATATGATATATAAATGATTAGTGACACATTACTAAATATCTCAACTAAGTATCCATACGTAACAAACATAGAATTATTGTTTTCCTTTTCATTTTAGTACTCCATTAGCTTCAACACGTGAAAATGGATTTTCTTATGACTTCTTCAAGATGTATTAGAATCCTCACCAAGTATTTTTTTTTTTTTTTTCTGTAAGACTCCAATGGAACCTTTTGTTTATCTTTTTATAAATTTTAAATTATTTTATTTTTAAAAATAGAATCTCAAAATCTACAAAAACACAAAATTTTGGATTAATTTTCAGTTTTTTCTTAAATCATTATCCAAAATTGCAGGGTGATAAATTTTCCTAATTGTCCACGAGCTCAAAAGTCCAAACAATGAAAGCATTTTTTTTCTCTGGAAATAGGTAGATCCCTCGTGGTCATCACTCAATTGTGTAAACTGTGCTGTAGATATGTTGATTAAGGGCAATTTTGTAAGATTGCAGTGTGTTTGATGAAATAAGTTACTTTCTATTATATAGATGAAATAAGTTAGTAATTTAAAAAGTAGTTTGATGTTTAGTAAATTATATTGTTGTGGTCACTGTGAGTTTGAAAAAAGAGTACATACATTTCGCAAATTTTATTACATAAATGTTGTTTTATTATTTAATGATCAAAATATATATAAGTTTAAAAAGCTGTTATTTGTATACTAGATTTTATGAAAAAAAAAATAAGATAAATTTATCTTTTTGTTAAAATAATAAAATTGTAATAAAATTATAAAAGGTGTATGTTGTGACTTATTTAATAAACTGCTTATAAAAGACAACCTCTTACTTTTAAAAACTACAATCAAAACGAAAAAAAATTATAAAATACACAGCTTCTAGAAAATTTACCAAATATTATTTTTGTCAAAAGTTATGAAATAAGTTACTTATAACATTTCAACCTCAATTCCAAACAATACATAACTTTTAAAGTAAAAAATATGAATTTGTGATAACTTGCTAGTTGTCTTGTGCAGTTACAATTTAACTCACTTTGATTTTTATTCTAAGACGAAGTAAACATAAATAGTAATACAGTTAATTCTAATTACAATTCCTTCAGTTCAAGTAAATAAATTATTATGATTTCAAATCCTCATTTTGATTCTAACTATTCCAATTCTAACTCATTATATTTCCAGCTAATTTCGATTACTTTTTAGTAAATGCACTATAAAATTCATAATACTTATGAAAAAAATGTAAATAATATAGAGTGGTCTAATTAAATATAGTGGTTTATAATTTTATAGCGTGTTCACTAAACATGAATCAAAATAAGCTAGAAACATAATGAGTTAGAATCGGAATAAGGAATTAGAATCATAATAATTTATTTACTTGAACTACAGGAATCATAATAAGAATGAGCTTATTACCATTTATGTATTTACTTTGTCTTAAGATAAAAATTAAAATGAGTTAATTTATAACAAATTACTATAAAATCCTTAATTAATTTTTAGCATAATTATTATTTGTATTTTAATTATTTTTATTGTTATTATTATTCAAAAATTAATTATTAATAATAATTTTCTTTAATTATTATCATTAACAATTTAATAAATTATTATTAATTATTGTTAATAGATTAATTACTTATAATACTTTTTATTCTTATCAATAATAATAACAATAATAATCTATTTAAAAATTATAATTATAATAAAATAATTATCATAATTATAATTATAATTCATTTAATAATTATTATATTTTTAATTAAATAGAGGTTATTTTAAAAATTTAAAATTATTGAGGGCGGGCTCATATTATAAATTATAAATAATATAGAATATATGGGGCTTAATGTGACAGGGCAGCTGTAAGTTAACTTAGGCGGACCCATATTATAAACATATTACCAAAGCTTAAAAAAGAGACGTTTTCAAACAAAAATCAAATGAACCGGCTAAAAGGCAACACCTAACGGAACCAATGGCTGATCAATTTTTTATATCCAATAAATCTTCGCCTCGACTACGCCAGCCTTACTTCTTTTTATTTTTTATTCTGTATTATTATTATTTTTTAAGTCAAATAATATCATTTATTACTAGAAAAAAATAATATTATTTATTTAGAAATGTGAGTAATTACCGAGGTGGTGTAGAAAGCATTCCCATACACGTGCCCGTGCATCCCATCAATATTACTGAAGGGAAGCTTCCTTCTTTGAATTTCCGAATTCCAATCTTTCTCTAACGTGTGCTTAAGCCTGAGGAAATATCACCTTGTTTGCTTCATAGAAATTTTCCTTTGGGAGGGGGACTTCCTTTCTCTAATTTCCGATCATTTTCAGATTGGAAGAAAATGTGATACATTTTCATAAATCATGAAGTAAGTATTATCATATACTCATATTATATAAAACAACCTTTTTATGGGAAAAAAATGAAAAAAAAATCCTCTAAATTAGTTCAATGTTTAAACAATTTTTTAATTTCTCTTCCGCTTCATGGGGAATAAACATCTATGTGCCTATCTCCGAAATTTTGTTACATTCTAGTAGCCTTTCCATCTTCTCTTGTGCAAAATTGAGGTTAAAAGACAAGCCAAAAATTGCAAAAGTCATTTCCTTTCTAATTCAGTTAAATTATAGTTTTGTCTATATAGAACTAATTACATATTTAAAATGATGTGATCTTCCAAGTCACTAATCCGCACAACCAAATAGTTGGTGCAAAGCAATGGGGGAGAATGTATTCAAAATATTCAGGTTCAAAATTTATTTTAAAAATCACATAAATACTTATTATTGTGCATGGGTACTTGAAATATAAATTTGGATGTTTTGTACTTTTTTCTTATTTTTATTTTATGCCGTCATAAATTTTACCCTTATCAATTTAGGGCTAGTTTGGGATTACGGTTATTGATTAAATAAGCTGCTTTTATTGTGCAAATACAATAAGCAACTAATTAAAAAAGTAGCTTAATATTTGGTAAACTGTGTTGTTGTAGTTGCTATGAGTTTGAAAAGCAATGTATATGCGCTTAGTAAATTTTATTACAAACTTGTTATTTTTATCATATAATGATTAAAATAGACATAAGTTTAAATTGTCTTTTATTTTTTTAAGTATGTTTAATAATGTTTAGATGTGTCCTTTTCATTTTAAAACATGTAAAATTATATTAAGTGAAAAAAAAATTAATAATTTGTTACATAAAATATGATAAAAATTCATACTAATATATAATCCAAATAAAATAAAAAAGTAATATGCATTATTTTTACATTAAACTTGTTGCAGTAAAGACCATGACTATAGAAAAAATATAAATAGATTAAATGTTAAAGCCATGGTTAGAATTGATTTTAAAAAGTTACGGAAAATTTTCATGTGAAATTGTTTATAGTTCAAAATAAAATTACATAATTATATGCAAGTCTTTTTAATCTTCTAATAAAAAATACAAGTACAGTATAAAAAATATGAACTTACTAGATCAAAACTTTAATATTGCAGAGAATATATACTAGTTGTGGGGGTAATTTGATTTTGGTGGTAATATGATATCTAATATTTTATATATTAGAGTATATGTAAAAAATATGATATAAATATTTTTGCTTAAATCGTAATTAAGTTTATAATAGAAACTTTAAAAAGATGTGGCAGCTTATTTAATAAACTGCTTATAACAAGCAACTCCCTACCTGATTTTAAAAGCTACTGTCAAAATTAAGAAAACTATAAAATAAGTAAATTTTATAAAATTTATCAAACACTATTTTTGTCACAAATTATGAAATAAATAACTTATTTTCAACCTCAATCTCACCTTTAGTTTTTAGCTATATCATTAATTTGAAATTTGAAGGGTTATGTCTCACCTTTAGTTTTTAGCTATATCATTAATTTGAAGTTTGAAGGGTTATGGCGATGCCCCTTTGTAGTCAAATGGGGGACCCTGCTGGTGACAAAGTAGCTCACCTTTTTAAAAAAACAAAAATTAAAAAAAGTTTAATTTAATCAGGTCACAATAATACCTTAAAACGAAGACTCGCCTGTGTCTTTTCTATATAAAATATCATTGAGGTCCCTTTTATTTATTTTTATTTTAAATTTACTTCATAAATATTAAATTCATTTCTCTCACATCCGTAAATTCTTTAACGGCCGATCAACGGCAAATAAGCTCACTCGGTGGTTGTGGCTGGGCCAAAAAGACAAAGAGAATTGTGGGGAATAAACCCCAAGTGGTGGCGTCACTGGAAACCTGCGAAATCACGATAAATTGAAGCCGCGATTCCGCGGCTTTTCACAGCTTAGATCGGTGGCTTTCCAAACACTTTCTGGCGATAAGGATGGCATGGAGATGATCAGCATCACACGAGCTTCCGATCGGTACCAACCTTAGCCGGTGGAGTGGGCGAAAACGGAAAAGGAATCTGGGTCGAGTTCGGGTCGACCCGGTTTCTTTTGCCATAAGGACTGCACAGAGATGACCAGTATCGCACGAGCTTCCGATCGGTACTAACCTTAGCTGGTGGAGTGGCTGAAAACGGAATGCGGATCGGATTCGCAGGTATTGTGATAAAGAAATGGGGTATTTTGATACATGTGTAATATAGAATAAATATTTGTAAATAATAAATACTATAAGGGTACTAACTAAAATTTTTATATGGATTCAGTATAAATTAATTTAATATTTAAAAAATATATATATAAATAAATTAAAGGGGTTGAGTGAAAATTTTTAAGACAGCAGTGTTACCACAATGGTAACATGGGGGGACACAAAACGAAAACTAAAGCATAAAGAAATTAAAAAATATAAGTTAAATTATAGAGAGGGAAAAAAATAAAGGCGGTGAAAGCCAAAAATATAACCTCCCCGGCTCACTCTAAGAAAGAAAACACCGGAGAGAAGAATTACCCAGATACAGCTTCAATCATGTCTAATGAATTGATAGAGTTAGGCAAAAAGGACAGCACCCAGAATCAGCATGGATGCACGTCAATGCACAGAGCCCCCGTGGAAGGCGATGGCGAGATGATCCACTGCCTCGGAAAGCTTGATCCCCAAACTGGTCCTGTTGTAGAAGACAACGGGTTGACGACGCCGCTACACAGAGCAGCTGTCAATGGCGATACTGGCGAGATTAGGGAAATAGCATGCTCGGAATCCTTTGCAAAGCTGACTTCCGATGACGAGACAGCTCTTATCCTTGCAGTGAAGAATTCTCAAATCGATGATTTTAAAATCTTGGTGGAGGAGACAAAGAGACACAACCGGGAGCATCTTTTCAATGCGACAGATAAGGAGGGCAACAGTCTTCTTCATCTTGCTGCATTGAACAAATTAATCGTGGTAAGCTCTCCCTGCTCTCTCACACTCGCGAAATTACGCAAATCACACAACTTTTAGGGCCGACTTTAAAGCATTGGAGGACTAGATTGATAGCTGCGAAAGTTGCTAAGGCCAAAAGAGAAATATCATAAAGGATAGTGGGTTAAAAAAAATGGAAAGCCAAATGTGGAAAAAAATTTGTGTGGAGTAGGCGCACTATCCAGCGGGACCCATAATTTAAATAACAAAATAATATTTCTAGTATGTCGTAAGTAAGTCTTGGGTATTTTCATTATGATCCCCTCAACGAAAATCCTACTTCCCCACTCTGCCCAGGCTTTCTGCCTAGTTCCGCCTATTGATGATGTTTAATAATTGCAGGTTGTGAATCTACTTCTTGAGGGTTCCTCCAGCGACATAATTCAAATCGATTCCAAAAATAATCAGGGACAGACAGCCTTGGATATATGCAAAGCCAATTCTCAAGATAGTGTTTCCAACGAAATTGCCTCGATCCTCGAAAGAGCTGCAGCCCGGCAACATACTGCTACTGTTTCACAACTCCCCACCGATACCACTAGTGGCTTCTGGATTCCCATAGAGACGAAGAACGTGATACTGATGGTCCTAGGAATGATTGCTACGGCTTTTTTCGCCGCAACCTGTGATTTGCCAAATAGCTTTGTCAAAGGAAATCATCCTCAAGGTAAATTAAACTTATTTATGGAGAAAATTTTATCTTAAAGGAATGCTTATGACAAAATACATTACACTAAAATCTATGCCTTTTTTTTTTAATCTTTTAACTTATTCTTATTTTATTAAGATAACAGATTCTTTCATTATAAAAGTACTATATTCACAGAAGGGCAATTTTTTTTATTAGCTGTAATCTTGCAGTTTGCCTGCTTCCTCTCTCATAGAAGATCATATATGCATGCCTTGCAGGTGAAAATTTTGATGCTAAGGACGTTATATCCGGTAAGTTACCAACGGTTGTCTACCTGATGATTTTCAATTCGGCTGGGTTTATGACTGCTATGGCTGCAATTATCATACTTGTGTGGCCGCTACAACTTAGAACAATCCTCCTTTTTCTTGTGATCTGCATATGCGTTGTTTATGTCATGTTAGTGGATGAGGTCACGCCTAAGTTCAGTGTAAGTTTCGGGAAATTCAGCATTTCAAGCATGGCTTTGATGTGGTCCCTAGTCGCAGCCCTTTCTCTCTCAGGAATCTCTGTACTGAGTATGCGGGGGAAATACACTTCATCCCTTTGGCGATTCATTGTCTGGCTGTCCATGAAAAGAGCAAATTGCTGGAGCAACAACACTCTTGGAGATTTAGAGGCTAGCTCAATTTGATGATAGAGTTCAATTTGATTCTTTTCCTTTCTGTAGAAATAAGTTGTTTGGAAAATGTAAAAAGAAACTTCCACTGAAGGCAAACGTGGTCTAGGTGATTCACGAAGCGAAAATAGGTGTATTCTTCTTGTTTTCCTAACTTTTTCCTGGGAAGTATAAAAAACCATTGAGTGTGTTTCTTATATGGATTAGGCCTATATTGGCAGGACAACATAAATCTTTGTGTCATTTCTTTCTGTACTGGATTTATTAGATTCCTTGCCTTCTTCTTCTTCTTCTCATTTTTCCTTTTTTAATCAATCAAACTGATCTCCAGAGTAATTACATAGGATCTGATTACCGATTTAATGTTGCAAGCGGTTGGCATGAAAGCGCGCAATGTTCTTTCTTTGATTGATTCCAAGTTAATAATTAAATGTTAATCCTTAGAGAAAAATTATTATTATTATTATTATTATTAGTGCATGGGCTTGGAAAAAGGACACATGGATTTGAAAAAGCACGCCATGCACTATTGGGTCTAAAAAAGCACACAAGATACACCCTTCAAAAAAAAAAAGCACCCCTGCTTTTGTTAGGTACAACCCATGACACGACATGCATAGGTTCATGCCATGGGTCGTGCTCGGCCTAAAAAAAATAGGGCACGTCACTTCTCGAGCTATTGACATGGTGGACCATGTCGCGCCGGGCCGCAGGCTTGCATGGCCTAACTTCAACTGCGGCATGCCTGTTGGCCATCTTTAGCAACACCTAAGTCCATTGAATAAAGAAAATGATTTTAATGATTGGAGAGTAAAGATACGAGGACTTTATTGCTTCATCGACAGCTTGAGGAAGCTCTTTATGAGGATTCAAACATACCTTTGAAATAAAACTTATTGATGATAAAAGAAAAAATGACTTTGACTCTTTAAGAAGGCATCTAGCGCCATAATCTTGAGTTTGGGTGATGGGTATTAGGGAAAGTTTGAAAGAGATAGTCAGTGACATTCGCAAATCTCTTAATTTCGAAAAAATTAGAGAGCTTGAAGGATAACTTACTGATAACGTGTCAACATTCGATAAAGAGTTTTCGTATCATCTGTTTCGCTTCTCCAACCTTGTTGTGTGTGAGCCTATTTTTTTTTATTTTTTTTGGTGAATAATGAACTTCTTATGGAAATAAGAAATCTTATTCACTATTGGAAAATCAGAATCTAGAATTGAAATAATTGGTAGTGTTTACTTTACAAAATAAGTGTGAGATGATACAGATTAGGAATCCATCTTATACTGGAATATGTTTCCTTATTAACTAAGGTTTAGGACTTCTAATTTTCCTTTCTAGTTTAAAACTTTATTTTTTTTTTCTTCATGGTTTAGGATAATTGTTACTAATATAAATAGCCCTAGCTTGTAGCCCTTAAAGGCATATTCGAGTTCAATAATATTTTCGATTTTTAAATATCTGTGTGAGTATTTGAGTTAGTTAATTCTCGGTATTCTGCGGAATCAACGAGTCTTAACCCCTAAATTCGTGGTATTTTTTTGAATCAACGTGAATTTAGTTTGTTCTTTTATTCCGATATTCTCTAAAATCAAAGTAATATTTTAAACTTTAAACTTTCGCTGCATTAGAGAATCAAAATGAAAATCGTGGGACCCACATCAAATTGAAAATGGGTAATAAGAGACTAATTCTTAGGGATGGGAATAAGTCTCCCATACCCTAAACTACCAAATTTGACCCATTAAAGTTTCAAAATTTCAAATACCCCCATTAAATTAAAAAATATAAATTAAAAAAAAAGAAATCACTGCATCGGCACACATCATTGTTGGTCACAATATCACAGCACTGAGATTGGGATCTAGTTCGTTGTTCGTCACTAGTCGTCTCTATTTTGGCACATTGTCTGTGGAGCACATCTTCGCTGGTCGTCTCCCTTTGGACATTTTTTCTGTGAAGTATCAGCTGATTGCCAGAATCTTCATCGTCTTCATCTTCACCATCCAATCTTCACCTTGCGATCTTCAATAATAATAAAAATAATTAATAATATTATTGTTATTATTATTGTTATTATTATTTTTATCCTTATTATTGTTGGTATTATAATAAATACAAATAACTCAAAGGTTCTCAAAAAAAAAATTAGGGACAACAATTAACAAAGGGTATTTTAGTAAATTGTAATAGTCAATTCCGATTCTAAGATAAAATAAACACACTAATGAGAATTGAGTTCTTTTTAATTTTGATTCATACAACTCAAGTAAATAATTTATCCCGATTCCCCTTCAGTAAACATGCCATTATTATTATTATTATTATTTAGGTAATTGTGAGCACAAATTATATTCACAACAATTGAGTAAAAATATAAAAATAACTTAAATAAACACATGAATTCTTGAGTTGACCAACAACACTACCCCCAATGAGTTCAGTATCAAGCGATTCTTGATGGAGATATAGGTCAACTCATTACTGTTTTACAAAAAAAGTATATAGTAAATAAATATTCATTTTATAGAATTTTACAATAGATCATATAATGATCATATTTATATGATTGCAGTGGTCGATCACTGATAAAGATTCTAACAATAATAAATTTATTTTAAACAGATACCTATAATTTTCGGTGGTGGTTAATCTTCCCCTTCAATAAGTTTTTCATTGTTTAATAAGACAATGCCAAATATAAGTTGTTTAAATAAGAAAACACCAAATATAATTTTATTGAACTTTTCTAATTTTATCCTAGTACAATTTTGTTTAGTGCACTCGGGGCCAGGCAGCCTAACAAAAAATGCCTTTATGGGTTTATCATTTTCCTTCGACACGCCGTGAACGTGCATGTGTAATTTCCAAATGCCAATCCAAAATTCCAAGAGCCGCGTTGGGTGAGAAGCTGGAATGCAAGAGGAAATTCTCAAGTTATTGCATACATCCCGTTGAATTTTGGGAGCATCTTGGAAATTAAATTGAAGGCCCCACACGCAAAAAATTCATTTTTGCTTTCTTTACAGTTACCGTATAATTTCCAATCAAAACTTCCGAAGGCCCGTGCAAGTGAGGTGAAGACGCGGCAATGCGGAAGGAAATGCGTAGGTGACCTGGTGAATTAAAGTTGTTCGGAGAGCTTCAGTGAAAGTTACACAAGTAATGATATCCTTTATTGAGTAACGATGAGGTGGGGAGTGTATAATTGCATGCGTGTCAAGATCTTAAATAGAGCTATGTTCTGAGGCCCAGAGATGTCTCTCTCGGATCGTCCCTCTAAACTCACTTCTTATCTTCTTGATCGTTATATGCTTCGCAACAAATAGCCATTTCTCAAACTATATAATCCAGAAATGGACCAAAAAACTAGAGCCAACATTTGTTTCTTTAAAAATCAAACATGAAAAAACACCGTACTTTCTAATTACATTTTGACTGTAGCATTGCAATTATGGCAAAGCTATGTATGATTTAATTGTTTGACAGTGCAGAATCAAACCACATTGCAGCCAGATTCTGTTTGCCCGAAATCTTCACTAGGCTAAAAAGGGGAATTTTCATTATAAAATTGGGACGAAAGCTTGATAATTTCTCTGACTTCATTAATCTTTATCTGCTTTTTCTAAATAGCTGTAGATGTAGATGAACTTTTATTAATATATGATCACTGAGTTTTTCTCTGCTAAGGTGTCTGTATTTTTTAAAATGCAGATTCATGATTTTAGAACACTATAAAGTAATTTAGCAGTTTACAATGTTGTAAAATCCCAAATTTACATTTTAAAAAATGCTGACATCTTATGATTATATGATAACTGAGGGGTAGTGTAAATGAAAATACTGTAAGATAAATCCCACTGACTTGACACAAAGATGAGAATACATAGGTTTATTTTGATATGGTGATTGAGAATCACCATATCAAACGAATCAGATTTCGTGATGGATAAAATATCATTTTAATCCAAATGACTCAACATCATGAGATTTTTAAATAACACTCAATAATGTGAGGTTAAGTATAACGGTAACGATCCCATGAATGGGACAAAATATAGAGGATTTTATTGAAAAACTAAATTAAATTAATAATGATAAGATCTCTCTATTTATAATGGATAAAAATCTACTTCCCAATTTAATTCAAATAGGAACACTAAATCACAATTAAACTAGAAATAATATATATAAACAAATAGCTAATAAGAAGCTGATTAAAATAGAAAATATCAAAATATCATAAAATATTCAAATAACCTCCTGCATCAATAGCACGTCCATATCTATTTTTATTTTTATTTTATTTTAACACTAAATAGCTCGGTTTTGACTCAGTTCGGTTAAAAAATAAAAAATCAATTTGTTTATATTTTCTGAACTATTCAGTTCTTATTGACCAAGTCGAATGCCCAACCCTGCATTTGGGTAACTCACTGATAACGTGTCAACATCGATAAAGAGTTTTCGGATCATATATTCCGATTCTCCAACTTTGTTGTGGTTAGCACCCTTTTTTTTTTTTTCTTTCAATAAAAGGTTCTGGATAAAGATGGGAAATCTCATTCATTACACTCACTTTATCTTAGATAATCGTGAGTACAAATTATATTCACAACAGCTGAGTAAAAATATAAAAATAATTTAAAATAAACACACGAACTCTGGAATTGATCAACAGCACTACCCTCAATGACTTGAGTAACAAGCGATTCTAGATGGAGATATAAATCAACGCATCACTATCTTACAAAAATATATACAGTAACAAAATATTCATTTTATAAAAATTTTCAACAAACTATAGATCATATATAATGATGGTGTGTGGCTAAGTTACAGAATCTGTAACTCACACGGCCAGTACTTCTTAAAATGGGTGGGCTGTAAGTTACTGAATCTGTAACTTAGCATGCTCCATAATGATGATATTTATATGATTGTGTTGTTCAATCCACCGATGAAAATTCTAACAATACTAAATTCATTTTGAATGGATACCAATAATTATCAGTGGTGGCTAATCTCCCCCTCCAATCAGTTTTTCATTGTTTAATAGGACAACACCAAATATAATTTTATTGAAAATTTCAAATTTATCCTAGTGCAATTTTGTTTAGTGCACTCGTGGCCAGGCAGTCTAACAAAAATGCCTTCATGGGTTTATCACTTTTCTTCGACACACGGTGACCCTGTACGAGCTATTTCCAAATTCCTATCCAAAATCCCAAGAGCCCGTGCATAAACATCCCATTCAATTTTGAAAGCATCTTGGAAGTTACATTGGAGGGCCCACACGCAAAAATGCCTTTTCCCTTTCTAACACTTACCGTGTAATTTCCAAAGGCCCTCGTAAGTAAGGTGACGTCGCGGCAATGCAGAAGGAAATGCGCAAGTAACCGGTGAATAAAAGTTGCACAAGTTATGATATCTTTTTGTAGTGCACGACCGCATGCTTGAGGTTCACGTCTCTCTCGGATTCTCAACAAATCCATCTTTTATATTTTTTATATAGCACTAAACTCACTTCTTATCTTCTTGGCTCGGCAACAAATAGCCATTTCTCAAACCATATAATGCAAAAACGAACAACGAAGCTAGAGACAGCATTTGTTTCTTTAAAAATCAAACTGAAAAAAGCCATGCTTTCTGATTACATTTTGGACGGTAGCATTGTCAAATTTGGGAAAGCTAAATATGATGTATTTGATTATGAAGAAACAAACCAAACTTCAGCGTCAATAAACCCAGCTATATTATTCATGTGTTAGTTATCAGTCCAAACAAAATACAACTAGAGTCATGTTGGCCCCAGTTCTTCGCTAGGCTAAAAAGAAGAATTTTCATTATAAAATTGGACTGTTACAAAATAATTTCTCAGACTTCATCAATCTTTATCTACCTTTTCAAAATAGTTGTAGATTAACTTTTATTGATATATGATAATAGAGTCTTTCTTTAGTGAAGATGTTGGCATTTCTTAAAATACACATTTAAGATTTTACAATGCTGTAAAGGATTTTTGTAACGTTGTAAAATGATTCATCAATTTACAATATTATAAAAAAAATTTATAATATTGTACCAAATTCCATTTTTAAAACATGCGAATATTTGCATTTATAGATGTTTATATTAAGAGTGATGATACAACCACAAACTCTTGTACAAACTCATCTTATACAAACTGATATAGCATTAATTCATTGGTTGAATGAAAATACAAAATAATATAAATAAATCATGTGGGCCAAGAGATATTTAATTTAACCAATTATATCATGCCACGTCAATTTGTACAAAATAAGTTTGTACAAGAGTTTGTACCTATATCATTATTCTTATATTAATAATTAACGTAGTGAGGTAGTGTAAGCAGAAATATTGTAAGATAAATCTGGGGAAAAAGATTAACACACCCCCAACGTTTAGAAAAGTGACAAAAAAACCCTCTAATATTTCGAAAAAGACATCCACACCCCATTTATTAACAGAAACCATTTTCTTTAACAAAATTTATAATTTTAACATGTAATTACCGCTACATCCTTTCAGCACATAAAAAAGTATTTGTTGATGGTCCAATCTGCCCATATATTATTCATTAATTACAAATATAGTAAATTTATAACTAATTTTATGTATTTTTAGTTTTGAGTAATGTATTAAATTTATTGGTTTGAAGAGAAAATTTGACAAAAATTTAAATAGAAGAATTGAGTAATGAGGGTATATTCGTAATTTATTAACACTATATGGGCAAATTGGACAATTAACAATTACTTTTTTATGTAGTGGAAGGGTATAACGGTAATTACATGTTAAAATTATAAATTCTGTTAAAAGAAATGGTTTCCGTTAATAAATGGGAGTGTGGATTTTTTTTCGAAACATTAGGGAATTTTTTGTCATTTTTCTAAACGTTGGGGGTGTATCAGTCCTTTTCCCATAAATTTATCTTACGCGACATAAAGATGGGAATACATGGGTCTAAGTTTGATATGGTAGTTTTGAATCACTCTGTCAAACGAATCCCATTTCATGATAGACTAGATATCGTTTTAATCTAAATGATTGAACATCGTGAGATTTTTAAATAACACTCAACAATGTGAGGTTAAAGATAAAGATAACATAACAAAATCAAATGGAGATATATATATCTACTGGATCTAGCTGTGGTGCCACTGTTGCACGGTACTACAGCTGAATCCAGCCATTGAATTCAGTTCATAGTTGTTACTAAAACTGAATCCAATGATTGGATGCAGTTGTGGTACCGTGCAACTATGGTACCACAATTTTGTCCATATTTACTAGAAATACTAAAACGTCAAACACCAAAGTTATACAATCTATTATCTGACAGGATTGACAAGGGATGAGCTTGACAAGAGAGGCATCACAGGGTCCGACATTGTGCAAATGTAAGCGGCGGCCATTGAGAATGCAGAAACTAGGGATAGTGGCCAGAGCGGGAGCTCGCTGAAAAGAATCATCATCAATGCTACCGATAGGAAAAAGGCTAAGGAATTGAAGACAGTGACTGATGGGATAAAATATGGATGCTGATTCGCAATCTGGCAGAAGGGACTTAGGCTGCTAGAATTGCATTCGTAGGCTTGTTCAGCCCTGCATCCCAGGATCTTCAATTGTACGTGGAAGGTTGTGGTTGATACCAGTGCTGAGATGAGTAATAATAAATGATATACATTAACGCCTTTATAGTGCTTCTTTCCCGTTTCCATGGGCCAGTTATGCCGCAAATTTGAAGCAGCTGATGAGCTAGCTGTCTTCCAAGATGAGATGTCTAAAGCTGAAAAATAATACAATGGCTGCAGAATTCAAATATAAAATTACAACAAACTAAAAAAAAAAAAAACTGTTGGTGGCAAAAGAGATCTGGCTAGGTTAGTTAATAAAACGAACACCGAGATATAAAGGTGACGATCGAATGAAATTACGTAGGAATCGCAAAAGAAAGATTGCGGACTCATCCCAAAGGAATAGGAACGACGGAAAAAAAGGACAAGAAAAATGGAAGCAACCGCGTTGTTTACTTTGTTATTTTATTTGCGCAGCATGCCGCTGGCATTTTGCAGCATTTTTTTTTTAGGAGAGTATTCCTCATTATATTTATAATCATATATATAGTAAGATCCGTTTACATCAATTTTGATATGGCACCGCTCAGATTTTTAAACCTCTCAAATATTTAAGGGAAGTCAATCCGTTTACATCAATTTTGATATGGCACCGCTCAGATTTTTAACTCTTCTGATATGTCACCGCATTTGCGCAGCATGCCGCTGGCATTTTGCAGCATTTTTTTTTTTAGGAGAGTATTCCTCATTATATTTATAATCATATATATAGTAAGATCCGTTTACATCAATTTTGATATGGCACCGCTCAGATTTTTAACTCTTCTGATATGTCACCGCTTTTTAATTCTTCTGATATGTCATCGCTCAGATTTTTAAACCTCTCAAATATTCAAGGGAAGTCAATCCGTTTACATCAATTTTGATATGGCACCGCTCAGATTTTTAACTCTTCTGATATGTCACCGCTTTTTAATTCTTCTGATATGTCACCGCTCAGATTTTTAAACCTCTCAAATATTCAAGGGAAGTCAACTCCCCTCTTGGGAGAAAGAATACCTTCACTCAAGCTCTGAAACTCCGAAGAAGGAAATGCTCTGGAACTCCGAGGAAGGAAATTTAAATTAAACCCCTATAATATGTCTGTGGGGGCTCGAACCCCTTCTCTCATATTTGTGAGAGAAAGGTTCTTGCCACTTGCTTGCTTGGTTAGTATTGTTGGGTTTATGCCCAAAACAAGAGTTAATATGAGTTTTTATTTTGATGTCCAATGCTTTTGTTTAAAGGTTTTTTGTTGTTGTACTTGTTATTTTTAACCAAAACAAACAATTAAGCTGTTAAAGCAGTAATAATATAGTATAATATGTTATCTCAAATACAAATTTCATTTAAAAATTTATTTAATTATTATAAAGGATATATAAACATAGTAATTTTATGTTTTTAACAAGCAATTGTATTAGTAAAATATTAACAAATTAGTAAAAAATTATATATATATATATATATATATATATATATATATATATATTTCAGAAAAGTAAGATAATATAATCCAGTCTCCTGGATTGGAGTTATAATCCGGGAGAAAATTTGAAGCCGTCGGATCAAATCCAACGGCAACGTATATTTTATTTCAAATATTGATTCCAACATGAGGGCCCACATGTAGACTTTTGTAATTTTTAATATTAAAAAAATAAAGTTGCCTAATAAAGTTCTCGAGAGAGAACTGGTCTTCCCCGTCGGTTACTTCATTTCTGCTTTTCAGAATCTGAATATCCTCTCCATTTCATTCCTCCAAGACTTCAAATTTCTTCTCTTTTTACTCAATTCCAATTGACCCATTTGAATTTTTAAGGATCAAAACCGAAACGTGGGGGGTTAAAGATCGGTTCTTTTGCGACTTCTAAGGCTTCCTTTTAATCTTTGGATCTGGATATGAGGGGTTTCAACGACTGGGCCATGATCGACGCAGTGTGACCGCAGGTGAGTTGAGAGATGGCGAAGGGGCCAATGAAGAGGGAAAGGGAGAGCCACAGAAGAAGGGATTGGAAGGGCTGGCTGCTTTCGAAGAAGAAGAAAACGAGAAAAATGAGAAACGAAGTCTGTAAAGGCGATTAAGAGAGAAAGTTTTGTGAGTTTTTAATGGATGTTATTGCCTAACTGGACTCTGGAGATCCTGCTCCAGCACTTCTCTATAGTTACCGGTGAAGGAAAGTTAATAGCAAAGCTCACCTGATTGATTTACTAATGCTTGATTCGACTCTACCAAATGCCTTTTTCTCATTTTTTTTGTTCTTGCAAAATGAAAAAAAAAAAATTGATAGGTGAAAAATGGTACTATATGCACCAAAAAAAAAAACCTTATCAATTTCAAATCATTTATTCATTTTCGTACTGACAAAATGTCAAAGTTACAATTATACTGGCCCTTAGCAAAAACAAAATTGGAAAACGTCAGCATAAAACTGTTTCATTTTCTTGAAAAATATAAATTGAACCCTAATTCAGCCCAAATAAGCGTGTTTTATTAATTCACGTTCTTGCGAAATATAAAATAATAGGCACCCTGTGTTAAATTTTTTACATCTTAATACAACACATTAAAATATGTTTTAATCCATTTCATGTCACCCTTGCGTCACTGGCTTCTCTTAAGGCTAAATATCATTATTCAGCATGTATTTCTTTTTTTCCACTGCGCTTAGTTTTTTTTTTGTGTTTTAATAAAAGAAAAATTTACAAATAACTTGTATATGAAAAATAATTAATTAATGAAAAAAATTTTGTGTACCCTTCATTAACGGGGTCTTTGTTTTAGGCGCCTGGGATTTTTTTTGCTAGGGATTTTGCATAGGGGTGGGCGCTTCCAAACTGAAACCAGTCAAACCAAGCCAACCCAACAATTGGCCCAGTTGTAAGAAGCCGCTGAATTTTAGATTCAAAATGGTTTGACAAATCTCAACCCGGTCAAACCGTTCAAATCGAAAAGAAATGCCACATATATTATTTTAATTGCATATTACTCCATGTAATAACATGGGAGTCACGAAGGAAAGATTGCGGACTTATATCAAGGAATATAAAAAAAAAAAAAAAGGAAAAAAGGACAAGAAAAAAGGAGGCAACCGCGTTATTTATTTTGTTATTTTATTTGTGCACTACACTATCACGAGCCGCTAAAATTTCCCACAAATGAAGGCCAAATTGGTTTACATGAGTTCGCTTAGTAAAAGCATGTTCAAAGGTGGGATGCAGCAGTAGGGTGTGCTCAGTAGTAGGCCGCCTCATACAATTAGCGAGCTGAGGTGCGCTTAGCAGGCAAACAACCCAAGATGTAAGCCGTAGTGAGCAAGCCTGACCAAATTTGTAGAAATCTCTACAACACACTAGCACTCATAAAAACAGAGAGAATTTTGCATTTCTGTATTTTAAAACCTAGAGAATTTTTAGGCAACTTGCGAAATTTGCTTGGAACTCCCCAGACTTAGGCAAGCCCTTTTATAAATAGGGGAAGGACCCATTATTTTGTTCAACACCACACCACACACAACACCAAGCAGCTCAAGCATCCTTGTAAGTTTTTTTGTATTATCTCTTGCAATAAAATTCGCTTAAGTCATATTACTCTTTTCTCTCTAGCTTTCTTGTAAGCAATCTTGTTTAGCTAGCTTGAGAAGTTCATTAGGCTTACTTAGTAATTTTTGTGCTAAAAGTTATTTAAGTGCCATACAGGTTGCTGTGCAACGTACTCATCTCGTGACAACATGCTGGCTTTTTGTAGCTTGGAAAGCATATTGCTTGGGTATTGTTGGATTTATGCCCAAAAATAAGTTAAGATGAGCTTTTAATTTGATGACCAATGTTTTTGTACATGTTACTTTTAACCAAAATAAAGAATTAAACTATTAAGGCTCCGTTTGGGATTAAAATTGAACAGCTATAACTCAAAAAGGTATAACATTAAAGTATTTAGTAAATATTAACTGCTATAACTTGAAAGTTAAGTTGATTGGATTTTACAAACGTAACTTGAGTGTATACCTGAGAAGGCGCTCCAACGCTCTAGTCAATTTTATGTTTAGTGAATTTTAGTAAATTTGGAGTTGATTTTTTTCTATCAGATGAGTAAATAGCCAAAAAATCATTTCTCAATCATTTTGCCTCGTATTTATGGACAAAAAGAGTGGATTTAGCGGAATATTTGATTTTATATCTAAATCTCTAGTGTTCTTTCTATATATTTTTTTTTTATGTCATTACATTTATAGCTGTTTTTTGCTATATTTTAGCTTTTGTCACATGATTTTGTTAGCAATCATGTGCCTCTCATTGCTATATTTTTGGACTAGATCAATAACCTTTTTCGGATTTCTTATGAATTGTCATGAAATTCTTTTGTACAGGCACTTACACGCATATATTTCTTTTTTTTTCACTGTGCTTCGTAATTTTTTTGATTAATTTTTGTGTTTTAATAAAAGAAAAAAAGTTTTCAAATAACTTGCATGTGAGAAATAATTAAGTAAAAACAAATTTTTGTGTATCCTTCATTAACTAGGTCTTTGTTTTTGGCACTTGGGATTTCATTTGTTAGAGGTATTGTGTGTGTGTATACATTTTTAATTTTGCATATTCTTCTTAAGCCACGTCTATCTTCACATTTTTGCTCATTTAGACATTTAGCATTGCTTTCAAAACCAATAAAATTCGGGCGTATTTGGTTTGTCTTATAAGGAGAGTGACACTCTGCTTGGACATGCGGAGTTGAAAATTGCCAATTGGGAGAGGGAGAACTTGATTGAATGAACCAAGAGATGCAATGAAGTGCAGTCTATGCAGATGATTGAATATCATTATCTATTGGTTATGGGGTCTTTTAATAATTAATGAGAAGTAGAGGAATATATTTGGAGTGTACTGTGTAGTTTTCAAATTATCGGGGTGTTATACTGTTGTTACTTAGGAGTCCAGATTTATAACGGAAATTTCTGGGGTGTCAAAAGCTTGACTCACAGAATTAAAGCGATAATTGAATTGGTCTTAAAATTTGATGGGTGTGGATTTGGGCTGCTATCACAGACACTGGGTTCGATAGACAGTGACGGATCCGCTATAGACCCGCCCATTCCCATTTGTTGGGTTTAGTCCATTGAAAATTGAAACGTGAAAGTCGTCTTCCTCCCATGGGGAACAAAGAGAGAAATTTTCAGGACGTTTACAGGAAGAGAGAGGGAAAAAACATAAAGGGGAAGCTCGTAGCTTCTACGATACTTCCAAAATTCAATGGGATGTATGCATTGCCATCTCCTCACCTTATAGAAAGTCTGGTTTGCCATTGGGGTACTGTTGATCAGCCCCTTTTTGAAATGAAGAGTATTTGTCCACCCTTTTAAATTTTTTTGCAGTTCACAAATAATATATTGCACTTTGTTCATAGTGTTATTCTCAATTGAACGTGGGATAACTATATTAAAGGGGTAGTTTCAATTTGCTGGTACAATTATAACACAACAAATTAGATCTGAAATATTTTCTAAAGTTTCTTTCAAAAACATTTGTAACTCGGGACTTACAATTAATCCAACCACTTAGAATGGAAGTTGTCACTGTTAAGAACTTGTAAGGCAGACATAGAATAGCGTTCCGACCAAACATTAGTCTTCCATCTCTAATAATCAAAATTAATCCTAATAATTACAGCCGTAATAAAAAATTTCACTAAAGAAACTATATTCCCAAGCAAGCATAGGTACTCGTTGTTTTAAAATACGGATTCAAGATTTGACAATATTTTAAAAAAAATTATAATCTGAAAAATTAATTTATCACATTGTAAGAGCTTTATATATATATATATAAAGCTTATATATATATATATTCACAAACAATTGTATTTCATAAAAACTTTATATGTTAATCAATATTATTCAATTGTCCACTACCTTTTCTTGAATTTTTTGTCTTAAAATTTTGTTAAAAATGTGCCCAACTGGATCTAGTTATGGCACCCGATTTGTTGTGCTATGTAATATGTGTTTATTTTCATTATTAATAGATGTTGTATATATCAACCTAGATATCTTGTCAATTGAAGCAATTGGTCTTATGAAAGTTCAATAAAGTCGGATATGTAATATATTAACATTTAAATTCGAACAGTATAAAATTCCTAATTTTTTTAATTAAATTGAAGGTATTGAAGAAGTATATACCTGCATAGACCATTTGCCCTGAATTATCCACCACAACTTCCTTCTCTTCTCTTCGTAGAGATGCCGCGTTTTCGTGTAATTCGTTCCATTGGAAAATTACACCGGGAGGGGAAAGAAAGAAGAAAGTTCTTCCATTTTTGCTTTTTCTTTTTTCTTTTTTAATTATGCATAAAATTAATTTACATATACATGTGCATACATGGATTAAGAAACCCTATCTAGAAAAAGAGAAAAGTTGTAATTAATTAACGATGTAAGAGTTATGTGAGCTCAACTGCGAGATGGGAAGAAGAATATAACACATAAACACAGTGTGAGTGTCTGTCAATTGTCATGGCAAGCTTGGAGCAGTTGTTTCTGGACGCTTGCAAAAAAAATGATGTCGAAGGAGTCAAGTCATTAAATTCAAAGTATCCAAATTTACTAGAGGAGATTATTAAAGCATGCCAACGCTCGGAGAATCCTCTGCTCATCACCGCATGCTTGCCCGGAAGCCTTGAAGCAGCTGAAGAAATGGCAAGGCTGTGGCCTCAACTTGCCAGTATTAAAAATCAGCGAGGTGAAACAACCATGCACTTACTTTCTACGGATGGGGATGCCGAGACGGTTCGGATTTTCGGAGAGATTAATCCTGAACTGTGCCTTGAAGTAGACAACTCTTCAATGATACCGCTACACAGAGCAGCTTTGGAAGGTAATTCTGATGTTATTAGGGCTTTAGTTTCTATTTGCCCGGAGTCGCTTGAGAAGCTGACTTCAAATGGCGAGACGGCCCTTCACCTTGCTGTGAAGAAGTCCCGATCGGACGCCTTTCAAGCCTTGGTGGATGAGGCCAAGAGTCACAGAAAAGAGCATCTCTTCACTTGGAAAGACAAGGAGGGCAATACAGTATTGCACCTTGCCACACTTAACAAATTAAAGCAGGTAAGCTCTCTGTCTCTTGCGAACACAGTTTTTGAATTTTGATTGCCGAAACATAACGCACGCCTTGACAATCCTGTTGCGTTCATTGCAGATAGTGGAGCTACTCATCCGTGAGAATTCCAATAGGCGCATAATGATTCGAATCAATACCGTGAATAAGAAGGGACAAACGGCCTTACAGTTATGCAATGCTAATTCTCAGGATTCTGTTTTCAAGGAAATAGGCTGGATCATTCAACGAGCTGTTGCGCAGCAATCTCCGCAGCTCCCTGCTGCGGGGAGTCCCAATAGCAGCTGGAACCAGACACGGTGGCCCATAGAGACAAGAAACGTGTTGTTGATGGTAGTAGTAACGATTGCTGCAGCATTTTTCACGGTTACTTGCAATCTGCCAGATTCCTTTCTCAAAGAGGATACTCTTGCTGGTAAAACTTTTTAACTAAATTATTATTGTTCTTTCGGTAGTGTTTACAACTCTTTTTTTTTTTTTACTTCCTTAAAAGAAGATTATCTTGCAGTTATAACATTGCATGCTGATGAGGATGACATACTCAGTAAGTTGCCAACCCTTGTCTACGTCATGATTTTCAACTCTGCTGGGTTCTTGACTTCCATGTTTGCCATTCTATTGCTCGTATGGCCGTTACGTTTCAGAACATTTGTGCTCTTTCTTGTAATCTGCACGGCCATTGTTTATATTCTCTTAGTGGACAAGATCATACCTAAATTCCATGTGAAAGTTGGGAAATCAAGCATCTCAAGCAAGGGGTTGGTGTGGTCATTAGTCCTCGCCCTCATTTTGTTCGGAATGTCTGTACTAAGTATGGGGAAATTCACTTTGTCCTTTTGGCGCTTCATTATCCGTTTGCGGAGGAATAGAACCAATCCCAGGGGCAACAGTCTTGAAGATCTTCACGAAATCACTGCCTTATAGTTATCAAGAGGCTGAAATCATTTCCGACTACCTGGTTAATTTAGCCCTTGCTTGTCATAATTTCACTTGGTGGGATGCTCCATATCCTGAAATGACAAAGATGATTTCTATGATGCTAATGGTTTCCTTTGTCATCAATTTTACATGGTTTATATTGTTTCATCTCCTTTTATTTCTCCACTGTAATAGGCTTTTCGAGATTTTTAAGGGGTAATTTGGTGTACTGCTACTTTATTTAAGAGTGCAAGTGACATATCCTGTTGCCATGAGAAGCTTCAAATATGTCTTCTAACAAAAGGAAGTTAGCTTGCAAATAATGATCTCTTTCTAAATAGGATCCTTGTTAGTTTACGCACAAAAGAAAAAATCACTATTAAGATTCAAATCTGTTTCAAGAGATTGGCTCTCTCTCATTTCCAGTCCTGATTTCTCTCTCCACCTTTACGCGGACAGCCATATAGTCTCAGGGCTCATCTTGCACAGTGGTTCTTTTCTCATTAACCCAGAACGCGGTTTTGTCCCTCTTACAGACAAGCCAATACTTGCGCCCTTTAAATGCCTCAATGTTTTGAAATATTTGTTCGGGTTTACGAAGTGACTTTGAATAGAGCAACTAGGATTACATTTATATACAATCCTATGATGAAGCAATTTGCTGTACTTCCTCTATCTAGCGGCTCCATTGATGTTAGTTTAGCTTATGATCCCGTCAAGTCACCCCACTATAAATTTGTACATTATAAACTTGTATGTGTTGATTGTTTTCAATCATCTGTTCCTGTAGAAGATGCTTACCTCAATTATGAAATTGAAATATACTTGGGGGCTCTCTGGCTGATGAAACATAATTAGCTTGAGGGGTGAATTATATATTTCAGGCCATCAAGTTAAACACAAAAAGACTGTTCTCAGTCAGGGGTTGTCTCCTCTCACAGATGAACCCAAATGCATAACTTGTCAATTAACACAATTGGTTACATGATTGGTTAATCTTTTTGCCCTAGCAGTACCCAAAAACTCTGTTTCATTTGTCTTAATGGAGTTAACCCGACTTCTGATCATTGACGTTATATAGAATTACTGGATCGGTGGTTGCAATGTTTATGTACCCAGGTGAATTTAGGTGGTTATAAACTGAAGTAAAACTACTAGTGAATCAACTGTAAAAGCTTTATTGATAACCATGCCTGCTGGCATGACAGTTTTTCAGACTCTGTTCATAGTTTACATTCATAATTTATTAATACAGCAGTGTCATACATTAAACATACCAGACATCTTAATAATAAAAATAGGAACTTAATTGTCTGGTTACACCACATCCAGTGTATTGATCGATGCAAATCCAGAGGACATAATGAGCTTAATTATTGCAATAGTGTGTCGCATGCCAAAGAAAATATATCAAGTTATCTTCCCGGAACCTTAAAATGTTGAGTAGAATGAGCTCAAGTGAGGCTTTTTAGGGCCAGATATTATGCACATGTAAGCACCGAGCATTGAAAATGCAGATACCAGAAGCAATGGCCTAAGCGGGAGCTTATTGAAGAGAATCATCATCAATGCTATAGATAAGAAAAAGGCAACGGAATTGAAGGTAGTGACGAGTCGGATATAAAATGGATGTTGATTGACAATCTGGCAGATGGGGTTTAGGCTAGAATTGTTTTTGTAGCCTTCTTCTGATTTGCATCCCATGATCTTTAATGCGGAGAGGAAGGTTATAGTTGACAGCAATGTGGCGATCAATAACAGATAAAGAAAACTATTCCGAGTTTCATTTTCTGTTTTCAAATTGGGCCTGGTGTTCTTCAAATGGGATGACTTGCACGGCCATTGAAATGCCTTCTCAGCTTCATCATGAGCCCTCCAACCTCCACTCTCTAGGTGAGCCATCTTCATTTCCATATCTGTCTTCCCAGATTGCGCGGACACAGATGACGTGTCCAAAGCTGTTAAGTCAGCATTCTCCACAGCACTAACCTTGGCTGTGGAGAAATCGGACAGGTTACATTTAAAAGTCTGCATAGCGTAGCAAGCATAAAATCAGATAAGACATAAAGTGGCGGTAACAAGAGAGATCGAGTGAAAACTAACCTCATTAAGCAGTATATTGGATGCCTTAATATCTCTGTAGATTACTTGCTTCTCTGAACTATGTAAAAATGCCAGGTCTTGACAAACTTTCGTGACAATTTCAAGTCGTTCAGCTCGAGGTGATTGTTGAACAGAGGCAGGATGTTCTGCACTCCCAAGCAGGAAGACAGTTAGTGCAAATCTTTTATAATTTATTTTCTTTCTTTAATTTTCTGAGGTCCTTACCTCCTATATGAACATTTTCCAAGCCATTCTTTTGCACGAGCCATTTATTTTTCCAGCAATATCTTCTGTCTCCCGTTTGGCATATATTCATAGACCAATATCCCGAAGGTTTCACTTGGTTTGGATGAAAAATTTCCTCTAAAGAGTCTAACCGCAGGCATGCGCCCTGACAAAAAGTTATAAAAAAGGAGTTTATCAGAGCAACTATCCCATTATAACATAAATAGGATTTGCGGAGTATGACTCTGAAACCAATGTGCACACAATATTCATGGGTCCGTACGTTTAGAGACTCGAACTCTTTTTCTTTGATTTTAGCTTTTTTTTCTCCCTGATTGCTCTTCCATGTCAGTTTGTATGATAATATTATTCAAGTAGAAAACTCTCTAGTTTAGATTAGAAATTACCATCAGAAAAGATTAGTGCAACGGCCTTAAATTATCTCGAAATGAACTACATCTGAGAGAGAAATTACTTAAAACTACCATTGATTGTCTCTCTTATACATATTGTTTGAAAAGACATCTCATGAGCTTAAATTTATTAACATGGTTTCTTCTCGTTTGATCCATAAGTAACCATTGTCGTAAATGATAGATACACAGGAGCTGAACCCTTAAGTCGGACTAAGTAATTAATTAAGCGTGTACCTTGCCATCGTCATCTCTACGGAGCTGCAAGGGTGTGATCAGTTCATGGAACTTCAACATAACATCATCACGATCATCAGGAAAAGGAACGTGACTGAGGACAGAAAATGAAGGAACCGAACCGCCCATAATTGACTCTTTTTCCCCCGAAATTAAATCAGAATTTGCCATTGCCGGCGAAGCAATTATTTCATCATCCACCATAGCTGTTGTCGTAGTCTCTGCTTCGCTCGTAGCGTCACGATAAATCATCACCAGTCGGAAACTGCTTCAGTTTATTGTTTTTCAAAACCAACAGTCTAGCTAGGGAGAATAGAAAAATTATTTCAGGAAATCGCGAGCCCATTTCTGTGTGCTTTGATTAGTTCAAAGAACGAGGCAACCGGGAAACACGTGAAAACGTTTGACGGAGTTTTACAGAGAGAAGTCTTGGGCCATTCCCATGCTCTAGTCAATTACAAAGAAAAAATTATGATTTTATTGACAGGGCATTTTCGGTGAAGTTTACTTGCGTTGCACTTGTATGCTGCTGATGCCTTCCTCAATCCTAATCTTGCCAACGGGCCACGGGGTCCGTGAGTTTAGTCAAACATGAGAAATTCAAAGTCAGGCACTCTGTTTTACTTTGTTTAAGTTTTCAGTCATGGGTTTTCATCACTTCACTCCTTGTTGTTTGTGGAGGGAAAAAAAAAACTGAGGCCCAGAAGTGTTAAAAATATTCAATTTATATCCCCCGTAATTGTAATCTGTGTCTCGTCAAGTCCTTGACCAAAATTGCAAGGTCATCTAGAAAAATTTTTTGAGGAAGAAATAAAAGGGTAGGTGATTATTTTTGACATCAAAATCGCAAGATCATTTCTGCGTGTTTCGATTAGTTTAAAAGGAGGAAGCAACGGGGAAATTCCACATGGAAAATGACGGCGAAGGGAAAAAAATAATAATAATAATCAGAAAATGTAAAACCAAGTCTTCCCACGCTAAAGTCAATTACAATGGAAAAGTATGATTTCAGCTGGGCATTTTCGTGGAGTTTACTTGCATATGTATATTCTAGTAAACCAGAGATTCAACAATGGGAAGCTGGTGATGAATTATAGTTTTGCATACTATTGCAGTTGGGCAGTAGTAACTTTTCAGTTATAGCACAAAAGTATTTAGTAAATATTATTTACTATACTTTGGAAGCTAAGTTGATTTTAACATGCACTTGTATGATGAGAATAGAGGTGGCCAATGGGCCGGATGGCACGAGGCACGGCACGAGCACGGGCACAGCATGACACGAGCACGGGCACAGCATGACACGAGCACGTTTCGGTAGAGGGTGCAGCACGGCAGGCACGTGGGCCGTGCCGGTCTTAGATTTTAGGCACGTGGGCTTTAAAAGTACGGTACAATTAGAGATGGGACAAAGCACGACGCGCGAAAAAGCACGCAATAACCACATTTTATTTTTTAAAAGAAAGTAAACTTAAAATTTTATGATTTTATAAATAACTTGAAATTGAATCTTTTAATATATTTTATTGGCTCAAGTTTTTAAAATTTATTTACTTCTCAGTTTCAAAAAAATTATAATTGATTTATGTTTATAATTTATTAAATAAAAAATTGATATCATGATTTTAATAAATAAAATTATAAATATCATGATTTTATAAATATGCATTAATATTATTATAAACTATGATATATGACTCTACGTAATTCCAAGTTAATAATTAAGTTAAACCTTAAAAAAAATTATTATTATTATTGTTGTTAAGTACTAAAAAAGAATTCTAATACCATAGAGTCAAACTTAGCAACTAATACTACATTCTCTTATTATTATTAATTTATTATTATTGAATATGGACTTGAGTTTTGAATTTTTTATTCTATTAAATTAAAATAAAGGCACATGGATCTAAAAAAAGCACATAAGATTGAAAAAAATAATTAATTTATTATTATTAAATATGGACTTGAGTTTTGAATTTTTTATTCTATTAAATTAAAATAAAGGCATATGGATCCAAAAAAAGTACGTAAGATTGAAAAAAAATAAGACGACAACTTAGCATGTGCTCTTAAAAAAATAAAAAGGAAAAAAAGCTTAGTGGGCTATTTTTCCTAAGCACAGCATGGCACGAAACACATAGTAGACACGGCACGGCACGGCGCGAGCCGAACATGCATAGGCTTCCTTTGATGGGCCTAGGCCGGCACGGCACGGCCCGTTGGCCATCTCTAAATGAGAATCTAAAATTTCTTTACTATTTTTGTCAAGATTATTATTTAAAAGTTATATTTACCATGCATTTAAAATATTTATTTCATAACTCTAGTTTTTTTTTTCTCACAACAGCTATAACTTTTAAAGTACAATAACTCAATATCAAATAAAGTTATGGCTTTTCGTCACTTCACTCCTTGTTGTTTGTTAAAATTACTTGAGAAACCAGAAGTTTTAAAAATATTCAACATAAGACCTCCGCAATTGTAATTTGTTTCTATTAAGTCCTTGGCCAAGTTTAACCATTTGATAACAATCATGATGGTTTAATCGAATGTTTACCGTATTGGTGTATTTGAATATTGATCCCATAGTTTGTTGATTATGTACTGATTTTGTAGTAGCTAGTTTGTTGATTGAAATAAAATATATTTCTTTTGAAAAGAAAAAAAAAAAAGAAGAAAGGAAAACATAGTCCTAAATCCAAATTGACATAAAATGCAATCAATGAGAACTTAAACTAGACATTTTATAAACCTCTGTTCTTTATGTCTTTTTCAGCAAACAACAAGGACTTAAGTGATAAGACTCTGAAATAGTTTCCATAGGAAATGTAATGGAAACCGAACTCCAGTCAACATGTGAGGCAAGGATATGCCATGACTTTTCTTCTATCAATTTCATCATGCTCAACTTTGTATTAAACGCGTTAAGCGAGGAAAATTTTCAGTTTTTTTGTTTTTTTTAAGTTTAAACTAATATTTAACAGTAGTAAATTAATAACTTTTTTTAACAATACTGGCAAACATCTCCTAAGGACAAAGACATCTTCTATATAATCATCATCGAATTTAAAACGTTTTCTCCTCCTAGAGTGGAATGAATCCTGAAAATAGAAAATAAGAAAATAAAAAAAGGGTAAAAAGAAGCCCAAATATCAAGAAACAAAAACTCTGAACTCGAGAAAACAAGAAATAACACACAGTTGGGGCTATCATGTCCAACTTGGTTGATGAGATGTTTGAGGAAGCATTGAGAAAAGGTGATCATGTTGATGAAGTTAAGTTATTACTCTCCAAAGTCCCAAAATTATCAGATGATATTATCAGAGCATCATCATCTTCAGAGAAAAATCCTTTACTCACTGCCTGTGAACACGGAAACCATCAAGTTGCTAAAGAGCTTGTAAGCCGGTGGCCTGAACTGGCTATGATAAAAAATCAGCATGGTCAAACAGCTATGCACATAGCTGCCGAGAGAGGAGATGTCGAGATGGTTCAGTTCTTGGGCGAGCAAAATCCTGAATCTTGCCTTGTAAAGGACAATTTATCAATGATACCTCTACATAGAGCTGCCATGAATGGGCAATCCGTTGATGTGATAAGGGCATTAGTCTCTACATGCCCGGAATCTCTTGAAAAGTTGACTTCGAATCAAGATACGGCTCTTCACCTGGCGGTGAAAATTTCTCATTTGGAAGCTTTTCAAGTCTTGGTGAATGAGACTAAGATTCACAACAAAAAGCATGTCTTCAATTGGAAAAACGAAGACGGCAACACCGTATTGCACCTAGCTACCTTTAACAAATCCATTGATGTAAGCTCTCTTTAGATCTCTCTCTTTCTCTATGAGACTACACATCCACACAAATTAAGACATGCACAGTTTATAAGGTTTGGATGGGAATGAGAAACCTCACCCATTAAGCTTGACCATGCATTCATGGTCATCCAAGTTGCGCCAAAGGGATGCACACAGTTTAATTAACAATGATACTCAGATTGAAAAATTTGACATGATGCTAATGAAAATAAGGTAGAATCAGTGTTGGTTTACTCACTTATTTAAAAAGAAGTTAAGCCGATATCAATCTTACTTTGTTTCTGTCAGCACTCTGTCTGTTTATCATTTTTTCGAGTTTAACACATGCACGTGTGTGTATATATATGGACATGATTTTGGTGCAGATTGTGAAGGCATTGGCTCTTGAGAGTTCAAACAGTAGTTCCATAATGATACGAGTCAACACTTTGAACAAGCAGGGACAAACAGCCTTAGAGGTATGCAAAGCCAATTCTGAAGATAGTGTTTTCAAAGAAATCGGCCTGATCCTTCAAGGAGCTTTAGCTCGTTCTCCGGTACAACAATCTCCACAGATCGCCGTCGGGACTACAAATATTGTCAGCTGGAATAATCTCACGCGGTGGCCCATAGAGACAAGAAACGTGTTATTGATGATCGTAGGAACTATTGCTGCTGTGTTTTTCACAGTAACTTGTAATTTGCCAGCTCCCTTTCTCAAAGAATATTATCTTGCAGGTAAAAGTTTAGATTCAATCTGCCAGGGAGTTATTTAGCTTTGGGAATTTGGTTCATTGGGAGTAATTAGTATGAAGCAACTTCAAACGTAAGGAGGACCAAATCAAATATTTGTAAAGTAATGGGAAATTAAAAGTCAAATTTTGAAGATTTGAGCGAAATCTCGGTATCTATCTATGTTTGCTTACAATTTGTCACCTGCCCTTTTCAAATTAAAAAACATATTACATTGCAGGTAAAACATTGCATGTTAAGGATGTCGCATCCGGTGGATTGCCAACCATTTTCTACCTGATGGTTTTTAACTCCGCTGGGTTCATGACAACTATGGCTGCGATCGTGGTACTCGGATGGCCGCTACATTTCAGAACGATTATGCTCTTTCTTGTGACCTGCGTGTGCATTGTTTATGTTATTATAGTGGACGAGCTCATGCCTAAATTCTTTGTTAAACTTGGGAAATCGAGCATTTCTAGCATTGCTTTGATGTGGTCATTAGTCATGGCCCTAATATTTTTCGGAATCTCTGTACTGAGTTTGCGGAAATTCACTCCTCTTTGCCGGTTCATTCAATGGCCATGGGCCAAAAGAACTATTTACCAGAGCAACACTGGTCATCAAGATTTGAATGCATGATATATAAAAACTTAATCAATTTGATCGATCGCGTTGAAGAGAATTTATTCTTTCCGCAATCATGTAATTGTTGTATAGGGGCCATCGTATGTATAAAAATAAAGTAGCATTGAACCGAATCACGCATGTTTGTACTGTCCCTACTGCAGAGATAATATAATTACAAGAATTGAATACGATCATGCTATTAGGATTTTTTTTAATCTTTTTGTTGATTTTATTTATTTATTTATTTATTCTGCTAATCCCATTTCTATATATGTGGCATGTATAATATTATTTAGGGTGGGATACTTCTAATTAGTGTTAAAAATTGTTTAATTATTAAGCGATAATAATGTTATTTTGTGCTTAAGTTACAATTTATATTTGTGTTTATATAATATATTAGAAATTATTAATTATGTTTTAAATATATCTAATTTTGCGTATTTTTATGTGTTTATTAGGAAAAATATTAATTTCACAAAAATCGAGGCTCCAAACAGTTAAACAGAGGTCAAATTTGGATTTCGGAGGTTCAAAAACTTTAAGATCAGTCAAGATCCGCTAAAAATCGGGCTTGTGTAAAAAGAATTGATTTTTCTTGTTGACTGGGCTCTGATTGGATGCTGAAATGAGCTTACAATAGACATGAGTGCATGGGATAGCTGGCAATTTTGACTCAATCTCAACCGATAATGATTCAATGGCCATGATTGTGCCACGTGGCAGTAGTTGGTGAAGCAAGTTGTAGGATCCGAATCTTTGTATTTGGGTCGACCCAATCCACCCATTAACCCGTCAAATCTCAACCGTTCTTTTGCCAAATCGGACGAGTCAAATGATGCCATGTGTGATGTTGACTTTTGAAGTTTGACCAACCATTGGATCTTGATCTAAAGGCTGTGAGGAGCACATGCATGAAGCTTATGATAGACCGCTAAACACTGGATTATAAATTTATTTTTCTATAAATAGAGCCTCATTTTTATGTTTTTAATATCTTTCTACAACTCTCTTCTTCTCAAATTCTCTCCATCTCCCTATAATCTGGATTCTAAGGCGTGTTTTTATTGTTTTGTATAATTATTTTTATAAATAAAATTAGTTTTATTTTCAATTTTAGTTGTTTTTATTACTTTTAATTATAAGTAATTTAATTTTAATATTTCTTTTTATTTCAATTATGCTTAACTAAATAATATTAGTTAGGGGAATGTAAAACTCTTAGGAAATAAATATGATTTAATTAAATTATATTTTTAATTTTATAAATTAAATTATTTTCTATTTAATTTTATTCATATTTTATATTTTGAAATTTTGATTTATTGTAAACAAACAAATGAATTTAGCACAATAAATTCTTAATTTCTTAATATAAGATATGGTAAAATGGTATTTTGACTTATTGTAGACAAATTAAATTTTAGCACAATAAATACTTAATCCATCATAAAATTAAAGGAAAAATAATAATAATTTATATAATTAATCTTTTGGAAAATAAATCTAAAAAAATAGCAAAAAGAATTTATTAAGTTGTATTTACTACTAAGAGTGGATCCATAACCCTAACTAGTTCAACTTCATAGTTTCATTTAAATTAAGTTGTTTATATTCAAGTTTTAATTTCAATTTTTAGATAAAATAAAATAAACAAATTAAATCTTTTCTCTGTGGATTGACCTCGGACTCACCGAGCTATAATACAATAAGACACTCTTATACTTGGAACTTTAAAATTACTTTTAAGTTGTGTCAACTTCCATCACCCTGTGTAACCACATCCCACTTAAAGGATAATTTATAATAAAGTTCTCCCACTTTTTGGGAAAAAAAAAAACTAATAGCTTACATGATCAATCAATTAAATCCTCCATTGTTTTACTTTTAGTCACTAGGTTCATTATTCATGTTTAGTCATTATATTGTTAATATACATAAGGTTAATTTGACCATTTTACCATCAAATTGCTCATAAAAATGTGTTTTACATCTATACTTTTAGCTTACATAATCATCAACCAAAGTTTGAATGGGCTCATGCCTATCATTACATTGAGACTCTTGTTGGCTTTGAATGACACTAGCTCCTCAACATTAGAGGTGCTCGCGAATCAGATTTTTTATATTGGACATCAATCCATATTCAATCCACAATTTTATAAATTATAAATTTTTAATCCAATCTAATTCACGGATTGGTGAAATTCAATCCAAATCCAACCTATACTTCTGCAAATTGAATGCAGATTTGACCCAATCCATATCCAATCCACTATTTTATGGATTGGTTTGGAGGTAAAATTTTTTAATCATGTCCTATTCACGAACTAACTAAATAAAAAAATTAATATAAAAATAATTTTACTACCGATCAAATTCAAAATTAAATAAGATTTCAATAAATTAATTCTTTAAATAAACTTAGAAAATACATTCAAAGTTTCAAAATATAACACACAAAAAAAACTCATTTGTTTAGATCAGTACATGAAAATTAACTGTTAACGAAGCTATATTTTTATTTAATTATTTTTATTTTATATTATTATCAGATTAGACATAACATGGTGTTATTTATTAGTAAGTATAATATCATATTTACAAGTTTAATTTTTTATTATATATTTTTTTATTTTTTTGCGGATTCGCAAATTTTTGCGGATTAACAAAGTAAAATCATATCCAATCCACTGACAGATTTTTAAATTTTCAATCTAATCCAATCCACCAATCCACAGATCAGATTTTTACAAATCGAATTTTTGAGGATTAGATGAATTGAGCGAATCGGATTGGATTCTGAACACCCCTACTCAACATTAATTGAGTTTATTGCAACACAAATGTCAAGTATGACTATGATTGATCTATGAAGTTAAGAAAACTATTGTTTTTGTTTGCTGGGAGAAAGACATAATGTTTTGGTTTGTTTATTAGTTGAAGATTATTTTTCGTGGATTATATGTAAACAAGCATTCTCTTGTTTGATGCTTGCTGCCTGATTAAATTTTTTATTTCAGATGGCTTCCTATACCTGTTCGACTTTTTCTATTAGTTTGTTAGGAATTTGGAATTCGTTGTGCTAGAGTAATTTTCGAAGTAATCTTGATGCTATAGATGTTGCTAGGTAAATGAGATACTGCTACATGTAACACATTCATTTTGCTTGTTGGAGATGATCTAAGTTTGTGTATTTATTGTCTCAATCAACCTAATATCTTTCTCTATTTAATATTTTTATTATCTTAAATTTAAAGGGATTGTTTTAAATTATTTAGTTAGAGATTAGGTGAAAAGCGTGTATTAGCGAACGACACATTAAGAAAAGATTAAGATTAATAAAGATTATTGTTACATATAGTTGATAGTTTCAATAAAAATTGATGATATAATTAATATATAGATTACGTGCATGTTTGGTGGTGGCGAATGGCCCTTTGACTAAAGTTTTCATCATTATTATTTCTTTCTCCTTTGACCAAAGTTTTAAATTATTATTGTTATTGTTGTTATTGTTGTTGTTGTTGTTATTATTATTATTTAAGTATTTGTTTTAGAGTTGATAATCAATACAAGTAACATAATTTTCGTGGGATCGATTTTACTCGCTTTATAGTAGTTGTTTATATCATTAATAAGATTTTAAATTTGGTGTACTCTAATGACAATGCCACTGCAATTGGTTCAAAGCTGTAAATCAAGGATGTTGTGCTTTCCCCAATCAAGAAGACTCAAGTAGTCGACAGTCAAGATAATTTTCGACAAGGAGCCCCCTTGTTTGATGTCAGTTGTATGGTTCATACTATAATTAGACATTTCGAATTAGTTGTGTTGAGTACGTTATTGATTCAGCGCATGTGCGCGCGTGTGTGTATATATATATATATATATGTATATGTATATGTACACACACACACACACACATAGTTGGCATATTAAATGACTGATTGCCTCCTGCAGAGCCATCATTTTGCATGCTGTAAAAGGTTTTAGATTGAGAGCCCTGTTTTAATATATTGATTACAGGCTTTGGAATTGGGCTTATGTTACCTTACATAAAGGCAATGGAGTAAGTAAAGAGTTGAGCTTTTGAAACACCCCGTTTCGAAACATACCCCATTTAAGTGACTAAACGGTCATTCTAAATCTAATAACACCGCAATATTCCAAAACTGCCCCGCAATTATATTTCTCCTTACTTCTTTAGTTCTTTACATGCCCATTGATGAAATTATAGTACATGGGTTTTGTTTATAATATTTAGTGATAAGAGTGGTAGGAGATTACCAGTTCTATTTTTTGTTTTGTTAATGACTCCCATCGTGTTCATAAGTATATTTGGGGCACTACAACCTTCGTAAGAGGCGTGTTATAATTTTGTTTGTATTTTTAGAAATTTTTTTAAAATTAAGTATTTTTTTATATATTTCTAGAAAAACAAGAACAAATTATAATTTCAAAGATAACAATTCATATAGTTAGAAAAGTATTCCATTCAAACATAAGAATCAGAACAACTAAATTTAAAATGAGCTAAAGCATTTTTTATCTTATTACAATTCCTTAATATATAACTAATTCGGGAATCTTGCTTTGTTTAAGTTTGAAGGTGAAGATTCATGTTATCAAAATTAGTTCTAACTGTAGAGTGCCTCTTCTTAACATTGCTAGTCTTTGCCCCGGATTTGTTCATTGTGGTCATGAGAGGAAATTTTTTCACTCGTCTTGGTGTGGGGTTTTCTTTATGCAAGGCGCCTCCGGTGCAGACTATTGTTTGGTGGCGTGACGTCGTCCTTCGTTGTTTCCATTAAGGGTAAAATCGTAAACATGACAAAGGGGTTTTATAAGGACTTTTGAGGGGTGTCAAAAGCTCAACCCTAAGTAAAAATTTACGTAAAATAAATGAATGCACTACAATTTAGATACTTTATTAACGCTGTCTGCTGTGTCAATATTTATTTATTTGTTGTCAAGGACGATTATTCTACTTCTACTCCAATTATAGTTTGCGGAAGATATAAACTATCATTATCATGTGATCCTGACTCTAACCACGCAGTGTAAGGCTATCAACTATCATTTATTATGATTAATGGTAACAATTCATCTATGCACAGGGTCAAAAATTAGGAGTACAACCATATTGTGCCTAATTTAAACTTTAAATTTTTAAGTTCTAAAGAATAATCAATTTTTAACAAACTAAAATCATTGAAATTAAAAATAATACTAATACTATTATTCAATGTAAATATTCTGGGAAGAAATAATAAAAACAATTACAAAATCAAAAAGAAAGGTGTTGTGGTGGTATTTCGCGAGGACGACCAGTTACCCCCGAGACGAAGAGATACCCTGCTCAAAGGCGAGCAGGCAGGCGAAGCCTGGTAGTAGGAACCTGTGAGCACAAACCCCCTGCTCGTTCGCGAGGACGATCTCCTCGAGGTCGCAGTGCGGAGAGTTCTTTTCTGAGCGTCAAGGGCGAGTGGACCCAGTCAAATAACGGTTAGCGAGGAACACGCCTTTATCCGAGAGTCTAGGCACGAAGCCCAGTCAACCAGCAGCCACGATGTTCAGCCACCCACTCCATGAACGAGGGAAAATGGAGAACGTGAGAACGTGGATCGCGGATCACGGGGCGCCGAAGTCAGAAAGCAGGTATAAAAGGGTAATCGGCGAAGGTAAAGGGGTTAGACACTTTGAAATCAGAAACCTGAAGAAAGAATTCAGTATTTTTGAGAGCCAAGAGTTAATTGGCACCATTTTCCCACCAAAAAGGGGTAAAGCCCGATTGACTGACTTGAGCGTCGGAGGGTTTACGCCGGGAAAAACACCCGGCGCACTCTGACCAGTTTTTTGTGTACGCAGAGAGATACGGGAACGAAAGGTCGCGTGGGACATCATTCTGCTCACTTCGAAAGTAACGCGAGGAGAGTTCGTTGCGAGCAGCTAAATAGACCGTTGAGGAGAGATCCTGGTCGTAGTCGAGCAGAGACCAGAATCCCGCATCAACATTTTGGCGCCGTCTGTGGGAGCTGAGCAAAAAGCTTCCGTTGATAGAAAGTAGAAGAAGGCGAGTAAGGAAGAAAACCATGGACATCGGTGGGGGTAGTACTCAAGGGAGCGATTCCAGACATAATGAGTCCGTGACACTCAGGGAGATTGCTAATGAAGCGCGGGAGAAAGCAATGGGTGAACGGATGGAACGAATGGAGAAACAGATGGATACTCTGATGGCCATCCTACACGAGCTGAGAAATGAACGGAGGGAAACCCAAGAAGAAGGGGTGAGAAGTGGTGGGATGACGCCCGGGAATGTGGTCGGAAGGAGCAGCGACGACGTGATAAGAGGCCACGCCATCAGCGGACTCGGTGGTGTAGGGGGAGGCCAAGTTCAGAGGGGAGAAGTTCGGGGAGGAAGAGAACAATCCCCAGAGAGGCAGTACTTTGATGGCGAAGGCGGAGTTACCAATGCGGAGGAAAGGGAACTCCGAAGACTTGTATGATGTCGGCGAGGCAGGACCAGGTTGCGGCACGTGACCCTGGTCGCGCCATACAGTTAGAAGAGGAGGTGTGCAGGCTAGCGCGGGTGATAGACGACATGCAAGGAAGGAGCAGGGCACCAGGCTGGAGGATAATGCTAGACAGCGAATCCCCCCTCTCAGCAGGGATTATGAGTGCGGTCATCCCGAGAGACTTCCGCGTCCCGGACTTCAAGTACTCGGGGCGAACGGACCCATTGGTGCACATAGAGCGCTTTAACGACATAACTGGGGTGCAGGGTTTATCTCAAGCGCAGAGGTGCAGAGTGTTCCCGCTGTCACTGGAAGGACGAGCACGAGAGTGGTACCGAAAGCTTCCTCGTGGGAGCATTAAGTCATTCGAGCAGATATGTCAGGAGTTCGCAGAACAATTCCGGGGGTCAATGGCACCAGAAGATGATATGATGGAGCTGACGAGCATGAAGCAGGGGGAGGATGAAACGCTGCGGGAATACATCAAAAGGTTCTATCGAGCCGTTCTCGATCTGGGAGCCTTTAATCATCCCCAAGCATTGAGGGGATTGAAGGAAGAAGTGCGGATTGGACGCCTGTGGTATAACCTGAGGAGCCCAGCTATTCAGTCGTACTCCGCCGCGTACGAGCAGGCGAAGAGGGATATAGCGATTGAGGAAGAAAAAGCGGCGAAAATTAAGACAGACCAGGCAGAAGGGTTGAGGAGAAGGGAGAAGGGAGCCGCGCCAGGAAAGGGGCCAATTAAGAGGAAGAACCACCACGCCACAGACAGTAGCGCAGGTGGTCGAGACACCAATTATCAGCCCCACCAGAGGCCACCTCGGTATCAGCAGAGCAGGATGCAGCCTCCTCGTTCGCCAATCAGAGATTCCTGGAGAAAGCATGAGCAGACATACGGGCATCCATATCAACACCAGCAGGGTGGAAGACCGGGTAGACCAGAAGCACCTTTTCCGGGGCCGATCGGTAATCGTCAGGGAAAAGCTGTGCACATGATCGATCAGAGCCAAAGCTATGGGCGTTACACCCCGTTGAAAGTACCTCTGGAGGAGGTGTTTGAGGTCAGTAAGAGACGGGGGTTATGCACCGCTGCCCTAATAACGAAGATCTGGCCGGCGGGAGAGACAGGGCGATATTGTAAGTTCCATGGCACCACCCCTGGCCACAACACGGCCGAATGCAGGGATCTCAAGACTCAAGTTGAAGATTTGGTGAGAAATCGCTACCTGGATGAGTTCGTAGATGGGGTCATCCCGATGGTCGGCTCGTCATGTGAAGGGGAGCAATGTGATAGAAGTTTGAGCCGAGAGCACCCAGTAGTGAGGGTAATTGCTGGGGGACCGACTTTGGCTGGAGACTCCAATAGATCGAGGAAGAATTATGCGAGGTATGCCATGACCAGCAAGGAGGTGTTCTTTAATACCCCAGCAGCTAAACGAGCAAGAGTCAGACAAGTGCCGATCATGTGGACGGATGAGGACGAAGAGGGAATCCTGTACCCACATGAGGATGCCCTGGTTATTAAAGTCACGGCGGCTAGCAAAAAGTTTGACCGGACACTGGTAGATACGGGGAGCTCGGTTGATATCCTGTTCAAGTCAACCCTGGAGGAAATGGGAATATCAGACCTCAAGTTCGAGCACACTAATACCTCCCTGAAAGGGTTCGGAGGTGGAAAGCTCACCCCCTTGGGTGTGGTCGAGCTGCCCGTTACAATAGGCAGCCACCCAACCGAGAAGACAATGTTCCTGGATTTTGTGGTAGTTGACGAGGAGAGCCCTTACCAGATGATTCTAGGCCGCCCCTTTCTAAGAATGAGTAAAGCAGTTCTCTCCAATCATTACCTAGCCCTGAAGTATCGGGTAAACGGAGTAGTAGGAGTAGTGCGAGGAGACCAGAGGGTTGCCCGGAGCTGCTACTCCACAAAGAAATGGCCAAGGAGACAATGCGAGATCACATCACGGATACCCGAGCGGGGGTCAAAATAAGAAAAAGAGTGGGAAGAGCTAGAAACAATAAGCCTGAGGCAGGATGATCCGGGAAAGACAGTTCGAATCGGATCGAGGCTTGGAGAGGAGCAGAAGCTTGAGCTGGTGCATTGCCTTCGAGCTCATGCAGATGTGTTCGCATGGACACATGAGGACATGCAAAGAGAATCGACCCCGAGGTGGCTTGCCACAGGTTAGCAATAAGGAAGGGAGCTCGGCCGGTGAGGGAAAAAAGAAGATGCTTCAACCAGGAGAGGTATGATGCAATAAATGTTGAGGTCGAAAAGCTCTTGAAGGCGGGGTTCATTCGGGAAGTCAACTACCCAGAATGGATATCGAATGTGGTGCTGGTTAAGAAAGCCACTGGGAAATGGAGGATGTGTGTCGATTTCACTGATCTCAACAAGGCGTGCCCAAAAGATAGCTTTCCTTTGCCCAAAATCGACCAGCTAGTAGATTCAACAGCTGGTCACGGGCTACTGAGCTTCATGGACGCCTTCTCAGGATACAACCAGATCCCAATGTACGAGAAGGATGAGGAGAGCACCGCATTCATCACTAACCAGGGTTTGTTCTGTTACAAGGTTATGCCATTCGGGTTGAAAAATGCGGGAGCCACATACCAAAGGCTGGTAAACAAAATTTTCAAGCCACTGATTGGAAGGACGATGGAGGTCTATGTAGATGATATGATCACAAAATCCAGGAACCCGAACGAGCATGTCGTGCACCTTGAGGAAACATTTGGGCTGTTGAGAAAGTTCAAGATGAAGCTTAACCCAGAGAAGTGTGCCTTTGGAGTTGAATCGGGAAAATTCCTAGGATTCATGGTGAGCCATCGGGGGATTGAGGCAAATCTTGAGAAGATCCAGGCAATCATGCGGATGAAGTCTCCTCGCAATTTGAAGGAGATACAAAGCCTCATGGGGAAACTGGCGGCGTTGAGTCTATTTATATCCCGAGCGACAGATAAGTGCCAGGTATTTTTCAAAGTAATACGGAGAGGGAAGAGAACAGAATGGACTCCCGAATGTGAGGAGGCATTCCAGCACCTGAAAAAGTACCTTCAACCAGCACCCCTGCTGTCCACTCCGCGGGAAGGAGATGTGTTGTTCCTGTATATGGTCGTATCAGACCACGCTACGAGCTCGGTTTTGGTGAGGGAGGAGGAAAGAGTTCAGTATCCTATCTACTATACGAGCAAGGCCCTGCTGGATGCGGAGACCAGATATCCACCACTGGAGAAATGGGCGCTTGCCCTGGTGGTGGCTGCTCGAAAGCTGAGGCCATACTTTCAGGCATTCCCCATAACTGTCATAACGAATCAGCCGCTGCGTCAGACCTTGCATAAGCCGGATGCCTCTGGTCGGCTCGTGAAATGGGCTGTGGAGCTGAGCGAGTTCGAGATAAGCTATAAGCCCCGAGCAGCGATAAAAGCACAGGCAATGGCGGATTTCGTTGCAGAATTCACAGAGCCAGAAACAGGTGTTGACCAGGCCGGTATTGATGCGAAGAACGACGGGAGTCAGATCTGGCAGATATCAGTTGATGGATCCTCAGGGGAGCAGGGTTCGGGAGCAGGTATTGTCTTAAGGAGTCCAGAAGGGGAGGAGGTCTCTTCTGTTGTAAATTCGAGTTCACGACCACGAACAACCAGCGGAGTATGAAGCTTTGCAAGCGGGTGGAGTCCAGAATCGCTAAGGCGATAAAGCAGATAGAGTGCAAATTCGAACCGATTCCCAGCTGGTGGCTAACCATGTAGGGGAAAGATTTCAACCAAGGGATGAAAAGATGGAGCGGTACCTGAAGAGAGTTAAGCAGATGATAGGAAAGTTTGAATCGGTGGAAGTATTGCAGGTCCCAAGGGAGGAAAACCATCGAGCAGACATCCTGGCCAGAATGGCAGCAGTGGCAGATCCAAAAATGCCCAAGACAGTGCCTGTGGAAGTGAAGACCAGCCCCAGCATTGAGCAGAGTGTGGAAGTGCTTGGAGTAGAGTAGAGCAGAGGTGTTCATGGATGGACCCAATCACCTCGTACATCCGAGATGGGTTCTTGCCGGAGGACAAGTTGCGAGCTCGAAAGATTAGAGCCCAGGCGTCAAGATACACAATGATCGACGGGGTGTTGTATCGACGAGGGCACACACTTCCGTTCCTACGATGTCTGGACGAGGACGACGCCGACTACGTGCTGAGAGAGATACATGAGGGGGTTTGTGGAAACCATTCTGGTGCGAGATCCCTAGCCCACAAGGCCCTTAGGCAGGGATATTTCTGGCCCACGATGCACCGAGACGCACAAGAAAAAACCAGAAATTGCGTGAGTTGCCAAAGTTTCGCATGCTTCTCCACCCGGCCACCTGAGAAGCTCACTTTTATGGTTTCACCATGGCCATTTGCTCAATGGGGAGTCGATTTGATTGGGCCACTGCCAAAGGGAAAGGGAAAAGCTATACACGCAATCGTTGCAATCGACTATTTCACGAAGTGGGTCGAGGTGGAAGCACTCAGCAGGATAACAGAGAAGAAGACGACTGATTTTATATGGAGAAACCTGGTCTGCCGGTATGGGATTCCTTACGCCCTGGTGACAGACAATGGCAGACAGTTCGACAATAATAATTTCAGAGAGTTTTGCCGTAACTCGGGATAGAGAAGTAAGTTGTTCGCCACCTCCCTCAATCTAACGGGCAGTGGAAGTTAATAATAAAGTCATCAAGAGGCTCTTGAAGACCAGGCTGGGAGCAAGAAAGGGAGCATGGGTTGACGAACTACCAGGTGTGCTATGGGCATACAGAACGACGCATAAGACTGCAACAGGGGAAACACCGTATGCTTTGGCATTCGGGCATGAGGCTGTTGTACCAGTAGAGATAGGGATGGCCACACATCGAACCAATTATTTCGACGAGCCCGAAAACAACGACCAGATGTGCTTGAATCTGGACTTGCTAAACGAGAAAAGGGAGCAAGCATCAGAGCATTCATCCTCCCACCAACAGAGGGTTGCTCGCCATTACAACCAACGGGTCCATATACGACAGTTCAAGGTCGGGGATTGGGTGCTTAGAAAGGTTAATCAGAGCACAAAAGACCCGACACAAGGCGTATTCGGACCAAACTGGGAGGGTCCATACAGAGTGAAGCAGGTAGCTGGACCCGGGGCTTATAAACTCATCCACGCAGATGGCCACGAGGTGAAGCGACCATGGAATGCAACGCATCTCAAGAAGTACTTCCAGTAAGACTTTGTTAAGTTTTAAAGTTTTACTTTCCATCGTAGTCCATTTTTAAATTCCCTGTAAGTTAATTACGCAATCAATGAAACGTGGAGGAATTTCATTCAGTTGTCATCGATACATGTAAAAAAATACTAAGGCATGCAAAGGCTCCGCAAGTCTCAAAGCCTGCTCGATGGCGAGACAGGAAGCCAAGCGTGCATGTCTCTTCGAAGGCGAGCAGAACTCTAAAGTTCAAAAAAATTGCTAAGGCATGCAAAGGCTCCGCAAGTCTCAAAGCCTGCTCGATGGCGAGACAGGAAGCCAAGCGTGCCAGATTCTGCTCGACCAAGCGAAGGCGAGCAGAACTCTGAAGTTTGAAAATTGTTAAGGCATGCAAAGGCTCCGCAAGTCTCAAAGCCTGCTCGGTGGCGAGATAGGAAGCCAAGCGTGCCAGATTCTGCTCGACCAAGCGAAGGCGAGCAGAACTCTGAAGTTTGGAAATTGCTAAGGCATGCAAAGGCTCCGCAAGTCTCAAAGCCTGCTCAATGGCGAGACAGGAAGCCAAGCGTGCCAGATTCTGCTCGACCAAGCGAAGGCGAGCAGAACTCTGAAGTCTGAAAATCGTTAAGGCATGCAAAGGCTCCGCAAGTCTCAAAGCCTGCTCGATGGCGAGACAGGAAGCCAAGCGTGCCAGATTCTGCTCGACCAAGCGAAGGCGAGCAGAACTCTAAAGTTCAAAAAAATTTTTAAGGCATGCAAAGACCCCACAGATCTCAAAGCCTTCTCCATGATATGCTCGATTAAGCAAAAAACGAGCAGACGATACAAAGGCCCGAGAGGGCAGCGAAGTAAATATATATATATATGTCTGAACGCCTGCTTATCAATACGTGTTCAGTACTTTTAGTCCAACACGAAATAAAGCAATTGTTTATTAATTTGCTACCATAGCTAAGCAGCCTTTAGTCTCGACATATAAAGTCTTAAGAAGAAATCTACAAAACAAAGGAAATATATGTACAATCAAGAAGATGGAAAATCAGTAACTGAGTCCACCTCCCCTGCCTGCTCCGTTCCTGCGGGCTGCTCCGCTTCTCCTGGTTGCTCCACTTCTGGAGCGGGAGGAGTATCACCAGTGGCGCCTGGAGGAGTATTCGCCTCGGCAATGTCCGCTGGAACTTGACGAGGAGGGGAGATGTTCTCCTCGGTCTCATGTGCAGCTGGGTCCTCGTCGCCTTCCTTATCCGCTTCGGCATTCATGTATGCACTAATGCCAGCAGCAAGATCACCCATTTTCAGATCAGGATGCTGCTTTGCAAGAACCGCCATGATACACCGATAAGAGTGCCGAAGTCCCTCGTCATACTGTTCATCAGCCTCCTTCTTTAAATCGGCTGCCTGGGCTTGGAAGGAAGCTTTGAGGGATTCGAGTTGAGCCTCGAGGACAGCCTTTTGTGCCTGAGAGTCCTCCTTAACCCGGTTCAGCTCCTCTTCAAGGGTGATGACCTTAGCCTGCGCGAGAGATTCCTGCTCGACTAGCTTCAAATTCTCGAGGTTGAGCTCACCAGCTTTCTTCTCAGCAGCATCGGCCTTGTTTTTGGCTGATTGAATGTCCTCCTTCATTTTCCGGTCGTAACGACCGACCTTCGCCTTGTAGTAAGTCGCCATGCAACCGAGGTGGAAAGCATTGGATTGCATAGCCCTAACCAGCTCGCCTAGAGTGCTGCCATCGAAGTCCTCCAGATCCTTCTTGCTAACGAGTTTGGAAAATTCGTTGACATAAGGGACCAAGTGCTCAGGTCTATTTTCGTGCGGCTGGAGTTTTGGTCCAGCTGGCACAGAGGAGGAAGAAGGACCCGCGCGGCTCCCCACGCTGCTGGGTTCTTTAGTCTTAGTGGGGGGAGGTGGTAAGGACCTCAGGGGGACAGCCTGCTCCATCGTGCTAGCTCGCTTCGCAAGACGAGCATCCTTGCTTTGATCCTGCTTCGCAGTGGTGGGACGAGCACGCTTCCCTTTGAGAGCCCCGATCACAGCATCCTCCATAGCTTGGTTTGCTGGTACTAACTGAGACTCGACCAGGCAGTGAACGGACAGCAGATCTTTGCACGAGCAGGAGTTCGCCAATGCAGTGTCGACCCGCTTGAGTAGAGCAGGGCGAAGGTCAACGTGCACACCCCAAGAAGCTGCATTTTGAAGAGAGAACACAAGTAAGAAACTATGCGCAGAATAAAGGAGCATGGGCTATTAGATTTCTGAAAACGAGCAGGCAACCTGGAACAGTGAAATGGGAGGGGACGCGAAACGTCCTCTCGTCTATTTCTGCCATTTGACCCCAGGGACCCCCAGCAAACAGAAATTTCCTCTTCCAATTCCCACCACCACCTGTTGGGAGATCAGTCAAGGGTTTCCTGGTCTTGGTACTTGACATGAAGTAGTACCAGCCAGCATCTTTTGGGCTGCTCTTTAGCTGGTACAGGTGCTTGACCTCGTCAGCTGTGGGCGCACTTTGACCACACTTGCTCCACAGGACGAACAGACCAGAGAGCACCCTCCACCCGTTAGGATTAAGTTGAGCAGGAGCTAGGTGTAGCCCATCTAGTATCTGGATGAAGTAAGGCTGCAGGGGGAGCCTCATTCCGAATTTAAAACTCTCCAAAAGCAGGGTAACATATCCTCTAGGTGGGCGACTAGGAGTATCTTTCTTACCAGGGACTCTGAGGGGAATCTCAGTAGGGATGCCGTAAATAGTCTGGAGTTCCACCAGGTCATCTACGGTGGTCAGGCAATCTATGTAGTCAATAGCATAATCATCTGCTAACGCCCTACCACCTATGCCCTTTCGCCTCCCTGGTCGCACTATCTCAGGGGAGGATTTTGCACTAGACTCCTCACCAGAACCCGCACTTAAGGTATCTCCCGAACTCCGGGAACCCTCATCACCACCACCACTAGACGAGGTGGAAACCTCAGGAGACATTCTCCTAGCACTAGTACCTATACCAGACGATTTACCTATACCAGACGATTTCGTCGGTTCTAAAGGGATCCCAGGATCGAAAGCAGGATCTGCAAGTAAGCTAGGAAGAAAACCTAGTTCATCGTCATCGACCTCTACTACTTTTTCCTTACCCTTTGACATTTCCCGAAAATCTATTCAAAAAAAAAAACCGACCTCACCCAAAACGACAACGATAAGCCAAAGTCGGAAGGGAGAAAGTAGTACCTAGAACAATGGGCACTGGAACAAAGAAGACAAGAGCAGTACGGTTCGTCGGAGAGGAAGATGGGATTGTTGGCCGCAGAGAGTTCCGAGAAAGGCAAAGAAGTAAAAGATTGGTTTCTAGAAATTAGGGATTTAAAGTGCGGAGAATGCCTTCGGTTAACTACTATCTAGAGGGCGCACGTTCCAAGGCACCTGTAACCGTCGATTTGAAATTCAAATGAAAGGACAGATCATCACCGCTTCTTTCACATTTAATTATGATGTGACCCTTCGAGGAGGAAGTCTGCTAGTTCCGGAAAAGGAAAGAACAGGCGAGGTGGGAGAAAACCGACCTCCTCACTTCTTATGACCAAGGAGCTAGATATACTTCAGGGGAGCCTAGATCGACCCAGCCTTTAATACAAGTTCCTGGTATTTATCCATTACATTGCAAATACCAGAAACTGGGGGACCGGTGTTGTGGTGGTATTTCGCGAGGACGACCAGTTACCCCCGAGACGAAGAGATACCCTGCTCAAAGGCGAGCAGGCAGGCGAAGCCTGGTAGCAGGAACCTGTGAGCACGAACCCCCTGCTCGTTCGCGAGGACGATCTCCTCGAGGTCGCAGTGCGGAGAGTTCTTTTCTGAGCGTCAAGGGTGAGTGGACCCAGTCAAATAACGGTTAGCGAGGAACACGCCTTTATCCGAGAGTCTAGGCACGAAGCCCAGTCAACCAGCAGCCACGATGTTCAGCCACCCACTCCATGAACGAGGGAAAATGGAGAACGTGAGAACGTGGATCGCGGATCACGGGGCGCCGAAGTCAGAAAGCAGGTATAAAAGGGTAATCGGCGAAGGTAAAAGGGGTTAGACACTTTGAAATCAGAAACCTGAAGAAAGAATTCAGTATTTTTGAGAGCCAAGAGTTAATTGGCACCATTTTCCCACCAAAAAGGGGTAAAGCCCGATTGACTGACTTGAGCGTCGGAGGGTTTACGCCGGGAAAAACACCCGGCGCACTCTGACCAGTTTTTTGTGTACGCAGAGAGATACGGGAACGAAGGGTCGCGTGGGACATCATTCTGCTCACTTCGAAAGTAACGCGAGGAGAGTTCGTTGCGAGCAGCTAAATAGACCGTTGAGGAGAGATCCTGGTCGTAGTCGAGCAGAGACCAGAATCCCGCATCAACATTTTGGCGCCGTCTGTGGGGAGCTGAGCAAAAAGCTTCCGTTGATAGAAAGTAGATAACAGTAAGGAAGAAAACCATGGACATCGGTGGGGGTAGTACTCAAGGGAGCGATTCCAGACATAATGAGTCCGTGACACTCAGGGAGATTGCTAATGAAGCGCGGGAGAAAGCAATGGGTGAACGGATGGAACGAATGGAGAAACAGATGGATACTCTGATGGCCATCCTACACGAGCTGAGAAATGAACGGAGAGAAACCCAAGAAGAAGGGGTGAGAAGTGGTGGGATGACGCCCGGGAACGTGGTTGGAAGGAGCAGCGATGGGTATTTTACAATAAATTTTTATATTAAAATTAGAGTATTAAGAATAATTTGTAGAGATCAAATATTTATTTATTTAAAAAAAAAGTGCATTAGTCAATTATTTAAAGTACTGTGGTCTTGTCTGCCCATATGGGTTGGGTTAACTCCAAAACCCAAGGCCCAATCATAAATAGAAAGAACAATAATGAGTTAATGATGGGTGAGAGCCAGCTCAGTGACTTGAACAATTAAAAGTCAAAAAGCTGACTTGGGAAAGAGAGAAGAAGAAACAGTGAGCGAGTGAGGCATTTTCATTTGGGACGGAGGGTTTCAATTTTTCGATTTTGTGATGGGATTTGGGTTAGTGCTGTAGTAACTGTTTGTGAGTATAGCTGTTGTTGCTGTGTAGATTTTTGATGGGTAAGGTCGCCCATTTTTCATTTGAATTTAGGTTAAATTTCTCTTGTTCATGAGGTATAGTTGCTCTTCGTTACACTACTAAAATATTGCCTACTTTTCTTTTTATTAGTGTTGCTTCAAGATTCTCAACTATGTCTTGTTCAAAATTCCCAGCTATGTCTTCCTCTGATGCCGTTGCAAGTGATGATGATCTCTTAACAGAAATTCTGGTTCACTTGCCCATAAAATCTCTTATGAAATTCAAATGTGTGTCTAAACACTGGCAGTCCTTAATTTCCAGTCCTGGCTTCTCCCGCCGTCTTTACCCAGATTCCCAACTTGTCTCTGGTCTTATCTTACGCCCAACATACGATTGTGTCATTAAGAAAGGATATGATTTTGTTCCTCTTAAATACACTTCAACAACCGCTCCATGTAGGTCCCTCACTTTTTCGAACCACCCCTCAGGATTAATTATTTTGCAATCTTGTAATGGCTTACTCCTTTGTGCAAGCTCTATAAGCGGTCGGAATTTACCATGTGACTACTGCATTTACAATCCTACGTCCCATGAATTTGTTACAGTTCCTCCTCTTGGGGACGAAAATTCGAGATTCATCCGTAGAATTGGTTTAGCTTATGATCCTGCCAAATCATCCCACTTTAAAATTGTCTGCATCCGTTCTGATTCATCGGAAGTGATTCAGAATGCTGGCATAAGTTATCAGATCGAGGTTTACTCATCTCAGACAGGCTCTTGGAGGCTCTCTGGTGTTCCTTTCATTCTGCCATATAATTTTCAATACGGAGCTGGAGTATTTTGGAATGGCGCCATCCATTGGATTAGTCATTGTCATGCTTGCCTGTGTTTCAAAGTTGACGAGGAGCAGCTCCTAGAAATGCCAATGCCTCCTCCAACTCGAGATCCTGCTGACAGGATAGAAGGTTTCATGAGAAGCTTTGTATATTTCGGTGAGTCTCGGGAGCATCTGCATTTTGTTGTCAATGTTGACAATCACAGCAAAAAGTTTGATGTCTATGAGATGCAAAGAGACTATTCAGGATATTTTGTCAAGTACCGGGTTGATCTTGATGCCATAATAGCTGCATTTCCTGAGATGGATGTACTGTGGGATGATTTTCTATTTTTTAATTTGTTTGATTGTTATAAATATTCCATACTTGGGATTATTCGGGAAGCAAATGATGAAGACTCATATATGGTGCTCCACATACCTGGTAAGGTTATTCGCTACAAGCTTAATGACAAGACTTTTACCAAGATCTGTGATTTTCATCCAGGTGATGAAGATGTTGAAGGCTCTCTCCTAGAATTTACACGGTTGCATGCTTATCATTACATGGAGACTCTTGCTCGTTTTGGATGACATTGGGGCGTTAACATTCAATGACCAACGGCAACTGAAATTTAATTCCAAGTATGAATGATCTATGAAGATAAATAAAAAAAAGGTTCTCTCTTTTACTATTACTATTATTATTATTATTATTTAAATATGAGAGAAAGAAAAGGTCCCTTGTTAGATGCTAGCTCTGTGATTAGATGTCTGATTTCAAATGGCTTTATGTACTTGTTAGACTCGACTGTTTAGTTGAAGTAGACATTTGGAATTCATTGTGTTGAGTACATTTCAAATCAATTTTCATTGCATACATATTGTTAACAAATTAAATGTGTTATTGCTTCATGTAATGCTTTCTGTATGCTTGTTGAAGGCAATACCAAACGAATGAATGTTGTTTGTGGAAAGTTCAAAATTTAGAGCCCTGTTTTTAGTATATATTTTCCGCTTAATATTTTTGATAATGTGAGAGCCTAATGACAACACTTTCACCAAGCTCTGTGTTTTGAGTCTTGGTCATGAAGATTTGAATGCCCTCAGCTGAAGTTTGAACTGTTTCATGGTTATCACTATATGGAGAATCTTGCCCTTTTTGGATGACATTGGCTCATCACCAATTATTAAGCAGGAATTAGATTTCAAGTATGAATAATATATGAAGTTAAATGAATCTTTGCCTGCTTTGTTTATTAGTGTCCTCAGATCAGTCCAAAGACCCCTTGTGAATAAGACAATTTTCAACAAGGAGCCCCCTTGTTTGATGTCAGATTTGAAATAGCTCTGTGTGACCCTTCTTTTTATTTAATTAGACATTTGGAATTAGTTTTGTTGAGTGCATTATTGATTGAGCGAGTATATAAAATGTTGACATGTTAAATGACTTGTTGCTTTATGCATTGCTTTCATTTTGCCTGGTGGAAAAGGTTCAGATTGAGAGCCCTGTTTTAATATATTGATTATGAGTGTCAGAACTGGGCTTAGAACCTTGCGAAAAGGCAATGAAATTAAGTGAAATGAATGAATGCATTACAATTTAGATTACTTGACCCTGTTTGTCTGATGTATTAATGTTACATTTGTTATTAAGGCTGATTATTCTACTTCTATTCCAATTATATAGTTTGCGGAACATATAAACTATCATTAAAATGTGATTTTGACTATAACCCAACACTTCTTAAAGCAATCATTTATTCTGATTAATTACTATTCCGTATAGGGGTGGAGCTAGAAGTCCAACAACTATATGGGATGGGGCTAAATTCAAATTTCAAAATTTAAAATTATTAAAAAAAATCAACTAATAACAAATTAAAATCATTAAAAATAAAGAATTACTAAAACTATTATTCAATGTCAATAGTAAATGGAAAAAAAACTATAGTAGTAATCTCTAAAGAGAAACAATTACAAAGTAAAAGAGCCTACGCCCATACAGGAATTGCCACAATCATAAAGGGCTCAAAGGAAAAAGTTCCAAAAAGCAAATTGCTGTTTAATTTTTATTTGTTAAATGTAAGTCACATATTTCCATTTGTAGATTAATGTTAGTAAAAATTTTAAAACGACACTTTTTATCCAATATATAAAAATTATGGATGAAATACTTCGGGAGCAATTTAGACTTTTTATGCATAACTTATCATATTATATTTAGAAACCTAAAAAAAAAAAAAAATCAGACTCTAGTCTTAAGTGCCTTCCTTCCGCCCCTCTCTGCGCATCGTCCCAAATGAAAATAAGTCTGATTATATTAATATAAAATAGTATATCAAAATTCAAAATTAAATCTTATTAAATTTAAAAAGAAAAAAACTGCATCACTCATCCCTGTTATTAATTGTCCTGTGGGCATGTCCAGTAGATATGGGTTGACCCAAACCCAAAACATAAGGCCCAATAAGAAAATGGAAATCACAATATTGAGACTATTAAACTTGGACCCTTGAGTGAAAATTGCAAAAGCAGAATTTGGAAAGGGAGGAGTGTTGTAGCAATTTGATGGCGAGTGAGGTATTTTGGGACGTAGGGTTTCAATTTTCAATTGGATGATGTTGTGATTGGGACAGTGAAATGAGAGTTGGGTTCGTGCTGTATAACTTTTTGTGGGTTAGCTGCTTAGGTTTTGTGCACTTGGATTTGGGTAACGTCACTCAATCTTTTTCATTTGGGTTCAATTTCCTTACTTTCACATGTAGACACTCTTCTCTCCTGTTGCTTATATTATTTAGATTGTCTAATGTCCATTGTGGTGAGTTCTTAGTACCTATTTGGTATAATGTATCTAATAATTATAACTATTTATTTAATTTTATAAATTTTTATTATAATTTTTTTTGTTGTTTGATTTTTTTAACAGAGTTTTTAAAGTTTAAATAAGTTATTTTACCTTTACTAGTAAAGTTCAAATTTTGGACTTTTAAGAGTAGGCATTGAATTTATTTTAAATGTTAAAATACCTAAAATATCTTCTGCTTATTTAACAATCTTATTTGATTTTTTTCATAACATAATTTTAAAAACTTATTTATTAAAGTAATTTCATCAATTTTTAATAAAAGACCTTATTCACAACTAAATAATTAAAAATTTTTAGGTGTAAGCTCTAAAAGTTTTTCTACTAAAACCTCTACTTAAATAAACTCTATTTGAAAAAATGTACTAAATGAAACCTTAGACTGTACTAAATAAAAAATTTGCTCTCTTCAAAATTTTTTTTAAAAAAATGTCTTCTTCAAAATTAAAATAGTCAAAGTTGTCGTCTCTTGAGGCGATTGCAAATAATGAAGATCTCTCAACAGAAATTCTGCTTGCTTACCTATAAAACTTATTATCAAATTCAAGTGTGTATCTAAACACTGGCAATCTCTAGTTTCCAGTCATGGCATGGCTTCTCCCGCTGGCTTAATCCTGACACCCATGTTGCATCTGATCTTATTGTTTTACACAGAACTTGTGGTTGTCTCATTAATCCGGAATATGATTTCCTTCCTCTTGGAAACAAGTTAACAAGAGAGCTCCGTTTAGGTCCCTCACTTTTGTATACCATTCCCCGATTTTTTATTTTTTTTTTTTATGCGAATATCACTCTATAAGTGGGGTTAGGCGGAACCCCCGCATGTCATTTAAAACAGATAATGAAAAATACATGTCTAGGGAGACATAAACCAAAACCTTCAATTGACAGAAAAAAATACAACAGAAAAAAAAATAATTAAGGCATATCCTAATGAAAGAAGCATAAGGATGTTGCAATCGTGTAATGGCTTACTCCTTTGTTCAAGCTGTAAAAGGAATAGTGAATTTCTGCCCGACTATTACATTTACAATCCTACGTCCCGTCAATTTGTTACACTTCCTCTATTTGGGGATGAAACGTCAAGAGTTATCCATAGAATTGGTCCTATCAAATCAACCCACTTCAAAATTGTCTGCATTCATTCTGGTTCATTATTGAGAGAAAGTCGGAATGATCTGACAAGTTATCAGTTTGAGATTTACTCGTCTCAGACAGGCTCTTGGAGTTTCTCCGGCGGTCCTTTTGTTTTGCCGTATAATTTGGAATATGAAGTTGGAGTATTTTGGAACGATGCTGTCATTTGGATTGATTGGCATCGTGGTTTCTTGTATTTCAAAGTTGATGAGGAGCAGCTCCAAGACATGTCATTGCCTCCATCTCAAATTCCTGCTAATTGGATAGAACTGTTAGGGAGGCAGGGTGCAGAAGTATTTGAGAGAAACTTTGTTTATTTTGGAGAGTCTCGGGAGCATTTACATCTTGTTGACTATCGTGACTGAAGGTGTCGCGTCAAAACAATTGATGTCTCTGAGATGGAAAGAAACTATTCAGGCTGATTTGTCAAGTATCATGTTGATCTTGATGCTATAATAACTGCGTTTACAGAGATGTATGTACTTGATTTTCCCTCACTATCCACTTATCATGAATATTCCATACCTGGTATTATTTAGGAAGCAAATGGTGGAGACTCGTATATGGTGCTATACATACCTGGTAAGACTTACGCTACAACCTTAATAACAAGACTGTTGCCACCAAATTGGGATGGCTCCAAGCTTATCATTACAAAGTTAATTGCGCTATGGCAACAGAAACTTGAAAGCATGAATGATGTATGAAACAAGCAGTCTCTTGTTTGATGCTTATATACCTATTTTTGTACCCTTCTATCAGCTTATTTAGATATTTGGAATTTTCAATTCATTATGGAAGGTACATTTCGAAGTAATTTTTAGCAAATTAAATGACTTATTGCCGTATGTACTCCTTTCATTTTGCTTGTTGAAGATAACACATGATGAGAGAATAGAGGGTAGCAGAAAGCGAATATTTGATCACTTCCAATCCTGCCATTACAAATTGCTAGAGAAGGAGGATGAGGGCCAAAAAACAGGTGGCTTCGAATAGAATTTGAATTTAGTGTCGATAAGAACTTTATAGTGATATCTTTACAGGATTGGAATTGATGGATAGTGGATAAGAATATGTGCATCATTAAATCTTAACTACATACGTAGTTATAAATATATATATTGAAAAAATTTTATTCTAAGGATAAAAATAAGGGTTGCTAGTGCTATAGTCTCACTTTGTCAATTATTATCATCATTTTTTTAAATAAAATAAAATAAAAAGAAGCATCAGCCACTTATTTAATCTACTGTGGGATTGTTCATCCCATACGGTTCGGCTTAAATCCGAAATCCATGGCCCAATCATTAATGAAGTTGTTTACTTTGAGAAGGAAGTAACGTGAACAATTCTAAATCGAAAAGAATATTGGTAAAGCAGAAACTCTTGTGCATAAGATTTTATTTCGGATTCCTTTCATATGCCATTGCCAATAATTCTCAACAATGTCTTCTACCGAGGTCATTACCAATAATGAAGATCTGTTAACAGAAATTCTAGTCCGCTTACCCAAAAGATCTATTATCAAATTCAAATGTGTATGTAAAGACTGGCAATATCTAATTTCCAGTCCTTGCTTCTCCCGTCGCCGTAACCTTGACATACCACGGAGTCCCTGGTCTCTTCCTACTGAGGACCTGAACCAGATTAGTTTGGTTTGTCAAGTGCATCATTGGTCTCGATGCTAATGCTTTAATAACTGCGTTTCCTGAGATGGATCTACTTCCAGATGTTTTTCTTTACAAATATTCAATATTATTAGGCGTTAGGATTGTTTTTTCTTCTTGTTTCTTATCAATTTTCTGCTGTTTATCTATACTTTATTATGTATTTCCTTTTTTCTATGAGGCTTTTTTCATGTTTCCCTCTTATCCATGTGCTTCTTCTAATCTATATTATAGATAGGGTCTCCACTAAATGATGAAGAGTCCTATATGGTGCTGCACATACCTGGTAAGGCTATACGCTGCAACCTCAATGACAAGACTTTTCCTGGTTTGACGCTAGCTGTGGGCTTAAATTCCTGATTTTAAATGGCTTAAATGCAGCTGTTGGACTTTTCTATTAGCTTATTAGTCATTTGGAATTCCTTGTGTTAAATAAGCAATTTTGATGGTGTGAATATTGTTAACAAATTAAATGTGTTATTGCATCATGCAATGCTTTCTGTTTGCTTGTTGAAGAATGAAGATAGAAACTACTAATGAATACAGAGCAGCAAAGAGTGAATATTTGATCTGTTCCAACTCTGTGGCTATAAGGTGCTAGAGAAGAAGGATGACAGGGATCAAGAGTTGGCATATATGATGAGCTAATTAATTTATTAATTGTGGACTCTTGCAAGTTTAACCAAAGTTTAGGAAAATTCAATCTTGTGGTTAAACCAGTTTCCCTAAATTACTGCCAATGAAGAACATCGATCCCTCCGCTCTTAGGTCATTTGCGTCTTGGCTCTGCAGTGACAGACATTTTTATTTCTTGAGTTGCTCTTGAGGTTGAAATGGATTGTGGGCAAAGAAAATGCTCAAATGCAATCTAGTGTGCCTTTCATTTCTAATTCAAATGGAAACCAATCATGCTAATCTGTGAAAATATATCAAATATCGTGCCGTAATGTTGACACCGATGCCTCGTTGACTTTTGAATCTGACGATTATCGCTATTCAAAATTTTCAATTAGTATATTCACTATGGGCGAACCAAGTTGACAGAAATAAAGTAAACGAATGAGAAGTTGAGAACAAATTTGGTCCAAGAACCGAAGCCATCTTGGAACTACATTAGACATAATCAAAAACTTGTTCAAATAAGATTTTTTTTTTTTTTATCTGAAGAGTCACATAATATTTAAAATTTCAAAAGATCTTTTAATTGTGGGAAGAGCTCTCGGATTCGATCCCTACTAAACACATTATTTGGGAGGGGTAAGAAGCTTTAACTATGACTACACTCCGAATTCGGTTCTTGGACTAAAATTCTTTTGGTTATTTGAATTAGAATATAATTAAACGAGATTAATAAATCCTTTTAGTTATTTATTAAAATCTCTCTTGTAAAGTCATTTGAATTAGAATATAATTTAATCTCGTTTAATGCATTATTAAAATCTCATTAAGTCATTTCAATTAGAAGAATATCTAATCACACTTCAATTAGTGCGTAACTTAATCACATTGGTTTGGTCTAGTACTATAATAATATCTAATGTTTATCTATCTATCAATCCAGTTTGACTACGTACTTTGCTTTTAAAAAATATAAATTTTTTTTTTCATATATAAATATTTGTGGATAAAGAAAATAAAAAGAAAAAGCTTCACAGTGACCGAAACAAATTTATTTAATTTAAGTAGATGCAGAAATCGAGCAGGCTTACACGATATCTAGAATTTCACGTTCGACTAGATGCACATGGCTAAAGGGTGCCTTTGATCGATAACGTTCTCAAAAGAAAATTGATTAATTTCAGTCGTCGATGCAGAAAATCATGAGCAAAGCCTCACATGCGTGCACTCTTACTTTATTGCAAAATTATTTGACCAAAGGGATCCCTTGGTGTAAAATTACCCGATATTCTACAAAAGTTTGCCTGTGTACAATGATGAATGCAGGCATCGAACCTAAGAATTATTTTATACATGTATATATGATTATTCTTAGCTGCAATGGTAAGTGATATATTGATTTTAATGGAGGGAAACTAACCCTGTATAGGAAAAGAGAAATGTATGCTCCGATGCGGATGTCCGCTTGTAAAGAAGTTTTATAACGCTAATATCCAGATCTTTGTATGACTCAATATATATCTAACACGGCCGAAGGGAACAAAAAAGGTCCTCATAAATCTGTGGCTGGAGTTGACTAGCACGATGCCTGGCTGATTTAAAGGATTGGATAAATTTTCCTTAACATTTAGTTGATTATCATATAAATGTTTGACTCCTCAAGGTCATGTGAAGTGGTTGAAAACATTATCCACCAGTTGGGTGAGCAAAACATTCATTAAACTATCCGTGCATATAAAGGAAGCTGTTAGATCAAATTATTTGGCCGTCCATGTGGCATTGTCTAAGGGATCTGTACAGTTGTTGAATTCCTTGTAAGTGCCTAGAGTTTATTAAGTAGTAAAAAATAGCAAGTTCTCAATAAACTATACATAAAGCTTGTAAGTTTTCACTATATTAGGGTTGGATCAACCAGGGAAGAGAGCTGCAAAATGCATGATGAACAGTCATCTTTCAAGCAAAACTGAGATCTAGAGCAACAACGGGACTGCAACGCCAAGGTACATTTTAGGTAATCAAATCTTATTATAATATATATATGTATAAACATTATATATATATATATATAACCATCTGGTATCCGAACACTACATTGGGTCTTGACTAATTTAGATTCGAGCTGGATAAGACCACTAGGGCAGCAAATCTTTCCCAATAAGTATTTAGTGCAGCTGTATTCCCAAACTTCAAACTAAGGACCTTAGTTAACTTCGAACAACCTTTTACCGATTGATCTATGCACTTGTTGGTGGTGTCAATTATATTCTTATTAGAGCCTTGAGATGCTAAGATTTTTTTTTTCCTTCTTCTAGCAGATTTTGGTAATACGCTTATTTGTTGTTTTTTTTTTTTTAATTTGATGTGAATGATGATCTTCATATATTATCAAGAGAGTGAACCGTAACCATATATATATGCACATAGTTAATTTTGATATACGTTTTATCGGACGATATGCAGGTACTGTAAAAATATTAACAAGAAGTCTACATATCGTTGCAAAAGTAACAGCTTACTTCGAATACGCACGTAAATTAATGGGCAGGGCACTAGAAGTTGAGATAGTGGCCAAAGAAGCCATCAAACCATCTTACCCAACTCCTCATTACCTAAGAAATTTTAAACGCTCACTCATGGACCAGATCAATTACCCAATGTATACGACAGGTATCTTCATCTACAAAGTAAACGATGACGATGAGGGTGATGATGATCTCAGTGTTCAAGCTGGCCGAATTTCACGTCGTCTCAAGTCATCCCTATCGGAAACTCTTACAAAATTTTACCCATTTGCTGGGAAAGTCAAAGACGATTTCTCAATTGAATGTATGACGACGGGGTTGAGTTCATTGAAGGTCGTGCAAATGGCTTCTTGTCTCAGTATCTACGAGAACCTGATCACAATTTATTAAGCGAATTCCATCCGTTCGGCAAAGAAGGACCAGTAGCAGGCAAGGATAGTCCACTGCTAATTGTTCAAGCTACTTTCTTCAAATGCGGAGGAGTGGCAATCGCAACGTGCGCTTCGCACGTGCTTATTGACGGAATGTCATTAGCGACATTCATCAACTGCTGGGCAGCCACAGCTCGTGTTGATGATCATCATCAGCCGAGCAAGCTGCCGGCGTCAATGCTTCCCCAATATGTTACAGCGTCTCTTTTTCCAGCAAGTGAAGCCGTCTCGTCCTACCCCTTGCGCTTTTCACCGAGTGAACGTGTTGAAGTTAACAGGTTTGTGTTTGATGCCTCAAAAATTGCTCAGCTCAAGGCTGAAGCTTCCAGTAAAATGGTTCCCAGACCATCAACCGTCGAAGCTATAACTGCACTTATTTGGAAGTGCACAAGGACTGCATCAAGATCAAACCGCGGCGGGTCACCAAGACCATCTTTGTTACTACAGGGGGCCAACTTCCGTACGGAATTGGTGCCGCCCTTGCCTGACAATTCTGTGGGCAATTGTGTTGGGTATGCGGTTGCCCAAACAGGTGAAAAGGAGACGAAATTACAAGACTTGGTTTGTGAACTAAGGAGAGCAAAAGAAGAATTCAGCAAAAACGGTCTGCAAACTTTGCTGGAAAACAAGTGTCTCCTAGCCATTCAAGATCAGTCAATTAGAGACAAGTTTGAAAGAGGTGAGATCGATTTCTTCTCTTTCACCAGTGTTGTTCGCTTTCCATTTTACCAAGCAGCAGATTTCGGATGGGGAAAGCCAATACATGTGACTTTCCTGAACTTTGTGAGCCCCAACTTTTTTATGTTGATGGCGACAAATGATGGTACAGGAGTAGAAGCTTTAGTTTCTTTGAGCCCAGAAGACATGGTCTTGTTTCAACGTAACCAAGAGCTGCTTGCATTTGCTACTCTTAATCCACCTCTCGATGTGAATGAAGCAAACAATGTGTCGCTTGGTTTGAGGTCTAGTCTTTGATTTATAATATTTTCATAGTGCATCTAAATGGCGTAAAACTGTTGATTAGGCTGCTTTTTGCTGAGTTTTTGGAGCTAGATAGTCTCTCTTTTTTTTTTGTTTTAGTGTTTGCATTTGCTAAGTGGTAAGACTAGTTGTAAACCCTAATCTCCTTGTAATCTCCTTTATTTTCAATAAAGCCCTCGCTTGCCGAGGTTAATTAAAAAAAATGGCCTAAAGCTATACCGTTAGTTATCTATATCATCAATAAAATTCAGATTTTTTAAGAGATTTTGAGTTTCCTATGCTTTTTTTTTTTTTTTGGCCTCTTTTGTCTAATAGTCATTTTCTCACTTTCTTGTTATTGTAACCATCAGTGGTTAGCTGATGAGGATTCCCGCCCTGATTGGAACATCTCTATGTAATTACTATATTTAAATAGTAAAATTATGTTATAGTTTGAGTTACTTATCTAATTAGTCTTTATATTTAAAATTACCCAAAATATCCTTTTCATTTCTTTTGGAGCTATTGGATTTGACTTTAAAAATTGGATCTAACTTCAAAATTTTATATGGTAAAATAGTATTATTGTCTAATATAACTTAAATTTCAAACAAATCAAATATATAACTGATGAAAATTAAATAGAGGATATTAAATATATAACTGATGAAAATTAAATAGAGAATATTTAAGTAGATTTTAACAAACAAATATGCAATATTTAGGAACTTTCTAAGTATTTAATTGTTTACACCACAGGAACTAATTGGGTTATTAGCTCAAATTGTAGGAACTAAAAGAATATTTACCTATCTTCTAAGTGGTTCCAACAGTCCTCCTCTAAACTACTGTTATACTGTGATTTAATGGACCCTCTCATAACTACCTCACACTTCTAAAACCATCACTAATTCTAATCACGAAAATTTTGAAGTTTTTAGTTTACTTTAGTATTAGTAGTTTTGGAAGAAGTTTTATTCACACAAAAACTTTTTCTTTTATTTATCCGCTCATGCCTGCTATCATAATAGAATGTGAACGCTTTTCTTTCTATCAATCCAATATTGTTTTCTCTCAGAATTTCTCCTAAAAATCAATCAATGAAAAGTTTGTCATTATATGCAGTTGAGGGTGAATTTGAAATTGAGGTTAGACAGTTATAACTCAAAAATTACAGTGCTAAAGTGTTTGGTAAATATTAGTTATTTTAACTTTAAAGTTATATTGATATGATTTTTTACTTTTATGATGAAGAATTAATTATATCTTTAATAATTTTATCAAAATTATTATTTAAAATTTATATTTACTACATATTATTAACTTTTATTTCATAATTATAACTTTTTTTTAAATAATACCTCAATTCTAAGAGTAAATAAAATTAGCTTCTCAAATATGTCTTTCCGGAAATGGCAATGAGCTAATTACACCTGCTGAATTAATAGCAAATAATGATGACTTATTGACAGAAATCTAATTTCGGTTCTCCATAAAATCTCTTCTCCAATTCAAATTTGTTTCCAAACTCTGCAAATCTCTCATTTCCAACCCTCAATTCTCTTCTTCCCAACCTTGAGTATGATTTTGTTCCTCTTAAGTACAAGTCAACTTGTTCCTCTCCCCTTAAGTCTCTCCCCTTTCTAAAGTACCCATTTGGCCCAAGTACTTCCCAAACTTGTCGCAGGATGTAATTGAGGTGAATACAAGCCCACGGCAAAGCTATATGCTATCCTGCCTCAACCCGAAGCTTAATTTTCACTTTTCAGTTATGTAATTAAGGTGAATGGTCATCTACGTACAAACTTAATTAGAGTAATTATTTTTTTCACCAGAGTTGGAATTCTGTGGTGCTACCGTATTTTAATTTGGCGCGTGTTCCAAATCCAATCCTGAGAAACATGGGTTTGACATTGAACTGCTTGCTGTTGTTTGAATCATGGGAAACATAAGAACTGTCAAATCGATCATGGGTTATGCCTATCCCTTCCTTTTTATTATCAAAAAAAAAAAAGTGCCTTATCTAATCTCATTAACGAATCCACTTTTTATTCAATTGAGTTAATTAGTAGATTGCATTGAAAGTAATCCATCCTAGAATATCCAGTTGTCCATCAGAGTTATCTAAGTAAGGTACTGACATATTCTTCATCCATTACGTTATATGTTATATTAACCCAAAGTAAATTCCCGAAGGGTCTATTAAGTCATTTCAAAATCAAAATACCATATAGAAAAAGAGTCCTCTCATTTGTATGATTATTTACGTCAACAACCCAATATCAGCGTAGATATTTTTCCTTTTGAACTTTTTGATTGGTGTGATTTTAAAATACAATTAAAATTTATAACATTAGTTTAAGAATGTCAACAACTCCTTAGTCTAGTAGTTCTCGTCTTTTTAGTGCGGTCTGTTGGGAAAATGTGCTCTTTAAAAGCATATGTGTTTATTTAATTGTAATAAACAATTTTTCTGATTAATGAAATAAATGAGGTATTTTATTCAAGTATCTTAATTGCATTAATATTTTGAGTAAAGTCTATTTGATTATATTATATGTATTTATGTGATCACCATGTGGATTCACAGAAGACATAAATACAAGTTATCTTATGATTAAATAAATTATGTTCGCAGTTGATAAATAAAGTTGGGCACTTTATTTAGGTATAGACTGTAATAAATTCATTGAATGATTTGTCTTAATCATGTATGAATTTATTAATGTAGTACGACTACATTGAACAGGATCATATATGAGATTTAATTAACCTTGAAATGTATCGGACTTATTAAATCTCATAGGCATTGATTTTACTGTAATCTTAATCTTGAGTTAGTTATGATTTAATGATTGTAATTGTTATTCCATTTGAGTTACCAATGGGCACGACACACAATTGTGGTCAAGATTACCCGGTATCTTGGTGGAGGCAATTATGAGTATTGGAGTTATAGATTAACAATATAGAATTTGTACGACATATCTCTTGATAGGTTTTCGGCACTTGATCATAGAAATTCTCTGGCCAGAGTGTGTCAACATATTTATGTTGAAAATGATCATTAGAGAAAACCAGTAAGTATCAAGGAACAAGATGTAATTAAATCGATTGGACAGTTGAGATATCGATTTAATTAATGAGGTGGTATAAAGGATTATGCAGTAAAGAAATCAATGTGGCTTGGGCGAATTATTATTCGAGCATACAATTATGGAGATCAGTTCCAATCTTATAGTGGAGTAGAATTGGAATTAGATAATTATATTTGTTTAATTACAAATTTAATTATTGTAGCCACTATTGTATGTTCCCAAATGATCCCCGGGTTAGCTCATTTAATTGACAACACCATCACTGGACCCAAAAGCAAGAAAACTGGCGTATTAGGTGAAAATCATAATTATAATATTTGTTAAAGCCTAGTATGTTATACTCAAGTGTAAAAGGGGGCTTGTGATATTTTACAAGGTGGTCCCCTAGTTAGTTACACATTCTCTCTACTTTTACGTAAGTGGAGAGAAAGTATTTAATTTAAATATTTAAATATTTAAATTAAAAGGGGAATTCTATTTTAAAAGAGGAATCCTAATCCTAACATACTAGGGTTTTTCATAAGATATTATAAAAGGGGTATTTTTCTCCCTTTTGCGAGAAGTGAGAATTCCAGGATTTTTGTGAAAAATATAGAAGACATCTAAGAGACGCCAGTTGCAATTGGGAGTGGTGAAACAGACGCCCACACGTCCAGTGTTGATCGATCTTGAGTCATAGCCTGGAAGATCGTTTGGAGACGAATCTACAACTGAGTGGTGAAATAGACGCCCACACGTCCAGTGTTGATCGATCTTGAGTCATAGCCTGGAAGATCGTTTGGAGACGGATCTACAACTCTCAATCGTTCGTCTTCTCATTATCAAAATGCAATTTCTAGATTACTTAATTCTTATATGTTGTATGAGATCGGTCCAAAAAGGTTTTAATTGAAAAATTAAAAAACCTGAATTTCTCCCTGCACGGTCAACTTGTCAAGGGTTTGATTATCTCTATGTATTGTGAGAGTAAATTAATTTAAGAGTATGTTTCTTAGATCAGATTAGTTTAAGAATGTTAAAATTTATAACATTCGTTTAAGAATGTCAGTTGGTGTTCATTATAACATTAATTTTAAGAGTACAAAACTACTTTCTCGGTCTCGGGTCACTTCGACGATAAGATCAAGGATTTTAGGAGAATTTATACAGAACGAGGAGAAAACTCAGATAAAGATTAAAAATGTATTGAAGCATGAATGTTTATAACGACGACTAATGCTATATGCTATGAAATACGAAATCAACATGATATTACACGAAATTGGACCGACAAATCCTATTTTCCCACGCGTCCAGAAACTCAAAACCAGCTACACTTTGACAATATTATTCCAAAAAAGTGATAAGTAAAAGCATAAAGTGACTATTCCCAAAAAAAAATACTAATATTATTTTTAAAAAATCAGTTTTGAGTTTAAAAAAAAACACTTGAAACTGAATAATACGTGGTGTTCAAACTTAAAATTAAACCTAGTAGTTAGATTTTAGAGAAAGATAAGGCTATTTGTACTTTAAAAACTACTTTAAACACTTATTTTTAATTACATTGTTTTAATAGTAATTTACTATTAAGTAAAACCTAATAAAATCAAATCAAATACCCTTTCTTCAGATCCGTTTTCTCTCTCTTTCAAAGAAAGAATCTGCTCTTGCTTCATTTTAACAAGTTCTTTCGATTAACAAATATTGATAGCCAATACTTTACCGTTACTCTTTTCTTGTAGTGTTGCTCCATTTTTATAAGTGAAGTTGGCTAAGAAGCAAAACAAATTAAAGTCCCAAAAATCAAACGACACCAATTAATTTTGCAAAGATAATCAGAATACTAGTAAGTTATTTTACAAAGAGAGAGTTTTTGAAGTACAATTTTTGATAGGGGGAGAGCTCCTTAACAGCATAACAGAACAAATAAATAAATAAAAAGATGAACAAAATTGTTTGCAGGTATTCTTGGCATTTTGCTATGTTCATTACGTAAAATCTGAATATTTAAATTGAGTAAATATTTATTTCAAAAAAATAAGTATTCAAAATAAATTTTAGAGTGTAAATAGCTCCATTTATTCTATGATTGTGTTGGATGTATATAAGTTTACCTTCTTTAGTTTTTATTATTATAAAAATATAAATATGAAAATTTACAAGAATAGATTAAATAAATTAAATTAAAAATACGATCAGATAATGAACATTAATAGAATTAATTTAAACGTGTAACATCCCTTCACGAAATTAAGTCAATAATATCAATAGTAGTGGAGTGGTTTGAGTACCTGTCACCTTGGGTCCATTCCATATAAGAAATAAAAATGCTTATGTCAACAAAATCTTGTTGAAGAATTTGTGGAATCAGCAGAATTTTTCTGTTCGCTATATATGCTGCCGTTAATTTGGCATAATTTTTTTAATCCGCAAACAAGGTCCAGAAATAGTGCTCCACTAAACATGCGCAGGGCTGCTGAAACAGTAAAAATTGAAATCCACACAATTCACAGGCATCAATTTTTCCACAATATGGAAAATTGGTGCTCCACTAAAGTTTTGAAAATGATTTTCAAAAGAAATTTGGCAGAATGGCACTTTGGTTCTGTTTACAAATCGTTTCTATACCACGTGGGGTGATTGATAAATGTTTAACACTTCATTTTATCCGCAGTATTAATACAGTATTAAAATGTTACATTATTGAAAGTTAAATGTGATTATTTAGTTAGGAGGTTTTTAAGTAACTTTATTTTATTCGAATCGTAGACGAGGTATATATGAGCAGGAAACTTAGTTAATTTACAGTTTGCTCACTCCTTATCTTAGAGTTAAAACAAAAACAAAGATATATATATATATATATATATATATATATATATATCTTGTAATAAATAAATTAACTAGTTTTAAATTGTAAATATGAAAACTGAAGAGATCACATTTACCCTACATTGATGTTCTAATATTGTTTTAACACCATGAAGAAAATATAATTTAGAAAGAATGAAAGTATCATTCTCTCTCTGAATATTTGGCTGAATATACTTCCATTCAAAACAATTTGTGGGTATCGTGCCACCGGCCGAGATCGTAAGAGCAAGATGATTTTTTTTTGTGCCGGGGGGAGGGGGGGGGGGGGATTTATTGGAAAAAAATATGTTTTGTGGACAAATTCTTTTTGGATTTTTGACGACCACGAAATGTTATTATAGTATTATATATGTTGAACTTGCGAGATTGGTTTCAAAATTGACTCCCACAATTTTTATCCACCAATGTTAACTTAGCAAGAGTTCATCAATCCAGTGCTCCACCAAAGTTTTGTAAAGTGATTTTAAACCTTTTGAAGATCAACCCCAGTTGCATTCATAAACGAACTATAATAAGGTATTGCGGAATTTGCAATTATTAGTACTTGTATTAGTCAACGCGCGCATTACAATTCAAGCAGTAAGATGCATGTATTGCCCTAAGATGCATGAACAGGCCACGAATATAATAATATAACGTATCCTTCAAAAATTAATCAAAAAGGGTTTGGATGGCCAACTCTTGCACTTCATTATTATTCGAACTCGAATAACTGTAGGCGCATGGTACATCCATGATCAGTTAAATCCAAAAGACCTAATTTCATTATACCTAACAACGCATAATTTTATGAAAATTATCAGATACAAACATCTCTATTACCTAAAAATGAAAATGGAGCTAGTTATTACAAGCTCTAATGATTAAAAAAAAATCACAATCTCTAATGTAGAGTTATGTGTTTATGATGCATAAAAAAGTTATGATTTTTGTCTTTTTGAATCTAGTTCTCACTGATAAGTCCACTTTTTTTTCTCCTTTTTTCAATTGCAAACATTTGCACTTGATAAGAATTAGATACTCGTATTTCTTTCAAGTACTTGGTATTTTTCAAAATACAGATTTCTTGGCTGCAACTAATTAATGGTAAAACGACAAAGAATGTTTTATAATTACACAAACACCCCATTCAATTTTTTAACCGTTTGACGTTTTGGAGCTAATTAATACTGAAATTCGTATTTTATGAAATAGAGCGGTCCTTGTCTGTCGATTCTTCTGTATTCGGTGAATAAATAATAGGAAGAATGTAAAAGAGTAAAACTTGATGGAGAGAGCATTATGCTGACCCCCACTACGTTACTTTTCCATTTATATAAACGGCAAAAGCCATGGCATAGAGTTAAATATTTTTATTCTGTTCAATCAACCAAACTACTAGTGACTGCAAAATTAATTAAATCCGAGTGCTTCTTCAATCAAGCCATGCGATGCTCAATTAAGCCCCCCATTGTCTAGCATTTCAGTGCAGAAAGGTTGGAATGCTCTGTTCATGCCTGAAGAAGTTACCAGGATCAACTTTGGTCTTCACTCGTACCAATCTGTAGAAATTGTTCTTAAAATACTTAACACCCCAGGTCCTAGCCCCATAGAAACTTGCGTTACATTTGTTGTTCATGCCCAAGTCAAGATCCCTATAATTCACATATGCAGCCCTGGGGAACCTTGAAACATAAGGAGCCATGTAATTGTAAAGGTTCCTAATCCAGTTCATATGCTTGTCTTGACTCTTTTCTCCATCTAGCCAGAGAGTCACATACTGAATCTTGAACAAGGTTCCCTTTCTATGAGGAAAGGGAATTGCGTTTTCAGGAATCTTGCTCATCATTCCGCCATACGGGTTCCATATCATCAATGGACCATCTTCTGCCAAGAACCTTCTCCATAACCCCTCAAGTGCTTTTGTAGGTATTGGTGTTCGAACAAAGTCTGACTTGGCCTTGAAATAGGCCTTCGGCATAGCCTTTCCTTGGAGAAGAAACTCAGGAGTTGAGTTGCTAGGGAAGCCGGCAATGTAAATCACAGACTTGATCCAGCTTGTCTCGATACAATCTTTTCGCGACAATCCCAATTCGGGGAAGCTCTTTTGCATTACTTGGAGAAGTCTATCAGCACCGCCAAGAAACAAGGCATTATATGAAGTTGTTACAGTTCTGTTCACCTTTTGTGCAGCAGCTGACCCTTGTATCAGAACTCTAATGAAGAGATCCTCCTCAAGCTTATCCGCAACTTGTTGCCATTTGTAAAGAATATTTGTTGCACCTTGTTCCAGGGTCTTGCTAACAGTAAAAACTGTCACAGTTGCTGGCACAGGAACCAGTTTAATCTTCCAAGCTAGAATAATCCCAAAACTAGCTCCTCCTCCGCCTCTTATAGCCCAAAATAAATCTTCCCCCATGGCTGCTCTGTCAAGAACTCTGCCTCTAGCATCAACAATACGAGCATCGAGGACATTATCAGCACCAATGCCATATTTTCTCATCATGGAACCATAAGCACCACCTGTTATGTGCCCACCAATGCCTAAGCTTGTGCAGAGACCGGCAGGAAAGCCATGGATATTGCTTTTCTCGTAAATCCTGTAGTAGAGTTCACCAGTTGTTGCACCAGCCTGAACCCAGGCCGTGTTCTGGTTAATATCAACGTTAACGGATCGAAGCCTGGCAAGGTCTACAACAATGAAAGGTGTTTCAATTTCGGAAGCATAAGAAAGGCCCTCATAGTCATGGCCTCCGCTTCGTACTCTCAGATGAATTCCTAGCCTCTTAGAGCAAATAACAGCTGCTTGGACATGGGATTCATACAAAGGTGTAAAAATGAACTCAGGTTTTGGCACCGAAGGCTGCAAGTACCTCAGGTTTTGAGCAGAAGATTGGAGGACCGAAGAAAATGAACGAGTGTTTGGGGTGTAAAAATAGGTGGACGATGGAGTAGAAAGATTATTGGCATTAAAAGAGAGGCAATAGAGAAAAGTTCTTTGAACTGAATATGAAGCTGTGCATGAAGCTGACAACAAAAAGACTGAAACTATTGAAAGAATATAAATGCCTGCAAAGAACTTCATTTTTGAAGCTTTATGCTTCTGGGCTTTTGTCTTCAAGAATTGAAAGTTGAGTTGTGTTTTATAGAGGGTATGCTTCGATGATTCTAACGTGTGCTTGAGCTAATCCTAACGTCATATTAAGGAAAATTGCAATATTGCATTCACACTTCATAGTTCAAACTAAATTTCAGTCATAGGCTCCTAGCTTTATTTTTATTAATATTATTGTTATTCCATGTGACAGATAATTGATTTTTTTAGTAATACAGAATATTAAACGGGACCAATAGGTTCATTTTTCCATGAACCAAACAAGTATTATCTAAGGCCATTCGTCAACCAACTTTGTCTGCTACTTCGCGTTTGATTACGCTAAAGGAAGGCTCGGTAGGTGTACATTATTGATAACAACGACTCAATAATTGAGATTTAACACATAATTTACTAAAGTTTAGATAATTTGGGTACAAATAATATAAAGCAACCTGGGCCAGCCTTGCCACTTTCTCAGGAATCCATGCAATATCAAAGAGCTTTGGATAATCGTAGGGATGTACTACAAGAAACATTTTAAACAAAAAACATAAGGAGTTGTTTGTTACACTTATTCACAATTTGCTGGATAGGAGAAACAATAGAAACCACCCTTATTGGTATAAACACAACTGCACAAAAAAAAAAAAAAAAAATTGGAACACAAAAAGTTATAGCATACTGGGTTTTGCTGTTTCACTCGATGCTCCCAGTACCCTGTACAAGTTTGAAAAATAGATATGCAACAACCAAGCTACAACAAGAAAACTTGAAGCTCCCTAAATTTCCTTGGTTCTAAATCGAAGCTTCTACGTGCTGGTTCTGGTGGTGCTCAAGGTTGCAAAGTACAATCTTTGCAAAGATTTTGGCTTCAACAGGGGCAATGGCAGATGCAGCAGTACTTTGCAAGACCCTTGGTGCTCCCAAATTTTGCAACAGGTTCGTGTGGTGCATTGAATGCTGTCCTCCTGGCATGGTAAACTATAGAGGGAAATCGCACTTAGGACAACATATTAACCATTCCATGACATATACTAGAGGTATTAGGAAAGAATCAAACTTGACAAATGGTAATGTGATGTGAAGGGTTCCACCACCATCCTCAACATTGCAAATTATTCTATTAATGAAACTAAAATCCATTCTATAATTATATTGATTAAAAGATTTAATAAGCTATCCGATTAAGAGGTCGTGAATGTTAAATTAATTTGATAATGGACATATACTACATGTATCACTGGAAAATCTAACCTAACAATTAATTTGGTAACATATGAATCCTGCAGAAAGGTTACTAAGTGCAAGGGAAAGGAGGATTACCTGGAGAAGAGCAAATGCTGCACAAGCCTTGAGTATGGATGAAGGGTTCCTTAACATAGAGACGAATCTTCCAATCTCAGCACCACTGTGCAAAAATAAAAGAAAGAATGTTAAGCAGCATTTAACCAATGAAAACAAATAGATGCAAATGCAACACAATCAGAGCAGACTTCTCCATAAAAAACTTCAAGACAGTAGAAAAAAAAGTAGGAATGCCTAGATAACGAAACCTGCATCTCAGATGTGCTGCTTCTGGTATCTGGGCACCTTTGGTTATTTGTGCTAGAGATGTGGGGACTGCTGATGCAAGCGCCGTGGCAAAGGTTTGTGGATCAGAAAATGAGCGCACAAAATCTTCAATATGCTTCAAGGCGATTCTTCTAAGTACATCTAAATTCTCACTCTCAGAAGTACCCAGCATAAAATCTTCGATATGCTTCAAGGCCATCCTTCTATGTACATCTAAATTCTCACTCTCAGAAGTACCCTCCAAGGAAGATCCAATTGATGCAATGTCCTCCATTCTGCATAAAATGACACAAAGAAATTACATTTCCGCCATAAAATGCTACCTACTGGGTGAATATGTTTCCTTTTTCCTTTCTCATAGGTTTCTCTTCATGGAAAGCAATCAATTTCAGCATCATCCTTCAAGTACAGATAATTCAGGCATAACATGAAACCTTTAACAATTTATAAATTTTAAAGGGATGTTCAAGGACATTAGCAGTTTTTTAAGAGAAATGAGATAGCTCATTGAGAACCAATGATAAAAAAAATTCGGGACATGAAGAGGTTCTGGTATTCTGGCTTTGATTACCATGGCTCTGAAGCTCCCAAGAAAGCTTGGTATGCCTAATTATTCTGTTCTTATTTCAAACAAACAGAAAGATATTTTTCGTAGAGACAGACATATTGCCAATGTTCATAACAAACTTCCAATTCACAAATGAAATAAGCACAATTCCATTACTGAATATAATTTTCCTTCCAGCTTATAAGGCGGCATGAACATGAAGGAAGACATCCTTCACATGAAGGAACATAATTATTCTTTCAAACCAATATTTAAAGGCAGTCAAAACCCCCTCATTAGCGTTACTAGTGATAAAAGGAGGCATGCTGCAGTCACTTTCATGTGATCAATATGCATTCCCCCATAACACTTATCTTAACCTGTCCCTATAACATTGGCATTCCAGAATCGTGTTTACATATGTGTGTGCACCCACTGTAAAAGGTGGAGAAAGAAAGAAAAAAAGGTTTGATGTTCCACCTCCCATCGAACATAAACGCCAGTGCCAATGCAGCCATAAAACGTGCCATTTTTGACAATGATGATGAGCACAGACGAATAAGTGCCTGCACACCGCCATCCTCCACTATACAGAGAGCATTACCAGGATTGAAGGCCAGATTCCAAAGAGCTCCAGCAGCAGTCTCATGAACGTCCTGAAAGGGCATAAACATCTAAAATGTAATTCATGGCCTTATTATCCTACTTCAGAAGTTATATCTGACCACAGGAATGCACATTAAATTGAAATCATTAAATGCTAAACTAAACTTATCCAAAAAGAAGAGAGACTCAATTAAGACCCCATACTTACATAATCTTTTATTTATTAGATTTTACTTAGGTTTAAGCTTTGTAGTAATAAATTTAGAATTATTAAGATTGACAGACATATTATCATACAGGTAATAACTGCGCACAGAACACAATGCATTAGAAGGTTCCCATAATTGTTAATCCAATAAAAAAATACTACAGAACTAATCATGCAAAACTCACTTAAGAAATGTGATCATTGTGCTAGTTACAAAATTTTCAATCAGAATAGGTGATAACAAAAGAAATGGCGTTGACTAGTTTATCTAGGCTACAAGATAAATACTTAAAATGAACGAAAGCCACAGATACACTTCAATTGTACTTGATATATATTTCTTCTAGTTATTATCATTAAAATGCACATGACGATGCATGCCTTAGTCATTAAATTAATGTTCTGATCACGATTCTCCTAACTGAGCAGAGTGCGATACTTACTTCAACAGCAGACCGTGCTAATGCAATAAGAGGACCTACGCCACCTTCTCGTCCAATAGCGATGCTAAAATCACAGAAAATGAACTCAAAAGATAAATAAAGTAGAATAATTCTCTGAGGAATGATCTTTAATTGTTGAGAGCACAAGGGTGTGTCTCTTGTTGTTAACAAATGCTATTTCCCATAATCAACAAAAATGTGAATGATTTTTTCAATATGGCATTCATAGGACTTCAGAACACGTCTGTTATCATTTTCCGAAATTGGTATTTTTAAAATGAAAATGGAAAAACTTGTTCAGTTAAGAACAATTAAAAGTGATAAAAACAATAAGAATGTTATATTTTCGGCAAAATTGTTTTCATAAACAATGTCATGTGTTCGGAGTAAAACTATATTCATAAACTATCTTTTACCCATTGCAATATATTCACATATTGGAAAACAACGATACGAGCAAATTAGTTCTTACATTACATGATAAACTTATCCTATGTTTTTGTTGCATTATTAAGTTTATTTATTATACTGAAACATTTGATAAAGAAGATCTATATTAGCATCTGTCAGTTAAGTTTGAATTGATTGTGTATTCGGGTGTAAAGAATGCACAGCATTTAGAAACCATCATCAGTGTATAACTAGGGAAAATAAGAAGTTGGTCAAGTTTAACCTATATCATATTCTACACTGCTTTCAGTCACAGGATCTACATTTGATAAACATTCCTCATTTATTTGAGCATCTCCCTATAATGCACTTCACTGACGTAGTTGGAACTTAAGGGAAAGTGGATTTCATAGTAAAAGCAAAGAAGATGCAAGAGCTGTACCAGGTCAGAATAAGAGCAACGGGTGTACCTTCTCAGAAGTAGAAATTAAAAAGACCTTTTTTCTTTTATGCCTTAGGGATTATTTATCATATTATTCTCAGAAACATCACAAAGCTGTTTTCTACTTTATAAGTAAATAGTAGATCCTGATTTTTGTATTCTATGAATGCAAATCCGAAAAACCCAGTAATGGAGAGATATTTCATTTGTTCCTTGAAAACAAAAATGAAAATAGGCTTTCAAAAACACTATCAAATAGGCCCTTAGCATACATTGATATGAAACCACCAGATGGCCACAATTAAAAAAAAAAAAAAAGAACAGAAATCCAAGTCTTTGGGAAAGCAGTGAAGAATTGGTGCCAACAGTCGGCAGATCCAAATTATAACAAAAAGTGGCTGAGATTTTAAGATGAATGCAGAAACAAATTTTTGCTTTACTCCATGTATGTTGACTCAGGAAACTTAGCAGACAGGTAGCAAAATAGGATGAAAGTTAGCCCACAAATATAACAGCCAAAAGAGATTAAATTTTTGCAGATAGCAAAAGGTTGGAGTCAAAGGAAATTCAAAAAAATTGCTATGGGCCATATACTTAAGGTATGTGGGATATGGGAAGCTTATGACTGAAGCAAGGTACTGGCACTCCTACAACTATAAATCCTAAAGCACGGTGTGACCATCGCATGCAGTAGGCTTACTTTTAAAAACAATTAACAACAGTTACATCTTTAAGATAAAATATGAGATCTGAAACCAAACGAAAAGAATGTGTAAATTTCACCACAAACTGTTCTACAAGCAATGAGGAATGTGGTTGAATTTCGAGCAAATTTGTGACAGAACTGTGAGTCTTTTCACCAAGTACCTGTTAGCTTCTGATACTGATAATCCCCAGAGTGCACCAGCAGCTCTTTCTTGAAGACCTTGAGAGGAACTGGAGCAATATCGTACCAGAGCAACCTAGAAAACCAAAACCAAACTAAAAATTGAACAACTAGAGATTGCATCATGCTACAGAATCAGTTGCTAAATAACAATGTTATATGATGATGCAAAACAATTTCTGGGCGCAGAATATTGATAATTCATGCCTGAAATGCATTTTAGCTACTCCAATGCTTTCCCTTCATTGATTCTCGTTTAACAGTATGCATAGATGGCAGTGTCCCATTGAAGTGTTACAAGAAAAACCAGTAGCTGCATAAGATTTTCTATGATTTCTTTAAAGGATTTAAAACGTGAACTAGAAAAATCATTACTTTCCCAGCTCCACAAAGGAGACCCCAACCACTAGTCCAAAGCTGAGTTCAAAATCAGGACTTTTCCTCTTAACTTAACCTATTCTTACTTTCTTCTGGATGATTAATGCACAAACCATAAATCAAAACCGAAACTGGCAGGCACTGTTCTGACTGGTATCATCAAATCTTAGACAAGATTGGGCCAGTGAGCTCTTTAAACCAATCGATGAGAAAATGTCAAGTGGGTTAAAGGAGCGAGAGGACCACCAGCTGTTACAACCCCAATGGCCAACATCAAATCGACCATGAGATATCAAGGACATGCTAGTTACCCAGGGCATGATTAAATCAAAGTATAAAGTATGACTAAGAAAGAGGGTTTTTGCACCAACACATAATGGGGGAACTTCTAATTGTCGTAGTTTCATGTATCCACTGTAAAAAAGGCAGAACCAAAGTGCTTGAAAATACAAAAGATGATTAGCTTTACAATGTCATACCAAGGCCTCCACACCACCAGCCGCGGCAATTGCTTCTCGATTTCTGTCATCAAATGATAAATTCCACAAAGCACCAGCAGCCTCCTGCCTGTTGCATTATATAGGATTGCAACACAAAGTTAAGACAGAAAAAGTCACAGAAGTTAAACAGATTTGATGATACAAAGAAGTCACAGCAGTTAAACAGGTTAAACACAAAGTTAGGGGGATAATCCTTCAGTTATGTCCTTCATGGAGAGAAAAAGTCACAGAAGTTAAACAGGTTATGCTTGAAATGTATGTTTTATCTGGTTGTGTCTTGATTCTATTGTCCAGGCTACTACAATTGTCGCACTTAATTTAAAAGAAAGTAGAATACCTTACACCTTCATGCTTAGAAAAAATAAGTTGCACCAATGCTTCAAGTGCACCTGTCTCTAGACCAACAGCTGCATTATTGCTGTTGCTATCTCCATGAGCAGCCAAATTAGCCAATGCACGAGCAGCCTGTTCAAGAGAAGAAGTAACACCAACAGGTTAGTATATCACCGACAATAGAGCACATAATTCATGTCTGCAGAACGTACCACTCAAGTTCTTCAAGAGTAGAAACTTTCTTTTACAATGTCGTGAGGCCATTACATAAAAGCAGAAGGCTCTCAAGTTATTATACAATTTTGTGCATTATGAATTTGTTAGAACGTTAAGACACAGGACAAACAGAGTTCTTTCACATGCTCTCTCACAGACAGCATTATCACAAAAACTAAGATAATCAAACTCACATTTCTCTCTCTCTCTTACATGTTAACAAAACAAATATTTTCACAACTGAAAAACCCAAAGGAGATGTAATCATTAGACAATCATTGAAATAAGCATTAAAAAAAAATGTAATCTTTCAATGTAAAACTAATTTCCCTCTCTTCTGAACCTGAAGAGGTATAACTAAATATACCTGCTCTTGTACCCCTTCAAACATGAAGGATCGAGCAAGCATCACCAAAGCATGAACACCACCAGCCCTTGCCACCTCAAGGCTACATTTGTCGTCAGCTGCTAAATTCGCAAGGGCCCCAGCAGCACGTTCCTGATATAAAGCATAAGAAGATAAGCAAGAGGGCCAAAAGAAACCAAAAGAAAATATACATCTTGCATAAGATTCATACAAGAACCCCATCATTCCGAGAGGACCATTTGAAAATGAGGTCAACCAAAGCTTTTATACCACCTGCCCTTGCAATGGCACCCTGAAAAGAATATTTGTCAGTAAAATGCAAAGTATAATGACCAAAAGATTCTATTAATTGACATTGTTACGATCTCTTATTTGCATTAGTTAATATTAGAGGATTGATTCTCCATTCTTTTGTAAGTTATTTCTTTCAGTGATAGAGTTTCAATCGTTTCTAATCAGCAAGGAAAGAAAAAAGGAGGAAAAAAAAGAAAAAAGAATGTCCTTCAAAAAGCTTCATTTTTCAAAACCTTATGATCTTCTCCCACAGAAAGATTCCATAATCCTCCCGCAGCCTCTTCTGCGACCAATCTGTTCGTTGACCTTGCCAAGTCGGCAAGGATATCGATTCCTCCTTTTTCAGCAACAGCTTTAGCAACTTTTGAATCTACAGACAGATTTGCTATAGCCTGCACATGGCAATAGTATGATCGATTCATGCAAAACTCACAACTGCCATTAATTCATATTTCATGAGTGGAAATTGCCTAAGAAGTGAAGTTTAAAACAAAAAGAAAATCACAAAATTGACGTCTAATTCAGTTAAAAGCCATAATTATTAAGGTTTCTTTCAGAATCGCAGTATTTACACTAAAAATGTTAAGGGATCCTGGAAACAAACATAAATAAATTGATTCTATGTTATAAATTTAACTATGAACAAGATTGACATCTAAAAAAGATTGTCCATACTTTCGCCACTTCAGACTGAAGACCCTCTGGACAAGATCTTGCAAGATCCAATAGCAACCGTACTCCACCAAGTCGTAAAATTGCCTCAGCTCTTTGACAATCAACCATGGCATTTTGATCATCAATCACAACAAATGTTGCTACCGCATAGGCTGCTCTTTCCTGAACTTCCTGTTGTGAGCTTTCCATTAAGCTGAGCAGTAATGTTGCCCCTTGCCTGAGCCAGAAATCATCAAACTCTTTCGGGTTTTTCTTTGAGATACGCATTAGTGAATGGGAGAGAACCCGCTCAATCCAACTTACAATCTCATCTGAAATTCTATCCCTAACCTTTAATTTCCTCCAATTTTGGAACGCACCATTGTTAATTTCAGTAGTGTCAGAAAATAATGAGGCTACTCCCTTGAAAATTTCACTGATAAGGGAAAGTACAACTTTACCCTTCTGATTATACATCATGCTGGTATCAGCTTCAGCTTCAAAAACAGGACAATTCAGAGCAATCAAAACTTTCAAGTTTCTGGTAGATGACAGCAATCTCATAACAGAACTCAAATTAATATTAGTTCTTGATGCATCTAACCCCACCAAGCTTGTTAATTTACTCCAAGCAAGTGCAGCAGAACTCCAGTTTAGGTTTCTTGTTCCTGCTATTGACAAATATCGGACAGAGCTTAAGTTTTCCAATGCTGCTTCATCAACACCTCCTGAGTCAATGAAGCCTACCTCCACCAACTGCCTGCAATGCTTAGCTAAAGCGTTGATGGCATCTCCATTGACTTCCCGAACACCTGATAACCAAAGCCTCCTTAACTTAGGGCAGCAATATGCAACCGTTTTGATTGCATCACTACTGATTCTATCACATACATCCAGCCCAAAATGAAGAATCTCCAGCATCTCATGCCTAGCCACTATCGCCGAAAATATAGCATCTGTAAGCTCTCTACAAAAATCAACATTAATTTCACGGAGCCTCCTCGCTTGAAGAATGATCATGGCATCTGCTGATAGTGCCCCTCGAAACCACAGAGCCTGAAGATTAGTGCATCGAGAGGAAAGTGATTCTGCTGCTGAGGTATCAAACTTGTATGGCCGAAGGTCTAATGAGCTCCATAAACAAGGGGAGGAACCTAATAGCCTGTATACCCGGCATGTTGAGGACAAGCTCGCTCGGTCTCGACAACTCAAATAGGAAAAAATTTGAATAGCTGTATCAGCAGGCAATCTTGTCCAATCAACCTCAGAAATTGCAGGCAAATTCAAGCAGCCACCATCTAACTCTGAATTATTTCCTATAACAGCCTTACTTTGGTCCATAGAGTGGGACACTTTCTGCTGCACCCTTCGAGTCATATCTCGATCAAACAAGATCCAACCTTTAAGACACTAAAAGCTAAAGAGACTTTTAGTTTTATCAAAAAAATCAACTGTTGCTTTTTCAGCTAAAACCAAACATCATTTAACCAAGCACAGTGCACAAGAAGCTTTGTACCCAGAAAGGGCTAAAAAAAAAAAAGCTTCAAATTCACAATGCATATACAATTTATAAATCAAACCAGCTTTCCAACAACTGCAGACCCAGAAATGAATTCTAGAGAAGAATTCCAAATATTAAAATAAACACCTTTACTTTTCTCTGAAAATAAGTGCTCATAAATAAGCAATCTTCAAATTCAAGTAAACAGTCCATATATGCATTAGACAAGTACCCATTTCCACAAAAACTAAAATTTCATCATCAAAAATTCCAAATCAGTTACGCATTCAGTGTTCACTAAACAAACTCATATTCCACTAAAATTCACCAACTCAATAACAAACAAACATCAACTCAAATAAGCATTCAGATTTTCAATCAAAGAACATCAATTTCAATAACTCCAAAACACCCGAAAGAGTGAAAAGTTCACTATCTTCAAGAACCATCATCTGCTCAAGCACAGAAACTGACTAAATAAAAAAAAAAAAAAACAAATGGAAAGCTAAGTATTGCAAGGATTCAAGAACAGCAGCATAAGCAATAAATGGGCGGCTTGACCTTTATGTTCTAGAAGTAAATTTGATTCTCCTGGGATGGTTGCAAGAGAAGTGAGTAAAGATTGCGTTGAAAATAGAGTTCAAGACAATGGGCAGTTCGAAAGTAATGTTAAAGCACCCTCTGTCTCTGCCGAATCATATGCTCTTGCTTCGTGTTTGTTTTACCGTTGCCTGATGCCTGATGGTTACAAATAAACACGCATTACACACAAGTAAAAGAGGAGACCGGTAAGAATGCCTTTTTTTTATTATTATTTTTAAGAATTTCGTAGCTTCAATTATAGTAGGAGGAGTAAGTCATACCCGACTGTAACTTAAGGTGGATCTTTTAAATATTTGTTCATATTTTACTGTACTTTTCTGTACATTTGTGTGTAGTTTTTTTGTATCACCTAAAATATTTTTATTTGATGATTGTTGAAAGAGTGGAGCTAATGGCGCCCCTCTAAGTTCCTGAAAAAAACTCCTGTTCTGAGTGCACCTCTTAAATATTTTTATATATGCATCACTTCTCAAAATCCTCATCTTAATTCTAAAATTACCCTCATCTCTTTCCTTTTTTACCCTTCTTTTTAGATTTTGTATCCATTCATCTCTAAAAACTAATGTTATTGATTTAATCTAAAATAAATCGATTTACTTTTTCTCTTCTAGTCTTAAATTTTATCCCCAACTACAGATTTTCAATCCAATATCTTCCTCTTCCCACTCAATATATATATATATATATATATGAGCTCGTTAACTAGCACAAAAAATCAACAAAAAAGTGTATTTTCCTATACCTATCACAAGATTAGAGGTAAGTAAGGAAGTATAACAATTAAAAAGGTGAGTAGGTTGTCGAAGAGTAGATGTTATTACGGGGTTTTAATTACTTAGATGTTAAGATTTTATTTTTATTTTTTTCCTTTCAATGTGTATTTGTTCTTATTATCATAGTGTCTTGATGACACACTAGTGGGCTTCATTTCAATTTCAATTTGAAGTATCTGCTAGTGAGGGACAAAAAAACAATGGAGAGAGAGAGAGTTCATTTGTTAAACAAGATGAATGAGGTTAATTTCGGAAATAAATTAGGGTTTCAAAATTATGTTGTATTCATCAATTAATTTTGGGGTGCGGCAAGAAAAAAAAGTTTTTTAAGGAAAGTAATGGTGTGCCAATAGCACCACTCTTGTTGAAATTATTAAGTAATTTATATTAATCTAATCTCAAATATTATAATTTATTAAATATTATATAATTGATCGAGTTCTTAATATATATTCATTCACATTAAATGTTTGTCACTAACCAAAAGTTTTAGGTTCTTTGTAGGCTTTTTAAACACACCACCAAAGTCACTTTTGGTCATTTTATTCTTTTTCTAATTATGAAATAATTAAGTAGAGATAATATTCTCTATTAAAAAATATGAGTAGAATAGATATTTTTCAAATATTAATGAAAGTAAAAATTTGATATAATTATGTAATAATCTAATATATCAATGTATGTTAAAAAAAAAAGGCACGCAGCCGAGTCAACTTCATTAGTGACATGGTGTCAACTCAAACAAAGAGGCAACGGTCCCCATACAACCCTTCCGTGGTTACCCATTGCAATGAGTCAGCCGAAGCATTGTTAGGATCAAGGTGCCTGCCAATAGATCAGAAGCTTAAGGTTACAGTCGTGGTGCCGGTGCTGCACCATAAATCCTCGCCACGTTTGCGAATTGTGGGTTTGCACTAACAACAGCCAATGACTGATGAACAAGTTAATTTTTTGTTCTTTTAAATATTGATATTTAAAATCAAAAGTTTTCTAATATTTACAGTACAATTTATCGAGACCAACTTATATATTTATAATATGAGCCGGCCTGTATTTTTATTCCTATCAATAGAAACCATTGAGATTATCTAATGTTTTGCTCTAAATTTATGGTTGCAAAAGTAGATGGGGATATTTATTTAGTTGGAAAAAAGTAACACTGAATGCATTTAGAGATTGAGATTTGTAGAATGGGCGAATTGGTGGTGGTATTGGGAAATAGTGCCCACCGTATGGACAGCTTTTCTAGTGAGTGAGCAATGAGTCAATTGACAATGAGACTTAGGAAATGATTCATGTGGGAAGTGGGTACTGTCGTTTTGTATTCGTTTGGTAAGTGGGTAATAAATTTGTTTTATTCACTCATTTTCATTCAGTGGGGTTACTGATTTCACGATAACAATCTATTCATAATTTTTCGTCTTGGGTAACCAAATTTTTATTACTAATAATAAGTGTGACCAATATTATTTACAGATACTGCACCATAGCCGCGCTCTAATAAAAAATGTGTATGATCGTAGGACATGAATAATAAGCACTAAACCTCATGTTTTTTTCCTTTAGGATATGAGAATAGGCAAAATAAATAAAATAAAAATTCGCATTGAAGTTGTGTGCATCTCTTCACATACATATCCTTTTCTATGAGGCTTGCACGTTATAGAAATGACGACTGTCTTCTAACAGGTAAAAAAGCCAGTTTTTGTGCTTGTTTGTATCTCAGAGGTTTACTTGTTTGTTTGTTCATACATTTTCCATATGAACAAAAAACAAAAGTCCCTAAATTTCAACTTTTTTTTTCTTTTCGGTCTCTTACAATGCCAAAAACATGAAGCTTCAAACAAGCATTTGAAGCAGTTTCATAGAAAATGAAAAAATTTTTTTGGTATACATAGATACTGCAAGATTTTATACCATGTTGCTATAATATGTGTCGAATTTCATCTCTTTCCTTATCAGGCTACTTGTTGGAAATCACATGTTCGATATTCACAGCGGAAATAAGAGTAAAGAGGGGTGTATATACAGATTTCCGGAACTGCAACTCTTGAGATTGTCCCTAAAATTATGCATAACAGTGCAAGCATGGAAACTTTGAGATAATTAATCTGGCATCCTCTGGAATGCAATTACACTACTCTTCAACACACCCCGGGGGAGCCGCACGAACTATACATATCTGATAGAAATAGTACAACCAAATACAGAAAAACCACCACAACGCCAGATAATGTTACAACAAAGCATGAATGCACTAAGATCACAAATAAGATGAGGGATAGGAAGAGGAGGTGAGAGCATGAGAATTACTCAATTTTATTATGCTGACCTTCAAGATTATATCAAGAAATATGCCTCAGTCATCGGAGCTGTAATCACTAGATTCTGGTAATAAGTCTGGAGCAGCGCAGCAGAATGACTCCTTGTCTTTGAGGAGAAGACAACTTCCATCTGAATTCCATTTCAGATCGGTTATGTTAAACTGTGGTAGCGGATTGCTGATGCAGTAGGCACCTGAAGGGGTCCACATGTACAAGTGAGAGCTTCCGGTGCAAAGAACAAGACGTGTACATGTTGGATCCCATGTTGCTGCTCGAATAGGATCCTTCTGCACCAAGATTGCAGCAGGCTCTTGACGGCATATATCCCATATCCAGAGGGTAGTTGGCATACTATCATTGCGAGTGCAAATATACTGACTGTCACTGCTCCATGACATAAGGCCTACAGTAAAGTTAATTTCATCAGTTCATCAAATAGAAGGGCATGAAAAGAACCAAAATAATTAAAATTGATCAACTATGTTTTCACCACGGCTGTCCTGGACTTCGAAGGTGAGTTTGACGAATTACACAGTAGTAGATGCTACTGCAGGAAATGAAAATACAATAGTGCAGTTATTTGCATTATTTCTGTAAACAAAAAAGTAAGCTTACCAATTCCTTGTTTAGGGTTTGGTTTGTCTGCAGGAGGCTTCTGAAAAGGCAAACTAATGGGTATTTCCATAACCTCGTATCTAACTCTGAAGTGTCCATTCGTAGCATCTTCATAGATGAAAAGAAAATCAATCAATAAGTGAAAAGACTGATATTTGTAAATTAAGGAAAAATGTCAGATAATTTGCATATTAAGAAAATCAATTGCCACCTGTTGGTTTAGCCTTTTAGCATATATCAGATAAAGATTTGCATTAACAATAGAAGTTGTATAGACTAAGAGTTGTATATGTTGAAAATAATATCAATGCCACTAGTCAGATACATGATTGAGAATTATGCTTTACCTGAATTGCCCTGTATAAAATCATCATTCAGACATAATTCAGACATATCAAGTTGCAACGGCTCATCTACCTCCTGAAAATGTAGAAAACAAGAGGTAAAAATACAACAAAAAGCCAATCATTATTAGCAAAATCTGTCAACTTAGAACATAAAGAAAAACTCTTGACCTTGAAAACAGCAGGAAAACAAGGGCCACGAACAGTTGATAGGTGCATAAATTCAGCAAATGTTTTCCAAGTGAGGTGATTCAAAACCCGCAATGTCTGATCGTAACTTCCAACTGCCAAAAACTGGCCGCAGGGAGACCATGAAATACTTTTTACACCAAGTCCACTTTCATATGCTTGATACTTCGAGAGACACCTCCCATCTGGAGAGTAGATAAGAACCTGTACAGCACATATTGGCTCTTGTTTTTCAGTTAAGAATAGTTTGTCAAGCACATGGTATAAGCGTAATCCATCAGATCAAGCAGAAAACCAGTAAGTAACGAATTACACAAACTTATAGATGCATAACGGTGAAAAGAGAATGATCCATTAGATGGTACATGCAGAGCAGGTTTCATCATTCAGGTGCCATGCAAGTGATATGTGCATGAAGTCGAAACCAAGACATTACTTGCAGCGGGAAAGTATATAAAATGATGATGGTTAATCACTTGTTATAAAAAAGGTCATGAAAATAAGAACATCACTACCTTATATTCCAGAGGAGAATCCCATATGACTATGGCGCTATCATCTGGTGACCATTCAATATCGGCCAAATCCAATGTGTCAACAGCAAAAACGCCCATTATCTCCCATGTATGACAAGATAGTAGATTTATATAGTCCTTGCAATCCCGCCTTGTACAAATTGCAGCAAACTTCCCATCTTGGGTAAAAGAGACCCCCTTGGAAGCATGCTTTGGTGACTGAACGTGAACACATGCTGTGTTTAAGAGAGACCAAACTGTTAATCGCAACTGAAAGTCTGATGTTGTAAGTATGTGACGGCTATCTGGACTCCACCTAGCATATGCTATACCGGCAGGACCTTCATCTATTTTACATGTCCATTCAGGTTGGGTCAACGACCATGCCTGTATCATCGGTCTTTTGTATAGACCACAAAGAATGTACTCAGAATCAAGTGCCCATTCGATGTAGCTTATCTTATCCAAGCATGAAAACAACTGCACAACCTGCATCATAGAACATAAGAACGACCTTTTCAATTCTATTTTAGATTTTTTTTTTTTGGAATAAACAAAAATGCTTCTACAGATTGAGAAGTGCTCCTCAGAGAAGCAGTTCTGAAGTGAACTTCTTTCTCAAAAGTGCTTCTACTCAAAGCTCATTCCACCAAAAGCACCCGAAATGCACCAGAAACTAATTCACTAAAGGCACATTTTCATTAATTTGAAAAATGTGAAAGCTTCATACCAGTCAAGTCATCATCACATGATCTAATTTGAAACAATAATCCAAATGAGATCAATCCAGATCAAATTAACACCGCTTAATTACCGTAATTTTACAAAATAACATATTTTTAACCCCGGCATTACTCCACAAAACTTACCTTAAACGAATGAGTATCACGAATGACGAGGCGATAATCGACGGCGACGGCTATGTAACGAGCGTTAGGTGAAAAGCAACACGGACCGGTCTGTTTATAAGCTTCGGTGAACTCCATTTGCGGCCGCCGGCGAAAACGAGAAACTACAACAAAGTCATGGAATGTGCAAATTCGTAACGAAACGGTGCCGAATAGTTTCGGATGACGTGTCGGAGATCATGCGAGAGCAAAATGTGTAATGCTGTGGAGGTTCGAATTTGAGCTAGATCTGCCTGTGAAGCTGTGATTTGGTTCAAATTTTTTCGAATGTTTAAAAGACACTGCCGCTAGTGAACGAACTACTGGAGATCGAAACTCGAGAAAGGAGTTTTGTTAACGGTGCTTTTCTCTGCTTATGTGTCTGGATCCGATTGAGGGTTAAGTGTGGTCCGGGTCTGCTCGAACCCGAACCGTTTGGGCATCCAATTTGCAATTTCTCAAGTAAATTAGTCAAATCTCCCAAATTTTTTTTCCCAACATCTCCAAACCTCAAAATTAAGGAAATAATCTTGAGATAGTTCTAATACGCTTTTGACATTCAAATCATTACACGTAATTTATTAATTTTTTAACATAATTGAATAAATATAATTTTGGGTTTATATAATATATGTAAACAAATACAAGGGTGAATTAACTTCTCTAGGGAAGTAGTATAATGTCAAATCGGGTGGGCAAAAAAGTCCGGGCCGAGCTACATGAGGGCCTGGACAAGAGCCTAAGAAAAAAAAGGCCAAACCTATTATTTTTAAAAAAAATTATAAATTAAAATAATATAATTAAAATGGAAAATAATTTAAAAATAAAAAAAGAAGACTTAAATTCTAAACTTATAAAAAAAATGATAATTCAAAAAATTTAAAATTATGATACTAAACTCTCTCTTTTATGTTAATTACTTAAGAGAGTGTTTGAATTAGAGAATCCAATATTAAAGAAAATTAAAGTTATGAGCTTTTATTTGCTTTATTTATTATTTTACTTTGAAATATTCATTTTCTTTAATTTATCTATTATTATAATAACTTGTTGATTATTAATTTATTTCAAATTTGTCATAATTCAAAATTTTTTTAAAAATAAATAAAGCACAAGTCCGAGTCGAGCTGGCCCGCCCCTGGCCCTCATACTAAAACTTAAATTGGGCTTGGGCTTGGGCTTGAAAAAACCTGGCCCAAGCCCACTGTTTGCCATCCCTAATGCCAAAGATGAGTCCACCTCCCATGGACCTGGTGTATCCATGCTTCAGTTTGACATGACATATACCTAATGAAAATGTTACATATGTACAATAATAGTTGTAAAGTATTCGGTTATTCTGGTTGATCTCATGATTATTTTATCTATGCCTTAGTGTTCCAAGTCTCTTCCATTTTGTCATAAGTTCTCTAAACAACATCTATTATCACAACTTTTGCTCAATGCGTTCGTAATAACTACACTCTAAGTCACAAGTACTATAGCTGTACTCCACCACGTGTGAAGTACTAAGCAATAAGCCAAAAGTGACGAATTTATGAAAACACCTTTAAAAAAAAAAAAGAAAGTGAGAAGAAAACTAGAAAAATTTTTAAGGGAAGGCCAACACATGACTGTTTCTGCCAAATATCTAAGCAAATATTGTGAAGGCAAAAGAAACCGAATGGAACAACTGTAATAAAAATCTCTTCATCATTGCTAGGTAAATGGTGGCATATTTTTCAATTGTCATATGTTGTAAAATTAAATCGAAAATCAATAGTGTCTGAGCATCTTGTATGGTTGCAGGAAATGTTGATTTTGTCTTAAGTTTATAATGTTATTACGTGTAAGTTGAATTAATTGTGAATAATTTTGTTTGTTGATATTTCTGCAGCAGCAATGGATGGACATTCCCTAGATACCAAACAAAATGGCCAAACCCGATCCTGAAATTCCCAATTTCACAAAACAAGGAGAACCCTACAACTATGAAGTCTTAACAGCCACAACGTAAGTATTGTGCATGCTATTGAAGAGGAAATGTAATTGGTTGGGAAATGGATGGTGCAATTGGTTGCCTGAATTGTTTTAAAATTTTGGGAATTATTTATGGAGATAATAATGAGTGTTGTAAATTTAATTTGCAGAGCTGAAATAGCAGTGTTGAAGAACTTGTGTGTCCTGTCGTGGAGAAGAGCATTCCTGATAATATGGGTATGTGATTGTTCGCTTAACTTTGTTTTATTTTGTTATTCTCAGCATTATAAACAATAACATTCGTAGTAACTGTGCATTTTTTATTTTGATTCTTTTAAGGTAAACAAATTATATTAACATTCTTGAAACTTTGTGCAATGTTTACTAAGTGCATATTAATTTAATGTTGTTGCAATAATTCATTTCCTTCATAAAATACTTTCCTGATTATCAATAAGGGTGAGAAAAATCGGTTCGGGTGGGGTTTAGATCAACCCGATCGGGTTTCAGGTTAGTCGGGCTGAATAGAAATCCATCTGAACTCCACCCGAACTTATAACCTGATCCGATCCGAATTATATTCAGATCGGGTTAAAAAATTAGGTGGAGTTCGAATCAGATTAGATTTGGGTTATATAGGGTTCGGATTAAATTTGGGTTAATTCGAGTCAGGTGAAATCGAATCAAATAGGGTTCAGGTCAATTCAGGTTAATTTGGGTCTATGCAATTTTAAAGTATTTTTCTTTTCTTGACATTTTTAAATTGTTTTTCTTAATTATAATCTTTTTTTTTTACCAATTTTCAACCAAAAAAAATAGAAAACTACTATAGAATTAAATTCAAATGAATGAAAATTAAAAATTAACATAAAGTTTAAATTTAATAGTCTCTATCGAAAGCATATTGTCCAATTCTAAACATTAATCTTTAGAACACAAAGTCACGAAATTAAACATAATTAAATAGTTTTCATTTTCAAAAACTCAAATGACAAAGTTCCAAAACACAACAAAATTTAAATGTAAATCTAGATCAACTTCCTCCACGGCTCCACCATTCCTCGCAAGCACTTCGACAACTTTTAACTTCAACTTCTTGTACTCCAAGTTTAAGAATTGAAACATTTATCCCCTAGAGAAGAATTGAAGAAATAATATATGATAACTATCTAACTACTTTCTTTAATCCGCATAGCAAATAAAGGGACATTAAACACAAACACATATGCCCAATTCATGTGTGTACTTGATTAAATATAAGAAGAAAAAAAATTTAGTCAATCGTGGCTTATTTTATGGCATTCATCACCAAGTAAAGTTAACAATAATCCTAGGTAATACCATTCCGCCAACTTCAATGTGTCTAAAATAAATAAAACAATTATAATGTTACAATTTGACTTAAAAGTTAAAAGTTAAAACTATAACAACTATTGTCTATTATTATAGTTTAAATTACAACCTAAACATATAATATGAAATTATAAATAATAATATCTATTAAGAATTACCTTTCAAATATCCACAACACTCATATCAGCGCTCACTGTTTCCACCGTTGAAGCTTGTGATCTTACAAGCTCTTTAAAATGTCAAAAAAAATGAAATTAGTTAACTTAAGTACATGTAGATGTTATTTATAAAGTTATAATACATCTTAATTTTATAAAGTATGAGAGAAATGTTATCTTCTTGTAGCTCCATATGAAATATCTGCTCCTTAATATCTTCATGAAGGTTGTAGATAAGATTAGTAAAAAGTTTAGCTTGTAACTAATTTTCGGTACATATTAATGCCTCAATTATATAAGGGATCAAAGAACTCTAATATTCATCAACGACGCGACGCCCAGTGCTAAAGACAGATTCATATGCCACTGTGGAAATAGGAACAATGAGGACATCTATTGCAATTTTCTCTAATATCGGATACTTCGGTTCATTAACCTTCCACCAAAGCAAAACATTAAGCTTAAAATTGATCGGATCCTCAACTGGGTCACTTAAATATCGTTCCACCTCAAATACTACTCTCTTGCCCTCATTCTGAACAAACACTTTTTGAGCATACCCAAGGAAAGGGCGAGAAACTTGAAAAATGTCATCACCTTCACCACTAGGAACCTCCGCCAAACCAACCTCAGTTGTAATATATGGAGAATACTACCATAGCTGCCATTAGAAACACTTTCACTACACATCGATGGTGTGGAACTGAAGCACATTGCATGCGTCATGAACCTCATTCAACATATCTTTCACCACTTTGGTTATTTCTTCAACTTTCGAACCATCATTGGCAAAAATGATCTCAAAAATATATTTGGCAAGTCCATTTTAGCTCGTGGATCAAGAATAGAGACAACAATCAATATTTTATATATCTTCCCTGAAGACTCCCAATATTTATCAAAATTTTTCCTCATATTATAAGCCATAGCCACCACCCAAGGATCTTTACTTGCTTCTAATGCAGACAATGAGCTCTCAATTAAGCCAATGATATCATTACAAAGATTAGAAGTCACACTCAAAGAGGCAGAAAACAACAACGTGGCGTCATAAAATACCTTCAAAAACTTCACAATTCCTTCTGCACTCGTTCAATCCTCAGGTCCAGGCGGGCTCATCCTCTTAACATTATTTTCTTTCTTGAGAAAGTATGCCTCATACGGTTTATCCACCTCTGCCATTTTATCAAATGTTACTTGAAACTTCAACGCAATCATCAATATTAAATAAGTGGAATTCCACCTAGTAGGACAACCCAAAACAACCGTTCTATTTGGACATTTCACCTGTTGAACACATTGTTTAAATGCCTGTAGCCTTGTAGTGGAGGATCTCACATACTTCACAGTATTCTGAATGGCGGCAACACTAGCATGCAATTCATTCAACCCTGAAACAAAAATCAAATTCAAAATATGTGCACAACAACACACATGCATATATTGTCCCACCAACATAAGTGCGTCATCATTCCTCCAAGCAAGCAATTGCATAGTCACATAATTAACAACAACATCATTTGTAGTGGCATTATCAACGGTTATTGCAAACAATTTGTCTATCCCTCAATCTTATAAACAAGCTACAATTTGTTTACCGATCGTTTTCCTTTTATGATCTTCAATCACACAAAAACTAATAATCTTTTTGTTCAAACACCAGTCATTATCAATAAAATGAGTTATGATCACCATGTAACTCATATTTTGAACGGAAGTCCATAAATCAGTGGTAAGAGACACTTGTTGTTTGTTGTTACAAATCAAACTCTTCAACATTGTCTTTTCTTCCAAAAATAAATCCATAATATCCCTACTAATAGTTCTCTGAGATGGCATAACAAACTATGGAATGACTACACTACAGAAATGCCTGAACCCTTTGTTATCCACAAAACTATGCGACAACTCACCTATAATGATCATTTTGGTGACTGCCCTTCAACAAGCATCTTGACTCCACCCTTTAGCCAAAACCATATTACTTGCATTTCTTTCCCTACCTTCAGTTGTCAAATTTTGTTGACTTTCCTCTTGTTGCTCCTGGAATGTCTTGTATGCAGGGCAAGTCTATATATAATTTCTCATATTTGTAATCTTATCACGCCTTGAATGACACTGATATTGTCTACCACAATAGTTGCACTTGCATTTGTTTAGATTGTCCTCAAGTAAAGTGAAATGATTCCACGTCTCAGATCTTTTCTTCATCGGTGGTCTTTTCCACTTTGTCTTTTGAGTTCCCTCCATTTGAACACTTCGATTGTCGTCATCACTTATCGAATTCGATCTTAAGTGTCCAGACATCTAAACATACAAACAAATAATTATTAATCATTAATTAAAAAATCAAAACACAAAAAGATTATTAAAAAAATCTACTTAATACTGAGTATACAAATTGATTCAAATAATTGTTAATTTAATTTTATGAAACTTTTTGAAATTGATATTTCCAATTTTCCATCATAATATTTATATATGATCAAGAATTCAAGATGCATATTCCATAAAAGAAAACCAAGAAATTAATGTAATTAATTAATTTATAATATCTAATTATTCATTGGCCAAAATAATATAATATTAATTGCATATCTGTATCTTAATTCTTATTATAAACCCCTAAATTTTATGCCCACATTATATGTACTTAACTACTTAATATTTACTTACTGCTTATCATGCAATTAATTAAATTGATTAATTTTTTGTTGAAATTGAAACTTGAAACTACTGCAATTAAATTGGTTAATTTTTTGTTGAAGTTGAAACTCCTACACAAGTACACATATCATATGACATATATAATTATATATATTGTAACATAATATTTAATTTTAATTTTTAATCTACCTAATCTATTCATACAAAAAAAATCAATTATTAATAGTAACAAAAAATCAATGACCGATTTTTTTTCATTTTATTGTTGAAATTTAACAATGTATAATTATACATTATTAACATACCAAATTACAATTAACATTTCACTTTCTCAATTCTCATATAACATATGACAATATATAATTAATGCATATATACCATCACTTAAGTATCAAAGGCCGGCTTCTAAAGCTCAAAAACTTTGAGACTCAACAGCCAAAATCCAAATTGAGCTTGAATTGGGGGCAGCTTGCCGGGTGGATCTTCAATCCGACAAGGTGATGGTGGAGTGAAGGATTGAAGGTGTGGATCCAGTGCTTGGTAGCAGCAGATCGGTAGATCGAGTCACGATCTTCGTGAATCAGCTTCGGTTGGTGTCGTTCTCAGCGGCAATTGCTGCGTGTGGTGGCCGGATGAATCTAGCTCCGTGAACTTGCGTGTGTGTTTGACTATTTGTGTTTCATTTATTTAGATTTGGGTGTAGGTCGTGTGTCTGTTGCCTATCGATAGTGGGATGTTGTGGATAGGTGTGACCGTATACGTTACCAGTCAGCAGTGGGCTGGCTAGCGGCTGCTTGTGCTTGAGTGCTGGTTTATGTGTGTGGCTGTATGCTAAGCGTTAATTGTAGACTTGGCAGTGTTTGTTCTTTGTGAAGGGTTGAGGGTTTACGACTTTGTGTATGTAGTGTCTATGGCGGGTAGTGTGTGTGTGACTCAGTGATTGTAAAATTTGGAATTGAAGCTTGTTTAGGTTTAGTAGTGGGTTGGGTTATAATTTAAGATAATCAGATTTGGGTTTCTTTTTTTTGTCTCAACTCCATCGAGTTTTCGGCTTGGATCGAGTTGACACAAATTCACCCGATCGGATTTCATTCACAATCCGAACCCGAAATTTTTTAGATTGGGTTAGGTCAGGTTGAATTAGGTTGGATATTTTGCTCACCCCTAGTAATCAACTTTCACCAAGGCATTTTCTAAGTGCTTAGTCTGTTAGTAGGTTTATTTAAGTATAATGCCTAAGAAAACCTCTGGGGATGATAATGATATTGAGTTTTCATTTAGGGTTGAGGGTACAAGTGGTGTTAATAGATTTTGTGCAGAGTTGAAAAGTTAGTAGTTTAGGTGATGGCATGTTTCATATGAGAATAGCTTATGCGGATGAACTAATTCTAATTTTGGATTATGGTTTGCTTCCTAGGTTAGTTGGCATAACCTTTTAAGAGTTCGGTTAATTAAAATAAATAGTGGGAGTTTGGTTTCTATGATGGTGCAATATGTTTCCAACTGTAATAAAATTTGAAATTAAATGATATAATGTTTTCCTTCAAACTCTCTGTTGATCATACGTTGTTAAGGTTTTGCTGAAAGCTGTGTTGAATAGGTCTCAAAGAGAATTGAAATGGATTGTCTTAGGTTCTTATAAAAGGTGCTCCCAATAAATTGAAAGTGGGGATGCCTGTAGATTCAAGTGAAGAAGGTGGTGGGGAAGAGATTGACATAGTCTACCACGTGAAACTTGCTTCAGAAGGAATGCTATCACTATCCAGGGTCTGTCAACTGCATGCTACTGAAGGTAAGATGAAGTTTTATGTGGATGGTCAGAAGTATGACATTGGGGTTTATACATGCAATTAATTCATGATTAGGCGTTTTTCTGCTTAGCAAATGTTGTTTTTAATTATTTATGTGTATTTTCTTTTTTTGTGAGGGGACATGGGAAGCGTATGCGATTTGGGTTTAATTGTAGCATTTTTTAATGCTGAGCCTGTAATTAAGATCAAAGGTTATATGATAATATTGTCTGCTTTTATAATCAGTTCATGCTTTTGATGAATGAATTATATATGTTGTTCTTTATGTTGAAATGTATAATTTCAATTTTAGTTGGTGCATTTGGTTACACACATACATGTTATTAAGTTAAAGTGCGTTGCGAAGTGATCTTGTTACTTAAGTAAATGGTTGGTGAACGACTTATGATTATATGCTGTATAGACGGCAATTTAAGTCCACTCTCTATTTCAATTTTTCTCCATTAATGCATTTTTTTGGTTTCATATAAACAGCTTATACTTTCCTAGTAATTTGGATGAATATTGCCTTAGGATTCAACAAAATATTATTGAAACATAACTTTGCATGATCTATATAGTTTATGATCTTTTGGATTTTTTCAGCTTTTTACAAATGAATATGCTTGTAATGGATTTTCTTTTATCATGCTGATTTTTAGCTTCTTATTTATGAAACTTTGTTATTTTTGTCATTGTATTTGTCTTTTTTAAAAAAATTATTGTTTTATTTTCTATATTGTCAAACCTTTAGTCCAGCTAGAGTTTTTCATAAAAATATATTCATATTAGACTTCTTAATGTTCAGTCACCCCGATCAAGTTGGGAGAGTGAATAAAGTTTATTCATTAGAAGAGATCTGCTTACATTAGTGGCAATTGAGTTTCACTTATACAGTTGACGTATTTATTGAGCTGTCATGTCTTTTAATTATTTTTAGGCTTCATTAGTATAGAGACAACATTAGGTTTGGGTAAAGGTGCATACATAATCCAACAAAATAATATATAAATCTAAAATAAATAAGTATCGACAAAAATATTAGGTTTGGGATCAGTACGTACATAATCCAACAAACTAACAATTGAGATATTAGTCTAAATATAAAAGCATCATTACAAACACACAAAATATAAATTATACCCTAAATCCAACCATGGAGCCATAATCTTTTATAGGTCTACCTTCACATGCTTCATCTACATATTTGCCTTAATTTTTCTACGTATTAGGCCTCCATGTTTAGAAGTGAAATTGAAGGGAATGCCAAAGATTAGGTACTCAATTATCTTAAGAACATATAGTATGTAATCTCCTAACCCATGACGTTGTTATGGGACATCAAATTGGATCCTTACAAATTTATAAGAATCAAGGCTTATGTTCACATCTCTCCTACTAATATAAAAGCCAGGGCAGTGCATTAGAAATTGGGGCATTAGCACACACAATGGGTGCACAGAAGCCAAAATGTCATTGTCCGTAAATGACATTAAAACAGGATCGTAAATGGTGATGATTCTGTTGATGATATTCATCCTCGTAGCCACCCACTGCACCCCATGAATGTTTATTAGCATATATATCTGCAAAGAGGAAATTTGAACTGATTAACCAATAGAAATTGTGTATAACATTTACAAAATAATAGATATAAATTACTCATGCCTCATCTATATTTGTCCACGATATTTTGTCTTCCGTAAATCTTTTTATGATATCGCCATCAAAGCAACCTTCATATGACATAAGATGCACTGTACCATTATTTACCCAATTTTGTTCCATTAGAGCCTAGAAAAAATAAGAGTATTATATTAGTTGTTATACCAGCTAATGCAAGTCTGTTTGTTAATCGAACAATACTTTACATTAATAAAAGTAACCATACCCAAACTTTATGGTTGATTACACCGTATTTATTTCCAACAATTTCAGGATACCTCATCATCCGGTGGTGAATGAAATTGATGTATATGAACATATGCTACATGTGATAACATTGCAATTACATAGTTTTCCAAAATGAAAAATACTGTAAACTAAAATGAGTACTCTATTTTATAAAAATTTATTTTAAAAAATTACCTCTCTTTCAAGCCATTCATCACCCACAACCATCCTCAACCAAGAATGAGACATTGTAATTTCAATATTCTAAAACTTTTTAACTTTTATAATGTTGAAAGACCTACTTTCAATCCACTTTCATATTCTTTCTTTAATCTTTGTGTTAATTGGAGTGTTGATGTCAATTTCATCATGTAAGTCCAATTTAACATGCAAGTCCATATGATTTAATAATGACTCAACTTGGCCGAGTTCATCTGTCTCTGTAGATTTATTTGTAACAATTTTCTCTCCCACTAACCCAATATTTGTATCTGTACAAAGCATCCAAACTCTTTTTAATACAACCTTTTTGAACCTTGCAAAAACATGAATATTTCCACCACTGGGCATATTACTTGGAGGTTTGGGAAACTTGTTCATTAAAGTCAACTTAGCAAGCATCAATTTTTAAGTACCCAACAATCTATGAAACATGTATTTCAATCGTAAGAATATATATAAATTCATAGCATAAAAATGAATTGATAACGTTGTACGAAAAATGAAAAACTTGGTGGAATGAATGAAAACTAATAAATATTGTTTTTGCCCATCATCATCTCCCTTAATATATTTTGGCTTCATTTCCTTGGCTTGCCTATCTCCTCCATAGCAATCATATGCCACATCTTCATCTCCTCCCTTATCTCAGCCTTTTTTTTATTCTTCAAATTTTCCAATTCACTTTTCATACTTCTGACAACAGCTTCAACAATTTTTTCGTGCATGTTATTATCAATGCTGATAGTTGGCATGAACACATCCATATTTTCCTAATATACAAAAAAAAAATGAATTCATTATCAACATCCTTAGAAAAAAAGTTTAATAGCATAATTTTGTCACACTTAGCACAAAAAATTATGAAGTTATGTCATATAATCATAATTACTATATAATACTTAAATGCACCAGGTAAATATTTGTGGAAAAGATACAATGACTATTGTTGCCTTTTAGGAGGTAGCCGTTTCAGATATAAAGTCAATGTTTGATATTCTTCCATCCGAGTTTATAGGTGAAACATCAACGAACTTATAGAGTTTTTTGTTGAAGTAATACCTTAATATGATTTGCCAATGTGCAATTTCTATTTCTTTTTCTTCAGGCATTAACAACATCAAACATTTGTCATTGAACAACTGGGATTGGATAAGTCTGTGTTCACTTGTCTATTTGAAGGTGGCCCACGTGTTCTCCATCTCAATATATATGGAATGTTATGATCATTCTAATAAACTCCATAGAGGTTCTCTACCAGTGGGATGCCGTCAAACATCCACTCCTACAAATGTAATAATATAGTATGAGTAGTTAAGATGCAATTGTGTAACTCAGTATAATTCACAAAGTAATGCTTATAAACTAATAATATCATTTATTAATCTTATCATAACACCAAATGCAAATTCACCAAAGCTGTATTTCTCTTCTGCACAGAGTCTATTCGAGATCTTTTTATGAATCAAATTTTGTGCCCTTATAGCCATTGCCTTAAGAATGTCATTATAAGTTGCATTTCATACAATAGTTCCCCAAGGGTACTCATCGAACTTATCTAGGTTGTCTACAAACTTCAACAGTGCTTCGTTAATAACAGTTAAATTTGATTTTCCAAGAAGGAGTTGCGCTACGAGTAGTACAAGCGCAAATCTTATTGTGTCATCAATAATAACAAGATCAAAGTTGACGGAAGCAAAACATCGTTCAAGCTGGTGCACAGAAACTGAATATCAATTGTTTAGGAATATTGCTCGAATAAGGCCTACTGAACGACTAAGGGACATATGAACAACGTATTGTTAATAAATAGATCAAAATTCTGATGATTTAAAAAAAATATATTAGTGCATAATTACTCATCGAAAATTGCAAAGTCAAGTACCAATTAACTTTTTCATTTGCTGACTTCCATTTCTCTTCATACATTAACATCTTAGTAATAATTGTAATAATCTGCAACACAAACCAAATGTTAGAATACTTGGCCTACTATATGTAAAATAGAACGACAATAGTCAACAACACACCTCGTTGTGAATCCACCTTATTGGATTTAAAGATAACATTCCAACTCGTAACACAAAATTCATCTCCAATTCAACGAGCCTTTCCCTGAACACATGATATGGACCGCATAATTAACTTAATATATGAACAAGATTATTAATCATGAGCGCTACTTGTCCAATAACCTTAATTTATTAAGAAAAATGATAAGACAAAACTATTAAAATTTTTAACTCTTTATCCAGATTGTCGCCCAATGCATAACATAAAACATGCAAATCATCGTCTAATAATGGTGTTGTCACAAAAAAAGGTCTAGCTCTATAAAGCGCACATAGTGTACTGGCATTTATTTTCTCTCTAGCTGACGTTGCTAAATCCTTAGCAAAATTCACTTGATGATTCTGACTAACACTATTTACATGAGAGTCCATCAAAGTAATGATTTTTGATATCTTATCTTCAACCTGATGCCAAATTATATAACAAACAATGCATTAAATTTACTATATCTACAACTATTTCTTACATAAAAATTAATAATATAAAGCATTTGTCACATTCATTGAGTCTTTTTTCCTTTCGTCATCAGGTAGAGAAATACACAACTTCACACTTTGCCTTGTAGACACATATGAACTTCCTCTATATGGTGATGTGGGTAAACTATAATTGTTCTTCCTAATACTTGATATTTCATTACTCTTGCCACTGTTATACATGGACGAATTCAACAGAGGAACATTTTTTAAAATATTGTCTTTAATCTGAGAAAAATAAATTGTTTAATCACTTATGAAATCTTCAATTATACATGACCATGTAACCAAAATTGACTAAACGGCACCTGACCAAACACATCATGTTTGTCTTCCACATTTTTAATTTAAATTCAATTATTTGCTTCTCAATGCCAGTTACATTGCAGTTAATAACAACTAGCTAAAATTTCTCTTCAATTTCCTATAAAGTCTGTGTATTTCCTAATTTCAGCATACATTTTTTTTCTTCTTTCACAAAAGCCTCCCAATCATAAGGAGATCTTTCCGGAATCAATGACTTTACCACTGATATGATGTCATTTAAAAACTTGTTTTGAGATTGTACATGACTTGTTATTAGCTCTATTTTTCCAGATAACTCTTTAATGTCCTCTGTCTGTGAATCAAGCTTCTTAATTAAAATAAGTGAATTTCACAAATAATGGTTGACATTATTGTTTTTTCACCATCAAATTTCACTACATCGGTAGAGCTTACATCTCAAACTAGTACCTACACGCAATACATTTAAGTTTGAAAATGCTTATCTTTAAACCTCTCTCTTACTACACATATGCATAATTTTTTATTTATTTCGTAATTACTGTATTTCTATTCAATGAAACATTACTTTAGCACATATATAACATACTTCTATGCTATCAAAGCCACCATGTTCCTCTAGCCACTTCGTGAACCATCTTATCTCTTTCTTATTCCACAATACAACAGGAACCTCCGAAAGATCTCCTTCAATGTTACCATAAACAACAGAGTTGAAATACAACACCTACATTTATAAATTACTAAAATTAACATACTTTCTGAGGGCCCTTGAAAAACATTTACCTATTTAATTTTAATATAACATAGGGCAACTAACCTTTAAAAAAAGTAGGCAATCATTGACGTATGTAAAATGCTCCTCCTTATATCTAGTTATAGCTTGCATTAACTTATAAAAAATGAAAGAAACCAATTTCCTGTTTCTTATATTTTTTACATCAATTAAGGAAAACAAATAGGCAACACTGATATATAAACCACACTGGGAACAAAGCTGCATTCACATTGTTCTTTATGATTTAAAAAATGTGAATGCAGCTTTGAAATATTCATCGCAAACTTTATGATTTAACAAAACTTCTTCTACCCTTTTTATGTGAACTCCCCTATCTATTGCGTGAAATTTCTCACATAATTCTTGTATGTACGACCTCTCCCCTTGTACCACTATATCCAAATTCTCATCTTTTACTCCTATAATGCTACTAAAAACTTGAAGATTTACTGAAATCTCTTTTCCATGGATTTCTATAGTTTCTTCACATTGAAATTGTCGACCAATTTGCTACAAAATGTTCTCTCTAACCTCCCACATCTCATTTTCGCAATGATTCCAAATCATATTTCTCGTATTGCCTAATTCTAATCTTCTGTAAAGTTTAATACCATTTTTTCAAGTCGTTCTGAGGCACACGAAATATCGAATTTCGAAACATCATTTACTTCATTGATTGCCTTTTCTGTGCAATATGGCTCATTCACATTATTAACACCGCATGCTTTTTTTTTCGTTATGTTCCAATTTCCTTACTTGATTGAATCGGCCATTATTACGCAAAACTCGCGAAATTAGCATGTGATTGTTTATATATCACCAAAAAATATTTATAAAAATTTCACATTTTTTTCCCAAAAAAATTCACATTTACCTCTTTATAGGATAATTTTATTTCCTCTCTTTGCTTCTGTTCCCTTACATTCTCATTTTTGTGTCACCATTAGCATTTCAATTGGAAGATTACTCCAATGTTAGCATGAGAAATTTACTAGTCATTCAATTACTTTATGTTAAATACATACACATTTTCATGATCTCTCAATTTCTATGTCTCTTTTCTTTTGTCACTGTTCAATTCCTTGCGCTTCCACATTGCGTTCTGCATGTTAACATATTGATATTTGATAATTATTTCCTCTTTCAATATTGATGCACCTTCTTCAGTAACTAACTAAACTTCAAAATAAAAATGACAAAACTATTACCATTATTCAAGGCTGCATCACAACCAGGTTTTTGCTCCTATTCCACTTCTGCTCTCTATATTCTTTATTTATAAATCACATATTTTACATAATTTATTTGCATCCCATGGCTCTTTTTTTTTTCATTCAACATCACTGGGCAAATTTACTATAATGTCCATGAACAATAGTTAACGAACTATTTCGTGTTGTTGCCCTTTTTTCGAGTTCAATTTTACTATTTTTTTACATTTTTCTCGAATTCACTTAACATCAACTGGGCCACCACCCTCTAATTTCTTATGGTTCCCCTCAATTTTTGTTTTCAATTTCCATCGTTGATTGGACATTTTTTAAAATCTTATGGTTGTTATTTTCTTTGATTTATTTAATTGAACACGTTTTATCAATACACCAGATACACCATAGTTGTGGCCGCCAAAAATATGTATGTGTTTTCATTTACATTTAAACTATTAGCACAACCATCTAAAGCATCAATAATCACTTTGCCAATCATTAAATCTAAAGTCTTTCAATTTTGAGAAGGTGAAAGTCCTGCTTTGCCTTTGTTTTTTGGAAATCTTCAGACTTTTACAATGTAAAATGGTAGTAGATTGAACAAAAAAGGAACTTTTGCAGCCCACATGAACTTCTTCAATAGCCCCAATTAGGGGTGGCTAAATAAATAGAGAATTAAAAAAGGGGGCAGCTATGTTGCGTCATGGGTTTTGTACCCAAGTCTTTTGTCTTGTAGCAGAGTCATCGTTCGATTTCATCTCACGGCTGAAGAAGAGACACAACACACTAGGTAGTAACCTGACAAAAAGGTAATGGCCCGGTAACCTGTAGGGAATCGGCTTTTTGACCCAAAAAAATGACTGTAATGGGTTGGAAGTTGTTAAGTAACGGATGCAAACCAAAGGGAAAATGGTGTATGCAATTATTGGTTAAAAGCAAGACATTGGAAGCATGCAAGTATGGGTTGGGGTAAGATGGATTTGAAATTTTCGAAAATAGGGAAGAAAATTGTAGGAGCTGGATTTAAGGTAATGCATTGCGTACTTGGTGGGAAAAAAAGGGGAATATCAATTTTAATCATGAAAGTAGTGTGACATTAATTTTCAGTAAAGTTACCCTATAATTAGTTTTTTGTGGAAAATTTGTGCATGAGTTAAGTAAATGAAAACTATATTAAAAAAAATATAAAGAACAAATATGTACCGTGTAATAATAATAATAATAATAATAATAATAATAATAATAATAATAATAATAATAATAAAATAAATAATGATCAACCAAAAATGACAGCCTAAATTAAGGTGAGGTATAAGTTAAAAGAGGAAAAAAACTAAGAGAAAACTATATTGGGCTTGATGAACCAAACACCCTATTGTAGCTTTTCTCATTATGATCTGTCTTGAGGATGGGTGTTTTGCGCAGGAAATTCGGGCTGCACTTAGATGAATTATAACATGCAATTCGCTAAGTAAGGGTAGAAACTAATGAATTAAGGATGCTTGTGGGAATACCAGAGAGAAATAAGAGCAATATGGACGAATGTAAGTTTATTACAATCTAAAGAGAAATTACAAGAGAGTTTTTTACAAGAGCTATAGAGCTTGTGCTTGTGCTTGTGCTTGTGCAGGTGAGTTTGTGTGTATGGTGAGGTTGTGCAAAATAGCAAGTGTGATGGGGTATTTATAGGCTTGGATGCCAAGCTCTTAAAATTTCCTAATAACTTGCGTAAATATCTCTTAGGGCGTAAATGTACAATTCTAGAAAACTCTAGCTAGTTAGAGTTTGTAGAGAAATCTAGAATTTGGGGATGGTTACTAAGTGCACTCTGGCTGAGTAGTTGTGTTAGGCGAGCCATTAATTACTAAGCACATCTCATTTTTAAGCGCATCTCATTTTTAAGCGCATCTCATTTTTAAGCGCATCTCGACTTGGGTGCCGATGCTTCTAAGTGCAATCTGCTTATAGGTGGACTTTTACTAAGCGCAACCGCAGACGCAAAATTAACCACCATTTGCGGGAGATTTAAAGCATGCTATGAGAAATCGCTATTGTTTGTTATAAGTAATAAAGAGTAAATGTTTTTAAAAAATTTACAGAAGAAGGCTATAATAAATGGTAATAATTATAACAATAATAAAATTATTTGACATGTTATTCAACAGTCCTTATTGTTTTTGGCAAAGAATGTATAGAATATGGGCCAATTAAAATAGGATAAATTATAGTATAGCAAAGAAAAATGTGTTCTCTATCTTAATCTCTCTCAGTCATCCTGTCATGATTTAAATTTGAATTTATTTATTATAAAACCAAAAAATGTTATAATGCGATGCACTGGCGGGGAGTCTTAGAGTGACAATTTTTTATCTTTAAGCACCAGATAATTAAGTGGCGGGATAGGCAGAGGTTCATGTGCGAAAACCTCCAAGTTAAAAGAAAAATACATTCAATTGACAACAAAGAAGATGCAATAAGGCAAAGGAAAAAAATCAACAAAAAATAAAAACCAAATGCATCCATCCATAGTGTTGCCAACGATACCTGCGGCAATTGACAACCAAATGACCTTTGTTGCTGGCTTATGATATTCATTGTTGCTGGCTTATGATATTCATTGTTGCAATCTCACTTTGTGGCTTAATGGTTTTCAAAATCGTCATGCATTGATATTCACCTAACGATTTGTAGTTTGATTATAATGTTGATGTACCAGTTGGACAATAATATAACTAAATACAATATTTGATACCACCAAAAGTACAAAAATAGCATTGGTGTAAAGAAAACATACGAAAACATGTCCATAAGTAGTGTCCAACTAAATTATTTGTGGAAATTTCCTGTGATGTTAGTAGGAATGTCATAGTCTCCATATATTGAGTTGCGCATCGCATTGAAAATTTTTTTGCTAACATATACACACTGATTGGATGAAAATTATATGATGCACCTTAGGACATAGATAAATAACTACAGCTCCTTGGACTAATCTCTGTCTGGTGAACCCAAATTTGAAGGCCTACAAAAGGAATGGTAATTCAGTATTTTGATTATAACGGAGGATAAAATGAATAGCATTTTTTCTAATCCTCAATAAAACCAAATGAATACTCATACCAATTTATTTGTTGGATAATGAAAACTTTATGCCAAGCAGATGTTATGATGCTAGGTACTGAGACCATAAAATAAATTGTAATTAACGGAGTGAAGAACAAAAAGGCAAATATAAACTTACATGATTAATGAACTTACATGAGTTGTATGGATTCTTTTTTTTTGAAAAACATCAAATCAAAACAAACCATAGCGAAAATATACGAATAAAGAAACCTCAAATATCTTCAGCAAAACAACTTTTACCAATAATGATCAACAAAATACACTTTAATTCAATAAAATTGGAATATTGTTTATTGTATCCCAAACTGACACAATCCTAAACTTGTTGTAAGTTGCAGGCACCACAATTGTTCAATGGCAGCAAAGAAACTTAAGAAAATTTATTTGAAAATTTCATCAATTTCTTAATAACTACAAAGGTCTCAAAATTAAACCATGCATGCACAAAAACTTCATCAAATTCGGTCAAAAAAAAAAGAGAAAATTCGGCCAAACCATGTAAGTTTATAATCTAACTAAGCAATATCAGTTAAATACCCAAAATAAACTTGAAACAAGTATAGAAATTTTTTTTATCAAAATCTAAACTCGAATAGGCTTATCAAAAAGATTAATCTCAATGGTACAACACTAAATAAATTGAATTTCTTTATCATGCATGCAAGACATTTCGAATTTGTTATAAGTTTGGATGAAAAGAAGAGTTTGAGAAAGATAAGCTTACAGATTTTTACAACCTTAAGCTGGTGTTAGTCTTTTACACTCAAATTAAATTTTATCTCTCAAAAACCCCCATCCATTAACTGGTCTCTCTTCTATTTCTCTTCTTTCCCTCTCTTTTCTCTTTTACAATTCTATTATGCTCTGCTCTCACTCTCGTTTTTTTTTCTTTTCCTTCTTTTAAAGCCACTCACAATGATGGTGGAGCATCGCAAAGGCGTGTCAAGCACTGGTGTCATGCGTCGCGAAGGTAGATCGCAAAGACAATGGAGCTGGTGGTGTCGTGCGACAGTAGCGGTGTGGAGGCAGATCTCGTGGAGGCAGATCGTGCGTTGTTGGAGTTAGGGCCGCAAGACAGTGGTGGTGTAGAGATGCGGGAGTTAATCGGATACAAAATCCCAATTTTTCCAATAAAAACCCTAATCGCTGACCCAATAAGTGAATCCCTTGTTTTTTGTATCAACACCCAACTTAATAAGATTCAATACTTGAATACACCTTTCTGAAACCAATATGAAGACAATAACATCCACAATGATCGCTGTCACGGTTCACCCTGTGGGAGAAAGACGATACTTATCCTTTTTGTTTTTGTTTTATTCTTTGCCACAACTTCACTTTAGGTTACTCATTTTCCACCTGTTAAATCTCAACCGTTAACTACCTTTCTTTACAATCTAATGGATCATTCGCTAACAGACAAATGAGTGGGGTACCAAACCCACGATGCAATGTAGCTGGATCCATTAAAAAATTAGTAGTTAAATTTGAGTCTGTTTAGTTTTTTTAAATTTTAAATTTTAAATTACTGGTTTTATTTTTAAAAAACTAAAATTTTTGATTTGTTCTTCGGTTCAATGTATTGATTTTAAAATCAAAATGAACCTAAAAAAATTAAAATAAAATAAAATAAAAAATAAAAAAAGAACTGAACTAAACCAAATCGGCCTAATTTAATTAAGTTAAGTTCAGTTCTCCAAACAGTGCCCATCCTACCTGTAGTCCTTGACCCAACTCCATTGTTCAGCCTCTTATAATCATATATCATATGTATTTATTTTTAATTAATTAGTATTATAATCGTATGACTTTTTTGAGATGGTTCATTTGATGTATTTAAATTCTAAAATTTTTTATGCATCAACCAAACACACCCATGTTACTAAGGGAAAAAGAAATAATAAGAGAGAAAGAGCAAAACAAAATTATTTGGTAAGTAATTTAAAAATCAAGAAGGATGATTTTTTTTCCCCCTAAATACTTAAGAGTATTTCCATCTTTCATTATTGTTATTACATCACGCTGGGGTAAGAAGTCAAAACTGTACTTTCATGGTGAATGAAGTCGTGGGGTCACCACGCGGACTCACACGCTAATTACGGGCGCTTATCGAATTTATCAATAAGTAATGGGGACTCAGTGAAATTACTCCCTGACATATCGTAGAAAAAATAAAAAGACCAAAAACCCCTTACCTGTTCCACCGTTTACAAACTTGAAAAGTTAAAACCCTAAGCCCCCTAAAAACCTTTCAGCTTCCCCATTGATACAAAGCATCCAAGCTGGTAGTACGTAAAACCGTGAAGCTCAACTGTTTATACAAATTTGATTTCTCCGCTTAATTGCTGAAGCTACAGCGAAGTTTATATTCACACGCAGTCATGGCTACCTCAATAGCCTCTCAGTTGCAAGCTATCAAGTCTCTGGTACTAGCCGATGAAGAGCCCCTCAAGAGACCTTTCACGCGCCCTTCCATCTTGTTTAACCCTAAAGAAGCTGCTGATATAGATATCGACACTATTCTTAATATCGCACTTTCAGGTTTTTATAATTTTCATTGTTTTCAAACTTTGTACAAGTTGAACGAATTGTGAGCACTTTGTTAATAAGAAATGATAACCAATTTTTCTTTTGTTTTTGGTTTTTGATTAGAAGGTATTAATTTGAAAGACTTAATGCATTGTAGTCCTATATAGGCAGGCTTGTTGATTATAAAATTAGAGTAATATCTGAGCTTTATAGCTAATTATTTTTCAGTGTTGTGAAATTTGGGAATTTATTATAAACTGAGCATTTTGATTGTTTGTAAATTTGATTTTCAGGTCTTGAGGTTCTTACAAGTGTAGACGGAAGGTTCAGAAACTATAAGAATGATTTATTTAGTCACAAGAGTAAAGATTTAGATAGGGAGTTGATGGTTATAGAGGAGAATAATAAGATCAATGCGACAATCTGTTCGTATTTACGGTTACTCTCGGGACATCTTCAACTGCCTGCATCACTCAAAACACTAGAGTACTTAATACGTAGATACAAGTAAGTACAACATTATGAAAAAAAATGTATACTTGCTTTTATTTATGCAATATGTTTTATTCTTTAGTGCTTACGATTTGCCTTTGGTTGGAATTTCAGGATTCATGTGTACAATACTGAGGAATTAATTTTATGTGCTCTGCCGTACCATGATACCCATGCTTTTGTTCGAATAGTGCAGTTACTTAATTTGGGGTGAGGACTACATGATTCTTGTACATTGTTATATTTGATACTGTGGATCAATGAAATTTCCTGATTTTTATTTCCTTTGAACTGTAGAAATAACAAATGGAAATTTCTGGAAGGCGTTAAAGTCTCTGGTGCGCCACCACCGAGGACAGTTATAGTGCAGCAATGCATTCGTGATATGGGTGTTTTGGAGGTTTTATGCAACTATGTGAGTGTCTGGTTCACATTGCATGAGTAGTTTGGTCAAATGTATTGTTGTAGGTGTCACCTAAATGACTTTCTGGTGCAGGCATCTCCTACAAAGAAGTTTTTGCCTTCAAGGCCTACTATCAACTTTTGCACGGCAGTAGTTGTTGAGGCTTTGGGTTCTGTTACCACCATTGATAATGATGCTGTGAAGAGAATCCTTCCCTTTGTAGTTTCTGGACTTCAGCCTGGCACCAAAGGAGGTTCAGATCACAAGGTGAGGTTTAACAATTGTTACTCAAATTTGGATATACTGATATCACCAGTGTTTGGCATAATGGTTCATGAATGATAATGCTTACAAGTTCTCACAAAATATAAATAAATATGATAGCAGGCAATGATGAGGCCAAGTATTTGATTTGCATATGTGAGCCACATTCCTAAATCGTGATGCATATTTTTTTGTGCTCTTTATCTAATTTTAATTGTGATATTTTATTGCTGCATTTATTTTGTTCTAAATTGTGCTCATATTATCTAGATTTCTTTAGTAGATTGTGGTTGTTTCCTGATTGTTTTGTTACATTAATTTCTGTTCTCAATGTTTAATTTCTGTACTCAATGTTTGGGTTCTGAGTTGTATTTTTATAATTTTTTTTGATAAAAAGGTTGAGAGTTTTATTCTGTTATTACTTTTTAATCTCTAATGTCAATCACCTCTGTTTGTAGGCTGGTGTTTTGATGATTGTTGCTTTACTTGCAAATAAAGTTGCTTTGTCTCCTAAACTTGTTAAAAGTTTGATTCGATCAATTGCTGAGATAGCCCGAGAAGATGTAAAAGAGTCGACAGACCTGCAATGGTTTCGGCTATCACTTATGGCTTTAATAAACCTTGTCCAGGTACTTCTATCCATATAGAGATTTAATTTGTGAAAAGTAGCGCAGAAATCTAAATATGTTGAATCAATAGTCAATTGTCAGAATTTTGTTTTGGTCCAAATAGAATTGATTTTAGTCTCTTACCACTTCTTCTTGTATTTTATTTTAATTTTCAACAATTAGCAGTGGTATTATTGTGATTTATACTTATTTGTTGGTTTTATCAATACAATTTCTTGGGGTGATTTTGGGGCTAGTGCACAAGTTGTTCACCTTTTCTAAATCTTTTTCTCTCAATACAATCTACTTAGCTTTTATCTTCGAAAAAAATTTACTCTGTATGTTCTGAGTCAATTAACTAATTAACGCTCATGGAACACAATAACTTCAGGGAATTCGTCTGGAAGTGAGAGCTGCGGATTGCTTGGACTTCTTTGCTAAAATAAGAGGAGCTTATTCAAATATTTGTTTAAATATGCTGTCATAGTTATTAGCTATGTAGTTCGTATCATTGGCTTTCTTTCACTTACCAAAAGCTCAACAATTCTTGTTGCACCCCTCTCTCTAAAGTCCTGGTAGGAAAACGATGGTTTTGCGTTAAATGTACATTTTTGTTAAAGAGTAACCCTATTAGCAAGAACATCTTTGGTGGTGGAGTTGAAAATCAATGACTAATGAAACTGAGATGTTATTAGCATATGGTACTTTCTTGTAAAATATAGACAAATTAGTAAGCTAACCTGAGTTCGGAAATCAAGTAGTGTCTAATCTGAAGTGGTCTTGATGTTCTTGAAAGGACCTTTACTCCCTTTCTATTGAGCATGGTATTGTATCAAAGAACATGTATCCCTGATTATACTGCTGTATTCTTCCTCATACTTGTAATGATTGTGTCAGTCATTATAAGGACAATATGGAATCTTTTTCAAATGCTTATATTTTTGGCCTCTTGGTTTCTACTGTGTGACTTGAAAATATTATGTGGTGCAAACTAGATAGCTTTTATTTCCTAAATATGATATCACTTTGTATTTGTTGTTGGAACCAATTTTGTGTAAGATTAATTTGTGCTTAAGTGCATTCATTTCTTGGTTTTGCCCCTTTACTTTGGTTTGCATTAAATTTTGTCAGTTGCAACCTGTCGACATGTTCCCGAAGAAGGCCTTAGACATTTTGAAGGAAATACGGTAATCTTTCAACATTTCTAACGTTTCCGCATCCAATATCCATTGGCTATTTCCTTGGCTTGAATTTCCTAACACTATTTTGTGCTTGCTCTACAGGGATATTGCTGAACTACTTTCGGAACTTTCTAAGGAGTTCAATATTGATAGATTCCTTGCTGTGCTTCTGGAATCTCTGGTTGACTACAGGTTTGTACCTGATAACATCTTTGAATTGTCTTTATGTGTATATATATCTTGCTCAAGTTATCAATTGAAATTCATGTTTGGTTACATGCAGTTCCTCTGATGAATTATGCCATCTCACTTTGATATCAATAATAGAGAAAGTTCCTATGAAGAATTTAGTTGGCCATGTCGTCTCAAACGTTCTTTTCTCCTGTCTGAGGCTCTCACAGAAGGATAGCAACTCAACATCATCAGGTTATATTGCATTTGTAACTTTAGTTATGTGGTTTGCATTCTTGCATATCTTTTAGTTCATGCGTTTGCGCGTGGTTGATTGTCAGGTTATATTTATGTATCTCTTGAGTGTTCTTCACTTTTGTTTCCATTTTTGCTTGCACATAATTTTCAGCATTGCATTAAAGGGCTGCCAGTCTGAATATTCTTACACCATTATTATGTGTTTGCTGGTAATTTTATTTGTACAAACTATATGGATTGCTTACAGGAAGTTGGGCCAAGAGGACCTTGGTTGCTATTAATGCAAAATATCCATTTGAACTACGTGGAGCAGTACGCAAATTTCTGGAGGTATGTGATGGACTGATCTTTTCTGTTCTTTGACTTTGAATTTTAGTTTGTGACTTGTCTGTTCATAATAGGAATCTAAAGTGAAATCCAAGAAAGAAGACACAGGTTTTGAAATTCTGTCTAAAGTGTTGGATGGAAATATTGATGTGTCTGAGGCTATCCCAGATTCAAAAATATGGTTTGCCTTGCATCACCCAAAGGTAAATTCTATGGCATTCCATAAGAATTATGTAATTTTTTTCTTATAATCATATATTTAAATTATTATGCTTATGTAATGTGAATTAGGCTGAGGTCCGGCGAGCCACTCTCTCTGGTTTGAGCTCATCTGGAGTTCTGAAAACAAAAGCTGTTGACCCACAGGTATTTTTAGTTGTCTTTGTTATGTTCTTTTTATTTTCGGCCGTCATCTATAGTGAATAGATAAGTACATTGTCTATGTTATGTCATTTACTTATGTACACCGTCTATTGATCTATATTTGACAGTAATGTACTTGTTGGTCTTGACATTGATTTGTCATTATTGTGTCTCATCCATGTCTTTTTTTATGCTTTTATGGTTGAAAATATTGTTTGACTTCTCAAAGTTACCATCTAATTTCATTCTGCAGCAGTTTTGGGATTTTGTTTAAATTTGTTCTTTAGCTGAATTATATTTTGGTAGCATCAACTAGTCTGAGTTGCCACGTTATAGTTGCTAATTTCTTTTCAAGTTTGGCTCAGTTATGTCCTTATTACCTAATAAAATGGCATGAATCTTCTCCCACTCAAACCATTTATCTGGTCCTCCACTTGGTTTGAATCTTTGATTTTTCATTTAGAAATGCAACCAGTAAGAGCTAGCTGTGGTTCTGTTTGAAACGTGATTTCTGGATTTCATATTTATAGTTCTGTCCCCAGATTCCCTAGATTTGAGTGAAAATTTTTTGGGAAAATAGCTGTGGTATCTGCATATCATTTTTTGTTTGAAGCTGCTGTCTTTAGTTTCCATCTCTGTAATGAGCACATCATTTTCTTTGTTAGTTATTGTTGGAGACCTTATTGTTATCACTTGTTTCTTCTGAGATATTTGATTTCGTGGCAGAAAATCTTTTCCTTTATTTTTCACATTTTCAAGCTCTTTCGCTGAACTATTCCTGGCTTTATAGAGCCAATATTGACTGCTTTGCCAAGATTCTGTGTTATAGTCCTGGTGTGGAGGCTGTGTGAGATTGGCTTGACAAACTGTTATGTGTGCGCATTTTTCTGTGTTAATTCATGTTGGCATACTAAATATCATATATATCAGACCACAAGTTTTCTGGTTTGAGATCTTCTGATTTTTTAATTTTTCTCATTTATCTTGTTGTCAGAGGCTTGTGACGATTCAAGATGCTATTTTGCACCAGCTTCACGATGATGATCTAACTGTTGTTCAGGCTGCCTTGTCTATTGATGGATTGCCTGGAATGATAAGCCCCTCTGATCTTCTTGAAGGATTGGATGATGTTCTTAAAAGATGCGTTATTATTCTTATGTCAAGTGAGTATGGTCTACGTAATTGATATGCCTTTTATTGTTCCTTTTTCTGTACGCACACTCCATTTTCACATTTTAGTAGGGGCTAATTGCTTTGGTTATGCTTTTTTTTGCCCCTCTCTGTGCTCTGGTCATGCTTTGTTAGAGCTAAATTGACTCAAATCTTTTCATGTGCAGTGCTGCTTGTTGCTCACTTTCTATTCATTGCTAAAAAATAATGGTGTGAAAGAGAAATATTTGAAAGGTGTTTGATTTCACCTGTGGAGGGCTAACTATTTTACTGATTCTCATTGGTTTAAGTTCCATTGCTGTGGTCTTACTGATAATGAACTCTGAATTCACTTTGGTGCTTGTTGTGTCACTGATGTTGATATGTTAGATCTTCCCAGTTTGTATTCTTTTGCCATTTGATTAGAGAAATATCTAGTTGTTTGTTCTCCTCCAGCAACATCTTTCATAAAAAATAATTTTCACTTAATTTGTTGAATAACTTTAAATAAAATGTACTGCAAGTCATCTGCTTCAATCAGTCTAATATTTATGCTTGCAGATTCGTCAGATAAACTTGCTCTGGCTGGTGATGTAGCTGTTTCATGCCTGAAGATTGCAATATCAAGCTTCACTGGCATGAATGATCATTTTAAGAAACTTTCTGCCATGATTTTTCCATTACTGCTTGTTCTGCCAAAGGTTTCTTTCTTTTGTGTTTCAGTCTCTTGGTTCTTAAAATTGACACTTTACCACCAAACGTGCACTAGAAATTGTTTTGTTGATGATATTTGTTTTTATTGCAATTCTTCTCAGACACAGAAGACAAATTTAAAGATTTTGGAGTTAGCCAAGGAACAAAAGCTGCCTTTTTACGATAATCTTGCCGTTGTTTCCATTAAGAGAAAGGTGAAATATCTTGCATGTGATTTTTACATTGATTGTGGTTTAAAATCTTGAAACTGCCATTTGAAGCATAGGTGGAAATTAGCCCGTTAGCACTGTTAAAGGTTTTTGGAATGTGGTATAGAAGTTAGTGAGAAAGCTTGCATTTGTTTGTATAATAGGTCACTAAAGTTGAGATTCCTCGGAATCGTGGGTCTTGATTTTTCTTGGACTTGCATAAGAAAAGATAGGAATATAAAATTCTTAAAACCAATTCTCTCTCTATGAGGATAGAAAATGTAATCTTTTATACTTCTCAGTTTCAGTTTTTGTATAACTTGTGCTTGGAATTAAATATAAAATAAGGGTTTTGGGGAGCTAATAGCATACACCTTGATGAGATAGGTGGTTGGAGCCATGGAAACAATTGATATCATAGAGGATTTTTTAGTTCTTCATTGTAGTTTCATTGGGAGGTAATTGCTATTACATTTATTTCAATAATGTTCTAATATAATTATTTCATCTAAATGATAAGAAGAAAAATGGTCTGGAGCTTTTATAATGTTCCAAGGATGTGATCTGAACTGACTAAACAAGTTCAGCTGATTAGTTTAACGTCATGTTGCCAACTAGTTATGCTCATGATGCTGTCTCTAGCTTGATATGTACGAGGAGGATGTTTTGGTGAATTAGAAAATAATATTTGTTAGCTCTTGTAAAACTAATATAAATTCCGGAAGGTTTTTCTTCATCTTCTTGTATATTTATTCTATTGCTGTGGCTAATTATGATGGTTCAGTAGTTAATTTTATGTCAGTTGTAAATAATTCTGAAGTTGTGATCTGGTAAAAATGCAGAAATCAGAACCTGGAAGCCTTTCTTCAATTAACATGGAGATTGTTAGCAGTTTGGCAGAAACATTCTTGAAGCATCCTGATGAGTATTTGTCATTGCTGACTGAGAGTTGTAGTAATTTTAAGTTATCAAAGACCCTGTTCTTTATGGTTCTCATGCAGTCATTGCTGATGCAGAATAGTAGTATGTTCTCCCATATTCCCTCTTTGTTGTTAAATGCAGAGGCTTATCAATTTGATTGTAGTTTTCATTTTTTTCCCACTTAGCTTGTCAAAATAGGTCCTGTTTAGTTGAAATCCATGACTTGATGGTTATTTCCAAGTGCTATCTGTTTATCTCATTTGACTGTCTTAGACAATGCTTCATTTTGAACATAATAATTATTATGTTTTTAATAAGTGTTGCTCATATAATTATGGAGAACTTCTGCTATATATTTCTTTTGCATGTTAGGTATTGGTCAGTCTTTGGCACTTCTTGAAGCTTGCTTTTCCGTTCTGAAGAGTGAGTGGGCAGTCTTTGAATATGGGTTTGGTGGTTCTGTGAATGAGGTATGAATTTACTGGACACTGTAGTTTCTCATTGGTTCTCCTAGTTGTGCATATGTTCATGATTCTAATTCTCTGTCTTCCGTCAATGTGATTTCATTTTTTATGTTTACTTTTTGATTGACAGTTCAGTGCAGAAATCCTGTCTTGGGACTGCAGAAAATTTCTAGATCAGCTATTTGATACTGATATTGAGGCTTTGAATACAAAATTGCTGATTTGCATATTCTGGAGGTTACTAGAGGCATTTATTTTGGCAATGCCTGCAGATGTCTTGTTGGTTGGTCCTCTTCTGACTCACTGCTTTTTTCTTGCCTTCTGAGGTTGCTTTGGCAAGTGGTCATTTTTGCCATAGTAGTTTATTGTCATACTTTCTATCTTGATATGACTGTTGAATATATCTATTCTCTGCTCCCTCAGGATGTCAATGAAAGGTGGTATAGCAGACTTGAAGAATTGTTTGTCTTTTTTGCAAACTCGCGTTTGAAACATGTTTTCAAGGAACATCGACATTACCTTGTTTCAAAATGCAAAGTCCCGCTTGTTCGTTTCCTGTCCAAGTTTTTTACGGAAGAAGGTGCTTGCTTTTAATTCAGCCTATGCTACTTGTTCCTCTTATGTTTATTTATTTAATACATTTGACACACTCTAGCCCCACCCCATCCCATCCCATGCACAAACAAATATTAAAGAGATTACCCCCTCTCCAAGGTGGCTGTGAGAGGAAAACTTTTCCTAGACCTCTTGTTTCCACTAAAAGGGTCGAACCAACTGGGCTATCCCCATTGGATACAATCATAACACACTTGATGATGGTAGTTTTGCAGTGAGGATTATCAGGTTGAAGATTGATTTTGCAGAAGTTTTAACTTCTATAATGTATTTTATTTCAAGGGTCATAAAATATTTTATATTATGGTTTTTAATATTGGGATACCTGTCATTTGCATTATATTTTGCACATAGAAAATTCTTCCTTGCATCTACAATTTCTGAGTGGCTTGCAAGAGAGGTATTTTTCCTCTCTCTCTCTCTCTCCTCTCTCTAAGTTAGTCTCTCTGTGGGTTTGATTATGAACTATTTTTCCTTAGACCTTTTCCCTAGCAAATGGTTTGCAAGAGAGGTATTTTTCCTCTCTCTCTCTCTCTCTACCCCCTCTCTCTAAGTTAGTCTCTCTGTGGGTTTGATTATGAACTATTTTTCCTTAGACCTTTTCCCTAGCAAACGGTTTTTCTGAATTATCTGAGATTCATGGGTATTCTGGATATATAATGACGGAATTTACATAATATTTTGGAATGGAAAACTATTCGTCTAATTCATCATGGTTTATATCTTGTCCTGATCATGTATGTTTACCTTTGTAGATGTTCCTGCTGCTGTCCAAATCGAGAGTCTCCATTGTTTTACTTTTCTCTGTTCTCAGGCGGATGATAGTCTGCTGTTTGAACTTCTGGCTGAATTTCCTTCAGTTCTAATTCCACTAGCCAGTGATAATCAGGTATAACCATGCTCCCCCCCATCTTTATTTCCTTATGGCTACTGTATGCTCTTGCAGTCTTTCAAAGACAGTTTTTTATCTGTTTCCTGTTGAGATGCTGAATCTTCATCAGTTTCTTATTTAGTTCTGTTTATGAAGAGGTACAATGACTTGATTCCTTGTGTTCTATTGTCTCTCTTTTTCAGGAGACGAGAGTGGCTGCCATGGGCTGCATTGATGGTTTATATGCATTGTGGCGCCGTTTAGACTTCTCTAGCAAGAAAAATGGTATGATCTCTACGACACTAAACTTTGGTAGTCCGCATGATTACCAATGCCTTTACCAATATATTGTATATGTTTCTATTATTTCCATCTCTGTATACATTTTTAATGTATATTTTATTTGTAATTCTGACTGGGATGGGTTTTGGCTTATGTTTGTCGGGATTGATATGTTTTGGATTAGAAAATGAATGGGTATACTTGCTGTCTATAAATAGGCCTTTTTGATGTTTGATGTCTTTCTTTATGGAATTGATTTTCTCTGTTTTCCATTCTCTTTGTGGACAATCCACTTTTGTATCTTCTATCCTTTTGGTTTTATTGATACGGTATTCTTTGTTTCTTATGAAAAAAAAAAGATTGTTGTTATATTTTGAATGGTATCAATGATAGGAAGCACTGCATTATGGAGTCATTTTATTGATGATCTTCTGGGCTTGATGGTTCAGCAAAAAAGGCTTATATTGTCAGACAAGAAATTTCTTGCTTCATTTATGACATCTTTGCTCAGCTCATCCTGCAATAGTCTTTTAGTGCCAGAGAGCATTGGACAGAGGTATTCAACTAATTTTATTAAACTTGTCGAACTTGCGGGAATTATTATGCTTTGTTCATTTTTGATCTCTTGAAAATACACAAGTCCACATATATTGGGTACTATCTGCAAAATTATTGATTTTTTTTTAATGATCTTATTGAATAAATAACATTTGCAAGATGATGATTGTGCTATTTGAGTAATTTCATGCTTTCTTGTTGTGTGGTTTATGTTATTGTGATGCTTCTCCATTTATTGTTTTCTGTTTAGGCCACCAGAGCAATAACTAGCCCAAATGCTTTTCTCACTAGTATTTTCCCTGTGCTGTGATCAGGGTTCTTTTTATATTATTGATGCTTCTTATAAGAAATTTAATCATACATGGTTGGTGTAATTGTGTGGAGGAATCTGAAGGCTGGGGTCAGGGAAACGACAGTTCATGCTCCAGCAGTCACAAGCGTGCAACACATTCCTTTGTTTTTGCTTGGAGCATGACCCGCGCCTTAAAGAACTTATGAGTTATGATCTTAACTGTGTACCATATGAAACAAGCTACTTCTGGAATTATTTCAGTGTCTACAAATAACCCAGGAATTCTTTTTCTTTTTGTTTTTCTCTTTCTTTTTTCAAACGAATTCCAGTTCGTTATAATAATATCTTTAGCATGCAGAAAATTCTTCCATGTTTGGTTTTTCGCCAAATTACATCTGCTGAACTGAAGTTTGTTGTGTCTAATGTGCATTTACATTTTTTACCTGTCTTGAACACCTGTTTGCGGCTTACTCGTTCCAGGCTGTGAGGGCTTTTAATATTAACATTCAGTTTCTTTTCTATTAAATTGATTATTTTGGGTGCATAATATTTTATTCTTATTCATTTATGTGAATTCCTTAAGTTCTATGTATTTATTCATTGTGTGTTATGTTAGTAATTTTGGAAGTTTACCAAATTATTTACTGTTTTGTTTATTGAACTAGCTTAACACCCTTGCCTGTTTACCCCTCGTATGCTGTTTCAGATTTGATCAACAGACAAAAGATAAAACTATTGCTTTCATTTTGGGTTCTGCTCTAAAACTTTCTGCATTTGGGAAGGTTTGCCCTCTTAGATCTGTTCTTAAGCAAATCTAGTTTTTGAGTTGTTTTTAATTGTTATTATTTAGGTTGGCAATGATGTTTGGTTGAAAAAATTTTGATTGGAAATGATATCTTTGGCAGTTAATGATTCTGTCTTTGCTCAAAGGGCTGGGCAGTGCAATTCTGCATGTCAAAGATGTCAGGTCATTTTTATCTTTACTTCTGGAAAGGCGCAGTCAACATTACATTGAGCGACATAGCTCATCTCCGAAATTGTCAGAAAATGAAATCAGAATCTTGTGCCTTCTTTTGGAGGTAAATAGCATTTTCTTCTCCCCCTGACCTTCAATTATCAATGCTTAATGAATCTTATTTTCTTGTGTTTGATGCAAATTCTGTCATGTACTAGAGCTGCGCTTCACTCTTCTTGTTGGACAATCACGATTTTAATGTCTATTTGGTGAAAGCTTTGCAAGTAAGAACTTATCTGTAACTTTTGTAGATTCTTTCCAATGCAGATGCATTAGCTGTGTTTCATTGACATTTTCTATTATGTTGTTATCCTTTCAGGTGGAGATGATGTCTCCAGAAGATCCTGCTGTTATTGAACCTTGCATTGCTGTTTTGCAAAAACTAAGCAGTCAATTTTACACTGGATTGACAACTGATATGCAGGTACCGTTACTAATATATGGGCATAGCATGCGCAATTTATTGCTTTCCATGATAACTTACCCTAGTAGCCATGGCAGCTTGTTATAGTAACTTGTTTTCTTTGTGCCTGGCAACCTTCCCTAATAGTAAGATATAATAAATGGACATCAAAGAATTCCTCGAGGAACAGAAGAGGATGCAGAGGAAAAGAAAATCTTTAAAATGTACTTAAGCAATAAACCCTTCCTCCCACATTCTGGCAAAGAGAAAAAATGATTTTACTTGGGTTATTTTATGAATACTTTACGTATACATCAATAATAGAGTTATTGTACTGAATGAAATAATATTGAGCCTAATCCTGGAGTTTTGCATGATTCTGGAGCTTAGTTGTGTTATACTGTGTAATTATAAAAAGTTATTCTTAATTTTATTTGATTGATCTGATCCATCGGTTTTACAATTTTCAATATCTTCATTTGAGTTAAAGATCCCTTGGTTTCACACCTTTTCAAATGCTTTAATGAATAGGAAGAGACTTGAATTGTTATGAACATTAAACAATTTATTTGCAGAAAATAATGTATGAAGAGCCCCGTGCTGCTCCATCTTTGTGATCAATGGATCAAGTATGTGCACATGCAAAATAATAATATTGTATTAGGAAATAAATATTTAGGAATCAATAGATGTATGAGTATTATTTAATGAACTATTGGCAATATTTAGGCTATCATTGAAATATATGAAACATTTCTGAAGAAACTTCTCTTTCCGACATAAACTAAACAAATTAATATAAAGTCAACATAATTTTTTTGTTGTTCCAAACAACTAATAGGAAAATGTTCTGGTTTGTCCAATGATTCTTGCTTCATGAAACCTCATTCATTTTCTTTTGTTGAGCAGGAGTGTCTATTTCTTCACCTTGTTCTTCTGTTTCGGCATGCTAATGGTGCTGTGCAAGATGCAGCTAGGGATGCCTTGCTGCGATTAAATGTTTGTTCCTTGTTCTTATTTTTTTAATTTTTTTTTTCTGTTGAAAGTATTTGTTACTATAAAAAATATGCATAACCGTCAGTCTTCATTTTGTATTCTTCCAATTGATAAATATGGGTAATTATGTAGAAAAGAAGGTTCTGATTTTACTGCAATTTTTATATTTTGTTGTTTTTTCCCTTTTTTTTGTTTTGCCCCGCCTGGGGGGGGGGGGGGTTTGGTTAATAACCCTAAACCCAATTTGTCTTTAGCGTTAACCTTGAAATTTAAGTTGTGTTAATCAAGCAGTTTTTCCTTGACTGATTTCCAGTTGTAATGCCAAAACCTGGCCAATAAGGTAAGAGTGGTTAAAAAAGGGATCGAAGAGACAATTAGTAAACTGTAGGGGTTCTGGTGCCTTCCCTTTTTTTGTTGTTTGTGGTTGGTGTTATTTTATGTGGGGGAGAGCCATTGCCCTTTGTTCGTTGTTTGTGGTTGGTGTTGTTTTATGTGGGCGAGAGAGGTGGGTGGTCGTTAGTGAGGCGTTGGGGGAGAATGTTCCTGCTTTTATACTATTCTCTTATGTTTTTTGAGCTCGAAGGATCATATCTTTCTTGAATGAATCCAGAATCTATCCATAAATAGAATTTGCACTGCTAAATTGTTTGAAATCAATTCTTCCATTAAATTTCCCAATAAAAGAAACTGATTTTGTTGATGGTAAAAGAGAATTGGAAGACAAGTCTGAAATATGCTTAAGAATATTTTGTGCTTTAAACACTATGGAGCAGGTGATTGTCATTAGAATTAAGGTTTCGCTTGGTGATTTTTCGTAGTTTGTTTAAGCAATGCATCATTGATTGGTTCTGCATTTGGATATGGCAGATTATGTGCTCCACAGTTGGCCAGTTACTTGATCCAATTTTGAAGCAGGAAAGTCTTGTTATTGGTTCAGCATATGGGAAGAAGAAAAAGAAATCAGATGAACATCAGAAGCCCAACTTCCATTCTGATGAGATATATAAAGGAGAAAATGCTCTCTCTTTCCTTAGTTCACTCCTTGATATACTGCTACTAAAGAAAGATATAGCAAACAGGTCTGTTTCTTAATTGCATCTGGTTTAGGAAATTAATTTGTAGAACTATGGTATATGATAGGCTATATCATGTTATTTAGTTTATTCAATTTAATGGTTTTAGGGATTTGCTTCTGGAGCCCTTATTTAAGATTCTTGGAAAAGTTTTTTCTGATGACTGGCTACAACAAGGTGCTGCTATTGCCAAAGACCAAAAGTGGATCCAATCTTCATCTGGAATTTGCCAAACCATTTCAACAACATTGATTTACATTCAGCAGAAGTTGTTAATTGTTCTTGAAGACATCAGTGCATCACTCTTAAATGCTATTCCCTTAAAGGTATTCCATTGTTGTTGTCTGAATGTGTTATTTAGAAATCTGATCAATATTTAGGAATGACATTTGGGTTTGCATTTTTATACTTTTGATTCCATTTGACACATCGTTCATGTCAGGATGACATTGTTAATAATGTCAATGTTAAATTGTTGGTTGAATGTGCTCGTTCGACAAATGATGGGGTCACCAGAAACCATGTGTTTTCTTTGCTATCCGCCCTAGCAAAGGTTGTTCCGGACAAAATATTGGAGCACATATTAGATATACTTGCTGTTATAGGAGAAGCGACCATCATCCAGGTCTGTTAATTTTATTTTTGTTCTGTAGAGAAAGAGTAATGATTTGCTTTTTTTTTTTTTAATTTTTATTTTTAAGTTTTTAGTTCCGGTAGTTGATGCTAGTGAAAAGATATTTGAAATTGTACAAAAGTTCCGGAGAATGTTTCAAGTATTTTGGCTGAAGGTAACGTTGAACCATAGTGCAAAACTAATGCTAAAAGTCAACTTCAGATTCTGAAACAAATTTTAATTAATATTATTCTTTCAAATCTTGTTAATAATTATATACTGATTATGTTGTTTTTTATAGAATGACAGCCATTCACAACATGTCTTTGAGGTTCTCATATCTGCAATTGTCCCTTGTTGGCTGTCAAAAACTGACGACAAGGACAAAATACTTCAGGTAATACATAATAGTGCAAGCTCTGTTGACAGCTGTGATACTTGTTTCTGCTCTAATTTGGTTAAATTGTTCCTTCAGGTGTTTGTGAATGTTTTGCCTGAGGTTGCTGAGCACAGACGACAGTCAATTGTTGTATATCTATTAAGGTTTTATTTGGACGAATCTTATATTATTCTTGTTGGTCCTTAGTTTCTGCTTAAACTGACATGATTTTCTGCAGGACTTTGGGAGAATGCGATAGCTTGGCTTCTTTGTTTGTCCTTCTTTTTCGTTCATTAGTCTCAAGGAAAGGATTGTCTTACCTTAACAATGTGCATGCTTCAGAGAGTTTTGCATCTTTTGCACAGAGAGAGTGGGAATATGCCTTTGCCTTGCAAATTTGTGAGCAATATTCATGCGGCATATGGCTTCCTTCTCTTGTTATGATGCTTCAAAAAGTAGGAATTGGTAATTTAGGCCAAGAAATGCTTATGGAATTGCTGTGTGCCATGGAACTCATTTTACACAAAATGCATGATCCAGAATTTGCATTCAAGCTTGGATCGGAGGAAGATTCAGATAACATTCAGGTAAGAATTTGTACTTACGAACTTTACCAAACCTTGAACATTGAATGACCTTTATTCTGAGGTCTTGGATCAATTTCTTGATCTTTGTTGGTCAGATCATTTTCTTTGAAAAAAAGGGGGTATACCGGTCAAATATCTTGAAAGAAACTTGGGGCTTTCTTTTATGAATTGAGTTATTAGATTGAGAACTAGGTTTATCATTTGCTATAATAGAATACAGTCATTGACATAAATATGTGATCAGAATAGTATAGTTGATAATTATATTATCTAAGTTGCGGACAGAATTGAGTATACCTCCAATCTGCACAAGTTTTGGGAAGTTAGGAGTTTTAATTGTTAGTGAAAATCAATCTTGGACATCGTAGACATAACGGTTGTCCGGGTAAGATATTCTTCGGTATAATTATGCATTCTGTTGTAAGTGGTACATGTTGTATGGCTTTTCATTTTGGACCTGTTGGATCTATGCTTCCCATAACATAGCATGACTCATGAGAACTTGAGGTAATCTATGTTTGATGTGGGGCATTCTTTTGGAGTTTATCATAAGCTGTTTGATAAGGGAATGAAATCATTGTGCTCTCATATACATACTCCACTATATATCTGACCTATTTGAACTGTGATTGCATAAGAACTCAGTCAATTGTGATTTCCTCCATTTCAACACTCTGATATTATGAGTACTTTAACTTTACAGAGAAAACTTGAAGAACTCATGGAGCAGGTTGTTTTTCTCCTGCAATTTGTTGAAACAAGAAAAAAGCAAATGATTCTACCCATCACCACGAGGAAAGATCTGAAGGAGTGTATGCATGCTGTCTTGAGGACTGTTACTAAGGTCATGAACCCGGCAGCTTACTTTAAAGGCATTGTTAATTTACTCAGCAATGCAGATGGCAACGTGAAAAAGAAGGTATGGTTATTTATTGTGATTTAACTTTTGTGAAATAGAAATGCTTAATTGAGGTTGTGCATTGGTCATCTATCAGAGTTTATCTAACATGTCTCAGTTGGATAGTAGAAAATTGATTTTTGGGCTCCTAAGACCGAGAGTATAGTGAAAATGCTCTTTTATTGATTCCCTTGCATTGATTTTGTAGAAGTTTAGTCTTATAAAAAGAAATGAAAGATAAGAAGTTATAAAAGTTGTAGAAATAGACATGACTTGTTGAGACAGCAAATTGGAAGTTTTATAACAAAAATTTTGCAGCACAACCTAATTGTTGCATGTGCTTAAAGCAAATGAAGGCACATTATCCTTTAACTTTCCATTTGAGTGCCATACATTTGTGGACACATTTGTTGCGTCCTCAGGTGTGTAACACAACAAATATGTCAGTGAATTGTTTCACAAATCATCACCTGTTCCATTTTCAAGCTTCATGTTATTATTATCATTACTTTTTGAGCACACAAATGTTTCACTCAAGCAATAATGCATTGGCTTGAGGTTCAATTGCCTTTAGCCCCTGTGAACCTGTATGCATCATCATTGTTTAACAGAGAAATTTGTACTTGTGAGCAGGCTCTTGGACTTCTATGTGAAACAGTTAAGGACCTTGACTTGGCTAAACCAAAGCATAAACGGAGAAGAGAACTTGATCCTGATTCAAATAGCTGTTGGTTTCATCTGGATGATAGTGCTTTTGAATCTTTTCACAAGATGTGCTCGGAGGTTGTCCTGCTAGTTGATAATTCCACTGGAGAATCGAACATTTCATTGAAGCTGACAGCAGTTTCAACACTAGAAGTTTTGGCAAATAGATTTCCTTCTTATGATTCTGTCTTCAACTTGTGCCTCGCGTCCGTGACCAATAGCATTAGTTCACGCAACTTGGCTCTAGCTTCCAGCTGTCTACGAACTACTGGCGCTTTGGTCAATGTGCTAGGACTAAAGGCATTAGCGGAGCTGCCTCTTATTATGGAGAATGTGAGAAAGAAGTCACGTGAAATCTCTACCTATGTGGATGTGAAAAATGGAAGTAACGAGGATAAGACTCTGAGAGAATCTCTCACGGCATCTGTTCTTATTACTCTCGAGGCAGTTATAGACAAACTTGGTGGTTTTCTGAACCCATATCTTGGAGATATTACAGAACTTTTGGTACTTTGTCCTGAATATCTGCCAGGATCAGATCCAAAACTGAAAGTGAAAGCTGATGTAGTTCGAAGGCTTCTCACAGACAAAATCCAAGTAAGTGTTCTTATTAAAATGTTGGTTATTGACTTTGATCTGAAATTCTTGCTACTCATACTTCATCTGGTATAGCAGTATAATCTTTGACCTTTTCTCTTTTAGGTTCGACTGGCTCTGCCGCCTTTGCTGAAAATTTATTCTGGTGCTGTTGATGCTGGGGATTCAAGCTTGGTAATTGCATTCGAAATTCTAGGAAATATTATTAGTAGAATGGATAGGTCGTCTATTGGTGGTTTCCATGGAAAGATTTTTGACCAGTGCTTGCTTGCTCTTGATCTTCGCCGTCAACACCGTGTTTCAATTCAAGACATTGATATTGTAGAAAAGAGTGTCATCAGTACAGTGATTTCGCTTACAATGAAGCTAACTGAGACAATGTTTAGACCTCTTTTTATCAGAAGTATTGAATGGGCAGAGTCAGATGTGGAAGATATTGGCTTAATGAAAAGCAAAAGTATAGATAGGGCAATAGCTTTCTACAGCCTCGTAAATAAACTTGCTGAGAGCCATCGGTGAGTCAACTTACTGCATGTGTATTTTTCTATGTTCATTTTTAGGTAATCTGCAGTTTTTCTTTGCTATACTATGCTTTTGGATGTTGTGGCTTTAAACTTTTTCGTGTTGCTGAAATGCATACGATGGTGGTTGAGTTATGACCCTATCTCATGTAGATTCAAGCTTTATGAGCTGTTAGTGGCTACATGGATCTTTCTTATAGTTTTGATCAGAGGTGTTGTTTTATGACCTAGGTGTGCTGCAATAAGGATCTGTCAATAGTTTTTATCTTGAAGTTGTGGATTGTAACTTTTTCCTGCTAATTAGTAGTTATTCTATCTTTCTTAGAAATTTGAGGCTTTCATTTATTTTCTGAGCGTAGCATTTGCTTGGTGATTCATGTCATTTAAATACATTTGACATGAAATTCAGGTCTTTATTTGTTCCCTACTTCAAATACTTGCTTGAGGGATGCGTGCAGCATCTTACTGATGCTAGGGGTGTAAACACTGCTAATTCAACTCGAAAAAAGAAGAAGGCTAGGATTCAAGAAGCAGCCACCGTAAAAGAACAAAACGGTTCTTTATCAATTAATCACTGGCAACTCAGGGCGTTGGTGATATCGTCGTTACATAAATGTTTTCTCTATGATACTGCAAGCCTGAAGTTCCTTGACTCCACAAATTTCCAGGTTAGTTATATGCTACCTTTATTGTTGCTTGGAACTAGAATAATAGTATTGTAGCTATTTAAAAAGCCATTAATGCTGAACTGACCAGAGTAAATCCCAATCTATAATATTTTGCATTGCATTCCTGGAATAGTTAACTATGAAGATATATCCTGGCTAAACCTAGTGTGCTCTTCAATATTACCTAATTCATGCGCTTTTCATTTCAAAATATATATCAGACAGTTATTGTTACATTCTGAAGTATGGTTGGGGAATTTGAATTTCTGTGAGGTAAAGTGCATTTTGTATGCTGGCTTCTAACAAGTTTAAGGGTGGCTCCTTATTTTCCTGCAAGCCAATTAGAAGCTACTATTAGATGATTTCAGTGATCACTGATCATCAAACAAGAAAGATATTCCTCTTGGCTGAGATAAAGTGCAATTCTCCTTCTGTTTTTCTTCTCTTTTCAAATAGTATACTATTGCAGATTCAAAATTTTCCCCATCTATCCATGAGATATATTGCTATACGCATTTATGGTTTTCATTTCAATTTGTGATGGTTCAGTGTTGTGATTCTCTATTGAACTTTTGAATCTTAATGATGACTTTTTTCTTTTTGAAGAGGCTTTTCATTGATTTTTTCACCTTTTTCCCTAATTTTGCTGCTTTTGATATATACCTTCACCATTTTGCAGGTTTTATTGAAGCCCATCATCTCACAGCTTGTAGCAGAACCACCAGCTGCTCTGGAGGAGCATTTGAATGTACCTACTGTGAAGGAAGTTGATGACTTGCTGGTTGTTTGTATTGGCCAAATGGCTGTTACTGCAGGAACTGACCTTCTATGGAAACCACTGAACCATGAGGTGAGTCTCCAAGTCACTGAGTCTGACACCTTCCACTTTTGGGAGGAATGAATAAATAATTAGATTTGACACCTAAGACAAGAAAACTTTGGGACCTTAATTTGATTTTCCAAAAAGACATCCTTAATATAAAGTATATTTGGTCCATTCCTTAATTAGTTATTGGGATCATATTAGAAACTAGATTAAGTTTGCCGTATTTATGCGCAATTTTAGCTTTTTAAAAATATAGAAAATGTCTTGAAGTGTGTGATATCTTCTCAGAGAGAGCTAGTTTTGATGGATCTTGTGAGAAATGCTGAAAGTCAATACAAAGTCTACTATTTTGAACGTAAAATAGGGGCTATTTTTGAACTTTTATACCCAATTTACATAGTCATACAAATCTTTTATGAGTTTTTCAAATACTTGGAGGGTAGATAAAATTAAAAGACCTGGGGATGGGGTTTTGAGATAGAGTTATAATTGATTCTAGCCTTGTATAGGGGGTGATTGGGTATACCTCTGTATAGCCCAAATAGTGCTAATCTTTGTTTTCTGAGTGGACAGCTGGTCTGCTATCTGTTTTTACATATTCTTCATTAATACATTTGCAAGTTTCTTTTTTTTTAAATAAAAATAAAAATAAATTAAAAGAAACCCTCATGGCCGTCTCATAATTGTGCTTTTCAAGTACTATCACGACGGTTTGACACAATCGAATTATATAAATTTTTTGAACGTTGCAGGTATTAATGCAAACCCGAAGTGAAAAGGTGCGGTCTCGAATTCTGGGACTGAGAGTAGTCAAGTATTTTGTTGAGAACTTGAAGGAAGAATATTTAGTATTGCTGGCTGAAACTATCCCCTTCCTTGGAGAATTGCTTGAGGATGTAGAGTTGCCCGTTAAATCTCTGGCACAAGATATTATCAAGGAAATGGAATCCTTGAGTGGCGAAAGCCTTCGACAATACCTCTGATGTTGTAATGCTTTCCACAGAATCAAACTTGTCCGCTGCCATGCTGAGCTTTGTTATGTAATGTGTTTTAGTTCCTGGGGTTTTCTTTTCGAGGGAACTGTAAATTAATAGCCCATAATCAGCAGTTTTGTAGGTCTAGGTTAACCATTAAGCTCAAGCTCTGTCTGTTGGTTCCGGTGACGTGAGTGTGTAGCAAGAGGCAAAGTCTTGAGAAGCATTCATGTAATGTTTGCCAGATTTTAAATGCCCAAGACACTGTTACATATCAATATATAAATGATCAAAAAATTTTCATGTTATGGTAAATCTTATACTGTTCGTTCTTTAGGACTGTGATCACCAACGGGAACATTTAACATTTTTTATTCTATCATTATGCTAAGCATATGACTTTTTAAGGTTGTTTAAAAGGAAGTTAATTAATAAGGGTGAATCTGGAAGTTGAGTAGACATTTTAAAAATTTGTTTGGATGGTCATTTTAAATTATATAAAATGTATAAGACTTTAGTTTATGTATGTATATGGGAATAGGGAAGGGAATGAGAAATTTGCAAAATAATAATAATAATAATAATAATAATGAAGTTTTTTGGGTAAACAAAAGCGGTTTCGGTGGAAGCATGAAAAATACATTTTAAATTGTTTTAATTAATTTTAGCTTCGAAAGTAGCTGACGTGGATAAATATAGTACAAGCAAGACAAGCGTCCTCGATCGTTTGTCCGCCGTCAGATCTGCTGAGCTCTCCCCCTCCTCGAGAGCTCAAAGGGTTTAGGGCTTTAGAAACAGCAACAGCGGGATTTCATCACAGCCAGAGCTTCATAATGAAACCTTAACGAAAAGGCAGATCTTTAAAGTCTACTTCTTTTACACTTTCTAAATTCTAATTTACTTAAATTTATCTCCGAAACGACGTAGTTTCTGAGCTGAAGATGTTGCCAAGATGGAGCAGAGCAGTCAGGTCACTAAATTCCATAATACAGAGAAATGATTTCCACGCCATTTCGCGCCAAAGCTACGCTATGGCCACTGCTGCTGCTGCTTCTGGGGAACCTGCTCCTCGTCCTACGAAACAACCGGTGGTATTGAAATTACAGCTTTTGCCATTTAGTTGATCACTTGAAGTTTAAATTTTTATTGTGTTTCTTTATTTTGGGGTTCTTATTGGCAGGTGAGTTTGGATAAAATGTTTTGGTCTAAACCTGCTTCATTGGCTTTGGCGCCGGACTCTACTCTCAGAATCGATGAGCCAAAGTACGAGGGCATAAAACGTTTTATCCTGAAGCTCATGTTGTTTTATAGTAAACAAAGCAAGTCTATTCGCGGCGCAAATGTGATTTACAAACGAGTCGTTTCTCAAGTTGATAAACCCGTCATTTATGATGGTTAGTCCTTGCTCTCATGTTAACGTCATCTGCTAAAAGCAAATGTATTATTAGCTAGAGGTCTTAATATGTTAAGGTCATAACATGTTAGTTAGTACACCGTGGGGTTGTGTATTTTGAGATTTATATAAACTATAAAGGGGTACATTATTGTTCTCTGTTTTGGTGCAGTGTTTAACTTGGAGAAGACCTTTAGAATGACATTCTCACTGCTTGTTCTTCATATGTGGTTTTGTTTACGTCGCTTGAAAGAAGAGGGAAGGGAAGGTGTTGAGCTTGGTCAATATCTATATGAGATTTACAATCATGACGTGGAGCTGAGAGTATCTAAAGCTGGGGTTTGTGATCATTATCTTTGACCTTTATATATTTCCTGCTTAGAATTTGCTTTGGACCTATCTGTTTTATGTAATTTAAAAATTTTCAATTTGCATTCTTGAAGATATTAAACGAAAGCGCTCTTGAGCTCTCCGTTAGCCTAGGCAGTTACTTATTCTACCAATTAGGTCACTTTTTTGTGGTTTGTTTAAAAACTACAAATTACTTGATTTAGATATTGTCTTAGTGTTTTATGTTGTTCACCGTAAAAGCTTTAGTATTGATCAGTTGCACATATGAGACGGTAGACAATAAGTTTATATCTGTGCCTTTTATTAGCATGCCTCTGTCAGGATGATGTTGTAGTTCTGAGTAGGCTCGAAAGCTAATCTGATGTTTTCCGTCTCATCAATCATGAACGGGCTTATATTGTCAGGTCATGTTGTATTCCCAACTAGAATCAAAGCTGGTTTGCTGTTTCCATATCTTGTCATTCATTAGTGGGATAATAATGTTTGTATGTACAGATATAGGAGGCTAGGAAATTGCTGTATTTTCAAATGGTGTCTATTAAACTTCAGTAGTTTTGGACTAGATTGCAAATGTCGTTTTCGTCATTTAATAGTCTCTACCACACTTGTTACTTATTGGTCTATGCAATGGCAGGTAAACTTACTGTTGTCAAAATGGATGAAGGAACTAGAAAAGATATTCTACGGAAATATTGTTGCCTATGATGCTGCCTTGCTACCAGAGGCTCAACAGGATGAACTACAAAATGTGATTTGGAGGTGAGACTTTCTGCAGTCCTGCTCCCCTGCCTAACTAAATCATTGTGAAAAAAGATATATTCTCTAGGGTACGTTCTGTTGTAAATAAAAGGACAGTTCAGGAGTTCAGAGTCAGCTTGATGTTCATAATTGGATTGTGACTTGGGATTGGCCATACTCTCTTATTCTCTGCCTATTCAGAAGAACTTATTTATTGACCATGTGTGTTATATTTTATCTTTTTAACAATACTGGAAATGTTTCTGTTGCAGGAATATCTTCTCTGACGATGGCTCATCAAAGCCAGATGATGCTGCATTACGGGCAGTCCAGGCATGTTTTGAACTTTGTTTTGTCACTACGGCATTTTATCAGAGAAAATTATGAATCTCCTCTGTGCTTTCTCCTCTGCAATACGTGGATGAATGTTTCTTTGTCAATTGCCATGAAGAAGTCATGTTTTGGCCCCTTACTGTTATGTTAATGTGATGTACCATTAACTATTTCTTTTACACATGGAGCTGTTCTGCCTTCCTCACAATTGATGCATACTCTGTTGAGCATTGTGGTATATATAGCTAAATACTGAAGAGGGTTGAGAAAGAACTTCATCTTTTTAATTGTTTCTCTTTCTCTTTGTCCATTATTTTTCAAATATCTTGTAGTTATTTCTCATCTATATCAAAGCCATAGCATAAGTTAACCTTTTTGCATATATCTGCAGGCAATGACGAGGTATGTCCGTCGGGAAGTGAGTTGCCTGTCCTTAACTGGTACACTACCATTCTTTGTTTCCCGTTTGTTCGTGGATTGTGATTATGTGGTTAAATTACATTATTTTGTTCCATGCTATGATTTATGTTTGCTCATCTAATTGACAATATGCAATCACTTCCTAGGCATATGATATGACAATTCTCTTTACCTTTCCTCTTTGTTCCAATGGGTTGCCTGCAAGAAAAGAGAGTAAAAGGAGGGTTAAATATGATTTTTGCTTTGAATTTTCTTTAATTGGTGATTGATAACAGTTATATATCTTATTTCTACTCTGCAAAAAAATGTATAGTTTGTTTTGGTTAATTATTCTTATTTTCATTCTTACGAATCAAAACAATTTTATTGACTCTTGAACTGTCTTCTCTAGAGGGTTCAATAACATCCTGAGTTTAGGGATGTTGAATTATTTTTGTCACTTTGTGGATATATGTTCTTGGGTTTTCTGTCGGGAACTTGGGATTTTCAATGTTTAAAATTTAAATATGATGCTATTTGAATTTCTGAACATGCGGTTAGTATATTAATTTGAGAAAGCTGGTCATTTATTTGGCAGACAAAGAAGCTATGTTTTCTGGGAATTTCATGTTCACTCCATTGGAGAATACATCATTTGGTTCTGTTAGAAGGTGAAGCAGAAGGTGAAACTGAGAATCTTTTTATGCATATAGGAGAGTTGATATTGAAAGCATCTTCTTACGACAGAAGAGCAAAAAATTCAATTGTTTCTTTCAGTTGAGTGTTGTAAAGCAAGTGCATCATCTCAGAAACAATTTTTTTGATATCTTATAGTCTTTTGATTTACGGAAAAAGTGATTTTCTGGCTTGCTGCTGTCATTGGATCTATGCGTATGCGATGGTTGCTTAACTGTATACTTTGAATTCTATGATAAGTAATAAAGCAGTTAATAATGTTGTTCATGTCAAAAAGTGTAATAAGAATTTGATTTCACCCGGATTTTCCTGTTTTGAGAAGGTTTTCATCAGTTCTTTTCTTTTCGTTTCAAATCTCACGGAGAGCTAATTCCTAGCAGCGATAGCTGCGTAAAAATCCTTTCAACGCTTATTTGTTGATTGAGAGGGACTATTGGCATCCTTCGAAATATTTTTTAACCTTTTTTTTTTAGGGTTATTATTATTTTTCTACTTCAAAAATTGTTAAATATCAAATAACTATAAAAAATATTATCTTTTATCATTTTATTAATATATCTTTATAAAAATATCATTTTACTATTTTTTAAATTCTACAATGTTAGTTATTAGTTAGTTATTAACAAAATACCAATTTCTCTTTTTATGATTAAAAAAAAAATATTTGAAGATTATTTATAAAATAAATTTGTGATATATTTATTAAAATAGATATAAAATACTAACATAATTTTTTTTGTTAGAATTATGATATGTGAATTATAAATTTTTATCTTATTATTTTTTTTAATCATGCAGGATAAAATTGGTATTGTGTTAGTCAACTAACGGTCAACTAATGGTCAACTAGTAATTGTAACGAAAAAGTAGTAAAATTATATTTTTATAAAGATATAGTAGTAAAATGATAGAAGACAATACTTTTTGTAATCATTTGATATTTACCAATTCCTAAAGTAGTAAAATGATAATAACCATGTTTTTTACTTAACTTCATTAAAATATTTTAAAAAATTATAAAATTCTTTTAACACCTCCATTAATAATAAAAATACTTTTAATTAAAATTTATTTGAGTAAACTCTATTCTCTAATTTTTAGTATTAAACCTCATTTCAATAATGGGATTTCTCACTTTTTCTTTTTAATTTAAATTTGACTCTACAATCAATTATGATGTATATTATGCAATTCCCAGGACTTAATTAGGATTAATTTGGAGATGGTGCAATTGATTTTCAGGACTTTTATTGAGTCTGTTCAGCGACTGGAGATACTAAGGTGCGGTGTGGTTGAATTGAGACCTTGAAGATAATCGGCTTGCTTTGCAATCCCAGTTCGCTTTGGCTTGCTTACATGGATTTTGCAGAATTACTGAATTGTGGATCTGCTTGAATTAGTAGTTATTTGTATCGAGCAGCATAGCCTAGCCTATAGTCAGAAAGGAGAACACGATATTCTAATTAACTAGAAAATAGAACTGCGTTTCACGCGGCTTTGAAAAAAGAATTTAGTATTATCCTTTTTTTCTTACTTTACACTTGATGAAACTGATAAAAAATATAAATTGATTTTTTTAAGATGAGACAGCCTTATAAAAAAAAAAACTATTTGCCAACAATACAAATAAAGAAGTAATGCAAGATAAAGAATAAAATGAGAGAATATATTATAGAGTGATTTTATTCATTCCAATTGTGTGTGTACAAAACAAAAAGATGAGATCTCCTTTTATAGTTACATAATCACTCTATGAAATTAATGAAAAATTATGGATTTTAATTCCTTGTGAGATAGTGGGAGTTATAGGAAAGTTAAAGGTTGCTAATGGGAGATAATGGGGAGACTAAAAGATATGCCTCAATTAAACCTTTACATAATTGTTATTGTGTAATAACAATCAAATTAATTATGAGAAGATGAAAAATTAAATTCAAAAGAAAAATTCTCTATTTATTAGATAATAGAGAATATCTGAATGAGAAATGATGATCTTGCATCACCTCCCCAAGTCCCAGCTTAAAATTAAGGATCATAATTCTTTGTGAGATAGTGGGAGTTATAGGGAAGTTAAAGGTTGCTAATGGGAGATAGTGGAGAGACTAAGAGATATGTCTCAATTAAACCTTTACATAATTGTTATTTTATAATAACAATCAAATTAATTATGAGGAGATGAAAAATTAAATTGAAAAGAAAAATTCTCTATTTATTAGATAATAGAGAATATACAAAGATGAGAAATGGTGACACCACATCACCTCCCCAAGTCCCAACTTTATATATATATATAGAATATAGATTTGCTCGTTAAATTCTTCCTTCTATAATATTGAATGTATTTTTTAAGTGATTAAACTTTACGCAACTTTATAAATAATTTGCTCCTTAAATTCTGTCTATGCAATGGGATGTATTATGACAATCTACAAGACATCAACAGACTGAGGAGAGCATATATCTTTACAATTAAAGATGGAACTGATTGGTTTTCTTAAAAAAAAAAAAAAGAAAAGAGAAAGAAAGAATGGAACTAATCGATACAAATAATTACTATTACACTAATGTTAAATTTTTTTTAATGGAAAAAATTATTTAACTTTTGAGTTAGATTTAATTAGAAATTATCCTATTATGTAATTTTAATAAAGGTTAAAATTATACAATAATTAAAAGGGTTTTAAGAGAAATTCAAAGGTGTGCCAATAGTCCCACTCTTGTTGATTTCTCTTTGACAAAATTTTTACGAGTGCTTTTTTGTATGATATATTATGCAGTGAAAGTGCTTTAAAAGAAGCACATTGAAGTCTTCTTTGAAGGAATATCTATCCATAAAAATCATCAGTTGCGGCGTTTTTATTTTATTTTATTTTATTTTTTGATGTAAATATGTTATGAAGACATATAATTCAATGAAGTTAATGTTCAATTCATTTTAAAATCCTATGGTTTAATATCGCGTTTAGCCATACAATTTAATATTATGTGTGTTCTATTAAATCCTATGACTTAATAATATATCTATCCATGCTTTTGCTGTAGGTATTATTTGGAAATCATAATATATAGAAAAATAGAACATGTTACAATATTGATCGATTAATGTTATCAATTAAATTAGTTGTTTTAATTGATTTTTGATTTTTCCTTTAAAAGGGTCCAACCCACCTCCAATTAAAAAAAAAATTCACATTAGTTTAACAATTTCAAATAAAAAAGAAATTTAGACAATTAATCAATTAAAATATTATTATTATTATTATTTACGGCCACAGAGGTAAATGGTTCAATTAACATTATATTTAAAGTCAAAGATGGTCAAGAGAATTACTTTAAAGAAAAATAATTGATTTATTGTCCAAACATTACTACTATTTGAATTTTTTTTAGAATAATGTGAATTTTCAGTAATTATTTTTTATGAAATGAGTGTGTTTACTGTTTACTACTCAAATGAAAACAAAATTTTGATAATTTACGGATATCTCCCCTAAGATTTTCCTTTTTACACAAATATATTGTTTATTGACATGTCTGAGTTGTTACTTGTCAATAAGACAGTAACAGAGAAATTCAAGATAAAAAATGTTTTCCCTGTGCGAATGCACGGATGAATTTTAGAAATGGTGCCTGAACGGGATATAGCCCTTTCAAGTTAACAGGCAACAAACAATGATTCTCTCCTTCAACCTTCAATTTTCTAACTTGTCTGAATTCCCAACTCCAAATCCAATTTCTAATTTCAAGGTAAGAAACTCTTATTTCCATCTCCATGCCTTATCGTTGCTTTTAAGTAAAAATTTGTCAACTTTTTTTATTTCCTCGCAGAAGTATAATTCTAACACCAAATTGTTCTTGCAGAGTAGAAGTTCAACTGCCGTGGTTTTTCATTCTCAAACTACCCAGAAACTAAATGTGGCCATTGAAACTAAATTTCCCATTTCAACAGAAGCTAACAAACCTGACAAAAAATCTCAAATCCAGCCATTAATCGACATCCTACGTGACTCTACAAATAAAGCATCTTTGGAACTAGCTAAATCCGTTCACGGGTTTGTGTTAAAATCTGATTTTTCGGACAAAGACTTGTTGATCTTGTTGAATCATATAGCTCATGCTTACTCAAAGTGTTCTGATTTTGATGCTGCTTTTCGGGTGTTTGATAAAATGTCACAAAGAAATATTTTCTCTTGGACTGTCATGATTGTTGGGTCGACAGAGAATGGTTCTTTCATTGATGGGTATAAATTCTTTTGTCAAATGCTTAATTCCGGGGTTTTGCCTGATAATTTTGCATATTCTGCAATTTTGCAGACGTGTATTGGTTTAAATTGCGTTGAATTGGGTAAGATGGTGCATGCGCAGATAATTATAAAAGGCTTTGCTTCTCATACTGTTGTTACTACATCTCTTCTCAACATGTATGCTAAGTTGGGAAGAGCTGAGGATTCCTATAAGATGTTTAACACCATGACAGAGCATAATGAAGTTTCTTGGAATGCAATGATTTCGGGGCTTACATCAAATGGACTTCACTCAGACGCATTTGATCATTTTCTTCTCATGAATAGTGAAGGAGTCATGCCAAATATGTTGACAATCATTGGTGTTTCAAAAGCTGTTGGGCACTTACATGATGTTGACAAGGGGAAAGAGCTTCAGTCTTTTGCCTCTGAGTTGGGCATGGAGTCTAATGTGCAGGTGGGAACTGCTCTCATTGATATGTACTCAAAATGTGGGTCTTTGAATGATGCAAGAGCTGTTTTTGATTCCATTCTAATTAATTCTGGAGCGAACGTGCTGTGGAATGCAATGATTTCTGGTTATTCACAAAATGGGTGCGGCGAAGAAGCTTTGGAGCTCTACGTGAGAATGTGTCAGAAAGATATAAAAGCAGATGTTTATACATATTGTAGTGTATTCAATGCAATTGCCGTTTCGAAGTATCTGCAGTTAGGAAAGGCAGTTCATGGGATTGTTCTAAAGTCTGGAAGTGATATGATGGTTGTAAGTGTTTACAATGCAATTGCTGATGCCTATGCCAAATGTGGGGCTCTCGAAGATGTAAGGAAGGTTTTTGACAGGATGGGGGAGAGAGATACGGTGTCTTGGACAACTCTTGTGACTGCTCACTCTCAATGTTCTGAATGGGAGGAAGCACTTGCGATTTTTTCCCAAATGAGGGAAGAAGGATTTAGTCCTAACCAGTTCACATATTCCAGTGTTCTTGTATCTTGTGCTGGCCTTTGTTTTCTAGATTTTGGTCGGCAAGTTCATAGTCTTTGTTGCAAGACTGGGTTGGACACTGACAAGTGCATAGAAAGTGCTTTGTTGGACATGTATGCCAAATGTGGCAATATAAGTGAGGCAGCGATGATATTTGAAAGGATTTCTAACCCTGATACTGTTTCATGGACAGCTATAATATCAGGTTATGCCCAGCACGGTCTCTCGGAAATTGCCCTTCAACTCTTTAGAATAATGGAACAGTTGGGTGTGAAGCCTAATTCTGTTACCTTTCTCTGTGTTCTGTTTGCTTGCAGCCATGGAGGACTGGTAGAGGAAGGCCTGCACTATTTTCAACAAATGAAGGAAAAATTTGGTCTGGTGCCAGAGATGGAACATTATGCTTGTATTGTTGATCTATTTGGTCGTGTGGGTCACCTGGATGATGCGATGGAGTTTATAAGACAGATGCCAATTGAGCCAAGGGAAATGGTCTGGCAGACCTTGTTGGGAGCATGTAGGGTTCATGGTAATGCTGAGTTAGGTGAAATTGCTGCACAGAAAGTCCTTTCAGTTAGACCAGACCCAGCTACCTATGTTCTGTTATCCAACACATATATTGAGACTGGGAATTATGAAGATGGACTTAATCTGAGAGAAGAAATGAAAGAGCAGGGAGTAAAAAAGGAACCGGGATGTAGCTGGATTTCTGTAGAAGGTAGAGTTCATAAATTTTATGCAAGTGATCAACAACATCCGCAAAAAGAGGATATTTATGCCATGTTAGAAGAGTTAAAGGAGAAGTTCAAGTCCATGGGTTATGCACCGGACTTGGATATTGCATTGTAAAGCATAAATATATCAGATTATTCAATTACAAAAAGGCATTGAAAATAGTTTGATCTGCTCCACACTCCGCTCAAATTGACTATCATCACCAAGTCATCAGAAGTTTTTGTTATGATATCGATGTGGTGCTGAAATTTATATTGTCAAGAAGATATGAAGATTTTAGGCATAAATTTATCAGAGGACCCTTTGCACATTGCAGCTAAGTCAGGCAATAAACAAACTGTGGGTCAGATACCGGCAGGAAATCCTGAATTTGTTCATGAGTCAAACCACGAAGGCTACACTTCAATGCCTGACCACAGGGAGACTGCTTGTATAAAGTAATCCAGAGACGTGCTTTTTAAAGGAGAAAGGTAGGAGGACACCTTTGTATGTAGCAGCTTTAAAAGGCAGAATTGATTTTTAGTATAAGATTTGTTGAGTGCTTGCCCTGACTCTGCAATGGAGATCATAACAACAAGCATAAAGCCACTTCATGTTGCTGTCATGGATGTTTAGAACAAGCACTTACTAGACCGGGCCGATACTCTAGGGCTATGTCACAGTTGACCCAGATAAAAAAGAAAAGATTGTTATGTGATACAGGGACGGTTGTCGTTCATCGGAAGGGAATAAAGGATTTGGGGGAAAAAAAAAAAGAAGAAAAAGGAATCTTGACAGCTTGCAAGAAGTTTGGTTGGTTTTGTTTAAATAAACAATGAATATTAGTTGAAAAATGGAAAAACAATAAAAAAATTTTGTGACTAATTGGTTTTGTATTTGTTTTTACAGGAAAACCTTATGGCTAGCAAGAGGATTTTAGCGTACTTGAGAATTAACAGCAACTGGCTTGCTGCAAAATCTTCCTATTTGATTGAACTCTGACCTATAAAAATATTTTCATTTCTATAGAAAACAGAGCCAAGAACAGTTCACTCTTAATTTTCCTACCATGCTATCAACCATAGGAACCAAATCAAACTCAAACATAACATTCTCCTCCTCGTCTCACAATTATCAACAATCCCCAGCTGAAGTGACTGGGAACTTGGATGACCTTTTAACTGAAATACTTCTTCGTCTTCCAATCAAATCACTGCTCAAATTCAAATCTGTATCCAAACACTGGCTCTCCCTCATCTCCAACCCTGTCTTCTGCCACCGCCTAAGTCTTACTCGTAAACCAATCACAGGCCTTTTTGTTCATCGTTTTGCTCTCCAAGTCAGTAATCCTGAATATGACTTCATCAACCTTGATTCCAATCCCCCTAGTCCTCCCTTCAGAACTCTCACCTTTGTTAATACTTCATACGGAATCCAAATCCTGCAATCTTGTAATGGTCTATTACTATGTAGCAGTGGACACGGCAACTACTATGTTTATAATCCTACTACTAAGCAATACAGGATACTTCCTCAACCCCGCATTGGCAGAGGAGTTTCTAGATCAATTTTTGGTGTTAACTTAGCATTTGATCCTTCAAAATCATCTGATTACAAAGTCATCTATGTCGGAGCTTGTGATTCTTTTCTTGTTGGCCAGCTTCATATGGAGATTTACTCATCAGAAACAAGTGACTGGAGATATGGAGGTACTTTAACAACATCAAGTGGTATAAATTTCAATACTGGTGTATTCTGGAATGGTACCATTAATTGGGCAAGTTCTTGTGAAACTTCTTTATATTTTGACATTGATCAAGAGAAACTGCAAGAAATGCCAATGCCTCCTGTTCCTGATGGATGGGATAGTGGGATTTATCAATACTTTGGAGAGTCTGGAGGCCATTTGCTTCTTATTGATTTTTGCGGTGCCTCTCCCTTCATAGTTTACGAAATGAGGACAGACTTTTCTGGTTGGTTTGTGAAGCATCGTGTTGATCTGGGTGGGGTTGCAGCTGCATTTCCTGAAATGATTAGGACTTATCTTGGTCCATACGACTTGCACTATTATGGGTTTTCGCTACTAGGTGTTGTAAGTGAGGAGAATGATGATGACTCATATTTATTATTGCACCTGCCTAATAAGGTTGTGCATTATGATCTCAAGGATAAGACTTACAAGAACCTTCTTGATGTTGCTTCAGATGGCAACCAAGCTTCAGATGCAAGTTCATTGCAGTATCGATGGTTTGGTTCTTTTCAGTATTATCAATGTCTTGCTTGTGTTTGATGATATCTCTGCTCAAAAAGATTATTAGTTTAGGCCAATATCGATTTAGCGATTATCCTTGTGCTGCTTTCAGGCTTGAAATTCAACATGTATGTTTTGTGAAAATACAAATTAAGGTGATAATCGATCTGTTTGTAATCCTGGAAATCTTTTCAATCCAAATTTTGCTTGAAATAAATATTTGTGGTTCACTGTAATCGTCAAGATGTCATTTTTTCTCCCCGCTGGAGGAACCTTTGAGCTTGTTGACAATTCAGGAGCTGAACTTGTCTTCTAGCCTAAGAACATCCAAGAGTTTGCTTGTACTATTAGCCATTTTAGACGACGACCCTCAAAGCCCATGAGGTCTGTTGTACATCAGTTTGATCAATGTTATTACCTATAAAATCGATGCTAGGCCTAAGGACCCAGTCCAATTCTATAAGGTCAAAGTCATGGCTAACAATTAATACAATTTTTATAAAATTGTTGACAAAAAAGGCTAAGCATGCATGGAAATTAGGGATGGAAGTCCCCACGGAGACATGTATTCTCAGGGATTTTCTCTATTCGGAGAGGATACGGAAATAATTTTATACCCGATTTTTTATTCGGAGAAGAGATGAGAAATTTTTTTTACCTAGTTTCTTATTCAGGGAAGGGAAGGAGATGAGGTGGAATCCTCATCCCTTCCCCATTTCTTCATTTTAATTTTTAATTTTATTTTTTAAAAAAATTTCTAGTAAATAAATAATAAATTTTAAATTATATTATAAAATTATAAATATTGGTAAAAATAAAAAGTATCAAAATATTTATATTATTAAAAATATCAAAATATTTATATTATTTAACTTTTAGGCCTAGTTAACTAATTAAAGTCTTAAATTTTTATTTAGGACATTAAAAAGTCCACGTAGATTCTATTAACTCAAAAATTTTATTTTTAATTTTTATTTTATTTTATTAAAAATATTAATTAAGTATCTACATTTATTTCATTTATTTTATTGTCAATATAAATGTAAATTCTTTTTTTTTTATAGTAGGATTATAAATATTGACAAAGATAAATATTTTGATAAATTGTATTTTGTATGTGACTTTTGTAATATATCAATTTTAATGTAAAATATATTTCAAACTTTACTTTTATTTGAATTTTTTATTTTAATATAATTAACTCAAAATTGAAAACAAAAAAAATATATTAGTTATTTGGGGATCGGAGACCCTCGAAAATCCCCTGTTATTATTCGGAGAGGGGATGGAAATTCTCTCAAGTAATTCTGACGGGGACGAAAACGGGGACATACGCAAAATATTGGGGATGGGTATAGGGAGATTGATCCCCTCCCCTCCCCTCCTCTCCTCATTGCCATCCCTAATGGAAATCAATGTAAAGGTAAAACTTGAGAGTCAATAGGTATGGGTAACAATTAATACAATATTTATAAAATTGTTAATAAAAATGGATAAGCATGCATGCAAATCAATGCAAAGCTCAAAGTCGGCCGAGTTAACAATTAAAACAATGTTTATGAAACTGAAAACAAAAATGACAAGTGTGCATGAAATTTAAATACAAGCACGTATAAAATAAATACAAATGAAGAAATGAAGCCTATAAATAGCAAGCTTCACAAGTCATTCAGATATCCATCCATCCATCATTTTGGTTAAGTAATCGAGGAGAGAATTAAAAGTTCGTTAAGAGCATTTCTAAAAATTAATTTTTCTTCAAAAAAAATATTTTCTACATTCAATCTGAATATGTTTCAAAAATAATTTTCAAAAAAACACTTTCAGTATTATTCCAAATATAATTTTTGAGAAAATTTTCAATGTTCTTCCAAAAACATTTATAGAAAACATTTTCAGAATTCTTCAAAAAAAAAATAGTTCCAAAACATTTCCTAAAATAGTTTTCAAACACATTTCAATATTCATTTTTCAAAAATATTCTATTTTCTCACATTTTCCCTAATTAAACTTTTTAGACTATAACAATTGTAGAACATTAATATTAAGTTATTGATTCTTCATTATTCGCTATGTACTTTGCTCCTACATCACTATCACAGCAAGTGTCATTATTGTTTAAGTCTAAATCTAAACAATAGTTATAGTCAAATTCTTAAAAAGAGCTTATTTAGGTCACACCCATGCTGAATATGCTTTTAGACCTTACTCTTCAAACCATACTAACAGAATCAAGCCGATCGCAGACTACTAAGCCTAAATTTCCAATCAAACTCAATCTTAATTTCAATCAAGAAAGAGTCTATCCTTACAACAATCAAGAAAGAGCCTATACTTATAACAAATGACGTGGTGAAATTTAAGCCCCCAGACAATCAACAACTCCAATTGGAAAAAAATTTGCAAATCTTTCTGAGTTTTTGAGTAATTAATTTCATTCTCATATACCACTGTGATTTCAATGTAACTGAAGCTCACAGAACATCAGGAAAAAAAAAATTGAATTGGTTGTATGATGCTAAAAGTAATTGCTTGCATGGTTCATAAGTATCGGGATTTCCTGTTCATCAATTTGACTATTTGGTGGGGTTGAATAGATGCTTTTATCTTTTTACGGCAGCGCTTATGTTACATTTACTCGAAGAAACAGCCAGACAATATGGATCGTTGGATTTGTCATTTCTCAAATCCAACGAATAGAAATAAATATAACACTGAATGAGTTACAGCTACAGGTGGTCAAATGATTATTATAACTAAAAGATGGGCAACATGCCAAAACGGTTCTCAAATAAGGCAGTTAAAGGGGTTATTGGTAATGAAACTTAGAGGGGAAAGACAAATCAGCTGCGTGAGTAAGCTATTATTTTGTCATTTTTTGTGACCCATGACTCCATTTTTTATTTTCATGATGCAGAATCATGCTCATGTTATGCTGCACATATACTAAGTAACTCATCAGTTCTATCTTTTTTGTTACTTTATTTCAATTCACCATTCAATTTTTTTGAATAATTCATATATTAATGTTGTTTATCAAGGCTAAATGAAGTTCTGGTAGCCATGAAAGTTAGTTTAATATTTGCAAAGTTATGCATTTTCTTATTATATCTAAGTGTCGTCTATTTTACACTTGTTATACTAATGAAAAGTAAAATACGATTTACCCTACTAGCCCCAGGAGATATTAAAGTCATTATAAAAAATATTAAAGTCATTAGTTTTTCAACATTTCATAAATATATAACCTGTGGAATATGGATTAAATCAATTATCAAATTGCCTTTAAAAACTATCATAATATAAATAAATAGTTAAAACTTATTAGGTTAACATATATAAAATAGTTTTACATCACTTACCAAGTCACCTAGTTAGTGCTTAAATTTGCACACATAACATAAGAAGTTCTACGATTTATATACATATGAAGTTAAACATACATAAAAATTTTTTACATACATAAACAAGTTCTGTGATTTACACACATTAATGTGAGTCATTTCCCATACTGCCTTCTTCTATTCTTAGCAAAGTTCAGCATTTTTTCTCATTGCAAAAATAGTAGCCTACTTTGCTTCCTGGGAGCATCCCACAAGCTTCCTAACTGCTGCATTGACACACCTACAATTTATATAAAAAGAAAGTTCCATTAAATTGCATATCAAGTAGGATAATCAGATAAAAGATCAAGAATGATCAAATTTACATCTCTTTTCAAAGCCGACATTGTAATAAACAAATCTCTATCAAGATTCAAAAAGCACTAGTAGTTGGGTAAGATACCTTTCTTTTACCCAGTTTATTGTTTTTAGTTCATGCACGTTACTTTTTTCTCAAGTGTCCCAAAACCATTTGTCTACATGGATTTTTAATTCCATCCCTATAGATTCTTTTGCATGTTTTTCATTTATAGCAATCTTTTATAGAAAGCCCAGGTACAATTGTTCAAATATCTTAAATATAAAGAAAAAATTAAAAAAAAAAACATTCTCGTTCATCCTTGAATTGTAACATACTCATACTTTACGATGACAATAACCATTGCATACAATTCTAACTGTATGCTCATGCCATAAAATAAAACATTCTATAAAGGTCATTCTTTAGAGACTTTCGAAATTAAAACACCTGCTCAACTATTCATCCCACTACATAATATTTTACTTCATCGATAACAATCATATTGACTATGCTGATAATCAAATTACATCCAAATAGTTGAAATCGATGCATGAATTTGTAAACTAATTAATCTTTTCAACATTAGACAACTATGATTTGCCAACGCCATTCAAACGATTCATCGAACATTTGATGCATCTATCGTATATAAGAATTTGAAGCAAGATAAAATAATGAGAATACCCATCAACAAACCAATCAATGATATTATAAGCGTTTCATTACTAAAAAAAAAAAATCAAATTAAGAAATAATTTACAAATTTTTGAAACACTTCCTAACCTCTCAAACTGCATCTCCATTTTTCTTTGTAGTTGTAAGAGACAACTCTGAAACCATTTGTTCTTTTTCTTTTTACAGCTTTGTTCAATAAATTGCCCATTATTATAAGACTATGAATATTTCACTGATTATGTTTCAGAGGGGAGATGTTTCCTTCAATAAACGGAGCATGAGATTATGGATTCTAAACTTTTGAAAGCCACATAAAAAATTTTTAATTTCAAATTTTCTTTTTCTTTTTGAAATCTTCATTGATATGTGCCTAATCTTTAACCGGCTATGTACTAAGGAATGAGACATTGACTTTGCCGTTTACACATTTTGCAACTGGTTTGAACATGTTTTTAATACTGCCTTTTATCGCCACGTGTTGCTCTTATGTGAGTCAATTGGTCACATCATTGTTGTTACTTACATCAAATGTAACATAAGCTTACCCTCTTTTTTACTCTTACTGCTTTGTGTTTTTTCCGTACATTTGAGGAGTGAGGTTGTCTTTTGCTGCTGGAGATTGCTCAATACGCTATGCCTTCTTCACAATTGACGTTGAAAAAAGAGAATAGATTATTAACAGGCACTTTTTGTTGAAGATTTAAAAGAAAAAATGAAAAATGAAAATGAGAATCTTGACAGCTTCCAAGAGGTTTGATCATTTCCATTTGAATGAAAAATGAAAGACAAATAATGACTCGGTCAAGATTCTGTATTTGTTTATACAGTCAACAATACTGCTAGCAAGAGGCTTTCGCTTGCTGTAGCCGTGGAAGGCAGACTTGACTTCAAAGATAAGATTTCTTTTAGACTTTTAGTGCTTGGTCTGAGTCAGAGGCGGAGGTCATATAAAAATATTTCCACTTCTCTAGAAAACAAAGGCAAGCAAAAATCCACCCTTAATTTTCTCACCATGTTATCAACCATAAAAACCATCACAAACTCAATCTTCACGTTCACCCCCTCTTCTCACAATTATCAGCAATCACCGGCTGAAGTAATTGCGAACTTGGATGACCTTTTAACTGAAATACTTATTCGCCTTCCAATCAAATCCCTGCTCAAATTCAAATCCGTATCCAAACACTGGCTCTCCCTCATCTCCAATCCTGTCTTCTGCCGCCGCCTAAGTCTTATTCGTAAACCAATCACTGGCTTCTTTGTTGATCGTATAGCTCTGAAAGTCAATAATCCTGAATATGACTTCATCAACCTTGATTCCAATCCCTCTAGTCCTCCCTTCAGAACTCTCACCTTTGTTAATGATTCATATGGGATCCAAATCTTGCAATCTTGTAATGGTCTATTACTATGCAGCGGTGGACACGGCAACTACTATATTTGCAACCCTAGTACTAATCAATACAGGATACTTCCTCAACCTCGCGTTGGTGGAGGAGTCTCTAGATCAATTTTAGGCGTTAACTTAGCATTTGATCCTTCGAAATCATCTAATTACAAAGTCATCTATGTAGAAGCTTGTGATTCTTTCCTTGATGGCCAGCTTCATATGGAGATTTACTCATCAGAAACAGAAGACTGGAGATTATATGGAGGTACTTTACCTGCACCTAGTGGTATAAATTTCAATACTGGGGTATTCTGGAATGGTGCCATTAATTGGGAAAGCTCTTCCGAAACTTCCTTATATTTTGATGTTGACCAAGAGGAAGTAAAAGAAATGTCAATGCCTCCTATTCCTGATGGATGGGATAGGGGGGTTTATCAATACTTCGGAGAGTCTGGAGGCCATTTGCATCTGATTGATTTTTATTGTGCCTCTTCCTTCATAGTCTATCAAATGAGGACAGATTATTCTGGTTGGTTCGTGAAGTATCATGTTGATCTTGGTGGGATTGCAGCTGCATTTCCTGAGATGGTTAGGACTTACCGTGATCCACAAGACTTGGACTGTTATGAGTATTCAATACTAGGAGTTGTAAGGGAAGAGAATGATGACGACTCATACATGTTATTGCACTTGCCTAATAAGGTAGTGCATTATGATTTCAAGGATAAGACTTTGAAGGAGGTTCTTGATGTTGCTTCAAATGAAAGCCAAGCTGTAGATGCAAGTTCATTGCAATATCGATGGTTTGGTGCTTTCCAATACCATAAGAGTCTTGCTTGTGTTTGATGACATCTCTGCTCAAAAAGGTTATTGGTTTATGCCATTATGGATTTTGCTATTCTTCCTGTATTAGTATCAGGCTTGAATTTCAACATGTATGTTTCTCGAAATATAAACTAAGGTGATAATCATTGTGTTTGTAATCCTCGAAATCAATCCAAAATTTTGCTTGAAATCTGAGAGTGTTTGTCGTTCATTGTCATCATCCAGATGTCATTTTTCCCTTCTCGCTGAAGAAACCTATGTGGTCATTAGAGTATATTCCAGATTGCTCCAGCATGCTCCAGATTGTTTCAGCAAGTTCTAGGGTGCTCGAGATGAAGCTGTTGATTATTGTGAGCTCAGCTTAATAGATTAGCTATCAGTGTGTGTGTGTAATTGCCAGCTTGGCATCGGGTTGTTGTAAGTTTAGTTTCAGGTTGTTCTAAGCTGTACAGCTGTCAAACTTCTATTGGTTAGTGGTTAGCTGAGTTAGTTATTCAATCTTGTATAAATATCAAGCTCTGTATCTTCTCGAAAAATTAATGTAATGTTCATAACAAATTTCTTCTCATTCTCTTAATATTTCTCTCTGTTTCACTCTTTGTTTTCCTCTCTATTTTCTTTCTTTCCAAACACATTACTTTGTCTTTTTACAGTGCTTGTTGACAATTCCGGAACAGAGCTTTTCTTCGAGCCTGAGAACATCCAAGAGTTTGCTTCTACTATAGCATCAGTTGTACATCAGTGTAATTGAAGCTCATGGAGCATTATAAAAAAAAAAGTTCAAAAAACAAAAAAGAGAGTCAAGTTGGTTTCATGATGCTAAAAGTAAATACTTGACATGGTTCACGTAAGTGATCAGGATTTATGTTCAACAATGGCAACTTTTTAAACTTCTTTCTGCTACCTGGCATCTTTGAGTTTTTTTGAATATTTGGTGGGGTGAACAGATGCTTTTATCTTTTAACTCCTGGTGGGATGAACAGATGCTTTTATCTCTCTTTTTTATTTTTTTATTTTTATTTTATTTTTACTCTCGTAACTTCCTTGTCTTTTATCTATACATTTGAGGAATGGGGTTATTGTTTTGCTGAAGATTTCTCAATGCGCTATGACGATGTCACAATTGACCTTGAAAAAAGGAGAATAGATTGTAAAGTGCAAGCAGGAACTTATGGTTGAAGATTCAAAGAAAAGGAAAAAAGAAATGAGGATCTTGACAGCTTCCAAGAGGTTCGGTCATTTTCATTGGAATAAACAATGGAAACCAAGCAAATGTAACCAAAGACTCGGTCTAGATTCTGTATAAACACAAGAGGCTTTAGCTTGCTGCAGAATCCACAGCCACTGGCTTACTGCACACTCTTCCTCCTAGTAGTTTTGACTTTTGACACACCCAGATTAAAGAACTTATAAATATAATTCAATTTCTCCTTCAAACGAGACATATTCCTCACTATGCTTCCCACTAAACGAGCCAAAAGAAAGTTAACCATAACTTTAACCTCCTCCTCCAATCATCATTACCAAGTTTCAGCATCGGTTGAAACAATCATCAACAATGATGAACTTTTAACTGAAATACTTCTTCGTCTGCCAATCAAATCCCTGCTCAAATTCAAAGTAGTATCCAAACACTGGCTCTCCCTCATCTCCAACCCCATCTTCTCCCACCGCCTACGCCTCGTCCGTAAACTCATCTCAGGCCTCTTCGTGTGCCGTTTCACTTTGCGCGTCAATAATCCTGAGTATGACTTCATCAACCTTGAACGCCTCGTCCGTAAACTCATCTCAGGCCTCTTCGTGCGCCGTTTCACTTTGCGCGTCAATAATCCTGAGTATGACTTCATCAACCTTGAATCCAATCCCTCTCGCGCTCCCTTCAAATCTCTCACTTCGTTAATGATTCATATGGGATCAAAGTCCTGCAATCTTGCAACGGTCTGTTGTTATGTAGCAGCTCCCGAGCATATCAGCCTCACCGCAACTACTACGTTTACAATCCTACTAACAAGCAGTACACCATACTTCCTCGCCTTCATGTTGATAGAGGAATTTTCAGATCGATTTTTGGTGTTAACTTAGGGTTTGACCCTTCAAAATCAGCTCATTATAAAGTCACTTGTGTGAGAAATTGTGATTCTTTGCTTGATGGCCATTATCAGATAGAGATTTACTCATCAAAAACGGGGCCCTGTAGACTATCTGGAGGTTTTTTCACAGCACCAAGTGTTATAAATTTCAGAGGTGGTGTATTTTGGAATGGTGCCATTCACTGGGTTAGTACTCAAGGCAGTTCTTTATATTTTGATGTTGACCAAGAGAAACTAAGAGAAATGCCGATGCCTCCAATTCCTGATGAATGGGATGAGAGAAGGCATCAGCGTTTCGGAGAATCTAGAGGCCATTTGCATCCTATTGAAATTTATGGTCCCTGCACTGCTCTATTCAATGTTTATGAAATGAAGACAGACTACTCAGGTTGATTTGTGAAGTACCGTGTTGATTTTGGTGGTGTTACAGATGTATTTCCTGAAATGATCAGGACTTATCTTGATCCTGAAGACTTGCATTATTATGGGTATTCGACACTGTGTGTTGTCAGGGAAGAGAATGATGATGACTCATATTTGGTGTTGCATTTGCCTAAGAAAGCAGTGCGTTATAATTTGAAGGACAGGACATTCAAGAAGCTTCACGATGTCGCTCCAGCTGGTAATCAAGCTGAAGATGAAAGTGCATTGCAGTTTCGATGGTTTGATGCTTTCCAATACATTGAGAGTCTTGCTTGTGTTTGATGATGCATAAGCTCAATAGAGTGGCCACCTTAGGTCATTATTTTTTTCATTAATCTCCTTTAGTAGTGTTCAAGTCTTGAACTTTAAGATGTTTGTCGATCCACAAAACTGATGATCAATCTGTTTGTTATCCTGAAAAATCTCTTGAATCCCCAACTACGCCAAATTTGTTCAGAAAATACTAATGAAGATTGAACTCAAGTAAGAGATGCATTTAAAACCTGATTGCTTTACAGTCTCTCTTTATGCTGAGGAACCTCTGAACCTGCAGATTGTAACGCCAAAATTTTCGTTATTATATTTTATTTTAATGGAATTTATAAATGGCATTATAAATAGGGTTACAAATGGAATTTAGTTCCTTTATAAATAAGGTTATTCATGAGGTAATTTTTGGAAAAGGGTTATTTCTCCCTATATATTTATATTTTTCCCCATTCCATAACTCTAAGTCCACGACGTTTCTTCTTTTTCTCTAATGTTTCTTCTTTTTCTCTACTACTCATTGCGCTCTTACCCATAGGATTCAAATCTTTGTTTAGGAGAGAATTAAAGCAATTGGTAAGTTTACTCTCCTTATTCTCCACAAGTTTTCCAATCACTCTATCTAGGGTTTGAATTGGCGTGATTTTAAATTGTTACAGATCATAATACATGATTTAGGACATGTTAGGTTCTGTTTAGGGCCTGATTTATTACGAGTCTTATTAATCCATCTTTGGTGCATTAAGCACACTGGATAATTCTGGACAGTATAAGTATCTCGAATTCAAACATATATTTTCTGAATGATTTTTCTTAATAACTTTATCTTTCTAAAAACTTCACATGTAGGGCTTATTGATTAAATTTTGTTTCATAAGATTTGACTTTGTTTTCAATTTTATATGAAATTTCGAAGCTGACCCTATTGCACTGGAAAACTGCGATTCCAGGAAAGCAACCAGATTCACAAAATTATTTTTACTATCAAATGAACTCGAAAATATTTTATATGGAAGTTAATATATTTGTCTAGTATTTTCAGTTTTAATTTCATAATTTTCTGATTATTATATGATTTTATAAAAATCTTCGACTCCGTTCTGTTCGGTTAAGGTACTATGAAACAGTTTCGAATTTGTCAAGAAATAAATCGTTTTGAAAATTTTTTTGGTATCGGATCCTCTTGAAAATTTTATATGAGGTACCCATGGATGTCTAAAATAGTTCTGTAGAATATTATGTCATTCTAATTTTTATATTAAGAATTAAAATTCTAAGAGTTAGACTAGTACGGGTATGGATTAGAAAATCAGATTCTTAGAATAAGTTATTGATAGTTATATCTTGTATTTATTTAAGGTGTTTGAGGTATTTGAGGCTTAGAGGTGTGTTATTTCAAATTCTTTTATCGAGGTAAATAACTTCATTCTTAATGTACTGGATATATATATATAATTATTTTGATATTATTATAAGTGTTTTTATACTACTTGGAAGATTATTTGATTTCGTAACAAAATCAGTTTTTGCAACTGTTTTCAAATCTAAATTCTTTTAGCAAAATATTTTATAAATGCTTTTAAATACATAAATTATTTTGTTATTTGACTACCTTTTATGATTTTATTTATAAAATATTTTGCAAGCCTAAAATATTGTTATGAACATTTATGAATCTGATACTAATGTTTTGTGTCTATGCACGATTTAAATTATTTATGATTGTATAAGGACTACCTCTTGAGGGCCAGAGCACCGCAAAGTGCCACGTATAAATTATTACATATGAAAAGTTAATTTGAATGTTTTGGTTCATTGTCCATAGTTATTCTGATTCTGAGTGTGCACACGACATTCTGATTCTGTTTCTGGCCAGGTCACTAGGACTATAGGTGACACTATATTTTTCATATTCTGAATTACTATGAATTTATGTTATTTTATTGTGATTTGTCGTTTTATGAAATTTATGAATTAGGATATATGTTTTACTAAAAAGAATGCTTACAATATTTTTGATAACGATAAACCTAAGGTATTGAGAATGATTTTACTTACCAAGTTGACGGCTCACCCCTCGTCATTACTTTTTGCAGATTAAGTTTCTTATTGAGAGGTATGCTTATTATTGGAGTTAGAGATTTCGTTTCCTTTTGCTAATTGAATAAGAGAAAGATAGACTCATGTTTATTTTAAGTTTATATCTGTTATGAATTTGTAATTTGGAGTTTTGAGACGTTTATTATTTGAGTAATGATACAACCACAAACTCTTGTATAAATTTATCTTGTACAAATTGATGTGTCATTAATTCATTAGTTGAATGAAAATATAAAATAATAGAAATAAATCATGTGGGCCAAGAGATATTTAATTCAACTAATTTTATCATGTTACATTAGTTTGTACAAAATAAATTTGTACAAGAGTTTGTGGCTATATCATTACTCTTATTATTTTTATGTCTTCTAGAGAGATTAGTTAGTATTAGACGTATGGATTTATGGATTTATTTGAATAAAAATTTGAGGTATTTTAGTTTGAAATTTATGAGTATAGATTACAATTTGTTAGTAACCTCCTTCGTCTCGTGCTCTGCATATGTTAAGAAATTGTAACACCCCAAAATTAACACGTGTAGAGTACACGATGAAGGAGGTTACTAATAAATCGTAATCCATGCTCATAAATTTTAAAATGAAATACCTCAAATTTTTATTCAAATAAATCCACAATTCCATATGTCTAATACTAAATAATCTCTCCTGAAGACAAAAAAATAATAAGAGTTTCAAAACTTCAAATTACAAGTTCATAACAGAAATAAACTTAAAAGAAACATGAGTCTATCCTTCTCTTATTCAATTAGCAAAAGGAAACGAAATCTCTAACTCCAATTGTAAGCATACCTCTCAATAAGGAACTTAATCTGCAAAAAGTAATGACGAGGGGTGAGCCGTCAACTCAGTAAGTAAAATCATTCTCAATACACTAGGTTTATCATTACCGAAAATATTGTAAGCCTTCTTTTTAGTAAAACATATATCATAATTCATAAATTTCATAAAACGACATATCACGATTAAATAACATAAATTCATAATAATTCAGAATATCAAAAGTATAATTACTTATGAAAGCAAATCATATAACACATTCATAGGAAACAAAAAGTTAGCTCATGTCATATAATATTACTTATAGTCCGGGTGACCTGGCCAGAAACAAAATCAGAATGTTGTGTGCACACTCAGAACAAAAATCCAGTATTAGTCCATGACAAATATATTGTATAATACGATTAGAATCAGAATAACTATGGACAATGAACCAAAACATTCAAATTAACTTTTTATATGTAATTATTTGTACGTGGCACTTTACACTATATGTGATACTTTGTGGCACTCTGTCCCTCAAGAGGTGGCCCCCATACAATCATAAGTAATTTAAATCGTACATGGGCACAAAACATTAGTATCAAATTCATAAATGTCCATAACAATATTTTAGGCTTGCAAAATATTTTATAAAAAAATCATAAACGGTAGTCATGTAACAAAATAATTTACATATTTAAAAGCATTTATAAAATATTTTACTAAAATAATTTAGATTTGAAAACAGTTACATAAACTGATTTTGTTATGAAAATCAAGTAATCTTCCAAGTAGTATAAAAACACTTATAATAATATCAAAATGATTATATATATCCAGTACATTAAGAATGAAGTTACTTACCTCGATAAAAGAATTTGAACTAACACACCTCTAAGCCTGAAACACTTAAAACAAATACAATATATAACTATCAATAACTTATTCTAAGAATCTGATTTTCTAATTCATACCCGTACTAGTCTGATTCTTAGAATTTTAACTCTTAATCTAAAAATTAGAATGACATAATATTTTATGAAACTATTTTGAACATCCATGGGTACCTCATGTAAAATTTTCAAGAGGATCCGATACCAAAAACATTTTCAAAACTATTTATTTCTTAACAAATTCAAAATTGTTTCACAGTACCTTAACCGAATAGAACGGTTTTTGAGATTTTTATAAAATCAGATACTAATCCGAAAATTATGAAATTAAACTGAAAATACTAGAAAAATATATTAACTTCCATATAAAATTTCATTAAAACTGAAAATACTAGAAAATATATTAACTTCCATATAACATTTCAGAATTTTTCGAGTTCATTCGGTAGTATAAATAATTTTGTGACTATGGTCGCTTTCCTAGAATCGTAGTTTTCCAGTACAATAGTGTCAGTTTCAAAAATACATATAAAATTGAAAACAAAGTCAAATCTTATGAAACAAAATTTAATCAATAAGCCCTACGCGTCTAGTTTTCAGAAAGATAAATTTCTTAAGAAAAATCGTTTAGAATATATATGTTTGAATTCGAGATACTCATGTTGTCCAAAACTGTCCAATGTCCTTAATGCACCAAGGATTGATTAACAAGACTCACAATAAATCAGAGCCCTAAACAGAACCTAAGTACATCCTAAATCATGTATTATGATCTGTAGCAATTATGCCAATTCCAACCCTAGATAGAGTGATTGCAAAATTTTTGGAGAATAAGGAGAGTAAACTTACCAATCGCTTTGATTCTCTCCTAAACAAAGGTTTGAATTCTAGAGTTTAGGTAAGAGCGTAATGAGCAGCAGAGAAAAAGAATAAACGTCGTGGTTTTAGGGTTATGGAATGGGGAAAAATATGAATTTATAGGGAATCTTAAGAAATCCTATTAAATTTGGAAAAATAACATTTTTCCAAAAAATTATCCCATGAATAACCATATTTATAAGCGCAATAATGTCATTTATAAATTCCATTAAAACAAAATAAAATAATGGAAATTTGGGGTTACATAGATATTCAGCTGCACTTGAGAGTTTTTCTTTACCCTAGCAACATTTTAGATCTGGGCATAATTTTGGTGCCCAAGTCAGGCATTCCCTTATTTGGAAAATATGCAGAGACTTTCCCCTCAAGAAGTCAGGTTTCTGGAAGAATTTTATAGGTGTATGACAATTTCAACAAATTATGAGACCCTAAAAGGAAATTAATAAAGTTTTCTTTTAAATGTTACGTTTTTAAGCATAGCTTTCTGTCATATACCTACAGAATACACATTGGTATCTGGTCAACTATTACTGGCTTCTGTCTTTTTCCCCGTTTATTTTAGTGTAGTTGCATCAAATTATGGTGACTAAAGAGTTGTTTCTATTGTTTCTCTTTCCCGGCACTCAAAGCGAAGGGGCGGTTTCATTGTTGCACACTTGCATTACCCAAATCCTAGGCTAAAATTTGAGTGCACACAATTCTTTGCTTTTAGGCCTATTTTCTCTGGGTTATTAAGAGTCCATTCTGACTATAATACCTAACCCTCTGTTGTTTATTATGATTATTACATTTTTGAACTTTTTATTACGACTACATCTTTTTCACAAAGCTGTGGACCCATTTGTTTAGATTGCATTCTAAGTAAAGGATATCTTGCTTTCTCTCATCGGTTTGTACTTCTTCTCCTCTCAAACTCTCTCTTCATTTTCAAAAGTTTTCATTAAGAAATAGTTTATTCAGCTAAGTAGTCATGTTCTTCCGATATACATCTTTTATTTTCTTTAAAAATATAAACTATACAAGCAACTAGATTATGTTAAACGCAAAGATGCATAATATTACATGTAAATATGTATACTCTCCCAAAATATACAAGCTTCTAGTAAGCCAACTGAATTAGTAGTCTTGTTTATGAAGTTTTGACCAAAGTCTTCACAAGCTCAAGTCATTTACTTGAATTAAAGATAGGAACACCATAACTTGACGTTTGGATTAGTTACCTTACACGTTTGGATCATTAAACCAATGACCCATATATATGGGATCAATTATTAACACTTGAACACAAAACAGAGAAGTAGCAAAACAATAAAAACAAAATGATGATTCTAAGCAATTACCTACTTCCACTGCTTTCAGTTCTGTTATTATCAGCTTCAGCAACAACTTCAGCTGCACTTCTAGATAATTTTAGCAAATGCCTCTCTGTCAATTCGGAGCTTTATGTACCTTCATCAACTTTTTTCAGTCAAAACAATTCTTCATTTTCTTCAATCCTGGAATCTTCTGCCCAAAACCTGAGGTATTTGGTGCCTTCAATGCCAAAACCTGAGTTCATCTTCACTCCTTTGTATGAAGCTCATGCTCAAGCAGCTGTTATTTGCTGCAAAGAGCTTGGAGTTCATCTAAGAGTACGAAGCGGAGGACATGACTATGAGGGCCTCTCTTACGTATCCGAGACTGAAACACCTTTCATTATTGTAGACCTTGCCAAGCTTCGTTCCGTTAAAGTTGATATTGATGACAACAGCGCTTGGGTTCAGGCTGGTGCCACAATTGGTGAAGTTTATTATAGAATTTCGGAGAAAAGTAAGACTCATGGCTTTCCTGCTGGTCTTTGCACAAGCTTAGGCGTTGGCGGGCACATTACAGGTGGTGCTTATGGTTCTATGATGAGAAAATATGGCCTTGGTGCTGACAATGTTGTTGATGCAAGAATTGTTGATGCTAGTGGCAGAATACTGGACAGAGAAGCAATGGGTGAAGATTTCTTTTGGGCAATAAGAGGCGGCGGAGGTGCTAGCTTTGGAGTTATTCTAGCCTGGAAGCTAAAACTGGTTCCTGTGCCAGCAACTGTGACGGTTTTTACAGTTACGAAGACCCTGGAACAAGGTGCCACAAAGCTACTTCACAGGTGGCAAGAAGTTGCAGATAAACTTGATGAGGATCTATTCATTAGAGTTATCATACAAGTGGCCAATGCAGGCCCAAAAGGTGAAAAAACTGTAACAACTTCGTACAATTCCCTCTTTCTTGGTGGTGCTGAAAGACTCCTCAAGGCTGTGGAAGAAAGCTTTCCTGAATTGGGCTTGACGAAAAAGGATTGTACCGAAACAAGCTGGATCAAATCTGTGCTTTACATTGCCGGCTATCCAAGTAACACGCCCCCTGAAGTTTTGCTCCAAGGTAAATCTTTATTCAAGAACTATTTCAAAGCCAAATCAGACTTTGTTGAAGACCCTATTCCTGAAACTGCCCTGGAGGGGCTATGGAAAAGGCTTTTGGGACAAGATAGTCCATTGGTGATATGGACTCCTTATGGAGGGATGATGAGCAAGATTTCGGAATCCGAAATTCCATTCCCTCACAGAAAGGGAACCTTATTCAAGATTCAGTACGTGAGTACGTGGCAAGATGGAGAAAAGAACGCGACAAAACATATAGATTGGATTAGGAGACTATACAATTACATGGCTCCTTATGTTTCAATGCTCCCCAGAGCTGCATATGTGAATTACAGGGATCTTGATTTGGGCATGAACAAGAACGACAGCAGTTTCATTCAGTCTAGTGTTTGGGGTTATAAATACTTCAAGGATAATTTCAACAGATTGGTAAAAGTGAAGACCAAAGTTGACCCTGATAATTTCTTCAGGCATGAACAGAGCATTCCACCACTTCCACTTTGTTCGGAGCACTGCTTGGCTTGATTTGTCTGGAATTTGTAGTTGATTTTTAGTAGGTATTGTTTGTTTATTTATACAGAATAAAATTGTCAACTTAACCATATATTGTGCCTTTTTATGTGTTATACAGAGAAGCATTAAATCTATAAAAATGACAATAGACAAAGCCCACATAAGTTAAGATAATTTTACTGCTTCGAGGAGTACAATTATATCAAATAATGAAATATGAATACAAGTCGAACAAGAAGTGCAGCAACAACATTCACCATACAAGGAGTGCAAAGAACTGGGTTTTGGGGTATGAGAGAACCAATACGAGAATCAACGTGACGGCGTAAGAAAGCAACAATGGGGCATCTAATATGGCAGAACCAGGAATTTCGTTCAATGGGTCAGAATGAAGGAAACAAATCTTAAGAAGCCAAGAACAAAAATTTTGTGAATTAGATGGGCGAAAACACAAAGTTCTTGACGAAATGGATTAAATCCCAATTAGTGCCCTTTGCCAGTTTGGTGGGTCATCTATAACTCTATGACGTAAGTGTGTTCGTAAGTTTTATGGGCCCGCTTTTTATATTATAACACTCCAGTTTGAAATATGTCAATTTAATACAAAAATGTCAATTTAATACCTAAATTACCTCTAAAAAAATGAATTTCCGCCAACATGTTCATATACACAATTTGTTACCCCCAAATTGAAAGATGTCATTTTCTTTTAGCATAGGAAGTTACACGATTATCTCAGGAAATTAGGTAACGGGTTCCGTGATGAGTTTTTTCTATGGAAATTTGTCACGGAGATCGACTAAAGACAAGTTGATAACATCTGACTCCTTGACGTTCTCTCCAATTTAATTTTTTTTTATATTGCATGTCCTTTCTAAGCTGGAGAGCGATGACTGAAAGGAGACAAACAATCTAGCTTAAAAATTTTTAACATGGCACGTCAAACACGTGGGTTAATGAAGACGTAGCCAAATTATACATTACTCCAAACTCTTAATTCCTGAACATGAAAAAACTTTTGCAGAAATGATGCCTTCATGCAAGTGCATTCTTCCGCTACTTTCAGTTCTTCTGTTATCAGCTTCAGGGACAACTTCTATTTCAATTTTAAATAATTTTATCAAATGCCTCACAACTAACTCGGAGGTTTACGTTCCCTTTTCAAATTTCTACACTCCGAACAACCCTTCTTTTTTGTCAGTCCTTGAATCTTCTGCCCAAAACCTGAGGTACTTGGTGCCATCAATGCCAAAGCCTGAGTTTATATTCACTCCATTGACCGAATCCCATCTCCAAGCAGCTGTTATTTGCTCCAGGCATCTAAGGATTCATCTAAGAGTTCGCAGCGGAGGCCACGATTATGAGGGCCTTTCTTATGTATCCCAAATTGAAACACCTTTCTTTCTTTTAGACCTTGCCAAGCTTAGATCCATTCTAGTTGATGTTAACAATAAAACCGCTTGGGTTCAGGCCGGTGCCACAATTGGTGAGCTGTATTACAGAATTTCGGAAAAAAGCAATATTCATGGCTTTGCTGCTGGTCTTTGCCCAAGTGTAGGTGTTGGAGGACACATCACAGGAGGGGGCTATGGTACCATGATGAGAAAATATGGCCTCGCTGCTGATAATGTTGTTGATGCAAGAATTGTTGACGCTCTCGGCAGGATTCTTGACAGAGAAGCCATGGGCGAAGATTTATTTTGGGCTATTCGAGGCGGCGGAGGAGGTAGCTTTGGAATCATTGTTGCCTGGAAGGTAAAACTAGTTCCCGTGCCAGCAACTGTGACAGTTTTTACAGTTAGCAAGACCCTGGAACAAGGTGCCACAAAGATTCTTTACAAATGGCAACAAGTTGCGGATAAGCTTGATGAGCATTTGTTCATTAGAGTCATCATAAAATTGGCAAACGCAGGGCCAAAAGGGAAAAGAACTGTCACAACTTCATATAATGCCCTGTTTCTTGGTGATGCAGAGAGGCTTCTCCAGGTAATGCATAAGAAGTTTCCTGAATTGGGTTTAACGCGAAATGATTGCATTGAGAAAAGTTGGATCAAGTCAGTGCTTTACATTGCTGGCTACCCAAATAACACAGAACCTGAATTTCTACTTGAACGAAGGTCTTTTTTCAAGAGCTATTTCAAAGCCAAATCAGACTTTGTTAAAGAGCCTATTCCTGAAACTGTGCTTGAAGGGCTATGGGAAATGTTATTGGAAGGACATGATCCAGCGATGATTTGGAATCCTTATGGTGGAATGATGAGCAAGATTTCAGAATATGAGATTCCTTTCCCTCATAGAAAGGGCAATTTATTCAAAATCCAGTATTTGACCGGCTGGAAAGATGGGGACAACAGAACTGCAACAAAGCATATTGAGGGAATTAGGAGGATATATGATTATATGGCTCCTTATGTTTCAATGTTCCCCAGAGCTGCATATGTGAATTACAGGGATCTCGATTTGGGCATGAACAAGAAATGTAACACAAGTTACATTGACGCGGCTACTTGGGGTGTTAAGTATTTCAAAGAAAATTTCAACAGATTGGTTAGAGTTAAGATCAACGTTGATCCTGGTAACTTCTTCAGGCATGAACAAAGCATTCCACAAGTTCCAGTTGGATTGGAACACTCTACTGCCTGATTGGAATTTTGTTTTTGCCGTACAATTTGTATTAAATAGTACGATGTTTGCACTCTCGTATGTAGAAAACTTTTGACATGGCAATAAAGTTCGTTTCGCCTGCCTTTGCTGAACGCAGTGGACTGCGTTTCTATTTATTTATGCAGTAATCTTGGTTTTGGTCTACTTACCACAATCTTACTCTTAATTCATCTCATGGCACAACATGCCTAATGACTCTTTCACCAACCAGTCCTTGATCAAGGGGATGACACCTTTTCTTGGAATATTCACAGACATTAATGAAATTGGTATTTTACTTTTTATGGCTATAATTTTTCTCTTTTTATTTTTGAGTGGTTAGCGCGCGCATGTCTGTATATGTTGAACAGGAATTTAGTGAATTACGATAAGGTTTAATAAATATCATTGATTATAAGTTATCATAGAATAAAATTCATATAAATGATCAAAACCTCAATAACTTAGAGATGTAATTTCATAGATCATAGGAATATATTCTTATAAGATGGAATATATGCAATTGATGCTTACCTAAGCTGTTTGTGATACTTGAATATGTGGCAGCAATTTAGTCAATAAATTGTTTTTTGAATAATAATATTTATTTGTGATTTTTTAAAATATAGATATATTAAAATTGATATTTAGAATGAATAGTAACTCAGGGGTAAATAACTAAATATATAATTACAAAAACATGATATTTATCATAAGACTAACTTTAATTATGAGCATTAAATAGAGGGTGTCAATTAAGTAGCTTTTATTAGTCTAAGATTGGGTCTAATATTAATTAAAAAGAGTTTTAAATTAGTTGTTTATTTATTACACGGGTCACTATAGTATATCTTTGGGCATTTAGTGAAATAGCCTCATATTAAAGTGGTGATATTACCTCCCAGTTTATCTCATTAGCCCTCAATTTTCTATTTATATTATTTATTCCAAAATTTCACCAAATGAAAAATAAAAAATAATTGAAAATAAATATATTTTCTTCTATCTCAAGCTCAAAGTAGATTAACTTCTCATTTCTCTCTTTTTTTTAAAATTAATTTCACACAAAATAAAAGCCAATATCATCAGTAATAATGAACCCACCACTTGTTTATAACCCACAACTTGTTTATAAAATTTAACAAAAACCCAACATTAATTGAAACTCATATATGTTTGTGGAGATGATGGATTGGTGGTGATGATGAACTTGTTATTGGTAAAGATAGGTGGTCAAGTGGTGAGGGTGATGGTTATGCTAGATAGAGGAGGGATGTGGAGGGAGAGAGAATAAAATAATAAATAACATTTTTTTAAAAAAATTAATAAGTATAATTCGGAAAAGTGAGGGATGGTGAGATAATTTCAAGGATCAAATATCATCAATACTGAGATTAACCTAGTAGCTTTGTATATCATGAGATAACTAGGCCTTGACTTTTAAGTTAGAACTAGAAAGCTCATTCTCACTACTAACTCAATTCTTAGTCAAGCTCTTCCTTTAATAAAATGCCTATATAAAGGAGAGAACATTAGAATTGAAATAATCTTTAGATACAAAATTTTTTTTTTATTAAAAGAAAGACAAAGTTCTAAAGTCTCTGTCTCCTACATTAGAATTAGTATTTACTATACACTCATAAGTGTGAGGAAGATGATTTAGAATAGCGGACAAGACTACAATCATATTTTGTAAATTCCAATAATGGTGGTGCAAAAATTACAGTCAGTCTTCTTCGAATTTTAATTGAAAATCTGACATATTTATGTAATCATGTAGATGTATACATAATTAAGAAAAAGACTTTTGCTTATTTTATTAAATTAAAAAAAAATTAGGCTTGTTTTACCAACAGCTTGATGACGACGATGCATTGCAGGAGATTATTTGATTGGCACACGTGAATCCTTTTGAGTCATTAAACGTCATTAATGTTAAGTCAATTGATTTGGCCTAACATAAAAATTCCTTTAAACTAAAAGTAGTCGTGTTCTTTGAATGGTTCAAGTAGCTGTTGTTTACCAAAAATAACATAAAATAAGAATGAAGGAGAAGATAAGGTAGCTAGATTGTATCAATTAGAAAATTAAGTTAAAGGTGAGAGAGACACATGTTTCGCTCGTATCTTTTGTAGGACCCACCAACGCCGCCGAGGAAAGCGAACAAATAATAATGTAATGTAATAATAATAATGAATATGATGATCACGGTTTCGAACATTAAAACGATGGATGGGGATATTTTTTCCCCATAATTTGTGTAAATCTACTTTAATTAAAAAAAATATTAATTTATGTAAATTCACCTTATTTTAAAAATATATCAACCAAAAATTTAATTATTTAAATAATTAATCAATTAAATACTTGTAATGTTGTCATTTCTTTTAGGGTGTGCAAGGCTTGTGATCTTATCTATATGCTTTATCATCTTGGAAATTAATTCAGGTCATATTTTATTTTTGGAATGGTTGTACTTGCAGCTTATTAAGATTTAAGGATTCACATTATAATTATTAGACCGCTTACAGAGTATAAATTAATCATTAGAAGCAATTCTATCTTTAAGTACTGTTTGATATTGAGGTCCGCTGTAAAAAATAACTATAATTATGGAATAAAAATGAATAATATGTAGTAAATACTACTTTTAAATAATAACTTTGACAAAATTAGTAAAGATGTAATATATTCTTCATCATATTGTTAGCCTAAAGGGTTACACATATTGTAATTTTAATGATAACAAACATGTGTCTTAAGTAATTTTAAAAATATTTTATTTCACATTTCACTAGTTCTTGAAGAATAATATTTATGATGAAGTGAATCACGTGAAATTAAGCTCAAGACACTTAACGGAAAACGGCACAATCAAGAATAAAGTTTAGAGCTCAATGGACTCATTATTGCGATAATTCTTGTAAAGCTGATATGATTTAATATATGAATGGTTTAGCATTTGGGAAGCTCAAGATTTTGTTTAATAAATCATTATTTTTCATGAACCAAAGGTTTTACAATTATAAGCCAAGTATTTTATGCAATTAAGTTGTTTTTCAAGAAGTGGACTAAAATGAAAAAAGTTTTGCAATCTTTGATTTTAATAAGTATTGTTTTGAGTTATAGAGTTGGACTTACTTGCAAACCTTTCAAACATTTTGGGCCATACTATAATTTATGGGAGTTTGAGGACCCTAGTATAACTATCTAAAATTGGACAGAGAGTTAGTGGCTTACCGCTTGAGGGTTAGCGGCTAGCTGCCTAAGGAAAATTTCATATATTTTAAATTTTGAAGTAAATTGAAAGGTTTTGAGAACTTTAAAATTTATAGGGATTATGTTAAATTTTAAAAAAGACCTCTTTGAAAAATACTATTATATTTTGGGTCATAGAATAATTTCAGAAAGTTTTAGGAATGACAAATATTTTTTACAAATTCTTAAATTAGACATGTTTGTAAAGTTTTATGACATTTTCGGTTATAGTATAATTATAGAAAGTTTTGGTTGAAAAGTAAATTTTTGAACAGAAACTTAACGGTAACTTCATTGTTTTGAAGCGGCGAGCCAGATTAATTAAGCGGCTTGCCACTTACTCATTGGAATTTAACTATAACAGCTAGTTTTTGGGCTTTAGCTATAAAAACTCAACTCTAACTTCATTTTTAAGACTCTTGCAAGCACAAACAAGTTTAAAACAACATATTATGAGCTTCCAACTCGCAAATCATTATAGATTAAATCTTCATTGAGCTATTATTTGTATATTCACTCTTTAAGAGAGTTTAATTGTTGTGATATTTATTTTCTCATCAAATTTGTGAGTGTATAAGTATGAGAAACACTTGACCAAAGAGATTAGGAGATAATTTCTTGGTTGTAGAGGTTTATTAACACCTTGGAAGTCAATTGTAAAGAACTTGAAGCCTTGGGAGGCTTGGATAGTGAAATCCTCAATCTTGGTTGGTTTGGACGCGTGGACGTAGACAGGGATTGCAGAACCACGTAAAAATTATTGTGTTTGCTCTCTCTTCCCTTACTCTTTATTTTTTAGTATTGTTAAATTTATTGTTTTTTATTTGAGTATTGTTAGATTTATTGTTTTTTATTTCATTAAGGTGTAGATTAAATTGTTGTGTGATTTATTTAGCTTAAGTTTTTAAAAACCCAATTCACCCCCCATCTTGGGTTGCATAACTAGTATTTTACATATAAGTGTAAATTACCAAACACTTTAATACTGTAACTTTAAAGTTACAGCTGTCTAACCTCCATCTTAAACGGAATTTTAAATTTTGCATCTAATGGGTGGTGTTTCTCGTGGCTTCTAAGGTTTGTTTAACAATATTATCTTTTCTTCCCATATGGTAGGTAAGGCAAGGAATTTTTAACTTTTAATAATTTATAAGTAAGTGGGTTTGTCTTATGAAACCTAGGAGAGTGGTATTCAATAGTATTATTTAGTTGGCTAATAAAGATCGATTAATAAGAACTTTGCTCATCCCTTTATCTTAAAAAAAATGGATTTGTAATTAGTTTAGGTGAAGTAATTGATGGGACTTTTTTTTTCTCAAAAGGAGAACCATTCAATACCAGTTAATAGGGAGAAAATGTAGTACAATCAAGTAGTGGCGGAATGAGGAATCAACTTTAGAAGGGGCAAATTCCAACACAAATTAAAATAATTTAAGAGATTTTAATTATGAAAAAATAATTTTAAAAAAAACATTGATGGGAGACCATGAAACAAGATCACATCTATTGATTTGTTGATTGAAAAAAGAAAGAAGATTGTAAAGTTAAAGAGTAGAATTGGATGGAGGCCAAAATAATGAATTTTGATTGGTATTTTTGAAATTGTGAAAAGTATGGAGTGGGCACGAGGCCTTTTTATGGTAACTGTAAATTCAAAACGTGGATTAGTTTCTAATATATCGAAAAGAGAATTTCTATCATCATTATGTCAACGGATGCCTATGTTGCAACAGTTGCAACATACCACTACTTTTGTCTTTTTGTAATCTAACTATTGTATCGAAGATAAGAATGGGAAAATAAATGCAACGGTAGGGATGTATTTATTTAGGTTATTTTCATTGTAATCCCTCTTGTTTTTTGAAATGTCAGGAAAAAATATAATTATTGTTATTTTATTTATTGGCTTAGTTGTTAAATTATATGAATAAGGAAGAAGTTGGAAATTTTAAGAAGACTTTTATTATTGATATTAGGCAATTATAATGCATGATTCAATCCTCGTTTATAAGAGTCACAACCTGTTAAATATAAAATAAAACCTATGTTAGCTTTATTCCACAAATTTATAAATATTTCATAATTATTTAATTATTACTATCATTTCTAGATCTACTCTCATTATTTAAATTTATTATTAATTACATTTAATTATTATTTTTATATTAATTATTAATATATAAATATAATATGATATAATATAATAAAATAATATTATAATATAATTTATTTTTAATATTATAATTATTATAGTAAAAATAAAAATATAATTTAAATATATTTAATGTTTCGATTAAGGCAAAAGTTAGCACATTCTAGTGAATTATATAGTTGACCACAATCTAGCTTTCAAACTTCCAAACATAGGTAAGCAATAAATTAATGTGAATAATATTGTAATAATATACAATACTCTATTCCAAACACATTCTAATAGTGCATTTATTAAATAAGAATCAAAACGAGCTAGAATCGTAATAAGGAATTTGAATCGGAATAAGTTGTTTACTTGAACTGTAGGAATCGAAATCGGAATTAACAACATTCTCATAAATGTGTTTACTTTATTTTAGAATTGGAATAGACTATTATAAGTTATTAAAATATCATTTGTTAATTGTGTCCCTAATATTACTTGTATATATTATAATTAAAACAATAATAATAATAATAATACTAAAAATAATAATTATGACAATAATGTTAATTAAAACAAAAAGTTAATAAAATTTAGCAATAATAATAATAATAATAACAACAAAATTAACTGAAATAATAATATTAATAATGATAATAATTAAATAATAAAAATTATTAATAAGTTTTAATAATAATAATATTAATAAAAATAATAGCAGCAATAATTAAAATAATAAAGTTAATATATTTTAATAATAACAATAATTTTAATCATAACAAGATAAATAATAATAATAATGAATTAATTATGGTATAATAACAATTAAAATAATAAAAGTAATAAAATAATAATAATAATGATAGTAATAATCATAAATAATAATAATTAAAATAAATAAAATAATAAAATTTAATAGCAATAATCCAATATAATAATAAAGATAATAATAAAAATAATAAAAATTATTAATAAGTTTTAATAATATTATTATTAATAAAAATAATAACAACAATAATTAAAATAATAAAGTTAATCTATTTTAATAATAACAATAATTTTAATCATAACAAGATAAATATTAATAATAATGAATTAATTATGGTATAATAACAATTAAAATAATAAAAGTAATAAAATAATAATAACAATGATAGTAATAATCATAAATAAAATAAATAAAATAATAAAATAATAAAATTTAATAGCAATAATCCTATATAATAATAATGATATTAGTAATAATAATAACATATTAAAATTCTTTTCAAATGTCATTTTATCTTAAAAAAGGACTTATATGTAAAAGTTTGTAACTTTTAGTGCCTATTGAATTTTGTAGAAAATATAAGGTAGTGTAGTATAATCAAATACAAAAGGACAAAAATTGTTGTATATTGTTGCAACATAGGCGGACCGTATGTCAATTGAGGAAATTTCGACTTCCAACATCACCATCATAATATCATTGAAGAAATTTCAACAATAGCAAAATTCAATTTGATTTTTTTTTTTAGATTTTGTTATTAATTAATTTTCTTTGTATTGCTCTCTTTTTTCAATGTTTGATTCCAAAATAATCTCTCTCTCGTTGAACTCTCCTTAGCATCTGAAATTGCTTCTTCTTCTTCATTTTTTTTTTTTTTTGGGTTTTACCTTTTATTCTGTGAGAAATTTCGTCAAACAGGTGGCAGAAATGAATACATCTAAGATCTTTTTAGCACAAGTCAAAGTGCAACACCTCAAAAATTGATCATGCCGAATTCCTGTTGTAGAAACTGAAATGGAACACTACATTGAAGAATTAGACATAAAAAATGAAAATTTTGAAGATGTAAAGCTGAAGTTTTGGGATTAAACCATCAAAAACCAAATTATTCCAGCAAAAAAAAATGATGTACATAAGTTATTGAAAGAGTTGATGGAAAAAAATAAAAAATAAATAAAACGGGAAATTACGTCTTCCTCAATGTTTATGTGTTCGTTATTATTATTATTCTTTTAAGAGGGAAAATAAACAATGTAGTTTAATGAAAAGTATTTTTTATTAGGCAAGAGAAAATGAGAAAGAAAAAAATTAATCCTAATCATTGATTGTAGAGGATGAAATGTACAAGTAAGATTCTTAAGAGTTAAGTAAAAACTCAATTCAACACCGATTTAAATTCATATTCATGATACAAATCAGAATTTAAATGTTGAAATTCTTAACCTTTATTTGACAAATTGCTGTGAGATTTCTATGATTTTAATATGTGCTAGAAAATTCATGATTTATTCAAGTTCATTAAATTATTAATTGGGTAGTGCTGAAATAAGTCTTTATCTTGTTACATAGGAATTGGTGACTACATCATCGATAATGATTCATCCCTAACCAGATGAATCCACTCCTAGAACAAAAATTCAAAAGCCCAGTCAATAAAAACTAATAAAATTATTGGAGAATTCAAACCTAACCATTAATCAAGAAGCACTAGGAATGATGAAACCCATGAATAAAGAATATTCTAATAATAGATTTAAAAGGAATAATCCTGAGTCCGATCATTTATATTTATGATATTAAATCAAGTTAGAATAATCACATTCATAATTACTTCAACTCTTATCTTCATTTTCAAATCTGTATTAATAGTCATATTTTAAGCGGTTTTCCTTGGAGAAAGAAAAATCACCCACGGGATTTTATCGATTTGCAAATAAAAAAGATCTTTAGACCGAAAAGTGATATAATATCCACTTAATGAATGATAAAATAATTAAATAAGTAATTTGAAAAATTATGAAGATTTACAGTCAATAATTGAATATCGTTGCATCACAAGTGCATGAATGAAATTAATTTCGCAGATCACACGCTAATAATAAAGTTTTTAAAATAATCCGATCATCTATTAAATTATTTAATATCGTTGGAAAAAAAAATCATAAAAGACAAATTTTTTGGTCAGTCATGAACAGAATTTCCAAAAAGAAAATGTAATTTGAAAATCAAAATGTGATTTCACTGTACTTAATATTGAATATTACCGGCAGCCGTCATCTTAATTATTTTCTATCGTATTAATCATCATTGCCGCGTGTAGAAGTGGGAAATTATCAGTCCGAAGGATCTCGCGTTTCAGTTGCTCCCTTGTGAAATGGAAGAATCCCTACCAAACAGTTAGGGACGCGATATTTCTACGCGTAATTCCATCCTATTTTTCAGAAATACTTATCATACGTTTATTTTGAATCACGTACACTGGACAAAAAATTTTGCATTAAAATTTTTTACAATGATATTGTGTTAATCAGAATGGAGAATAAAGGAAGTTTGATCTATATGTAAAAAGAAATATATTGAAGTCAAGATCTAGCTCCATTGGTAAAAAGTAATCTTCCTAATGCTATTCTGAGTTTGAATTTTAATGAATATATGAATTAATAAAAATAAAAATAAAAAATAAAAAGCTCATCCAAGATTTGAGAAATGACACGAACGAGTCCCACAATCATCTCAGAGAAGAAAATGCAATTAAGTGCTGGGAGTTCATCATGGAGCCCGACAACACCTTATCTTCTGATACCTTTTGCAGAATAAAAAACATGGATCACAGATTGATAAAATCTAACCGTTGGATTGATAAAAACATCGACGACTTTTCGACGACTTTTTTCTCCACTTACATATTTTAATCCTTTTATATTGCATCTCCTCCTAACCGTTGGATTCTCTCTCCAAATGAATCCAACGGTTTTAGGCATCATTTGCTGAACATTGCATTGCCAAGTCAATTTTGAAAATCCTTGCTAAGCTGGAAATCAATGAGGGAAGGGACAACGAAGAATCTAGCTTCCCCTTATAATTAATAAACATTGTATAAAAGGCACATGAACCGAGCTAATGGCCACGGAGCCCAATTATAAAATGAATCAAACTAACTTCGGCAAAAGAAAATGATGCCTCCAACCAAGTGCATTCTCCCGCTACTTTCAGTTCTTCTGTTATCAGCTTCAGGGACAACTTCAATTTCAATTTTAGATAATTTTATCAAATGCCTCGCAATTAATGCCGAGGTTTACATTCATTTTTCAAATTTCTACACTCCAAACAACTCTTCATTTTTGTCAATCCTTGAATCTTCTGCTCAAAACCTCAGGTACTTGGCGCCTTCAATGCCAAAGCCTGAGTTTATATTCACTCCATTGAATGAATCCCATGTCCGAGCAGCCGTTATTTGCTCCAGAGATCTAAGGATTCATCTAAGAATTCGAAGCAGAGGCCATGATTACGAGGGCCTTTCTTATGTTTCACAAATTGAGACACCTTTCTTTCTCTTAGACCTTGCCAAGCTGAGATCCATTGAAGTTGATATTAACAATAAAACCGCTTGGGTTCAGGCCGGTGCCACAATTGGTGAACTGTATTACAGAATTTCGGAAAAAAGCAATATTCATGGCTTTGCTGCCGGTCTTTGCCCAAGTGTGGGCATTGGAGGGCACGTCACAGGAGGGGGCTATGGTACCATGATGAGAAAATATGGCCTTGCTGCTGATAATGTTGTTGATGCAAGAATTGTTGACGCTCGCGGCAGGATTCTTGACAGGGAAGACATGGGGGAAGATTTATTTTGGGCTATTCGAGGCGGCGGAGGAGGTAGCTTTGGAATCATTCTTGCCTGGAAGGTAAAACTAGTTCCTGTGCCAGCAACTGTGACAGTTTTTACGGTTAGCAAGACCCTGGAACAAGGTGCCACAAAGATTCTCTACAAATGGCAACAAGTTGCGGATAAGCTTGATGAGGATTTGTTCATTAGAGTCATCGTAAAATTGGCAAATTCAGGGCCAAAAGGGAAAAGAACTGTAACTTCTTCATACAATGCCCTGTTTCTTGGTGACTCTGAGAGGCTTCTCCAGGTAATGCATAACTGGTTCCCTGAATTGGGATTGACTCGAAACGATTGCATTGAAACAAGCTGGATCAGGTCAGTGCTTTACATTGCTGACTTTCCAAATAACACAGAACCTGAAATTCTCCTTGAAGGAGAGTCTTTATTCAAGAACTATTTCAAAGCCAAATCAGACTTTGTTAAAGAGCCAATGCCTGAAAGTGTGCTTGAAGGGCTATGGAAAATGTTATTGGAAGAAGATAATCCAGTGATGATTTGGAATCCTTATGGTGGAATGATGAGTAAGATTTCAGAATATGAGATTCCTTTTCCTCATAGAAAGGGGAACATATTCAATATTCAGTACTTGACTCTCTGGAAAGATGGGGACCAAAAAAATGCAACAAAGCATAATGGGTGGATTGGGAGGCTATATGATTACATGGCTCCTTATGCTTCAATATTCCCCAGAGCTGCATATGTGAATTACAGGGATCTTGATTTGGGTCTCAACAAGAAATTTAACACAAGTTACACTGAGGCTAGTGCTTGGGGTATTAAGTATTTCAAAGATAATTTCAACAGATTGGTTAGAGTGAAGATCAAAGTTGATCCTGATAATATTTTCAGGCATGAACAAAGCATTCCACCAGTTCCACCTAGGGTGGAGGACACCAGTCACACCACTGCTTGATTGGAATTTTATTTTTGCTGTAAAATTTGTATTAGACAGTGCAAGTTTTGGACTTTCATAAAAATTTTATTATTTTAAGTGGTAGTGAAGTTAGTTTTGCTTTAGCCTTTGCTGAATCCCCCACCGGACTATAATTTTATTTATAATATGCAGCAATCTGGACCTTTTTTTGATCAAGGAAACACACCATGTGGTTTTCAAAAATGCTATTCTGGTCTTCAATTTGGGTCTCGGAAAGTTTGCTTGTGCATGCTCACTCCCATCCCAACTGCGTGAAAATTTTGTTTCACCACACCTTCAGACTCCAAACTTTCTTGAGGAAATTCAATTTGTATTATTGGGTTTCTCATCAGGTGATTTTTATTTATTTATCCCAAGTGTGATTGCTTTACAAGCCAATATATAAGATTTTGACCAACTGTTTGTTTTATATTCATTTTTAACATTGGTTTTAAGGTGTTTTTTTTTTTTTGTTTTGTTATTATTGTAAACAAAATTCAGAGTGAAATACAAATTTCTTCTTCATTTCTTCAGCGGCCAACCAACACACCTCTAGTTCAGGAAAAATCATCTATATCCCTTATTGTTTTACTAATTTTATATAATGACAGAGTTTTCATTTTGTTTTCATATTCTTTCCTAATTCAATTGTCCTTATGTTTTCATCAATTTTATATAATAATAGATTTTTTAGTTTATTTTTAAATATATCCTTGATTCAATTTTTTTTAAGTGGAATTAGTGATTATTCTATAAAATGACTAAATTATATGTTTATTGAATAAACTAAAATTATTAGGGACTAAAATGTTATTGCTTCTTTAATTTTTTTAAAATATTTTAATTGAAAAAAAATGTCAACGTACTATAGCATCGTCACTTGTATTAAAAGTACTTACAAAAATAACATACAGTTAAAATTAACAATATTTTCATAATTTAATGTCTTATTTCCTTCACAACCGTGCTTACTCATTTTCTTTTCATTATATCAAATTATTCAAAGATTTCACATTTTCTATAAAAAAAATTAAAAAGGATTTTAAAATAATTTTTATGGTACAATTTTAATAATTTATATTACAAGTTTATTTGTTGTATCATCGTTATCAATCTTTTATTATTATTATTATTATTCCTTCTCTAGTGCGAACGCCCTCATTTTATTTTTATGCAAACACACTGTTAAACTGCATGGTTTAAAAGAGTTAGTTTATGAATGAACTATAAAACAATGCGGTTTAAGAGAGTTAAAAAAATAACTCTCTTAAATCTCATAGTTTAAAAGTGTATCTACATAAAAATAAAATGAGGGCGTTCGCACTAAAGAAAGACTATATATAAACACATATATATTTTTATATTGCATTCTTCATTCTTAAATACACCAATGTTCACACAAATATGGACAATAGATGTATAAATTAATCTGAATTGATCACAAGTTCTAGCTGCGCCCCTAGTTTTCTTAAACGTTTAAAGCAGGCAATGTTATCCTTGCACTTCGAGGGTCCAAAAATTTTTAAAATTCGAAAAGGTGAGGGTCAAAAGCATTGCCGTGCCCGATATAAGGAGTTCTTTTATTTCCATACAATTTTCTCCTTAAATTTCTTTTTAATGTAAAATAAATGTAGTTAAGTTGATTCTATTAAGTAGTTGTTTGATGAAAAATCTATATTATTTTTATCAAAGCTCTAGCTCTAAAATAAAAGTGTATGGTATTTGATAAATATAATTGTAGTTAAAAAAAAGGAGCGTTAATAACTAAACATAATCCTGCAACAATTTACTGAAGAGTTATTTCAAGGCCATTCTAAAGACAAAATTCTCTAGACGTTGGATAGCACAAAAAATGACAGTAGACATAACCCACTTAAACGATAATATAAGTTGGGGAGAAGTATATTGCGCCAAGGAGTACAAGTTTATTAAATAAGGAATATAAACACAAGTCGAACAAGGAATGTAACAACACTCAACGTACGAGAAGTGCAAAGAACTAAGGTTATGTATGGAAGTTAGGATTATGTATGGAATTAGATTAATTTTGGGATTAAATATTTTATCCCATGTTTGGCTAGCTACTTTATTTGGATTGGATTAGGGAGGACTAAATTTAAATTTAGTTCTTAAATAATGGAATTAACAATTCCAATTTATAAGTGGGTTTAGATGGGATTGGAATAAGAGAAAAAAATTTATTCATATTTCTTTCATATATAATACTATTTTTTATTTGTAACCTAAAATTTAATTAATTATTTATTTATTTTATTCGTGATTTACTTGAATTTATTTTTTATTTTGTTTTTATATTCTAATTAAATTGGTACTTTTACTCCAATAAAATTAACTATTTAATAATTTGTTACAATAATTGATTGTATTAAATTTAATAATCACCAATATAAGATTAAAAATAATCATGAAAATTAATAACACAAGTAAATAATTTATTTTATATATACATTATTTGCTAACTTTTTTGATAAAATAAAATATATCTAAAATATATGATAAAAATTAATTAAATAATTAAATAGTTTTATTAATTTATATTTGTTTATTATAATTATGATTACCCAATAACTAATTTACTACATATTTAATGATCTAGTTAATTACCTTTAAATTAATTTTAATTATTACTCTTAAATATTCATAAATTTTTTTTTTGTATTTAAATATGATTTAACATTGTCCAATCCGATATTGTATCAAAAATAATAAAATATATAATATAATCCAGCTTAATTCAATCCAACTTAGTTCAGTTCAATCCTAATAATTAATCCAATTCAATCCTACATACCAAACGTAACCTAAGTTTTTAGTTTTGGGTTATGAGAGTATCAGTGCGAGAAATCAATGCGAGGGCACAAAAGAGCCACAATAAAGCATCTAGTGTGGATATATGCAACGCAGCCAGAGGGGTTTCATGATGGAAATAGTATAACCAAATAACTATCGGCGAAATCAGGATTTAGTTCAATGAGGACAGAATGAAGAAACACAAACTTAAGGGGCCAAAAATAAAAAACTTGTAAACTAAAAGGGGCAAAACATAAATTTTTCAAAGGAATAAGTTAAATTTCAAATAAAGCCTTAATCTTTCTTGAAAGTTTTGTTCGACCCATGGGATTACAGCCAACAATGCACAACATAGGTCCACCACCCCCACCCCACAATGAAAAAGATTTGAAAGATTGAAAGATTTGGAAAAGAGTGTACTTTAGCTAGTTTGGCGTATCATCTATGATGCGTGACAAAATATCACAAGTGTGTTTACATAGCTTCGCAAATGAGTGGTGTAATATCAAATAAGTCATTCTAGCTAAAGTGCTTACCAAATTGTAAGTCCACCTAGTTTCTATTTGTATTTGTTAGAATTTAAAGATTAACTCTTGTGGGCTATAAATCTTTCCATAAAATACATATTATATTCTTTTATTATATGCAATTTTTTTTATATGGATACAAGTAATTATATATAGTGGTATATTTCATATATCTTTTTTTTAGTAGAGATTTCTTGAAAATGCATAGTTGAGGTTTACCTTTTTTTTAAAAAAATAAAAACAAATCTAATAATTAATATTTTCACTAGAAAAATTTTAACCTACCAAAAAAAAAAAATTTATTCCTTTCCCTCGGATAAGTTTTTAAAACTAAAACATGTTATGCCCTCTGAGTTTTGTTTATTTTTCATTGGCCACTATTAAAGCCCAAATTTTCTTCTCTCTTTTGTTGTTTATAGTGGACTGGTCTCTCATCCGTGCTGCAAAGAATAACGACATGGACTTTTTACCTAACCAGCCCAAAGGGAAGCGCATCAACCAAAGCAAAGAGGTCCAATACTGTTCAGTCATCTCCCTTGTTGAGGAAACCTCTGGAACAAGTTATGAATGCCTTATTGATAAAGAAAATGTAGCAAGCTGAATTCTTGAAGACAATACTTTGTCCTCATATATAGTACACTGTATCACGAGCACTGTGAACGGTTGGATATAATGCTACATCATCCTACGGTTAGATTAAGTGTAGCGTTTAACTTGGAGAGTGGAGACCACTCCACTCTCGTATAAATTCATATGTTAGTAAGAAATCAAGCATGCGATGAAACTTATTCAATACAGACCTGTTATCATTTGCAGTTCAAAAATCTTTAACTCGTGCAAATAGCTCAGTTTAGAGTAAACTGTGTTAAACTTCTTGTGTGTTGAATTAGGTATCATTAGCAGTGATCAATTCTCCAATTTTTTTTTCTTTTTTTGCATAATTTAAATTTGCTCACTGGGACTTTGTTTTAACCAAAATAGAGAAGGAAATTTGACTCCTACACAAAAAGAAGATGAGAGACCCGATTATCTGATAGAAGAGCCCATCATGGAGACTCCGACTGAAGACGAATTTGATAACATGACATTAACTTTTCAGTATTACTAAAAAAATGAACGAAAGAAAGACAACAGAAACGGTAGTGGTCGCTGCCCTTTCCGTGAGTCCTACTTTTGTTCTTTTTTTTTTTTAATTTTAAAAAATAAATAATAAAAAGGAAACATTAAAAAAAGAAAATAATGATAAAAGACAAAAAGTGTCATTATCTCCCAAACCCGACGAACTCATATATGCATTTGCATTAACAGAAAGAAAAATGAAATAAAACCATGCCAACAATGTTGATGAAATTGTAGCTGTATAATTGGCAACTCTCTCTTTCCCATTGCATTCAAATATAATTAATTTTTGGACGTATTTTATATATTTAAATTGTTAGAATTTTTTAAGTTTAAATTATTAGAAAATAATGGATTAAATTTATAAAAATTGTTGGATGTGTTTTATATATATTTAAATTGTTAGAAAATAATGATTTAGATTTTAAAAAATTGCTGGATGTGTGTTATATATTTAAATTGTTAGGATTTTTTTTTTTTTTACTAGACAGAAACGGTACAAAATTTTTTAATCACTTACTCTTATTTTTTCCATTTAAAAAACTTATTTTATTACCTATTGTGGGCCCCACACCCAAAAAGAAAAAAGAAACTCATGAAACGGCAGCATGGGCTGCCGTTTCTGTCGCGCTTCTTTCTTTCATTGTCTGTTTACCATTTCCAAACTTTTTGTCTTAGACAACTAATTTCTCCAGTTTAGGCTTTTTATATTGCCCCTTCTGTGCCAGGTCCGAATTTTTTAATCCTTTCTAAAAGCTGGAAAGCAATAAGTGAAAGAAGACAAAGAATCTAGCTTAAACAATTTTAATATGGCACATCAAACTTGAACGAAATTTATTATCTGCTTCCCATGAGGTATTGCCCAGCTCTCTTCGCTTAGTTTTGTCTTCCGGCCCTCTTGAACTATTTTTAATATGGTACATGAAACTTGAAAATATTCATATGGTGCATCAAACACGTGGATTAATGGAGAGGCAGCCAAATTATATATGATTGCTCAAGCTCTTAATTCCTGAACTAAAAGAACCTCTAAAGAAATGATGCCTTCACGCAAGTGCATGCTCCAACTAATTTCAGTTCTTCTGTTATCGGCTTCAGAGACAACTTCAGTCTCAGTTTTAGATAATTTTATAAAATGCCTCACAATTAATTCCGAGGTTTACATTCCTTTTTCAAATTTCTACACTCCAAACAACTCTTCATTTTTGTCAGTCCTTGAATCTTCTGCTCAAAACCTCAGGTACTTGGTGCCTTCAATGCCAAAGCCTGAGTTTATATTCACTCCATTGAATGAATCCCATGTCCAAGCAGCCGTTATCTGCTCCAGAGAACTAAGGATTCATCTAAGAATTCGAAGCGGAGGCCATGATTATGAGGGCCTTTCTTATGTTTCACAAATTGAGACACCTTTCTTTCTTTTAGACCTTGCCAACCTTAGATCCATTGAAGTTGATATTAACGATAAAACCGCTTGGGTTCAGGCTGGTGCCACAATTGGTGAGCTGTATTACAGAATTTCGGAAAAAAGCAATACTCACGGCTTTCCTGCTGGTCTTTGCCCTAGTGTAGGCACTGGAGGGCACATCACCGGAGGGGGTTATGGTACTATGATGAGAAAATATGGCCTTGCTGCGGACAATGTCGTTGATGCAAGAATTGTTGACGCTAGTGGCAGGATTCTTGACAGAGAAGCCATGGGGGAAGATTTATTTTGGGCTATCCGAGGCGGCGGAGGAGGTAGCTTTGGAATCCTTGTTGCCTGGAAGGTAAAACTAGTTCCCGTGCCAGCAACTGTGACAGTTTTTACGGTTAGCAAGACCCTGGAGCAAGGTGCCACAAAGACTCTTTACAAATGGCAACAAGTTGCGGATAAGCTTGATGAGGATCTCTTCATTAGGGTCATCATACAATTGGCAGATGCAGGCCCAGAAGGCAAGAAAACTGTAACAACTTCATACAATGCCCTGTTTCTTGGCGACGCTGAGCGGCTCCTCCAGGTAATGCGTAAGAGGTTTCCTGAATTGGGATTGACTCGAAACGATTGCATTGAAACAAGCTGGATCAGGTCAGTACTTTACTTTGCTGACTACCCGAATAACACAGAACCTGAAATTCTACTTGAAGTACAGTCTTTAGGCAAGAACTATTTCAAAGCCAAATTAGACTTTGTTCAAGAGCCTGTTCCTGAAACTGTGCTTGAAGGGCTATGGAAAATGGTACTAGAAGAAGATATTCCAATAATATTATGGAATCCTTATGGTGGAATAATGAGCAAGATTTCAGAATCTGAGATTGCTTTCCCTCATAGAAAGGGGAACATATTCACAATCCAGCACATGAATGCCTGGAAAGATGGGGACGAAAAGAATGCAACAAAGCATATTGGGTGGATTAGGAGGCTATACGACTACATGGCTCCTTATGTTTCAATGTTCCCCAGAGCCGCTTATGTGAATTACAGGGATCTTGATTTGGGTATCAACAAGAAATTTAACACAAGCTACACTGAGGCTAGTGCTTGGGGCATTAAGTATTTCAAAGATAATTTCAACAGATTGGTTAGAGTGAAGATCAAAGTTGATCCTGATAACATTTTCAGGCATGAACAAAGCATTCCACCAGTTCCAATAAAGTTGGAGCACTCCACTGCTTGACTGGTACGACTTTTATTTTTCCTTTTATAAATCTCCACCGGTCTACATTTCTATTTATTTAACTAGTGATCCGGATTTTAATTTGGTCTGCTTACTACAATCATACTCTGGATGCATCTCATTGTACCACATGCCTAAAACTTTTTGATGGATCATTTTTTGATCAAGTGGTGGACACCCCTTCTTAGAACGCTTTCAAAATAAATATTATGTTATTGAAGAAATTTTTTAACTCGGTTTCGACATTACTGATGCACAAAGATTGTTCTGTCATATTTTCGAGCTGGTTCTACCTGCATATTTTTTGTGATAAGAGCTTGCTGATGAGGATGGATTGATGGGGGATGATTTGATTGGCACACGTGAATTTTTTGGTTATTCAACGGCAATAATGTTAAGACATTTGATTTGGCCTAACCAAAAAAAATAAACAAATAGATAAAAGATCTTAATAGTGTAGCTGTTGTTTTCCAAAATAAACTAAAAATGAAAATGAAGAAGAAGTTGAGGAAGATTGTGAAAATTACAAAATAAAAATGGAGGTGAGAGAAACGCATGAATCGTTTCGTATCTTTTGTAGGACCGACGCCGATAGCCAATAAATGTTAAAGATAATAATGAAAATTATAATAATAAGGATGATGATTATGATGATGAAACATTAAAGCGATGTAGTAGTGTTTGTACATTAGTTTATATATATACCAATGACGACCGGGATCGTGGAAAGTGTGTGAGTGTTCTGAGAAATTATTAAAAGAAGACTTTAAACAAGTAAACAAAACTGGAAAATAAATTTACCAAATTGAGGTACGTGGCGTTGTTATACCAGAACGATGAGATCCTTGACAAATCTTTTAGTCAAGATATTGAAATCTCCTTTGGACCAGTAACTCGCACGTTACAGTTTCCAGCCGATATACCTTTATATAATTATTTTCAATCAATTTTTATTGTTTTTTAATCAATCTTGTTTACCCAAAGCTCATACACAGTACTAGAATCTGGATCCCAGATCTAGTGCTCTGAAAGAAAGGAGGGAGAAGAGAATACGACTGAGGGGAAAGATTCGGTCTCTATGCCTTAGAAGAACGTACAGGTTTTAAGAGCAGATCTGATATTGAAGATCAAACTGCCGATCATGCATAAAACTTTAAATAAATTGCAGAAAATTAAATTGCTTTAAAAGTAAATTGCGGAAATTTAAACTGCATAAAAGTAAATTGCAGAACTTTAAATAAAATTAATTACAAACTTTAATTGCTTTAAAATAAATTACAAATTAAATGCTTACATTTAATTGAAATCTTTGAAGAGAAATTTAGAAAGGAAAATTAGAAAGACAGGATTAGATCTTTGATGTCTTTCTCCAGATTTCCTTGGAGAAAAGAAAGAGAAGAGAGAAAAGAAAGGGAAAATCACAAGACAGGAAAATTATTCCTTGATGTCTTGATCCTGGTTTCCCAGCGAGAGAGAGAAGTAATGAGAGAAGTAAGGAGAGAAAGAGGGAATGGAAAGAATGCCGAGTCTAAGTCTTCGGTCATTCTTATATACAAAAATTTTTGAAACTGTTGCGCGTCTCTAGCTTTTAAACTATTCACTATGGCGGGGCGGTAGCTTTTAAACTGTAGTTTGGAATTGAGGCTTTATACGTCTTCATTGTGTCTTTATACGGAAGAAATACAAAGGAATATTACAATGTACAGAATACAAAATCGGGTGAAGAGACATGTGCGCTCTCACTTGTGTCCAGAGGACCACCCGAAAATAAAGAAAATTACAGAATTTTTTTTTAAGTAAATAAACTATTTACAATGCTTTATTGGAGACAATATTCCGAACCAGTCATCTTCATTGTCGTCTCCGAGAGAAATGAACGGCTCATCTTCATCATCAGACAAACTGGCAACAGATGTCTCAGATCTTGAGGCAAGGAGCTGCTGCATGACTTTGAAATATTATTCTTCAGTCTTGGCGCTGGCCAAAAGAGACTGGGCTTTAGATTTTTGTGTGAGGAATGTGCTTTGGGCTTTTGTTTCTTCAATAGTAGGGGTTAGGAGGCCTTTTGATTTAAGCCAGGTCTGGACCGTGGCTTCAGACAGTTTTGACTTTTCATCAAATTTAGACCACCATTTTACTTTAAAGGTTCTTTGAAGGATTAATTGAGTATCTTGAGTGTGGTACTGAAGGTTCCACATCCAAACCCAAGGAAGGAAGAAATTTGTACATAAACAGAGAAAATGAAGGAATCTTTTCTCAAACTCTGAAGGAGTATAATAGGCTTTGAAAAGGTTTAAACAATTTAAAGCATTCGGGGTTAAGATTTGAAGAGTTGGTCCAAAATAGTTCCACCATTGTTGGAACCAATTTGGAAGGCTTTGTGCAGTTATCTTCGAGTTAAAAAAGAATAACCAAGAGTGGGATCTTTTAGGGTTTTGTATGAAAAATGTATTGAACCACGCCTGTTGATAATCTCAGTATGAGAAAGTCAAGCAGTGTGGAAGACACATTAAAAAATTGACGGGAAAAGACTTTTGACTATGGAGTTGGTCACCCCATTGTTTTGGGCTCAAAACTTTTAGAATAGTGACCGTAGAATAGGCCGGCTCAGAATGGGCTTCACTAAGAAAGAAGTGTTTAAACTTGACAGACTCAGTAGCCTCAAGAATGGCTTGATAATAAGGCTGGGGTTTTGTTAAATCCCAAGGTTTAAAAAACCAGCATGTAGGGAAAAACTTTGCAATTGCTTGAAATGGATCAGAATGATAAAATCCATCTTCCATAGACAAAATATTTTGGAAATAGGTTTTATTATACCAATCCAAAGTCTTTTGAGAAAGCTTTGATTGTGAAACTACAACCTGGGAGGAAGAACTTTCACAGGAAACAATTTCTTTAGAGGAAGAAGGTTTTATAATTTCTTTAGAAATAGATTTTTCTTTCTCAGAATCATGAGAAATATGATGCTCAGAAAGAACATTTTGTGTAACATTTTTCAAAGCTAATAAAAGTTTAGGGGACTTTGTAATGGAGTTCATCCATTCTTTTACCTGTTCTTGAGAGGTAAGGGCTTTAGACTTTGAATCTTCTTCTTCGACCATGTCAATCCAAGATCTGATTGGCATGGTTGATGAAAGTAGTTTTTCTTTAGGAGGAGAGGAAGCTTTGGAGGGTGTCTGGGACACAGGGTCTTTAAGAATCCCTTTCCCTTTATCTTTTGTCTTTTTGGGAGGCATTATCTGTTGTGAAGAAATTCTCTCGTTAGAAAATCAGGAACAGAGTTTTTATCTCCTTTAATAAATTCAATTTCAAAATCAAAAACATTTAAAATAGCCTGCCATCGTGCAAATATTTGTTTAGATGTAATGTTTTGAACATCTTTTTCTAAAATATGTTTTACAGCTTTGCAATCTATCCTAAGTAAGAATTTCTGATTTAATAAATCACTTTGAAATTTGGATATGCATAAAACAATAAATAAAATTTCTTTCTTGATAGTAGAATAGTTTCTTTGACAGTCATTCCAATGTGCAGAAGCATATTGTACTATCTGTTCTTTATTATTCTCAATTTGTTTTAATATACCTGCATAACCTAAATCTGATGCATCAGTTTCGACAATCTTAGGCAATGCAGGATTTGCAAGAAATAGACATGGGATTTCTTTAACAATATCTTTTATCTGTTTAACGACTTTAGTATGGTGTTCTGACCCTGCAACGTGATTCTTTTTCAGCCTATCATGCAATGGTTTTGCTATCCTATTGATGTTATGACAGAAATCAAGAACATAGTTTAAACTTCCTAGGAATCTTTGTAATTGAGTTTTATCAAGGATTTTATCAGGAAACTTATCAGTAAAGGCAAGGGATCTTTCAATAGGAGTGATAGTTCCCTTTGAAATGTAATGACCAAGGAACCTGACTTTAGTCTGAAATAAAGAAATTTTTGAACTAGAAATGGCTAAACCAGCTTTCCTAGTTGCAAAATAGAAAGTCTTTAGATGCTTGAAATGTTGATCTATTGATTGGGAGAAAATCAATACATCATCTATGTAAACAATGCAAAATTCAGAAAAAAGATTATAAATATCATTCATAATTCTTTGAAATTCCGAAAGTGCATTTTTTAGACCAAAGGACATTACTGTCCATTCGTACTGGCCAAATGGAACAGTGAAAGCAGTTTTGTAACGGTCTTTAGGGTGAATTTGAATTTGCCAAAAACCTGACTTCATGTCAAATTTTGAAAATATGAATGCAGAGTGAAGTTTTTGAAGCAAATCTTTTTTATTAGGTATGGGGTACCTAATCCATTTTAAAGCTTTGTTAAGAGGTTTATAATTTATTACAAGTCTAGGTGTACCCCTTTCTATTTCAGAATTCTTATTGACATAGAAGGCGGCACAAGACCATAGAGATCTGGATTTAGTAATGAGTCCTTTAGACTCCAAATCTTCAATTTCTTTTTTACAGTGTTTTTCTAAGTCCATATTCATTTGAATAGGACGGGTTTTAGTGGGTATTTGTTTTTCATCAAAAGAATTTTCATATGACAAATCAACCAGATGTTGTTTTCTGTTCCAAAAAGCAGTTGGTAAATCAGCACATATTTCTTTTTCAATTAAAGTTTTGAATCCAGAGATTTTCCTTTGTATGAAGTCATCTTTCAATTGGTTTTCTATTCTTTGTAAGTTTAAATCTTTTTGTAAACAAGTTAAATTGACCTGTTTTTATTTTAGTAAAACATTTATTTGATTCTGATTAACAGAATTGGCTTTTATAATATTTAAATTCTTAGTTTTAGGTTTTTCTATAAAAGAGAATTTTATTCTTGTTTTTCCTGCTTTAAATGATATACTGTCATAATTAACAGTATAGGGGGTAATTAGATTTATGAAAGGTGTTCCTAAAATAACAATATGGTGAATATCATTTGTTAAAAAGAAAGTGGTTTTAAAATCAAAACCATTGTTTTGTACAGATGCTTTAACTTTAGAATGGATTTGTAATTTTGAATTATTGGCGGCAGAAAGCCTTTCTTTGGTTCTTTTTTTGAATTTATCTGGGACAATAATTTCTTTGATACACTTGAAATCGGCACCAGTATCAAATAGAGCAATGGTGTCAATTTCAAATTCTTTGGAAAAAACTAAAGTAACTTTTATTAAATACTTTCTTGTGGTAATTTGATTTAGAACAAAAAGAAAATCATTGGGTATTGACTCAATGTTTTCAAGGCTTTGATTTTTATCTTCATCAGATTCTGATTCAGATTCTTTTTTGGTATTATCTTCTAATTGTTTTTGTAATAGAAGTTGGATAGTATCTGAGTCATTTTTTTGTTTTTCTTTTAATTCTTTAATCTCAAATTTAATATCTTTGATTTCTTTTTGGAGGTCTTGGATACTCGGAGTGATTTTCTTTGTTTTCTTTTTCTCCAAGATTTCTGTGAGGTCATATGTATTCTTTTTAATGATTGGAGTTTTAGAGGTTTCTGTTTTATCTAAGGTCTTTAGAAGTTTATCAAGATATTCTTTTTGAAGGGTTGGATCAGAGATATGTTTAATAAGCTCAAGAAAAGTTTCTTGCTCTTTTGTTAAAACATTGATTTTATGTATTTCTGAGTCAGAGTCATCATTGCTGGTAGCAGATGTCTCGGAGTCAATTAATTCATCAATTTGTAATGGATCACTGTCTCCTGACAGGGAGAAATCTGAATCTGAGTCAGAAAACTCAATAAGTAGAGGAGAGATCTTTGAAAAGGTTTCTTCATCGAGATTAAGCTCTTGAAGTTTTTTGTTCATTCTGCAGTATTTTGCAGTATGACCTTTCTTTCCACAATTATGACATATGGCTTCTTTGTAATTGAATGGGGTTTTCTGTTTGGATTTAAAAAATTTTCTTTTAGAGAATTGTTTTTTATAAGGTTTCGAAGGTTTCTTATAAAAAGTTTCTCTAGATTCCTGAAAAGGTTTTCTATATCTTTTGGACTTGTAATGTTTTTTGTAAGGTCTCGAAGAGCACTTACCATCACAATCTTTAGAGGTAGGAGTTTTAAAGGGGTCATAATTGAATTGTTTACAGAAACTTCCTAATTCTTGCTTAGACTTTTTAAGCTCCCACTTAAGTCATTTCTGTAATTTTAAATCTTGGCATATTTTTAAACCTTCTTTATTGACAAAACTGACTAATTCACCATAGGTGAGTTCATCATAAGGAATGCGATTGTCATAAAGAGATTTTATGGAATTTCTAACTTTTTCTCTTAAGAGAGTAGGTAAACTAGCAAAGAATTTTTCTTTCCAAGTTATGTGGTTTGCATCATCTCTTAAGAATAGCCTAGTGAAGAAGGTAGTTTTATAGTTTTGAAATTCACTAAATTTTCTACATCTTAAATTATGTAGTAACTCAGCATTTTTATCTCTAAGGTAAGAAGGATCACCTATGAAATGAAGGGATATGGTCATAATCAGGGTAGCAACTGCATCCTGAATTGGGCTATTAAAATCATCAAGGATTGGTGTCTGGTCTTCGTCTGTCTGGATTGAGTTTAAGATTTCTAATTGTTGCTGATTGGTGAGAAGATAATCCCACCAACCTTTCAGTTGACCAGTAAAACCAGCAATCAGAATTTCTGCAATGGCTTTGTCAGAAGTTCCTAATTGAGTTTTATAAGCATTAGCTGCCATGGTCATCTGTTGCAACAATCCTAAGATATTGTATTCAGACATACCATCTAAATTCCACTCATAGACGGAAGATGCATTATAACGGGATTGATTTAATGCACTTGGTCTATTATCTATGGTTAGATCTGGTGGACTTTTAGTGGTTGGGAGTGCCAATTCCAAATGAATTTTATTGACTTTTGAAATAGGTTCTTCTTTGAAGGCTTCTATATCCGAAGAGGCTATAGAGGATTGATGTTGTTCTAGTACTGCAATCTTGCTAGATTGAGCACTATCAGGAGCAATCTGGACCTTAGAAAGGGGAGTAGAAGAGGATGCAACTTTAGAGATCGGAGTAGAAGAGGATGCTTCTATTCTATCAAGTTGTTGTCTAATGGCTTTAGCAAAATCTAACTTTGACTTTTGAACAAGCTTTTGACTATGTTTCGAAACCTGAAAAGGTTTGAAAATAGGTTCTTTAAGCTTTTTGTCAGAATCTGATTTTGATGTAACAGACTTAGAAGTAACAGGAGAAATAGTTATGGTAGACTTTTGGAATTGATCTTCTATTCTAGTTAACTGTTTTCCTATTGTATTTAGATTAGCATTACAGAAATTATTCTGTTGAATAATGCTATCTAAATTTTTCTTAGTATCATTAGGTCTTTGAATTTTGTAAGGAGAGGCTTTGATTTGAACAGGTGGTTCACCATGGGTAATAGTGACATTCCTAAGAAGAGGGTGCTCAGATTCAACAGTTCTATCAGTATCTAATAGATTCCATTCAGTGATTTTTTTACGAATTGTGATTGGATTTGATTTTTTAAAAGGGTATGAAATGTTATTATCGGAAACATAAATTTCAAACCAAACAAAAAACATAATATGGACTTTATGAGTATTTACAAATTCATAGTAAACTTCTTGGATTTCTTTTCTTTGGTTTAAGAAATGTTTAAAAAACCAAAGTCTTTTTTCTTTGTTATTATTAGAATAAAAATCTTTGTGTAAAAGGGTTTTATCGAGCTCAAAGTCTTTTTCAAGAACATTTATTACATTTTCTGTAACAGCAGAAAATGTAGGAGAAGTTGGAGGAGAAGGTTTTTTTTCGTTTTGGCTTTGTTCTTTAGGTTTACTAGTGTAAATTGGATGGAGAACACTAGTTGTATAATCCACAGAATGTATGGACGAACTAGATACATCTGAAGTGGAGAACCTAGGTTGGCTTTGGAAAGGTAGATTTATGACTGAAGGAACTTTTGAAAATTTTCTTTCCATTATTGGAATACTGGAATTCGAGTCTCTATCAGAAAATCTAGAGGATGTGGACAATCTTTGGGACGTTGACCTTTTAAAAGACAGTTTGACTCTACCATCAGAATACTGAGTTACATTTTGTAACTCTGTATTGGGCTCAAGTTGTTTTGGAATCACTGGTTCAGTGGCTCCTTCAAGAATCCATTCCTCCGGAAGATTGACATATTTCCATTGGATGAGTTTAGGAATAACAGTGTTTGCTTTAGACAGATCAGTCTGCAAGAGAAGAGTTTCATCCCTTTTTTACTGGAATTTATGTTGCGTATTAAACGCTGAGATCACGGCTTTGTATGATATTTTAAAAATTAATACAACTGGAACAAATCCTTCTAGCATATGATAGTTATGGGTTTTGATCTGTAAAGTCATGCTTTTCAAAATATTTTTATCTTTTAATGAAACCGTTATGTTTGGATAACAGTCAAAAGAAATAGATCCTTTGCAGAGACTGGATTCAATACTACTGAGTAAGGAATCATCAAAGGAGATGAACCTCCCATCCCTGAGGACAGCAAGAATAGAAGTATTTAATCCTTCTTTAGTTAAGGGTTTTATGCCTACTTGGATTAAACCGATGTGGACATAATTAAAATTCTTTTCTTTTAACTTTTTTAAGGAATTTTCAGAAAACAGATGAATTGTTTCAAATGGCTTTAAAAGGGTGATATTTCTTTCTTCTGTTTTTATTACACAATCAGTCTTTAAAAAATCAAGTTTCTTCATTTTATAAATTTTATCTTTAGAAACTTTTGGTAAATCCCAATTATCAATTGCTTTATTAAAATCTTCAATTATGAATTCTTCTGAATTCACTACGTTCTTTGAAACACTAGTCTTCTCGAAAGAAGAGCTAGAAAAAGAAGATGCTCTACAGAGTAGAGAATCCATGATGTCCTATTCTTCAATTAAGGTCTATATGAATGCCTATAGATATGGTTTTACTGCCCTGATCGGAATCCTTTTCCTAAGACGGGACTTACTACCAGTAAAAAATTCAGAACGCACACAGAAAACAATTTTAGAATTAAAACAACACAGATTCTTTACAACTATATTACACCTACTTTCCCTTGGCTCTGATACCAATGACGACCGGGATCGTAGAAAGTGTGTGAGTGTAATATACTAATATAGTTAGCTCTGATATCAGATCTGCTCTTAAAACTTGTACGTTCTTCTGAGGCATAGAGACCGGATCTCTCCCCTCAGTCGTATTCTCTTCTCCCTCCTTTCCTTCAAAGCACTAGATCTGGGAGCCAGATTCTAGTACTGTGTATGAGCTTTGGGTAAACAAGATTGATTAAAGAACAATAAAGATTGATTGAAGAACAATAAAGATTGATTGAAAATAATTATATAAAGGTATATCGGCTGGAAACCGTAACGTGCGGGCTACTGGTTCAAATGAGATTTAAATATCTTGACTAAAAAATTTGTCAAGGATCTCGTCGTTCTGGTATAACAACGCCATGTGTGTATATATATATTATATGAAAAAATTTATACGAAAAAATTTATACAAGTAATATATTTGTTTTAAACGTACAAACATAGCTATTAGTACGATATACAATTAGATCAGTCACTAGTATATATAACATGGTATACTCGTTCCATCTAAAAATTTCTCCGAATTATCATCAAAATGTTGGTAAATAAATTTTGCAATATACATCAGTCCAAAGGTGGAATTATTATATGGAGGCGTGAGTGGGGGCCTGCTCCCAAATTTAGAGTAGAGCTTGATTATTGGCATTCCTCCAAAGTCTTTCACTCTTTTGAGAACTCACTTTAGTAAAAGTTTAAAGGTATACTTCTAAATGGAAGAATCCCTACCAAACAGTCAGGGACGGGATATTTCTACCCGTAATTCCATCCTATTTTTCAGAAATACTTATAACTTTTGCATTAAAATTTTTCACAATGATATTGTGTTAATCAGAATGGAGAATAAAGGAAATTTGATCTATATGTAAAAAGAAATATATTGAAGTCAAGATCTAGCTCCATTGGTAAAGAGTAATCTTCCTAGTGCTATTCTGAGTTTGAATTTTAATGAATAAATGAATTAATAAAAATAAAAATAAAAAATAAAAAGCTCATCCAAGATTTGAGAAATGACACGAACGAGTCCCACAATCATCTCAGAGAAGAAAATGCAAGTAAGTGCTGGGAGTTCATCATGGAGCCCGACAACACCTTATCTTCTGATACCTTTTGCAGAATAAAAAGCATGGATCACAGACTGATAAAATCTAACCGTTGGAATGATAAAAACATCGACAACTTTTAGACGACTTTTTTCTCCAGTTACATATTTTAATCCTTTTATATTGCATCTCCTCCTAACCGTTGGATTCTCTCTCCAAATGAATCCAACGGTTTTAGGCATCATTTGCTGAACATTGCATTGCCAAGTCAATTTTGAAAATCCTTGCTAAGCTGGAAATCAATGAGGGAAGGGACAACGAAGAATCTAGCTTCCCCTTATAATTAATAAACATTGTATAAAAGGCACATGAACCGAGCTAATGGCCACGGAGCCCAATTATAAAATGAATCAAACTAACTTCGGCAAAAGAAAATGATGCCTCCAACCAAGTGCATTCTCCCGCTACTTTCAGTTCTTCTGTTATCAGCTTCAGGGACAACTTCAATTTCAATTTTAGATAATTTTATCAAATGCCTCGCAATTAATGCCGAGGTTTACATTCATTTTTCAAATTTCTACACTCCAAACAACTCTTCATTTTTGTCAATCCTTGAATCTTCTGCTCAAAACCTCAGGTACTTGGCGCCTTCAATGCCAAAGCCAGAGTTTATATTCACTCCATTGAATGAATCCCATGTCCAAGCAGCCGTTATTTGCTCCAGGGATCTAAGGATTCATCTAAGAATTCGAAGCAGAGGCCATGATTATGAGGGCCTTTCTTATGTTTCACAAATTGAGACACCTTTCTTTCTGTTAGACCTTGCCAAGCTGAGATCCATTGAAGTTGATATTAACAATAAAACCGCTTGGGTTCAGGCCGGTGCCACAATTGGTGAACTGTATTACAGAATTTCGGAAAAAAGCAATATTCATGGCTTTGCTGCCGGTCTTTGCCCAAGTGTGGGCATTGGAGGGCACGTCACAGGAGGGGGCTATGGTACCATGATGAGAAAATATGGCCTTGCTGCTGATAATGTTGTTGATGCAAGAATTGTTGACGCTCGCGGCAGGATTCTTGACAGGGAAGACATGGGGGAAGATTTATTTTGGGCTATTCGAGGCGGCGGAGGAGGTAGCTTTGGAATCATTCTTGCCTGGAAGGTAAAACTAGTTCCTGTGCCAGCAACTGTGACAGTTTTTACGGTTAGCAAGACCCTGGAACAAGGTGCCACAAAGATTCTCTACAAATGGCAACAAGTTGCGGATAAGCTTGATGAGGATTTGTTCATTAGAGTGATCATAAAATTGGCAAATTCAGGGCCAAAAGGGAAAAGAACTGTAACTACTTCATACAATGCCCTGTTTCTTGGTGAATCTGAGAGGCTTCTCCAGGTAATGCACATGTGGTTCCCTGAATTGGGATTGACTCGAAACGATTGCATTGAAACAAGCTGGATCAGGTCAGTGCTTTATATTGCTGACTTTCCAAATAACACAGAACCTGAAATTCTTCTTGAAGGAGAGTCTTTATTCAAGAACTATTTCAAAGCCAAATCAGACTTTGTTAAAGAGCCAATTCCTGAAAGTGTGCTTGAAGGGCTATGGAAAATGTTATTGGAAGAAGATAATCCAGTGATAATTTGGAATCCTTATGGTGGAATGATGAGTAAGATTTCAGAATATGAGATTCCTTTTCCTCATAGAAAGGGGAACATATTCAATATTCAGTACTTGACTCTCTGGAAAGATGGGGACCAAAAAAATGCAACAAAGCATAATGGGTGGATTAGGAGGCTATATGATTACATGGCTCCTTATGCTTCAATATTCCCCAGAGCTGCATATGTGAATTACAGGGATCTTGATTTGGGTCTCAACAAGAAATTTAACACAAGTTACACTGAGGCTAGTGCTTGGGGTATTAAGTATTTCAAAGATAATTTCAACAGATTGGTTAGAGTGAAGATCAAAGTTGATCCTGATAATATTTTCAGGCATGAACAAAGCATTCCACCAGTTCCACTTAGGGTGGAGGACACCAGACACACCACTGCTTGATTGGATTTTTATTTTTGCTGTAAAATTTGGATTAGACAGTGCAAGTTTTGGACTTTCATAAAAATTTTATTATTTTAAGTGGTAGTAAAGTTAGTTTTGCTCTAGCCTTTGCTGAATCCCCCACCGGACTATAATTTTATTTATAATATGCAGTAATCTGGGCCTTTTTTTGATCAAGGAAACACACCATGTGGTTATGGTACTGCTGCTGACAATGAATTAATTAGGATTTTTTAAATATATAACACACCATGTGAGTATTATTTTAAGTGGTAGTAAAGTTAATTAGGATTTTTTTAGCGTAAATTATTAGAAAATAATGGATTAAATTTATAAAAATTGTTGGATGTGTTTTATATATATTTAAATTGTTAGAAAGTAATGAATTAGATTTTAAAAAATTGCTGGATGTGTGTTATATATTTAAATTGTTAGAATTTTGTTTTACTAGACAAAAACGGTACAAAAGTTGTTAGTCACTTATTCTTATTTTTTCCATTTAAAAAAATTATTTTTGTGGGCCCCACCAAAAAGGCACCCATGAAACGCAGCATTGGCTGCCGTTTCTGTCGGCCTTCTTTCTTTCCTTTTGTCTGTTTACCATTTCTATTTATTTAACTAGTGATCCGGATTTTAATTTGGTCTGCTTACTACAATCATACTCTGAATGCATCTCATTGTACCACATGCCTAAAACTTTTTGATGGATCATTTTTTGATCAAGTGGTGGACACCCCTTCTTAGAACGCTTTCAAAATAAATATTATGTTATTGAAGCAAATTTTTTAACTCGGTTTCGGCATTACTGATGCACAAAGATTGTTCTGTCATATTTTTTGTGATAAGAGCTTGCTGATGAGGATGGATTGATGTGGCACACGTGAATTTTATGGGTTATTCTACGGCAATAATGTTAAGACAATTGATTTGGCCTAACCAAAAAATAAATAATAAAAATTCTTAATAGTGTAGTTGTCGTTTTCGAAAATAAACTAAAAATGAAAATGAAGAAGAGGTTGAGGAAGATTGTGACAATTACAGAATAAAAATGAAGGTGAGAGAAACGCATGAATCGTTTCGCATCTTTTGTAGGACCGACGCCGAAAGCTAATAAATGATAAAGATAATAATAAAAATTATAATAACAAAGATGATGATTATGATGATGAAACATTAATAAAGCGATATAGTAGTGATTGTACGTTGTACATTAGTTTTTTTTTTTTTTTTAAGAAATATTTTATGGAAAAAATTATACAATTAATATATTTGTTTTAAACATACAAACATGGCTATTATTACACCAAACCAGTTGCAGAATAACGACGATCCATGACGAACATGAAGATCGATCGATTAACAGAAAATTCATTACGATATACAGTTAGATCAATCACTATTGTAAATAACATGGTATACTCGTTCCATCAAAAAATTTCTCCCAATTATCATCACAATGTTAGTAAATAAATTTTGCAATATACATTAGTCCAAAGGTGGAATTATTATCTCGTGGCCGGAGTGGGGGCCTGCTCCCAAATTTAGAGCAGAGTTTGATTATTGGCACACTCCTCCAAAGTCTTTTGAGACCTCATTTTTATGTAAACCCCATTAATAATACTGAAAAATCTCCTAATGCTACTAGCACTCACATTAACTATAAAAATACTCTAATTCAAAATAACAATTTCTCTGGTAAAATTAAAAAAAAAAAAAGAGTATATAATGCGTATGTGTGAGTTTAGGTGTGGGTAAAGATTTTTGCGATTGCAATTTGGGCATAATAAATAAAAGAAAGTCGTAGAAGATTATATGAAAGTTGCAGTTAGAAGAGATGATATATAGATATGAACGAGAAAGAGATAGGAGATGATGAGAGAAAGAGAAAGTAAAATAATAATAATAATAATAATTGAATTAATAACATAAACCATTTCATTTGATCTATAAAAACCTCAACCATTGTTTTTTTTTTAAATCTAAGAGACTAGAAATTGTGAAAAAAACTTAAAAGCTATTTATCCTTTTTAATAATTTCCTATAAAAATGGATATTAATATAGAAGTGATTATTGGGGTTGGGGTTGCTAAGATGGGCTAGGTGAAGCTATTTGAATCCATCTATTTTCTCTCAACACCTTTTTTTTTAATTAAGAATTTTTATTATTAAAATAATTTTTCATAAAATTACTTAATTTACCATTTCCTTCTTTTCATTCTCAATTTCTTAAGTCTCATCAATTCCTTCATATATTTTCTTTTAACCGAAAACTATAAATAATTTGTTTCATTATAGGCTATCATAAATTAAGAGGATCAAAACTAATAATTCAGAAATTAATTTTTATCAACTACAAAAGTTAGTGAACATCAAGAAAAAAAAAATTCTTATATACAAAAGTATAAAATGGAGATTATGGTTTACTTAGAAAAGTAAAAGAATAAAAAATAAAAAATCCAAAAGAGAGTGAATTAAGAGTTTAATTCGTGGAATGTAAGAGTAGTGAAAAACTATAAATCGTCATGTTAAAAAAGAAAAAGATTAGTGAAATATAATTTTAAGATTTTTAAAATTTAAATTTAAATAATAAATTTATTTTTTTTAAAAATATAGAGATGCATTTGGTGAGTTCAAAATTTCAAACAGCCCCAATCTTTACAAGGGGTTTATCAACTTATCACCACTCATTCTGTATCTATGTTCGGCCCCCTTTTGCAAAGGATAAAGGAAACCCACTGTGGTTGCATTTGGGTTTCCAAAGTGCTTATGGGGTTTTCAATTTGGGCTTCTGAAAATCTGCTTGGGCCAAACTCTCTCGAGGAAAATTTCAATTTGTATTATTGGATTTTTTCCCATGAAGTGATTTTTACTTAATTTTATTTTAACTGCTATTGCTTTACCAGTTGATATATAATTTTTTTTAACCAAATATTTTGTTTTATATCGTTGGTTTTTAAGATATATATTTTGAGTTATTTTATTTTATTTTTGTTATTATTGTAAATAAAATTCACGGTGAAATATAAAATTCTTTTTTCATTTTCTCGCACGTATAAAGTGTTTAGTCCGCAAAATGATAAAAATGGGGTACGTTACGTTACGTTATCCCGACGCAAAATAGCTGGACCTGGAGGGCAATGCTGTAATTGCACTTAATAAATAGATGGTCCAGAAATGTTTAAAATGGATTACGCAATGTAAGTAGTCCTTTCCATAAAATTTTCTCCTTAAATTCCTTTCAACGCGAAACAGGTGTAATTCCATAATTACATAATATTTTTCCTTCTGCTTTTGGTCGGTGCAGCGTGGCATACGTGTTATTAGCTGATTGGTCTAACAAAAGAAGTGGTGGAAGAAAATAAAAGAAAATCAATGAAAAGAAGAAACAGAGACTCGTTTGGCTAGCAGGAAAATTCTGCTCACAGTGGAGCATCAATTTTTCTTTTTGTTTGAGGCTTTCAAGCATTGTTGGGGTGACTTGTAGGTTTCAATATACAGCTTTCTTTCTTTTTTTTCATTTTTTAAATTGGAATGCGCAATAGTTTAGTGGAGCACTATTTTTGGTCCACGTTTGGGGATGAAATCCTCTGCTTCATTGCTTGACAATTGAAAAGGAAGCACGGGGGCAGCAAAAAAGAGAGCCCTTTTGAAGACGTTTACATATACCCACAAATATAATATCAATTGTTTTTATCAAGTAATGATAATACACTTTGTGTTGCATGGGTACAAGAATATTGTTGGTTCCCCGCTTCCACTTAATTGTTTTTTCTAAAATAAGAACTTCAAAAATCTTTTCTAAAGTAACATTTGATAGGATTATTTATTTGAAAATGTTCAGTGCTTTAGAAAAAAAAAATCATTTGTTTTAATTAAAAAACTGCTTTTGCTACAAATATTTTTCTGAAAAAATAACATATAAATGATAATTTATAGTTTTACATTCTTGATCTAGCTACAGATAATTAGTCTTTTTTTTATAAAAAAAAAAAAAGAACTTCATAATCTTTTCTAAAATAACGTTTGAAAGGATTATTTATTTGAAAACATTTTCATGCTTTAGGACCAAAAAAATTCATGTGTGTTTTCTTGGAAAAAATGCTTTTGCTCCAAATATTTCTAAAAAAAATAATTTATAAATGATTCTTTATTGTATTACGGTTGGTTCTGATGTAGCTATAGATAGTTAATTTTTGGAAAAGTTTTTTTATGCCTTGTGGCGTTATAATGCCGTAGTTAAAATGGTAAAGATCAATAAAAAAAAGTACAAACGCTGCACTAGAGTTTGTAATTTTTTGTAGCTTTTTTTTAAAAAAAAAAAATTTAAGAACATTCATGTTTATTAATTTTATGTAGTTATCTCAAGAATTTGATTGTATAGTTTTTAAATAATTAAAAAATAATTTTTTTTAATTTTTATATAAAATTTTGATCAGATGTGCGTTGTCGTATCGCACTAATTGTAGTGTGTAACGAGATGCGTATCAACTTTGCATTGAAAAATTTGTATTGTCGCGTGACAAACAATCCCATCAATAAAATGATAGCAAGCATCCCGTTGCAGATAATATCAGCCCTCTTCCTACGTGAACCAACAACTACTCCGAAAGAAAAAAAAAACGCATTGATTGTTCCTTGCAGCTTTTATTGTAGGACCTCTTATAATTGACAAGACTGGATTAAGCCACAGCCTTAATGACAATAAACTGGCAATAATAACGAAAAAATTGCAACCAATTGTGGATATGCTGTGTGTCCTTTTCCAAGTCTTTAGATCTTCACAGTTCCTCTCCATAGACGTTGATAATAATTAAATAATTATTTTATATCAAAATGCACTAAAAAACAAAGAGAAATCATTGAAATATGATGATAAAAACATAGCAAAAGATGGACCTACGTTTTATCCAATTATATGAAGTTTCAATATTCAATAACTTGGCATGTGATATTGCTTGCAACATTGTCCATTTTTTGCTCTGCTGTGCCAGGCTTGTGGTCTTATCTATTTGCTTTAATTTATCATTCTTGGAATTTCAAAATAATTTATTTTTGGGATGGTTGTAGCTTATAAGGCATTGCCATTATAATTATCAGACCAATTGTCAAATATGAATTATTCATTAGAAGCTATTCCAACTTTAGATATTGTATCTAATGGGTGTTAATTTGTTGTAGCTTCCAAGATATGTACTGCAATGTTATCTTTTCTTTAAGAGATGATCAATTCTAATTATGTGGTTGGTGAGGTAAGAAAATTTTAACTTTTAACAATTTTTAATTAAGTGGATTGGCCGTGTGGAATTTAGAAGAGTGATATTCAAACACTTTTATTTATCTTATTAATTCATTACCCAATTCAAATTTTAAGGGAGCTAGTACATAAAAATTGATTTGGACTTCATCTATTCTTTTTTTTTTTAAAAAAAAAGAGCAATAATAGAGATTCAAATTCCTGTATAAAATTATTTATACAAGCTGATGTAATATAAATTTATTAGTTAGATGAAAATATAAAAAATAAAAATAATATAATTTGTACAATAATTTATATATCTATCATTTCTCAAAGAAAATTTTTTAGAGGATTAATAAATTTGTTTAGCAAAAGCATTTGAAGGAGTTTGATGATGTAAATCATTTTGACAGTTCAACATTGGATAATCTAATCAATCTTAATCAAAGTTGAGTTGATGTCCTTATTAACGGTCTAGATCTAAAGTTATATTAACAATATATTAACATTCATTTATTAGATAATAAAATAATTAAATAAATTATGAAAAATTACTGTGAACAATTGAATATCATGACATCGATTGTAGAAACAATTATTGAATTTTAAATTTTAAATTTATTTTCAAGGATCACAAGCTTATAATAATTTTTTTCAAATTATTTTCGTTTAATAAGTTATTAACCATCATATATTTAAAAAAATTGTAATAGATAAATTTCTGGTCAACATTTTCTAAAGAGTGGGATTATTGGCACCCCTCTAAATAATTCTTAATACCCCTTTTCTTTATTAACCTTATTAAAATATTTACAAATATTATAAAATTCTTTTAACACACCTTAAATGATAAAATTACACTTAATTAAAACTTATTGGCGTAAACATCATTCTTTAATTATTTTTTATCTTTATTATTAAATCTCATTTCAAAAATGAAGTTTTTTCTCTCTATTGCAACCACCAGTAATAAAATTTTCACCTGAAAATAAGAGGAAAAAGCAATCCTTTTAATTTCTAAAATGTTGGATTTTAATCTCAGATACCACATTCAATGTCCTAATCTCATCTGCCTCGTTCAGTGTCTTGTTGAGTCAATTATTTACTTTATTGTGAGCTTCAAAATTATCAGTTTCACCCTCAAATTGACTCATCCAATTTTTTTTTATTCTCCCCTGTGGTATAAAATTCATTCCCGTCATCATTGCTGCTCATGTAATAATGGTTTGCCTTTGCCCTTGATGCTTTTGGATCATATTCTTCCTTGGATTTAGATTTCCATATTGCATTTCAAGATCACTAAACATGTTTCCTAATTAAAAAATTATTAACTTTTGAGTAGAAATTTAATTAAAAATTATCATATTATATAATTTTAGTAAATATTAAAATTGTAAAATAATGATAAGGGTTTTAATAGGTATTTAGAGGGGTGACAATAATTCCACTCTTTTCCAAAAGGAAAACTTAATTTGAAAATCAAGCCGGGCCTTTGACAAGACGGGATTTCACCGGCGGCATCTTAAACAAATCACTACTTAATATTGAATATTACCTTGCAGCCGTCATCTTAATTATTTTTTCTTTCACATTAACCGGGCATTGCCACGTGTAAGGTGTAAAATTTTCTGTCCTAAAATATCTCATTTTTCTTTTTTATTTTTCCTTTGTAAAATTGAAGAGTCCCAACTAACCAAAATAAAAATAATGATAAAGGTATACTCTGTATTTGTATTATTTACATTTATATAAAATTTTTCCGGTGAAATGGTAAACTTGGTGTACAATGTGAACTGACATTTTAAAAAATATGGATATCTGTACCCGTAAAATGCCACCCCATTTCTGTGAAAGAGATTGATTGTCGGGGGCAAAGCATCCTTGTGGTTGTTTGCATTTGCCGTAGGTTCTTAAGTCTTTTCCTTAGAAAGGGGTGTCCCTTCCTTTGGGTGATTATAGCTGTCTTATACGAAACATTCAAAAACAACGAATGTCCTTTTGTATTATTAAAAAAAAAAAAAGATCTAATGAGAGCATTTAGTGCCACTATATATTAAATATATGAATATTTGACACAGTTTATAACTCTTTGTAAATAGTTTTAAGCTCGTGGAATAATCAATTAATTTTTTTATAATAATATTATTTAGTCTAAGGTGAATATTATTACTCACTAAATAGGGTGTTAAACGCATACATGCATAGACACATATTAATATAATAAAAATATAAAATAAAAAATTTATGTGAAATAAAAGATATTCAATTCAACTAATTTAATTATGTCACATTAATTTATAAAAAAATAAATTTATATAAAAATTTATAAATATATTATTACTCTTGTGTGTTATATATATATATACACACACAGAGACAATGACACTTTTAAATAAAAGATTTTGTAGCCTTGTACATTGAAAAACTCTTAAAAAATTCAATCGGTTTTAACTTTTAGATAGTTCAATACTAATGTAGAGTTATTGGTAATGTGGATCTTTTATTGTAAACATCACAAGATTTATAAAATTTAAATGGAATAATTGTATAAAACCAAAAAAATAAGTAAAAATAACGCAAAACATTGAAAAACCGAACGTCAGAATGTGACAAATAGAAGAACATCAGCCATGGGCCAAAAAAAAAAAAACTTATTCAATTATGACGGTTTTTTTTCGAAATAAAAAAAAAATTAAAAAGAAAAAAGTTGAGACGCATGTGACTGGCTTTTCTTTCATCATTAATGAGTTACGAAAGGTGTCGGTTCGATAAAGCGAGTAATTTATATTTTATACTACACCTGTACAACATCAGCAGCTTTCCCTTTCACACAAACTACCGTTATTCCCACTGTTAACGCGCTCACACAATCGGACGCGCTTGCGAAATTATTTTAAACTAGAAAATGGAACCGCGTTTCATGCGGCTTTGAAAAAAAAATTTAGTATTATCATTTTTTCTTACTTTAAATTTGATGAAACTGATAAAAAATATAAATTATTTTTTTTTAAGATGAGACAGCTTTATAAAAAATAAAAAAAAAGTTATTAGCTAACAATACAAAAAAAAGTTAAGAATGCAAAGATAAAAATATATTATAGAGTGATTTTATTCATTCCAATTGTGGGTGTACAATCTTATAAAGATGAACATCTAAATTCAAAAAAAATATGTTATTAAACCTACCATCAATTTACAAAGAATACTAAGAGATATATGTTATGAACATCTACATTTATTTTAATAAATATATAACATTCCCCCTTAGATGTTCATTACAAAGAATATACCTCAATTAAACCTTTACATAATTACTATTGTGTAATAACAATTAAATTAATTATGAGAAGATGAAAAACTAAATTCAAAAGAAAAATTCTCTATTTATTAGATAATAGAGAATATATAAAGATGAGAAATGGTGATGTCACATCACCTCCCAAATCCTAAACTTTTAAAATCACAAAACGATAATAATTATTTTTTTTTAAAACGGATTAGAATTTCTAGAAAATACACAAACTACACTTAAAAAAGTTAAACTAATAGTATTATTTTAATATTATTTAGGGAATAGGATTGTGATTTTTAATTTGTATTAATCATCCGGGCGGCCGGGTATTCAAAAACTGTTTAAAGTAATAAATCGTGGTCACATTGTCAACAACGATCATTCCAATCAAAATTAATATTAAAGTCAGTAAAAAATTTATCTAGTTGGTTAATTTACAATTAAAATTAAGATTCCTTAAGCTTTTTTAATTATTAATAACTTTTTCATATGATAAGATGGTGAGCATGTTGTCTTAAAATTCCTTAAGCTCTCTTAAATAAAAATACATAGTTACGTTCTTTAGTTAATTCAACCAATTAAATCTTAAGCTGTTATTAGACACCATTTTAATTATTATGATTTTTTTTTAACTTTCGGATGGGGGAAGTCGGCAGAGGCAAAGTTGCAAAGATGCTAAGGCAAACACCTATAGTTTGGCTTTGGCGGACAACTAATTATTTTTTATAACTATAAAAGTGATGATAAGTAATTTTATTTGACAATTATTGGTATTTATCAAACTTTCTTCTATGTTTTTTTTTCTTTAAATATTTAGAGCTTTCACTTCACATGAATTGTGACTTGAAACCCACTACATAAGAAAAAGAAAAAGAATTCAAGTTTTGCAATAGAGACTTTGTTAGATCTACATGAATCAATTAATATATTTTAGATCATTGTGAATATATAGTCATCTTATATTTAAATACATTCGTCCTTACTTAAGATGTTACAAGAGATTTAAGGTTGGAAGTAAGTTAAAAAAAAAAAAAAAAGAGAATTGCTCTCACATATCACTTTAAAATAATAACAATAGTAAATAAAATTGAGCACGGTCAACCATACGGAAGGTAAAATGTCACGTGAACGGCCATTTGCTTTGCTGCCTGCAAAGCAAAACTTTTGGTAATGGCACCAAATAAAATTTGCTGGGGCCATTTACACACCTTTCTCTCAAAACCAGTCGTATAAATAATTCATAATTAAATATTTACCTCAATTTTTCATATGAAGAGGAGAAGTGTTGTGTTGGCAATCTGCACTGTTGATAGAGTTCTGGACAACACTCACTGACGACTCACACAATTTAATATTGATGCGTTTCACACAATTTGATAAATATTCTCTTAAAATGAACTAAATGACAACTTTTTTACATTCCTCAATAACAATTGTGTGTGTACAAAAAGATGAACTCTCCTTTTATAGTTACATAATCACTCCATGAAATTAATGAAAAATTATGGATCATAATTTCTTGTGAGATAGTGGGAGTTATAGGGAAGTTAAAGGTTGCTAGATAGTGGGGAGACTAAGAGATGTATGTTATGAATATCTACATTTATTTTAATAAATGTATAACATTCCCCTTTGGATATTCATTACAAAGAATATGCCTCAATTAAACCTTTACATAATTGTTATTGTGTAATAAGAATCAAATTAATTATGAGAAGATGAAAAACTAAATTCAAAAAAAAAATTCTCTATTTATTAGATAATAGAGAATATATAAAGATGAGAAATGGTGATGCCACATCACCTCCCCAAGTCCTAGCTTTATATATATATATAGATTGCATTTCAGTTTTTCTTCTGTAAGCTTCTCTACATTACGGCCTCAGTAGCCAGTCATCAATACTCGTATATACCTTTCAAAAATCAAAGTGAGACAATAAATCACAGTTACAAAATTTTAATAAAGGCATAGAGAAATTAAAATATCATAATAATAATAATTATACATGTAACCAGCTTAAAATATCAAGATAATTATGTTTATCAAAATTTTATAACCTAATTATTTCTCCAAATGTTTTTTATAAGATAATATTTTTATAGCAACTTTTCTATTTTGATCTTAATCATATTCATTTCTAGACCTTTTAATATATATATTTTTATTGATTATTTCGAGGTGGAATGGTAAATTTATGCTCTCACAATAGATCGAGGTCTTTAATTAGAATTTTTATGATTTTGTAACTAAAAAACTAAATAGAAAAAGGCTTCTCTTCTACTCGGACAGAGCAAATATATATAAAAATAAAAATTTAAATTATACCATAATAAACTTTATTTAAGATGGACTTAGTATGTGTATGATTAGATACATAAATATATATATATATATATATATATATATATATATATATATATATATATATATATATATATATGTGCGTGTGTTTTATGAAAAAAAAAATGGAACCGAAGTTTGGATACGCAATGCCATCTCAGTTATTGCTTACGTGGCGTCATCTGAATCCCAAACTGTGCGAAACCGCATGAACACAACTGAATTTTCAGCCTTTGCTCGACCTGACATCATGACTAATATTTTTAAATTCTTAAAAAATCTCGGCAACGTAGTTTCTAATTCTCCTTACCTTCGCTTAGAGGCCTCTTTCTCTATCTCCGAAAGTCATAACCAACTCTCCCACCTTTCTCTTTTTATCTTCCCTCGCTTTCTGTCCCAAAAATTTCCCGAGAATCTCCGGAATTCCCAAACATTTCATTTTCAGATCTCCATTTTTCTTTACCACTCTGATTAATTAATAATCAAATGCTGTAATTAGTGAATTGTACTCCCGATGGAGAACGGCACAGAAGAGAACGGAGTTTGCTCTAAAGAGTCGGTTAATGGAAGCTGCGATGTCTGGAGTTGTAAGGACTCAGATTCTTCTTCTGCTGATCATCTCGTTGTTATGGTCCATGGTATCCTCGGAAGGTCAGATTTTAAAAATTTTTATTTTATTTTATTTTATTTATCTGAATTTTCCATTTTTGAACAGTTTTTGTGAATATTTTTGCGTTTAGGATTTATCTTTGACTGCAAATGATGCAGTGTGGCTGTAAATGAGAAGTAAAAAGTCAATTACGCTTATTCATATTTATTGAATCAGTTAGAATTTTTCTGAGTTTATTTATTGATCTGTGATTGTATTTTTCGATTATGCAGTGCTTCAGATTGGAAGTTTGGAGCTAAGCAGTTCGTTAAGAGACTGCCTGATAAAGTTTTTGTGCACTGTAAGGATTGTTTATATCTGCATTATCTATCATAAATTGATCGGGAAGTTTTGCGAATGTAATGCTTTTTTTGTGTGCTTATTGACAGTCTCTGGGTAGGTACTACAAGTCGAAGTGCTAATTAATTGTCATTTGTGCAATCGTATGGCAAAACGATCTTTTCTTCCAGAGCATGCAAGCTATTACATGTAAAACTAGTGCAATATTGGTGTTTAAGCTTTCATAATATTTGTTGGATACATTTTGTAGGTAGTGAACGAAACATGTCTAAGCTGACTTTAGATGGTGTGGATGTGATGGGCGAGCGCTTGGCACAGGAGGTTGTTTTCTTGTTATTGTTATGGTTTGTCATGCATAAGTGGATTCACCTAGAATTCTAAAAGTCTATTTACCTTTTATGTGAGAGTATCCACTTCACACTCTGTTTTGTTATTAACAGAATGCTTGAATTCTAGGTCCTTGAAATGATTGAAAGAAAGCCAAATCTGCGGAAAATCTCCTTTGTTGCACATTCCGTTGGAGGTTTAGTGGCAAGATATGCAATTGGGAAACTGTATAGACCTCCTAAGATAGAGAATGGAGAAGATTCAACGGCTGATGCATCATCAGAGAACTCAAGGGGTACAATAGCTTGCTTAGAGGCTGTTAACTTCATCACTGTTGCTACACCTCATCTTGGTTCAAGGGGTAATAAGCAGGTATGTTTTTTATCTCTACAGTTTTAACTTAGATTCATTACTTCATTAAAGTCAAATTTCATGAACACAAAACGAACATAGAATCATTTGGGATGGCTGTGAGAACAGAGAGCTTGTTTTATTTTGTACTGGGGCAAGCATGTGGTAGTATTCGAATTGTTCCATTGAAGTGCTGATTTCTTTAGTATGGGCTATTTAATGCAGCAAGGGTGTAGGATCCTTCTGAATTAGTCTGGCTGAAAGTGACAACTTGAGGGAGGGGTTCCTCGGGCATGTTAATGAATTTATTTAGAAATCTTTTGGGCAGGAGGATGGGCACCTGGTTCCTGTCCTTGCTAGATGAGGATATATTGTTTCAGTTGTTCCCAATCTTCATAAATTGTTGACCACAGAACATGGATGCTTGAGATTTAACTAGATGAATATAAGGATCTTTAAATTTAAAGGGGGAACACGAGAATCTCATCTTGCAAGTTTACTTGGTACCTCAAATTTTGTTGGTTTTACTTGATCTAGTTTTGGAAGTATTTCCTTGGTGAATACTAATTTATGTTGTCAATATAATAACCTTGGAGAATTTGCATTTGGGCATGACGAACTGAGCTGTTAAATTGGGTACTTAGATAACAGAATTTCTTGACGAAAATTTGTGCAGGAAAATTTTCCCCCCCTGTTTTGGGGCATTGCAAAGAAATATGATAGAAGATATTGAACTTCAAGTCAAATTATCTTGACAAATTTGATTTAATGTTTTTTCTTACATAATTCATCAAATCAGAAAAAAACCAAGTTATCTTGTTCCAGTTCAGAAAGTGCTCAAATGACTTTTATAACTTAGTTTTGTTGGGGTAGGAAATTACCTCACTGATATCTTTGACAGAGGGTGAAGAAATTAAAGTACTCTATATCATGTTTCAGTGACATGCATTACTATGGCAAATGAAACTAAAATACTAAATTCTGTCCCTTGTGCTGATCAGCACTTACTCTAGATTTGTAATAGCCATGAAATTATTCCAAATATGATCCACAGCTTAGTTTCAATAAATCCTTGCTGCAGGTTCTGTACATGTGGAATTTAAGTCAAATGTAGATTTTTGGTTCAATGTTCGAGTGGATAGCAGCCCCCACCTACTCGTTGCTGTTTTTGATCTTATATTCTGCTAAATTAAAAATTATCTTGTTGGAAATATTTCATTTGTATTTACTTGCCTCATTTGTAGTCCTTAAAAAATCTGGTATCTGTTTGCAGGTGCCATTTCTGTTTGGTGTAACTGCCTTTGAAAAAGCTGCGAATTTTGTCATTCACTTGATATTTAGAAGAACAGGTCGACACCTTTTTCTTAATGATAATGATGAGGGAAGGCCTCCATTGCTCAGACGCATGGTGGAAGATGAAGACGAAAATTACTTCATGTATGCATGCTCGTTTTACCTCTTTGTTATATTGTTTTGTAGTCATGAACTACAAAGTTGTGGGATGCCTTTGTTTCTGGGTTTTCATTTATATGATTGATTATGTAGGTCTGCACTGCGTGCGTTCAAACGTCGGGTGGCATATTCAAATGCGTGCTACGACCGTATCCTGTTTTTTTGGTTTATGCAGTTTTTATCTAAATTGTTTATTTGCTTGGTCATGATGCAGCTTTGCAGTTTCATACTTTTCATGTTTTTGTTAAATTCATTTTCTATTGTTTTCCATAATTGACTTCAATATAGATATTGTTGGGTGGAGAACATCGTCGATAAGACGTAATAGTGAATTACCAAAGGTATTATTTTCTATTTGAATTTGTATGTTTAGTTCCAGTTTCCAACCTTCTGGTTGGAGTATAACAAGAAAGACGTCTTTTTTGTTAAACAGTGGGAAGATTCACTTGATGAAAAATATCCACATATCGTGTACCATGAACATTGCAAGGCCTGTGATTCAGAGGAGCTTGACCCTAGTTCATTGGAAGATGATGGCAGTGATAAGATAGAAGGTCTGCCATTTAAAAATTTTAATTGAGAAGGAATTACAGTTTCGTCCAATTTAATTTGTTTATGCTGTCTGCCTTTGTTATGTGACTTATGTCAGGTTAGCCTGCTTGCTTAATGAAAATATATATCCCTTCATGGTTCATTTGTTGTGGCTCTGAAGTTTTTTTCATTTAGTTGATCAGTACTTTGTTCTTTTTTTTTTTTGGCCAGTAGCTGATAACATTAAAAATGTTAGTCTGTGCTTATGACTTGGCCACAATTATTGTTCAGGAAAGCGCAATATCCGGTGATGTTTTGTTGACGGTTTCTTGTTGGCCTATATTGTGCAGAGGAACTGGTGAAAGGCCTATCTCGTGTTTCATGGGAAAAGATCGATGTTAGCTTTCATAACTGCAGACAAAGATTTGCTGCTCATAGTGTTATACAGGTAACTCTTTCCCTCTCACACATGCAATGGGACATGCTCATCCATATGTGTGCTTGTAAACTCACCCACTGCACATGAGTACCTGTGGGCTTTTATGTGTTTTATGGACATGCTCATAACTGCAGACACATTTGACAATGTTTAAAATTCTTCTGCTGTTGTTTGATGGTTTTTGACTTTTATGTGTTTCCAGTTAGATGTTATGGTTCTGTGGACTAATGTTGTGTTTTAAATGCTAATATTGAAGTGTTCGGGTCAATCTTTTACATTTACGATTAGGTATCTCTTGCAAGGGATGGAAATAAGGGGAGAAGGGAGGGGATGGGAATGACATTTCAATTTTCTGCCCCAGAATGATGATTTTATAATAGAAACCATATTTCCTGACATTTAATCGATTGCATTTCAAATGTTCGTATCTGAGAGTTCATGATTTTGCAAAATGATAGATTTATATTGTAGGCACTGGGCAGTTGGTCAGTTAGGCCAAAGATGGAAAATATAACATATAAAATCTGAAATTACTTGTCCTTCTGAGAGGCAAATTCCTGCTCATTGCAGGTCAAAGACGAAGTTGTGCATATGGAAGGTGCGGATGTCATACATCATATGATTGATCATTTTCTTACTTAGGAGTCATTGGCTGTCAGAAGTAACGCATGAAATCCAGGGGTGCAAGCTCCGTTTAAATAAGCTATTCGAAAAGAATATTGCTACTAATATATAATTCCCCTTCCTAACGACTATCATGTTGTTTCTGAGATTTCATGGATTGCAGGGTGGATGCCATCAAATCTCAGAGATTGGTTGAGAAAAAGAAAATTGTGTCTAAATCCGCAATATGAAAATTTTGTTTATTCGTTATTTGATTGTTTGTACATGTGTACACTATCGTCAATAAATTCAGACCATGGATTTCTATCAGTTCTCACTTTCTGCACCTGACAGCTATTAATATATATGGTCTAATGGACACATGCACGCACAAATACACGTATGTTAATTGTTTCAAAAACAAGGCAACTGTCTTGCAGTGTGGATTTTTTTTTTTATATCTTTATTAACAATTTAGATGAAAGTTGTCTAGTTTTTTTTCTTTTTATTGTTAATAGTTTGTTCATGTAAGATTTATTTTTATAGGAGTAACGTGGCTACTTTTAACTTTTTTTAAAAAATTTAATTAATTATCTTTTGTAAAAGTCCATGGTTGATAATTTTATCGAAGAACGAGTTTAATGTTTTCCAAACTCTGGAGCATAATGTACTTTCTTAAATGAGTTTCTTAAAAAACCAAAAAGATTATTCTTTTAACACTTTTGGTCAAGATTTTTTAATTCTTTGATTTGCGCTATTGAGATTGCTCAAAAGAAATGAGAATACCTTGCACGAAATTCCCCTCTAAAAATTAATGAAAAAGCTGATAAACCTTTAGACTGAAGAGACAACCTCAAGCTTTACTTTTATTTTTATTTTTTTTCCCTGCTTGAAAAAAAAAAGTATCGTAAATTATCGTTTGAACAATCTACAGAATTGAAGAAACTAGAATCACGGTGGTTTAGCAGCAACGGCCCAAAAACAGCAATGTCCGTTAATATGTTGGGAAAATTAAAAGAAAAAATTGCCTTTTTTTAAATAAAGTTTTATAGAAGTCTTTTTCTGGTAATATATTCTTTTGCACTCAAGCTTATTACCGCCAATATTTAAGATTGCAATGGCGAAAGACCGGGGAAGATATTTTGGAATTAACGCCTGTTTTAGTTTTAGAATTTTAGTTAGCCACCAAAATATGTACATTTTTAGTTTATCTGGGAAAGATTAAATCTTGTCCACACAATCATTTCAATAATGTGTCAAAATCTCCTAAAAATCTTAAGAAAGATTAAGTTAGGAAAGGATCGTTTCAGGTAATTTCCATTTTTCACTAAAGTGGACTGCCAGTAATTTTTTCTTCTCGAATGAGTTTCTTAAAAAAAAAGGAAAAAAAAAAGGAAGTTCTTTGATAATTGCAGTTAACATTTCTTTCTTTAATTCGCTAGCCTATTGATAGATAGAATCTGCTCTCGGCGGATTACCCTTCTAGTGTCCACTATTAGGTGTAGCTGATATGTCAAAATAAAATGAAAAATTGTCAATAATTGTTCCCCTAACTTTTAGTGAAAGTTTGAAACTCACAAGTTTTCTAAAAAATTATCAATAATCAATCAAAGATTTGTTAAGTTTATCATCCAATGACAAAAGTAAAATGATCATTTACCTACTTAAATGATCACTTGACCACTTAACTTTTAGTAAAAGTTTAAATAAACACCATAGTTTCCTTTTATATAACCATATACTTCTAAAGGTATAGTTGTCTTTTTGCAATATTACATAAAAGATTTACCATGGACTTAACGAAAATGTGGTTACACATATCGGTGATAATTTTTTTTTGAAAAATTGTGTATTTTAAAACTTTCGCCAAACATTTGGTCAACCGCTGAAAATTTATTAACACATTCTATGAGGAGTAACTAAAATTGAGTGTAAATGTCTAGATACTAGTGGTCACCGGCGACAGATTGAACGAAATTTTGAAGCACAGCGCCGATCGGTCGCTGTTTCTATTTTTAAAATTTTAATGTAATTTCATATAACAATGAGATTGATTGAGATTAATGCTTATGAATATTAATTAATTTTTTGGTAATGAGTAATGATGCCGCAAAAAGATTGAGTAATTGTTTAAAACTGGAGCGAATTATGATCCATGGAAATTATTAAACTATGTTAGAAAATTGATGGGTGAAGCCGAATCATAAATATAATGAAATTTAAAAAAAAGCACCCACAGAGGATACAAAAATTTACGTAGTTCAACTTTTAACGTACGTTCATAAACAAAGAAAAAAGAAAAATATTTTACTAATAAAAGAAATTACAAATATTGTGGTATTCTATCTCACTACGAGCTTAAAGTTCTAATATTCTCAACTCTTTACTCTTCACTCTTAAGAGAATAAATGAGCTTAAGAAAATGGGATAAATGTAAATGAGGTGAAGCAATCTCTTTTTTTAGCCAAAATTAGCTATGTTCATGCAATATTTTATTATTAGCATTATTTTTTATTTCAACATTCAGTGCCGCCCGTGAGATTTTCCTCTCAATTTTCGGTGCATCCAAAAAATTCAACTTGCTATCGCTTGCAATTTTGACAATTGCTGGGCATTGTTTGTCAAAGTTATTGCATTTTGACAGCCACAAATTTTGACAAACTAGATCATAATTCGCAATTAGCTTGTGTAAATGTAATGGCATATACGTAAGTAAATAATTAAAACGTACATTATATATATATATATTATAATTTCTATATATTTCCAAATGGATATGTTGCTTGTAGAATAAAACGGACGATAGTATTTGTTTGAAAGAAGTTTTTCAAAGTCAATTAAATTCTTGTTAAGATAAACAATGCTCAAAGAATATCATGTATTAGCTCTAAACTCTGTTTAAAAAGATGTATTTAGTAATATTAGAGTAAAAAATATTGATTAATAATTTTATATGGATGAGATTTTTTTCATTCATAATTTTATTTTAAACACTCATATTTTAATAAAATAACATTAATGTAATTTACCTTTAAAGATAAGATAATTTTAATTAATATAATATTAGCACTTTTTGCTCGACATTAAACGCCGAATATCTTATCTCTTAAACCCTAAATTATTTTCCAAAAGTTGAAACGCTAAATCCAATCTATCGTAAAAATTATTCACTTTTAATAGATACTGATTCATGGATAATCAAACTACTGTTTCAATAAGAGCATCAATTAGGACTAATTAGAGAAAGCATACGGTTGCTCAATAATTAAAAAAAATGAAGAAGAAGAAGAAGACAGAAAGAGAGGAAGAGAGAGAGTTTTGGGTTGGAGGCCCTATATAAATCACAAAGAGCAATAAATTGCACCAATCAAAATTTGGCATGGATATGGCGAACGAAAATAATTCCATCATTGTACACACATATAAAGACAAGAATAAGACAAGTTAAACAAGAACTAGTGAGGAGGGAAACCAAAGGAAAAAGAAAGAGCATACACACTGGGTGTGTTGGATGATTTTTGTGGATGCAAGATCATAATTAAACTGTTATCTAATCCCTCATAGGAGATGGGAACCACGTTCTCCTGAAGGAGATACTTTTTCATTCGCTGCTGGAGTAGGTCCTTTTGGGTAATTGGGATCTTCTGGTGGAGAATAGGCTAGCATTTTGCTCAAATGCCGCAAAGTAGACTGAATTGCAACCCCAAGGTCAGCAATTAATTCCCTTTTTAATTGCTCACGATCTGAAAAAAAAGAAAATATATATATATAATTATTACTACATAAAGAATAAAAAAGAATTAAGTGATTTTTTTTTAAAGCTTTAGTAGTCTTATTTTATCAAGAACTAGATTTCAGAAGATGAATTAAGTTTAATAAGTTGAAACCTTTCATATTACTTAGTATGTAAGAAGGAAAATTAAAATAAAAAACAAAGAAAACGCGTTGATATATTGTAACATTTCAGATGCTTTTCTTAAACTGATTACTATTATTATTGTTTTTTTTTCAATTTGAGTCGAACACTAGATTTCCGAAGATGAATTTGTGTATTCAAATATGAGAGAGAGAGAGAGAGAGAGAGATACCTTGCACGACAGAGGCTTGAATGAAGTGGTGACATTGATCAATGGCGAGATTTGGGTGAGAAGGCTAGTATTAAGGCATTGGCAAGAAGAATCTTCCTCTTGCAGCTGCAGTTCCAGTTCCAAACTCAGAGGAAGCAAAATCAGTAACTGAAGAAAGAAGATTTGACAAGACCATTTTGACCATCCCATTTTAGTTTCTTTATGGAATCCTAACATGGAAAGATCATAAATTTTTTGTTTTAGCTCACTTATCCCCGAAGACAATGATTCTTCGTGTATATATAGATTATGAAAATCACCTTTTTTCCAGTTAGCATTTTAATTTTTATTATTTTACCATCAAATCATTAAAAATAATAGAATTTTTAACAAAATTTGCAGTAAAGTTCTATTTATCCCTAAACTATGTAATTACAATTTATTCCTTGAAATTAAATAGTACAAAATTATAAATAAAGAGATAATGCTTTCTTTAATTGATTATTTTGCTAAAATTATAAATCTTATAATACTTTTGATTTAATATATTTGAATTTCTGAAATAATCCTTTGACATCAGTAAATTTTTAAATAGACTTAAGGTTTGGTAGTAAAATAATAAAAATTAAAATATTAAATAAATAATAATTGTTAAAAAAATTTTATAACAAAAAAAAAATAAAAAATTTAAGTGCTGAAATAATAATCTCCCTCCCCTTTATTTAGCCAAAGTCTTGGTCGCCGAAGACTTCCTGTTGATTAAATTATGACGCTTTAGTTGTAGCAAAAAGACTTGGTTATGGTCATGCAAACTGGCAATAATTTGATTACCCCCGTCTAATTATCATTTACATACGGGTGAGCCAATAGCCAGTGGACACCATGCAAATCTGTTTCTTACGTGCATAGCAAAAATTTAATGTTCGTGGAACCAATTTAATTGAATAGACCCATTATAAATGTTGTGATTAAAATGACGATATTAATATTATAGTTAAATATAAATTATATAAATAAAATATAAGATATGTAAATTGAATTTTTTTTATTTGCTATATATATTTTTACAACATTAATGATGAGATTATTATTTTAATCTTAACCATTCATGTAATATAATTTAATATAATAAATAATTAATTAATTAAGTAAAAGATAATGATGGTGTTTTGGTAGCCCAGGGCATGCTTAGTAAGTGAATAATATTGTTTTCCATCTATACTTTTTATATTGTTTTTAATACAAATAATGATGGCCAACAGGCCATGCCGTACTCACTTTTTTCTTTTATAAAGGTCTGGCACGGCCCACGGCACGAGCCGCTCGTGTCGTGCCCTGCTTGTGCTATGCCGTGGGCCGTGCCTAAAACAAGTCTACCAATTTTTTTTTCCCTTTAAGCTCATATGTTCAGCGTGCTTAAAAAGGTCTACGTTTCTGGCGTGTTTTTTTAAGCCCATCAGTTTAATAATAATAATAATAATAATTTCATTTATCATAGTAATGATTAATGAAAAATAAAATTACAATATTAAAATAACAATTATACCTAATTTTATTTAAAATACTAATATTATAATTGCACTTGAACTCTATTGAATGAAAATATAATTTTTAATTTATCATAAAAATATTTTGTTCATTATTTTTTGTGTGCATAAATATGAAAAATATTTCATTCACAAATGAAACATATCTCCATTAACTATTAATTAAGTTATGATTTCACAAATGAAATATTAATCTCGTAAAATTTTTATTTATCATTTATAAAACCATTATATTTATTTATCCATTTAATAAATTATAAACATAAAAGATTAGAATATTTATTTAAACTAGAACTTAAATTAATTTTTAAAAGCCTAGGGGTAAATCAATAGGAATAGGCAGAGAATGCCCAATAGGTCTTTGGCTGTTTTCTCATATATAGAATCTGTTGTGGTTGAGGATGAAAATATGAATTAGAATCTTCCTCAATTCCTTTTGAATAAGGAGGGCATGGTTGACGAGACTTTCTTCTGACTCTCACGTAGAAGAGAAGGAGTGCCTTACTGGATGAAAGACGTAGAAGGAGTGCCTTACTAGATTAAATTCAATATACACAATCTGTTCCCAGGTCTAGCCTTTCGCAGGTATCGTATCTCGCTGATGAGTAAATGTACAAAAAGGCTTCCGAACCTGGTTGCGTAGTGTTGAGTGTTAGAAAGTGTATATTTATAAAGGAGAAAATCGTCATTTTGTACTTCAAGTTTTACTAACATCTTTAATTTTCTTAATTTAAGTCTCTTGTTATTTAATTATGTGTGTTCTGTTTTAATTAAGTATTTTGTGTATTTTAGGGGTATTATGGTCATTTCACAATGAACGAGATTTCGGATAGCAAAACGGACGTCACTTTTGAACTCAGGACAGTCGAAAACCTTAAGAGGAGCATAAAAGGAAAAACGGCACTGTTCACACGTACGGCAGTATTCACATGTGCAGCATCGTTTCATGGATCGCATTCACGACACTGTTCAGACCGCGTTACTGTTCAAACCGTGTGCAAACCGTGTTACTGTTCAAACCGCGTGGTCAAACCGTGTTACTGTTCACTGATGACGTGGCGCAATCCTGTGCATCCAAACTATTTTTAATCCGATGGCCATGATTCACTCAATGTATCTATAAAAAGGGGGCCTCCCCCCCCTAATTTGAGACCCCTGAATCCATTTTTTAGCTTAGTTTTCTGTAATTCCTTCTCCATCTTGTATTTTCTACGTATTTTAATAAAATTCCCATTTTACCCCTAGTTTAATTATGAGTGGCTAATTTTCTTTCAAGCTTGGGTTGAAGGTGAAGTCTCAACATGTGTCATGGGCTTTATTTGGTAAATTTATTTTCTCTTCCCCTCTAATTTCTGTGGAGGTTTTGATTGTCGACAAATAATAATAATCTTGTCTAGTTACCGCCCGGTTTTTTTCAAGCACCTTAGTATAAGATTATTATTATTTGGCACGATAAGCCCTTAACACCATATTGATTAGAGCGTGGTTCATGAGGTGTGGATTCCCCCCTCATGATTTAATTGGTATTAATAAGGATTATTTAGCCCATGATGCATGTTGATACGGATCCAGATACCCAAGTGCTTTATCTCAATAGTTTCCAATTTAAATTCTAGCATCCTTTAAATCAATTTCCCCATTCTAGCATCCTTTAAATTAATTTCCCCATAAATCCAATCACCCATTTACAAAATTAATTCTACACACAATTAAAATCCACCTCCTCGTGGGATCGACACTCGTCACCGTTAATCTATTCTACAATAGATTCGTGCACTTGCGAGTTCAACAAAATTTGCACAACACGTAGCTTGGTTGCCGGGGAGGTAAGTATTTTGATTTGTAGAATTAATTTTTTTGTAAATAATTTTATTTTTATTATTATTATTGTTATTGTTATTATTATTATTATTTTAGTTGTTTCCTTGTATTTTTTTTAATCAATTAAAAAAAAAGCGAATTTATATTTTAGGTAAGAATTTCTTTTTCTCTTCTTTAAATTTCTGCAATTTAATTTTCAAGTTATTTTTCTTTGTAATTTTTCATTTATCTTGTTAATTTATTTTTATTTTATTTATTTTATTTCACGTATTTTTTTTTATGTGCTTTAATAGAAAGGTTGTAACAGCGCAATAAGGTTAGTATCGTAATTTCTCCTTCTTCTTTATATTTATTTACTTTGTTCTCATTTTTATTTTCTTTGCATGCATGGTCGTAAGTCATTATTACCTAATCTTGAACCTATAGACCTTGAATTAAAAAGAACACTTCGCACACAAAAACACATTGCACGTAAAGAAAAAATTGAAATGGATTTGCAACAACCAGAACCACAGGAGAGATCATTTAAAGACTACTTTAGTCCCTTAGCTAATTTGAGCACATCATGCATACGATACCCAAATGTAGCTACTAGGAGTTTTGAATTAAAACCTAGTGTGCTAAATTGTCTCCCAACATTCTATGGCCTAGAAAATGAGGACCCATATAATCATCTGAATGATTTTCATACAATTTGTCAAACATTTAAATATGAGAATTTTTCAGAAGATGATGTTAAACTTAGACTATTCCCATTTTCTTTAAAGGATAGAGCTCGTTCATGGTTCAATACATTGCCTGCTAATAGCATTACAACATGGGAACAAATGGTAACGAAATTTTTAAATAAATATTTCCCAGTGCATAAAACCAATGCTATTCGCAGGGAAATCTCAGAATTCACCCAAAGAGAAGACGAGCAGTTTTTCGAAGCATGGGAGCGATTCAATGGGCTACTTTTGAAGTGTCCACATCATGGGTACGAGAAATGGCACCAATGCCAATACTTCTTGGAAGGATTATTGCCAAATGTGCAAGAATGGCTAATGGCGACAAGTGGAGGAGAGCTAATGTCAAAAAGTGCATCAGAGATTTGGGATTTCTTCCAGCGACAAGCAGATAATTCCCAACAGCGGAGTCGATCACTCAGGAATACTAGAAGAATTAAAGGAGTAAATGAGGTTCACATTGGCGAGTCAAGTTCGGGAATCAAGGAAGTCAAAGAGATGGTTGAAGGTCTTTCTCGACAAATAGCATCTTTGACGACTGCTAAATCAACAGAGCAACAAGACCATGACTCATACTCAGATCAAGCCAATGCCATCGGTGTTATGAGGAAGCCATCAAATTACAACCCATACTCCAACACATATAACCCTGGATGGAGAGACCACCCCAATTTTTCATAGTCTCAAGGATTCCAACAGAATGGACCAGCAGCTCCAGCTCCACCTATGCAACCAATTCCTCAAGTTCCTCAAGCCTCTCAGCCACCATTTAGATCATACAATCAGAACCAAAACTACTCTCAACCCAGACAATGGGAGGATGCCTTCCAGAATGTCAAGAATGTTACTAACTCCATGATCGAGCAACAGAACCGCACCATTGATGGACTACGAAATGAGATGAGAGCAGGTTTCAACTCACAAGCCCAATCAGTTTCAAGCCTCGAGAAGATGGTGGGACAACTTGCCTCTTCAGTGCAAACTCTGGCAATGACTGTTGAGAAAGGCAAATTTCCAAGTCAACCAGTGCCTAATCCTAAAGGAGTACATGAAGCAAGTACCAGTTCACCACAACAGCATGGAGAGGTCAAAGCCGTTATGACCTTGCGAAAAGGAAAAGAAGTCGACAACAAAGTGGAGATGCCAGCGACCAAAGAAAATCAAATTGTACCTGTGAATGTTGAAGACTCACCACCGGAGGAGAAAGAAGAAACCAACTCACGAGAATATGTTCCTAAAGCTCCATTTCCTCAGAGGTTAGCTAAAGGAAAGAAGGGAAAATCCACAGGTGAGATTCTTGAAGTCTTCAAACAGGTAAGTGTTAACATCCCTTTACTTGATGCAATAAAACAAGTTCCATCTTATGCCAAGTTTCTTAAAGACCTTTGCACTAAAAAGAGAAACATTCATGTTCAGAAAAAGGCATTTTTAACAGAAAATGTTAGTTCTATACTCCAACACAAAATTCCTCTGAAATGTAAAGACCCAGGCTCCCCCACTATCTCATGTAGTATAGGGAACCACACAATTGAGAATGCTTTGTTGGATTTAGGAGCTAGTGTTAATCTTTTGCCTTACTCAGTATTTGTAAAACTTGGATTGGGAGAATTACACCCAACTCCAGTGGTGTTACAGCTTGCAGATCGGTCCACGAAAATCCCTCGTGGTATTGTGGAGGACGTGCTTATCCAGGTAGACAAGTTTTATTTTCCTGATGATTTCATTGTAATTGACACTCAACCAATACAGGATTCAAGAAAGCACATCCCCATTATCCTAGGCCGACCATTCTTGGCAACTGCCGATGCTCACATTCAATGCGGGGGATCGAAACATGCAGTTGTCTTTTGGCAATATGACCATGGAGCTCAACATCTTCAACATTGCCAAACAACCTCACAATGCAGATGATGGAATTGTTGATGTGGATTTAATTGAAGCATTAATTGATGATACTTTTATTTCAAACCTTAGTGATGACCCTTTACAAACATGTTTAACTCACTTTGGTTTGGATTTTGATGTTGACAGATCAGTCGATGAGGTCAACGCCTTACTTGACTCAGCACCATCCATGGACACTGATAAATGGAAGTCAAGAGTTGAGCAACTAGCACCATCAGAGAAGAAAATCATCCCATCATCAGAGTCACCACCGAAAATCGAGCTCAAACCATTACCCAACACTTTGGAATATGCGTTCTTGGGAGAAGAAAGCACTCTACCAGTAATCATCTCATCATCCCTAAATGACGAGCAAAAAGGTAAGTTGTTGGATGTTTTAAAAGAGCACAAAGGAGCATTAGGATGGACCATAGCAGACATAAAAGGTATAAACCCAAAGAGATCGCATGCATTACATTCACCTTGATGAAAATGCTAAATCTACTAGGGAAATGCAACGTCGGTTAAATCCTAATATGAAAGAAGTTGTTAGAACAGAAGTGCTTAAACTATTAGATGCAGGTATCATTTACCCCATTTCTGATAGTTCATGGGTCGATCTGTGCAAGTGGTCCCCAAAAAGTCGGGAGTCACAAAGAGTTACCAATGCTGATAATGAATTGATACCCACTAGAGTGACTACAGGATGGCGTGTATGCATTGATTATAGAAAGTTAAATTCTGTCACACGTAAAGACCATTTTCCTTTACCATTTATTGATCAAATGCTTGATAGATTAGCAGGCCATGAATTTTATTGCTTTCTAGATGGCTACTCAGGGTACAATCAGATTCCCATAGCACCAAAAGATCAAGAGAAAACCACTTTCACTTGCCCTTTTGGCACTTTTGCATATAGGAGGATGCCATTTGGATTATGTAATGCACCTGCTACATTTCAACGTTGTATGTTAAGCATTTTTTTTGATATGGTTGAACGTTTTCTTGAGGTCTTTATGGATGACTTTTCTGTTTTTGGAGATTCATTTGATCAATGTTTACATCATCTAACACAAGTTTTGCAGAGATGTATAGAGAAGAATTTGGTCTTAAATTGGGAGAAATGCCATTTTATGGTAAAACAAGGTATAGTTCTCGGTCACATCATTTCATGCAAAGGTATTGAGGTTGACAAAGCCAAGGTGGATCTCATTTCTAATCTTCCTCCACCTAAAACAATGATCGAGAGAAGTAAGATCTTTCCTTGGGCATGCTGGTTTTTATAGACGTTTCATTAAAGATTTTAGCAAAATTTCTAGACCTTTATGCAATTTACTTGTTAAAGATGTACATTTTGTCTTTGATGATTCATGTCGTGTAGCGTTTGAAAAGTTAAAGCAATTGTTGACGTCATCACCCATCATTGACCACCAAACCGGGAGCTTACCATTCGAACTCATGTGTGATGCATCTGATTATGCAGTAGGAGCAGTATTAGGACAAAGAGTAGATCGAATTCCTCATGTTATTTACTATGCTAGTATGACATTAAACGATGCACAGTTGAACTATTCAACTACTGAAAAAGAAATGCTAGCAATAGTGTTTGCATTAGAAAAATTTCGGTCTTATCTTATTGGTTGTAAAATAATTGTATTCACAGATCATGCTGCTCTGAAATATCTTCTCACAAAGAAAGATGCAAAAGCTAGACTAATTCGTTGGGTGTTACTTTTGCAGGAGTTTGACTTGGAATTCAAAGATAAGAAAGGTTCTGAAAATGTTGTGGCTGACCATCTCTCTCGTCTCCACTTTGACATCAACACAGAACCCTTAACATTGAATGAGTCATTTCCAGATGAACAATTAATGAGTGTGGAAGTATTACCTTGGTATGCTGATATAGTTAATTATCTTGTTACAGGTAAACTTCCAGAGCATTGGACCAAGCAAGACAGGGCCAAATTCTTTGCGGAAATAAAGAATTTTTTCTGGGATGACCCCTATCTGTTTAAGTATTGTGCAGATCAAATTATTCGACGATGTGTCCCAGAGAATGAAGTTCATAACATCCTTTCGTTTTGCCATGAACAAGCTTGTGGAGGCCACTTCAGCGCTAAAAAAACAGGGACTAAAGTTCTACAATGTGGTTTCTATTGGCCAACTATATTTCGAGATGCTTACACCTTTTGTTCTTCATGTGATAGATGTCAACGAATGGGGAGCATTACACGAAGGAACATGATGCCACTAAATCCAATTTTAGTGGTTGAGATTTTTGATGTATGGGGTATCGACTTCATGGGACCCTTTCCCCCATCTTTTGGTCATCAATACATATTGGTTGTTGTTGACTATGTTTCGAAATGGGTAGAGGCAATTCCATGCAGAACCAATGATCATAAAGTGGTGATAGGGTTTTTGAAGAGCAACATTGTTTCACGCTTTGGATTCCCTCGAACGATAATCAGTGATGGTGGTACCCACTTTTGCAACAAATCATTCAAAGCACTTTTGACAAAGTACTCCATCACTCATAAAGTGGCGACCCCGTATCATCCGCAAACCAGTGGCCAAGTTGAGATCTCCAATCGAGAAATAAAGCACATCTTAGAAAAGACCGTGAGGCCAGACAGAAAAGATTGGTCATTAAGACTTGATGATGCATTATGGGCATATAGAACGGCGTTCAAAACCCCAATTGGGATGTCACCCTACAGGCTAGTGTATGGAAAAGCTTGCCACCTACCTGTGGAACTCGAGCATCGTGCGTACTGGGCCATCAAGAAATTCAATTTTGACATGCAGCAAGCTGGCTCAGAAAGACGATTCGTAATGATGCATACGAAAATGCCAAGGTTTACAAGCAGCGAATGAAAGTCTTTCATGATAAGCAGATTATGCGAAAATCTTTCACTCCAGGTCAGAAAGTACTTTTATTCAATTCTCGCTTGCACTTATTCCCAGGTAAGCTACGCTCTCGATGGTCTGGCCCCTTCATTGTTCATACTGTTTTTCCACATGGGGCAATTAAAATTAAAGACCCAAAGAACGGTGTCACGTTTAAAGTTAATGGTCAAAGATTAAAGCCATATCTAGAGTACCAACCACATGAAGAGGACACCGAAATAAATTTGAGTGACCCACCACATTTGAATTAAGATTTTTCTGTTTTTTTTTCGTGATTTGATTTTTTTTCTTTCTTTTTACTATTCTTTTGCTAATTGAAATTATTTGTGCATAAGTGTGTTTGTTTAACCATTGAGCTTTCTTTTATCACTTTTAATCATGAGACAGTTCCTCTTGAACATCCTTAGACGACTTCAACGTGTCCAATCTCATCTCAGAGGCCAGATACGATTTTGTAAAACACATCGTATTTGGAAGCTACAACCACCGGAGTTAATATCCCACGTTGAGGATTTAGAAAGCCAACTCAGAGACATTGAGAGCAAGTGTCTACAACATCCAGTTGGAGCTTGAGGTAAATTCCATAAGAGGACGATTGTGATTTTCTTTGTGTGTTTTTGTTTGTTACTTTGTTTGTGTGTTTTAGTTTGTGTGTTTTAGTTTGTCACCCCGGTTAAGTGGCGGATAACGGTACTCCGTGACAATCAAGTCGGTTACTTCAGTTTCCCATAATTACCGATCTTCGAGGCGAAGGTATGGATAGAAACGAGATCTTAGCAAAGCTTCATAGTCGATTCCCTTCACTTCCTCGAATGCCCTCCTCACAATCTATAAAGCTCGATCCGAACGCATGCGATTGCTCATGAGGAATAACATACCCGCGATATTCATTTGGTTAATTGAGGCTAAAGTACGCAGGGGTGAGTTGCCTCCTAAATTTATTGCATACAAGCCTGGTTGTGGTAAAGGAAATTATGCAAGAAAGCGAAGAGCTCGAAAGATTTCGGTTGCTTGTCATAAGTGTGCCAGAATGATATGCGATAAAAACGATGTTATTTAGGAATGGTGTCTGATAACAGAGAAGATAAGATTCAATTCATTAGGGATGGCTTGAATAAGGAGTCATTGGATGATATCCTTTTGTCTCTTGAAACGCATCCAAGTGGATATGTGCAAGGAGCGATTCTCCAGTTATGGCCATTATTCCAGAAAGAGCATGCACGATGATCTCGGGAATCGACTATAAACGACCTGTTTGCCGCTTTATAAGAAAACGGATGGGAAGCCTATCCTCGACCCATGAGGCGTTGCCATTTACGGACGTAAAACCGAGAGGAAGATGTGAGCCACGATCCACAACTACCGTAAATATCCTTTTTTTACTTTCTTGTTGTTTTATTTCTTTGTTGTTTTACCATTTGCATTATTGTCTTTAATAATTTTATATTTGTCATTACTTGCTTTTCCTTTTTACTGTTTCCTTTTTGACTCTCAAGCCATGTGCATTACACGATTAATTGACATAGACATGACACCTCATTCACAGCTGTGACCCACTGCCACCAAGATCCTTAAATATGATTCTTTTCGTTTGCACTCACAAATTATTTTTGAGAATTATCCTAATGGCAGCTACTCCCAATAAACAATTCAAAAACATTTGTGTGCTTTCTGGATTTAACTATGGCAAATATAAAGAGTTCTTTGAGGCAGCCATTGATCTTGGTCGATGCATAGCAGAGAGAAAATTACACTTGGTGTACGGCGGAGGTGACCGAGGGTTATCAAAATTGGTCTCAGAAACTGCTTTTGTCAGAGGAAGTCAAGTGTTAGGCATCATACCACAAACCCTAAAACCTTTGGGCTGCTTGTCTAACTCACCGACTGGAGAAGAGTTAGTTGTCTCTGTATGCAAGAAAGAATAACTGAAATGCTTAATCATGCTGATGCTTTTATTTTCTTACCAGGAGATCTTGCAACTCTAGAGGCACTTATCACTTTAGCATCTTGGGCCCATCTGCACATTCATCAGAAACCCATCGGTTTGTTAAATGTCAATAATTTTTATGATGGCTTTATCGCATTTCTTAACCATGCAATAAAAAACTACTTCATTCCTTCCACGGTGAAAAAGCTTTTTATTTGTGCTCACACTGCTAATGAGCTACTTGATCTGTTACAAGCTTATCGACCAGAGCCAGATCCCAAGACCTTGGTGTTGGAGTGTACAAATAACGATGGTAACAATAGCAGCTGTAAGAAGTACAAATTAGATTTAAATCTCCGCCTGTAAATATTTTATTATGTGTTGCACCACCCAGGTGATGTCTTCTAAACTCTACTTCTTTCATTTAAAACATTGAGGACAATGTTTAGTTCTGGTTGGGGGGAGGGGATAGTTGACAATTGTGGAATGTTGGTTAAGTTTTTACTAATTTTTTGTTGTAGAAACTAACTGTTGCTAACTGTTTGTGTTGAAGATGGCTGAATATGGAGTGTAGTTACTCTAGAAACGCATCTTCTCAGTTAAAAAAAAAAAAGAAAAAAAAAGAAAAAAATAATGAAAAAAAAAATTTCTTATTTTTCGTGTGATTTTTCTAACTTTTTCTTTTTGACTTCTCCTTTATAAATATGCATTTTCAAATTTTTGAGTCAAAGATGGCTGAATATAGAGTGTAGTGCCTCTAGAAACGCATCTTCTTAGTTAAAAAAAAAATCATTTTTCTATCATTTTAAGTGTAACATTTTCAATTAGTTTTTCTGCATCATTTTCACATTTCTGCATGCATACTTCCCTTTCATGTTTAGAATAGGTTGGGGGGTAGAATGTTGTTTAAAAAAAAAATGGTGTGATTTTGTTTTTATTTTTGGATGACATGATGATTTTCGAATTTTAGTATTTGTATTATCTTTGGTCTTGAGTGATGTTACACTATGTTTGCTACTCTACATGTTGATGTCGGAGATAAATATGAGTTGCTTGAAAGAATTGACATGTCATAATGAATACCAAGTGAGCTTTTGAGCCTATTATTTTTCTTGGAGAGTAACCCTTTTTGCCCATTTTTCATACAGCTTAGCAGTATTATTATTTTATACATGATCTTTAGATTTCCTTGGAGTCAACCCTTTAAAAAAAAAAAGTTAAAAAAAAATGCGTTGCTACATCTAAAGGTCCATTTCACTAGTAGATATGGAGGAGTATCTAGAGCCCTAAAAGATGATGGAAAGGCCGTCTTTGACCCGTTTGAGCCTTTCTAGCCATCCCTTATGTGAAATATCCATAGTTAGCCCTTTTGAGCCTTTTATTAAAAAAAAAAAAACTTTTCTTTGTCAACTTATCGTCTTCACCCACTCCAATTTGGAGTATTACCCGATATCTTACAAGTTCCATCACCTATTCATGTTTGAGAAAAATATAAATAATTATTTTGTTTAGTAAAGTTGTGCAATATCGAAAAAAAAGAAAAAAAAGAGAGAAAGCAAAGAAAAAAAAAGAAAAAAAAATTCTCTAAAAAAAAAAAAAGAAAGAAAAAAAAGAGATAGAGAGATATAATACAATAATAAATAAGTAAAATGCACTTTTTAGTTTCCAAAAGATATTATTTTTCTCAAACATATTTTTTTTTCCTCTATTTTCCTTTCTTTGTTAGCCATGTCCCTAGCCTACGTTACATCCCAATAAAAGTCCTTCCTGATTTTAGGGAACTATAGTCTGAAGTAGAAGCTAGTTATATGGGCTAAAAGATGTAGTAATGCATAATTAAAAAAAAAAGAGAAAAAAAAATAAATAATAATAAGTAAATAAATTGGGTTGACTAGCATTTTGTTTGACTTGAGATCGTGTTATTTCTAAGTTGTGGGCATATTCTTTTCATCTTGGTGAGAGTGTGTGATAATGCTTGTTTATTATTTTCTCTCAATTTATCATTCATAGAAGTGACAATTTATATTGGGTTTAATTTCCTTGTGAGAGTGTCACTATTACCGGTGAGATGTTGGGGTTTGACATGTCATTTTTGAAAGTAGCTGTATTTACTTGGTTGATTCATGTGGATGGTTGATGTGGGTGTGATGTTTAGACCTTTGGAGATAATGCTTATACTTTTATTTGATTGCTATCATTAGTCTGATTGAATAAACAAGTTTGTTTAAAAAAAAAAAAAAAAAATTTTGGGTTTGAATTTTATTTTCGCTTTATTTGCTAGGGACTAGCAATAAGCTGGTTGGGGGGTGTGTTGAGTGTTAGAAAGTGTATATTTATAAAGGAGAAAATCGTCATTTTGTACTTCAAGTTTTACTAACATCTTTAATTTTCTTAATTTAAGTCTCTTGTTATTTAATTATGTGTGTTCTGTTTTAATTAAGTATTTTGTGTATTTTAGGGGTATTATGGTCATTTCACAATGAACGAGATTTCGGATAGCAAAACGGACGTCACTTTTGAACTCAGGACAGTCGAAAACCTTAAGAGGAGCATAAAAGGAAAAATGGCCTGTTCACACGTACGACACTATTCACATGTGCAGTCATTGTTCATGGATCTTTCATTCGACGATCGCTGTTCGGACCGCGTTCTTGTTCAAACCGTGTGCAAACCGTGTTCTTTGTTCAAACCGCGTGGTCAAACCGTGTTCTTGTTCGCTTCATGATGACGTGGCGCAATCTGTGCATCCAAACTATTTTTAATCCGATGGCCATGATTCACTCAATGTATCTATAAAAGGGCCTCCCCATAATTTGAGACCCCTGAATCCATTTTTTAGCTTAGTTTTCTGTAATTCCTTCTCCATCTTGTATTTTCTACGTATTTTAATAAAATTCCCATTTTACCCCTAGTTTAATTATGAGTGGCTAATTTTCTTTCAAGCTTGGGTTGAAGGTGAAGTCTCAACATGTGTCATGGGCTTTATTTGGTAAATTTATTTTCTCTTCCCCTCTAATTTCTGTGGAGGTTTTGACTTCTCGTCGACAAATAATAATAATCTTGTCTAGTTACCGCCCTGGTTTTACCGGCACCTTAGTATAAGATTATTATTATTTGGCACGATAAGCCCTTAACACCATATTGATTAGAGCGTGGTTCATGAGGTGTGGATTCCCCCCTCATGATTTAATTGGTATTAATAAGGATTATTTAGCCCATGATGCATGTTGATACGGATCCAGATACCCAAGTGCTTTATCTCAATAGTTTCCAATTTAAATTCTAGCATCCTTTAAATCAATTTCCCCATTCTAGCATCCTTTAAATTAATTTCCCCATAAATCCAATCACCCATTTACAAAATTAATTCTACACACAATTAAAATCCACCTCCTCGTGGGATCGACACTCGTCACCGTTAATCTATTCTACAATAGATTCGTGCACTTGCGAGTTCAACAAAATTTGCACAACACGTAGCTTGGTTGCCTTCGCTAACATGTAGTAATAGGTCTTTAATTTCAAGATATTTTTAAAATCATAATATTTTATATTTATTTTTCATTAAAAATCTTTACTTTAATATACTTTGGCCCACGTGCTATTGATGGCCCATGGGTCATGTGCTAGCCCACTACTGAAGCGTGCTTATTACGTGGGTCACGTGCTAGCCCACCAATGAAGCGTGCTTATTACATGCATTTTCGCATGCCGTGCTTAAGCACATTTCTAATCGTGCCGTGCTTAGGCACATTTCTAATCGTGCCGTGCTTAGACACATTTCTAATCGTGCCGTGCTTTTAAAGCCCGTGTGCCTAAAATTTTAGGCCTGACATGGCTCACGTGCATGCTGTACTGTACCGCATGCCTTATCAAAACATTTAATATACTTTGGCCCACGTGCTATTGATGGCCCATGGGTCACGTGCTAGCCCACCAATGAAGCGTGCTTATTACGTGGGTCACGTGCTAGCCCACCAATGAAGCGTGCTTATTACATGCATTTTCGCATGCCGTGCTTAGGCACATTTCTAATCGTGCCGTGCTTTTAAAGCCCGCGTGCCTAAAATTCTAGGCCCGACATGGCTCACGTGCATGCTGTACCGTACCGCATGCCTTATCAAAACATGCCCGTGTCGTGCCGTCTTTGTCTGAGACACATCTTTGTGCCGTCTGTCTTGTGCCTCGTGCCACTCGGCTGATTGGCCATTTCTAAGTAGAAACGAGACATCAGAGAATTTACGTATTTATAAATTATTTTGAACTTTAATCAAAATTATTTAATTTTATTATAATTGTTGCAGAATATGAACATTGGTGTGGCAACAAAATCGAAATTTGATGTTGTAAAGATTGCTATAGTTTTTGTTAAAGTATGGATTGGCATGAGTATTAGAGTAGCAAATAACATGGCATTTTGATGTTACTTGTGGAGATTATAATAGTTTTTGAAATTATGGATTAATAATATCTAATGTAATGGATATCTAATTTTGGAATTGTAAACTAGATCTGCTTTCTAGTATCCTTGGAATATACAAAAAGTTTTATTTACGATTAATGCAATGGCTTGGACTTTAGTATTGTATGATTCTATAAGTCTTGAAATTGAATTCTTGACAAGTATTGCAATTATGATTTCATGAATAAGGGTACATATTGGAAAAGAACAAAAATTTGTTAATAAGCAATACTTGTTAAGAATTCAACTTCAAATAAAAGAATTTAAAATATTATGTTTTGTCGCATCACTTTTTACTTTTTTTAATTTAAATTACCATTTTAATTGGTTTACAAATTGGTTATATTATATTAAAAAATTAAAATTTTTTACTAATAAAAATGATGCGTACTATTGATTAGATATAATGTTATATATTTCTTATATTATTGATATTGTGAAAAAAATTACAGCATCATATAGGGACTCGTAAATTTACCATAAAACCTTAAATCAATATTAAGTGTAAAATA